>JBBBDQ010001252.1:57500-695000 GCA_037127315.1 Ascarosepion bandense | reverse complement strand
GATATATGCTAGCATATCTACCCATTACATGGTACATCTCCACCTTCACTTCTTTAATCCGTAAAACCCTCCAATGAATGATCAACACAAGATAGAAATGAATCGGCAAGTATGACGAAATGGGGTAATTCTAGGATACGATGTATTAGTTTAAATTTATTTTTATGACGGTATTTGAAAATGATTTCATTCTTTTGATTTCATAATTGTTTAGTTTCTCTGAATTTGATAATTCTAATCTTTTCGTGTCAGCATAAATTGCATCTTTTTCTTAAGCTGTTCGAGATTTACCTATAATCTTCAATTCAATCTGTGGTGAGAGATTTCTGTCTTTTAATACCCAGAAATATTTCGAGAGTGCGGTTTGATATTTCAGGTGGGGTTGAGAGAAAGATTGCTTATGATTATGTAGACGTTGTTTCCGTGGTTCGGTGGAAATTCCGATATATATATTTTTCTTATTTCTGTGTTCACTAGGAAAAATCATTGCTTGGTATATGACTTTTTCGGATCTGCATATGCCTCCAACTGGCATTTGTTTTTTTACTCGATGGTTACAAGAGGTTTTATTATCTGTTCGTTGATTGTTATAAAATTTATTCAGAATACTATTATTTTGTGAGTTGATGATTCTATTAATGTTGAAATAACTAATTTTTAATGTTTTTCTACTGTGAATCTTACTTAGTGGGTTGTTCTGCTTAAAATTTAAGAAAATATTGCTCGATATTAATACTAGATAGTTGACAGAAAGGGTGGTTGATCCATATTACTCTTCTTTTTCTATTTTTAGGTTTATTTGTTCCGGTACCTTTGGAGTGTGTTGTAATTAACTGTTGGAAGCCACATTTTGAGGGCGATATTGTAAGGAATCTTATTTTCATTGAATAATTTCCTATTAAATGACAACTTGTTGAGTTTAGTATTTACGGTGGCAGGGATATGCTTAATTATTTGTTGGGGATAGTGGAAGTAAACATTTATGTAGGCTGGGGCTTCATTATTTTTTGTAGGGTTTAAATGGATAAATTTAAAGTAATATCTAAAAAGTTGACTAATTTTAAATTGGAGGAAATTTCTATCTTAAATCTAAGCAATTTAAAGAATTAGAGAATGACTTTCTTTTCTACCCGAGATGATATTGGACCATGACTATTAGGGATAATGATAATATATATATTTGTGTGTGTGTGTGTTTTTAAAATACACACATACACACAAACACACACACACATATATATATGTGTGTGTTTTTAAAAATGCACACATACACACAAACACACACACACACACACACACATATATATATATATATGTATTTTTAAAAGCACACACGCACACTTCCAATTATATATATATATATATATATATATATATATATATATATATATATATATAACGCACAGAAATATTCTTTCTCTCTCAGATACACATAAATAAAATATGTAGAATTCTTTGAGATTGAAGTATTGATTCCTTCAAAAGTAAATTTTTTACTTTGTTTTTAAAATAACTTTTTTTGAGCTCCGCCAACTGTAGGTATCAATATTATAATAAAATTTCCAATTTCCCACCTGCCTCTCCAATTTTACACCTGCCGCTAATCTCTTTACAACTTCTATCAAGAAAATTTCTGGTGTACTTCGAAGGATACGAAAGAGAAAAATACCTGGTTCGACGTGTAACCTTATAAAAAATCATAAACAATTCTAAACATTGAAAATTTTAGTTTTTCTAGTTGCAGACGATTTTAGAAAGTTTTTGTTTTATTTTTCATACTCTTTCTCTCAGTCTTTCTATCCATCTTTTTCCTGTTCATTTCTTCCCCAGCCCTATCATCTCGGTTTCTTGTTTTGGTAAAATTCTATGTAATAATTTAATCGATAATGACCTTAAAGTAAATGTTTTCTTTAAAGGAAATGTTTTTATTAACTAAGGCAGTAATTATAATCGACCCTTGTAAACTGATTGAGGAGCGAGAATAGACGAAAGCATTTCATTCAATGAAGTAACAATTAAATAAACATTTTCTGAATTAGTAAGCCATCGAATACGTCACAAAAATATTTGTATTTGGGAAATTAGATTGGTAGCTTGATTTAATATAAAATTAAATGTACTGTTTTACAGAAAGAGAAACCTAATTAATTAGCTCCACGAAAGTATATATATATATATATATATATATATATATTATTTTACTTTAATCCGAAACGGTAAAACATTAAAACTTTCAACGGTAAAACATTAAAACTTTCCAACATTAAAACTTTCAACGCAAGTAAAGATATTTACAATAAGGCCCTTCAAAAAAGCGAATATAAGAACAAATTAACATATAATAAACCTACAATAGACCCCGAATCATCTAAAACTAAAAATAAAAGAAACTGTAGAAAAAGGAAGAAAATTTGGTTTAACCTTCCTTATTGTAAATTAACTGATATGAATATAGTAGTTTTTTCATTTATTCTATTTTCCCAAGTACTTTGAATCTCATCCAAGATCATTTTAAGGAGTGAATTGCTAAGACAAAAATGAATGTATGTTTATTTACAAAAGTTTCCGTTAGAGAAACGATTGATATAATTATAAAGAACATTTACAACAATCCATGTCATCATCCAGTAACAATATATATATATATATATATATATATATATATATATATATATTACGCTACCACGTATTCATTCTTTACCCCCATAGCATTAAATGTTCACAATGCCTTTAAATTATCACGTTTTCTTTTTCTTTCTGTGACAACTCTGCCTATCTCTGATAACCTCACGAAATCAACAGTTAAGCTAATGCATGTAAAGTTAAATATCGTACCATAGAAACAGGATTGGCTGATGGCTAAAAATAACATATCACATGTGTGGTGTCACGTGACACAATAGAAAGAATTACGCGGGATAAATACATCTAATCAATTAGACTGCGGATCTCTAGAGACGAAGATTTCTTCTCATGTTATCTTCAAATTAGACGATTGCTTAACGAAGAGACTGAATCGTATTTCTAATTCATATACATTACGTATTGTTGGACTGCAGACCTTGAAGAATGAAGATTCCTTTTTCATGTCCCCGACTGATTTGGAGGTTGCAAAATGAAGAGGCCGAATATTGTATCCAACTTTATTTCACTGACTAAATTACAAATCAAAAAGCAATGGTTAATCACCAATTGTGTTAATCACCTAATATAAAGGCATGTATGAATTTTCCAGTTCATTAAAACTGAGAACATTTCAGTCAACTCAATGTTGAATTTTTACAACAGAAAGATAGCTTTTATGCTGTCGAAAAATGCAGAGAGGAAATGAACGTCACTTGGCAATTGATTTTATCGAATGCTTTCTGACATTTTGAAGTTCATATAAACTTAATTGTCATCCTTAACAGATCAATGAGAGAAGAAGAAATGTTGGAAAAAGACATAAAGAAAATGCAGTAATAACCTACCATTCTTAAGAATCTTCGTAAACTTTTCACCAGTCAGAGGTCGGATATCTCGTAATACAAGCAGCTATTGAAGAGACTCTCTTGTTCCCCACAACATGTCCTAAATATGTTATTTCTGCTTGACAAAAATAACTTTCTACTAAATTAATAGTAAGATTCGACAATATAAGCCTTTCAAAATTTTTCGCAATGTCAAGAGATGATTTTTCAAGTTTTTCTATATAACGTCGATAAATGTGTCAACTGCCTGTATATCTTTTAAACATTGGTTCATTAGCCTTATATAGGTAGCCGGCGAATTTTTCGCACCAAAAGGCATAACACAATATTTATAAATTTTACTGGGGGTTACACAGGCTGATATTTCTTTCGTTTTGACAGTTAATGGTACCACCCAATAATCTTTTAAAAGATCACATTTCGTAATATATCTAGCTTTTCCGATTTTGTCTATGCAATCATTCATTCGTGAAATGGAACAGGGATATGTTTTGATAAGCTTATTTAGTTTTCGATAATCCGTATAAAATCTCATAAATCCGTTTCGTTTTTTACCAACCAATACGCATGGTGAAGCCCAATCACTATGGCTGTGTTTAATAATCTCATTTCTTAACATATATTGTATTTTTTCTTCTAGAAGTTTTGTTTTCTGATTCATCCGATAGGGGTGTTGTTTTATTGGCTTAGAGTTTCCTACGTACCGTCATAGTTGTCTGACTATAAACACTTATATTGTCAGAAAATAAACGCTTATATTCCGACATAATAAAGGCAGTTAGCTCATCTTTCTTGACAGTAGATAAATGTGTTAATTTGCCGTTTAGGTCGGCTAGTATTTCAGAATTTTTAAGTTTATAGGAAGGATCTACTTACAATTCTCTTTTCCCTTTAGGAGATACGTCCTAACTAGATTTTTGGATAGCTGACATGGGTCTATAATTTATTCTTCTGAAATACGGTTTAATTATGTTTACATGACATTTTTGTGTTTTCTTTTTACTATCAGGCATATTTTTCTATATAATTGAGGTTATTTATCTTTCGTTTAATTTTGTCTTTGAAACTTAGCTCGCGAGGGAGGGGAGTTACTCGCTGGAAGTAAAATTAAAACTTAGTCACCTATCTCGAATTTCGCCCCACAGTTTTCCTATCACATCGTCGCTTCATTTTGCTTTGAACACTCTCGAGATAACGTTTACGCTTCAGATAATCACTTTCTGAATTGCACTATAGAATCTAACAAGTGTTCTCTGGTTGGGTCATCCTGTAACCTGTTTTCGTTTATTAATTTCTGTGGATCTCATACTAAATGTCCAAACTGACCGAATCATAGGGATTCTTACACTGATTCATATGCTGAAAACGTTAAGAGCGGGATGCCTTTGTCCTATTCTTTCTGGCGATCTAAGCAGTAGGTTTGTAAGGGTGCAGTTGGGGTTTTCGCATTTGGTCTTCCCGGCATTTGACATATGTGACACGTTTTACAAAATTTCACTACATCTTTCTTAACTCCGGGCCAGTAAATTTGTCTTAAAAATTTTTTCGCAAGATTTGTTAATTCCTAAGCGCCCTGCTAATGAAAATTAACGCGCTGTTTTTAGAATGCAGCGCTTATAAGCACTTGGAACTACTATTTGTTCGTTAATTGCTCAATCTTCCGAATTTTGGATTTGATTTGGCTTCGATCTCCTCATTAGTATTCCATCTTTAATGAAATATATCGTTGAGACAGTATCAAGATTATCCCCTGATCTAGCTTGATTAATAAATTACGTTAGTTCACAGTTGGACTGTTGCTCAGTAATTAGTCTTTTTCAACATAGAGTATCTGAGGCGAGCTTATCGCTACCAACGCCCCTCACTTTTCAATTTCTGTTCGACCTAAGCGAACTAATATTATGGTTCCAAAACGTTTTAATTAAGTCTACAAGTCTGTCTACCTCTTTCTCACAATTCTTCGCGCTTGCTTGTACACGAGATACTGTACACAAATTTATGTTAGCTATTTTAAGTTTCTTTTCAGAACCCGTTTTTTCTGAACAGACAGATATAACTCTCCTAACTACTTAACCACTTAATCATTTATCAATAACATTAATACTCCAGTCATATCAAGTTTGCTTATCACACCCACAGTGATTGGTTCTAACATTAAGCTTGATTCTAAGTTAACCCTATGTAGAAGGATACTCGCAGGCTTGCCGCCAATTACTCTGATATTAATTCGTTTATTGATAGCTGACCCAAGTCCTCTTAGCAAACTACATTGTAACAGTAGAGATCACGAAGCGCCCGTATTACTCGCTTAGTACTCCTTCCTTGAATACATTATCGACCATATGCTTTGCTATTCTCCTAACCAGGCTTGTCTTCCTTGTTGCCTTTCTAACGTCCACCTCTAACTGTTCCCCTCTACCCAATATATAATCTTTTTCAATTTATTTATCTGATCTAGAAATGGTTCTTTTATAAAAATTTCTACGATTATTGTTTGTCCGTCAATATTCGCTTCTACGTGTATCTTTGTGACGAACGAGAAAAATTACCACCCACAAAGCGAATTTACTTGGCGTGTCAGGTCTTGTTGAAAGATCGTGACCACTATTAAAAGTGAAATGGATTATTCCGACTTCTGTGGTCTCGCGTGCAGATGTACAATGAAAAAATAAAAAAAAAAGTAAGAATTCGAACCAGTTTGAATTTTTAAAATAAGAAGTCTCGCGCGAACGAGAATTGAGTCTCGTATGCAAATATTAGTTGCCCCCGACTCAGGCATAAAATCGAGTCTGTGAGGTACACGGGAGGAAAAAGAAAAACTTTGGTTAGCATGACATCGTCTGGCTTATGCTTTTTTAGCTACTAATCTCGTAAGGTCACCAGAGAGAAAAGGTAAATTTCACAGTTACAGAGACAAAGAAAGAATGAAAGTTTATTGATAAAATCTCTATTTATTACGGTGAGGGGAAGAGTGAATATGTGAGAACGTAACACACACACACACACACACACACACACACACACACACACACACACACACACACACACAAGAATAATGCCCATATGTATACACATACGTGTCTAGTTTTTCACCCCAAACGTGGTGTATGCTTTTTTCTTGTTTTTGTGTTCACTAGGGAAAATGGTTGCCTGGTATTGCTTGGTATATGACGTTTTCGGATTTGCATATACTTCCAACTGGGCATTTGTTTTTGACGCGATAGTTATAGGAGGTTTGTTGATTGTTATAAAGTTCATTTACTATACTATTATTGCGTGAGTTGATGATGCTATTAATGTTTCTAGTGCAGGAATAACTAATTTTTAATGTTTTCCTATTGCGAATCTTAGTGGGTTGTGCTGCTTAAAATGTTTAAAAAAGTGGACATAGGAATTTCCGCCGGACGATGGAAACAACGTCTATATAATCATAAACAATCTTTCTCTAAACCCTACCTGAAATATCAAACCACCCTCTCGAAACATGTTTTGGAGAAAAAAAAAAAAAGAAAAAAGACAGTAATCTCTCCCCACAGATTGAAGCGAAGATTATAGATAAATCTCAAACCTCAACAGCTTCAGAAACAGATGCAATTTATGTTTAGACGAAAAATTAGAATCATCATATTCAGAGAAACTGACCAATTATTAAACCAGAGAAATAAAATCATTTTTAAATGCCATCATAAAAGTAAATTTAAACTATCTATGACGTAGAATCTGATAATTGCCCCATTTTGTCTTACGTGTTTTGCGTTGATGAAGGATTTTACGGATTGAAGAAATGAAAGTGGAGATCTGTTATCTACTGGTTATACATGCCAGTATATGTATGCAACGACTTTGTATTATGTATGAATTTGAGAGTGTTTTACTTTGCATTATGTAATTATAGATGTATTTTAATATAACTATCTTACGTGTACATGGGTGCACATAGTTACATGCATGTTTAGTGTATATGGGTGTGCTTTATTAGAATTATAGTTCTGTGTATAATTATATGTATAATTGTATGTATATTTCGTGTATATGGGTGCACCCAGTTATATATATGCTTCATGTATATGAGTGCCACTAATAATTTTCGTGTATATAGGGTACCTAATTATATCTATGTTGGAGCTAATTTTGTTTTATGAACGTAGTTGATTGTACTCTCCTGAATTGATTGTACCCTCATGTATAGATCAGTATATACATGTATGTGCATGTTGGCATCGGAATCCAAATGATATATATTGGTATATGTATGCAACGGTTTATTTATGAGTTATGCCACCTCATTTAGGGTAAAACAGTAGACACTTATGTGTATACACGTAAGCATTGTTCTTGTATATACACATGAATTTTTATAAGCGAGTACATGGATGGCGAAAGGCGAGGGTGCGCAAAGATAAGAAATTTATATGTATACGTAGAAAGGTTTGTGTATGTATGTACATATATACATATACATCGACAATTTTTGTCTTTATTTTCACCTGAAATTAAAGCCATATTACGATGTTTAGAACGGCTTATGATTAAGCATAATAGACATTCATTGTCTGTTATATTCAACAATATATGTTTAGAAAATATATATATAGAACCTTGAAAAAAACTCACTGATTTTTCGTGAAAATTAATGTTCTATTTACAAAAATTAGTAAAAACCTACCCCTGAAAGCATTGTCCATCGCTAGCCACTACTTTTTCCTGACAGCATTTCAATTCCATGTAGGAAAAACGACACGAGGTTTAACACGAGTCGACCCATTTTTTGATGCTACTCAGCCATGACAAGAGCCATCGATCGGAACCAGGGATAATCGGACGAAGCAATGTCCGGTGAATATAACGGGTGGTGTAGGACTTCCCATTTAAGCGTTTTCAACTAGGTTTTCACCCGTTTCGCAACATGCGGCCTAGCGTTGTCATATTTCAAAACACTTTTGTTGTGTCTCTGATCGTACAGCGGCCGTTTTTCTTCAATGCTCGGCTCAAACACATCAGTTATAGTCGATAGCGATCTTCCGCGATGGTTTCGGTCGGTTTGAGCAGCTCATAATACACCCAACTGATCTCACAAAATGGAGAGTAGAAGGATCGAACCATGAATATTCGGTTTTGCCACCGATGTTGATGCATAGCCAAATTTATTCCATGATATTCTAAGCTTAGGATTAACGTAGTGTATCCACTTTTCATTGCCGCTCACAATAAGACTTTACTTTTCTGCCGTTGAATCAGCTGTTCACGCGTAAAAAGATGTCATTCGACGTCTCTAGGCTTCAACACAAACAACACCCAATGATCTTGTTTTGAATCATTCCTAGTGCATTCAAACGTTTTGCAACTGTTGTGTGATCATCTCCTAATGATTCTGCAAGTTCAGCTTGCGCCTGACATGAGTCTTCATTAAATAAGGCCTCCAAATCTTTGTCTTCAAACTTTTTCTGCATGTTGTTTTTGACAGAGCATAGTCGCCGTAAGTTTCAACAAGAATTCTGTGTGCTTCAGCTGCACATTTTTTTAATTAAGTAGTGCATTAAAATTCCCCGCAAATACACTTTCTTTGACATGAAATCCGACATGTTTAATGCTTTGAAAAAAATTCATGAAGCCTGTAAAAAAGAGAGATAGTTGCCCAAATACACAATACATATATATATATATATATATATGCACACACACACACACACATATATATATTCAATAACACACACACACACACACACACACACACACACACACACACACACACACACATATGCTTGTTATGGATCAGGATGTTGCTCTTGTTTAGGTGTACAATGGCCTTTTTTGTTATAGACTTCAAGAATTTGCAGTTGGCACTGTGGAGTCTAATGTATCGTCAGTAAGACAAAGATGTGCGCTCATCAGAGTTCTTCAAACAGAGAACACAGTTGACACCTTTCCGAGATTTGGAAACCAACTCTCTTTCAGACTGCGCTGAAACAGTTTTGCTAAGATTGGAAATAGTTTTTAAGAACTATCACTGGTATTTTATCAGAACCGGTAGCCTTCTTAATGTCAAGCTTTTGATAATTTCCGAGCTGTATTAGAGTTATTACGAAGTTTGTATTCCGTTAGAAGGGTCATGTAAGAGTTGGTCCTTATAATCTAACAGAATTAGAGACACATTTAATTTATATGATTTTTGCATAAGATGAGACGTATGTAATACCTCAGAGCCATTTAAAATTGCTCGCACCAACACTTTGCTACTATTGAGAATCTTATTAGAGATTATCCAGAACTTTCAGGAACTATTTCTCTTGTTTTAACCTTGGTTTGGGCATCTACTCTTTGCATTTGCTAAAATGAAGAGACATACAATCTAGGAAACTGTGTAGTTAAATGGAGATAACTGAGACATCTGGAAGCGGCGTGACTCATGGAACGTGAAAAATGTACTCCAGTGAACGAAATAAAAGGTTCAGTTCGAAATTCCAGTCACCTGAAGAAGGTCGAAAAGTATAAAAACCGAAATGTTGTGAATATGGCAACAAAGTTTAAGACTAAAGTCGGAATAATGTAAATAGTGTAAATAGTTAGCCACTATTTATTTTAAGGGGAAAATAAAGATTAAGAAATTAAAGTAAAATATTCTTCCATACTGCTATGATCAACATATCAAAGAATTCTACTTTTTTCACTATTAGCAAAAGAAAATGAAGAAATAAATAAAGCATAGAAGTAGAAAATAGTTAATTTAAATCAGTTAAAATGTCTCTCAAAATAGGAGATGTATGCGGTCAAGTCTACTTTCCAAATTATACAATTCATACTAGGATTACAATCCCAGAGAACAATTATTTTCAGCTGGCCGGAGATTTTAATCTGCTAACGTATAGCCATTTTCTGCTTAAAAGTCACCACCTTTTCTTCTTAACTAGAGATAAATATATTCTAAATCATTCAAAGTTTTATAGGTATGCGAAAGAATCAAATATGGAAAGTGACTTGAATTTACAAAAATCTTAAAGATGTTAATGTGAAAAGCAAAAAAAAAAAAAAAAAATTAAAGAAAAAATGAAAAATGAAAGAAAAAGAAAAATGTTTAAGACTATTAAAACTTCAGCGATAGTTACAGATGGATGTATGAACAGAAAAACACAGATTCTTTAACGCTTACGAGCTTTAATAAAAACAAGAATTTAAAACATTTTGTTTTCAATATGTGAACTTCCCTCGAGTTCTTCGTGTCGGCGCTCAAATCATCACGGCCTATCGATAGTCGATTACTTTGTTCCAAACTCGACTCTGTCCCACATTGTATTTGTTTGATCACAAAACCGTTTGGATTGAAAGTCGCCGAAATCGATAACCCAGACAGAGCTGAGAGCCACAATAAAAAAACAACCTTTGTGAAATTAAAAATAAGGTGTTATTATATATAAATTCTGTTCGGTACAGTATTTAGTATGAGTTTATCACTCTTGCATGCATACAATTATAATCCTACTCCACGGCTTCTATAGGCTGTAACACTTTGTCTTAATTGGTTAGCCTGGTTAAAGTCGGTGGGTCTTTTAAGGTAGGCAGTCACGTGACAACAAGTTTCTCCTGTTAACTCGACACATAATGGTCTAACTCCAAACTCTCACTTTCGAGCTAACTCTGCTCAACTCAGCTGTCCGACTCATGCTTATATTGAGTCTCGCATCCAGCGAGAGTGCGTGTGACGCACTCTGTGTACGCTTACATTTACAAATGACCAATCAGGGATCTTCCTTTTTATCATCTGATCAACATCGTCTCCTTCTCTCCTGCATGAGTGCTTCTTATTACTGCCGGAGGGGCGTGGAACGTTTCTTCGAAATTCCACCGAAATTTTCCCGAAATTCCACCGGGTCCTTTTCGTCATTGGTCATCTGATCAACCCTGTCACTTTCCTGCCTAGTGTGGATGCTTCTCACCATAACCGTCTGAGAGGCGTGGTTCAGCCCAAACGTCCAAATTTTAATTATCGTTCAAAATCCTTCTTAGCATCCCCTTGTGTGCGGTCATTTTGACACCTGGGATTTTTCATTTTAATCCTTTTGCCAACAAGTGACAAAAAGGGGGGCAATGCCTTGATTTGAGACGTTTTTAATTATCTAGGCCTTCTCGCTTCGTATTCAACCATCGCGAGAAATTATCTAGATTTGGACAAAAAATACACCATATGTTTCTCTTTTAATTATCAGCGTTGCAAAATTCCCTAAAATCAAAGAAACTTTATTTCTGAGAATCTAGTCCCTTTTTCTGACCAGGGGTGGCCTGTCTTTAAAGGCCACAAAATTCTTTCAACAATTTCCCATGGAAGGGGAAAGATCGAAATTGTATCCTATAATTTCATAAGTAAATTCTAGAGTTGGATGTAACCCATTTAATGCTTTATAAAAATCCTCAGACTACAACAAAAAAGAGTTAACGTGTCTTTTAATTCGAACAAATACAATGTTTGTAAAATTGTACATGGTCGGACATATAGAAATCCATCAATTTGCATAAACAATTTTATCAAAACTGAATTCAACGGACACAGTAGTAAATTTCATTAACTCAACAAAGATAATAATTTGATCAAGGAGACAAATAGTTAAGAAAAATAATATCAGCCCAAATAACAATTTTTTCTGAAGAGAAACAATTAAACAAAATATTTAAAACAGCACAAACCTGTTGTTTGAGCCAAACCAACAATTCAGCATAAAAAAGTAACTTTAATACAATTCCCCGTTCCCTTTTCAAGTAATGGTTAGTGTAACGCAGCCAAACAGTCACTTTATGCTACACAGAACTCACCACAGACAAAGTAGATCCTACAGGAGCAACTTCCTTATGGATTTTGGGCAACCTATATAACTGATGCCGTAGAAAATAAAAAGGATTGGAAAAAACATAAAATTTAAACTGGAAGAACTATGTGCTTGATCAAGTTAAGCAAATATTTTTAAAAGTTTAACTCAATGGATTTTGTTCTGGCATGTGTATCTTCAGGACACAGTTTAATAAATTTTTCATCGTCCCCCAAAATTGTCATAATTTCATTCACATAATCGTTATAATCCAGATCCACCACACCTACTTGTTTATCAGGGTTGGTGATAATCAGAGATTTATTGTGACGAATTGTTAACAAAACGAAAGTGTTCACGTTGCCACTTGAATTCAAATCGAACAAGAGGGGTACCGGCATAAGCATATGTAAATACTTATCATGTTTTGCACTTAGAGACGGAGTTCAGTTAACAGAAAAAACGCTTAAAACTCTGAAAAATTATCCTCACATTTTATCGACAATGGTAAAATATAAAATTTCATGGTATGAGTCAAAACATACAATTCCACTTTTGATAATTGATATTGGGACAAGATTAGGTAAACAGTTATAATTAAACTGTACAATACATAGTATTACGTATATGATTTACATATATTTGAATTTGAATAGTCGCGTTCCAAAAATGTTCCAAAAATGTCAGGATACTGGCATAAAATCGTTATCATGCTGACAACATCCAGTTCTTGATAATGTCCGAAACAGTCAAAAATCACTCGGTGAAAAACACGAACCTTAAGTTTGATTTGCATACCAAAAAAAAAAAAAAAAAAAAAAAAAGAAGAAAAAGAAAAGAAAAATTCAATAAAAAATGAATAAACCTTCCCGGTTGAATTTACACACACACACACACACACACACACACACACACACACACACACACACACACACACACACACACACACACATGTATATACACACGAATACACAATTTCCAAATATTATACAGCAAAATATACAATAATTAGTTGGCATTATTTGATTCAGATTCATGGCTACTTGATTCCACACCAAAATAGTCAAAAGCAAGCATTGTTTGATTTATTTTTTTTACTAAAAGATAATTAATCAGAAAGCGAAATAACTATTCCACTTGGTTAATTAGTGCGAACTATAAAATTAAAGGGTACATGATTACCCATGCACCGATTATCCTTTCTCTATTGTCACTTCACCGATGTAGATGATAGAAGCTCTTCGGTATTGAGGAAATATGGTAGATGATGAGCTGGCGGTACACATAAAGCGATGACGCAAAACACAAGCTATAGTTTGTCCGCATTGAAATGTCCGACGTTGATGAATAGGCATTCGTTTTATATCGTCTCGTCTGCCCCTGCTAATGAACTATCTCTGACCCTGTTGATATTTTGCTGAACGAACACGGTAGGCTATGCACCACAGCGCATCGAATACAAGTAAATGCTAACAGATCGATGAATCATAAGTAAATTATAGAGATGGGATGCCCGAGACAGTTAGAGATCGATATCAGTAGACTTGAATGTAATCTGCATTAGCTGGCGCAGCCAAGTGATGAGAAAATGGAGCCAAACATAATGCAGGTGTGTGGGTTTATGATGAAAATCGAGTGTGTGTGATGGGTTGGAGGTGAGGGCGTCGAGTGGGAGCAAAATATATGTGGCTACAAATAAGTTTTAATAAAACTACAAAATCAAATAAATAATAAAAAGGAAAGTAAAGAGAAAAAAGATGTCACTAAAGGAGACTGATTAGAAAAAAATTTCTTTCACACTAAAACATTTTTGTTAAGTGGCCACAATCTACTAAAGTCTCCTTATGCTCGTCCAACTCATTTCAATGTGAAAACTAATCAGATTAATAGAATTTTCATTTGTATTGTTTTTGCTTTATGTTAGATTGCTATTTATTCTAATCCTCCCCTGAGATATTTTGGGGATGTTCATAGCGTCCTATCAATTATGGATAAAAAATATATTTTTAAGGTTCTCAAGCATGGTTTTTGTTTATTTTCTTTCTTTTCAGTGCAAATATATTCATGATATATATACATTTTGAAAAACGCAATCATTTTGTTTTTGTATTTTTAAGACCATACAAGGTGCGATAGATAAATTGCCGTATAAATTACTAAAAAATGAAAATAACACTAACATCTTACTTTACCAGATATATTTACTAAAATTACATAAATATATTTTGGAATATTAAATCGTAAAATTTATTCAATAAAATCGCCATTGGCTTCAACCACGTCCTCCAGACTTCTGACAGCCATGAATGGGTTTTCCTGCTTGTGTGCCATAGTGCAGAATCCTGTTACCAAACATAGAGTTTTCCATCAGTCACCTTCTTGACCGAGTGCAGTACTACCTTTTGTCACTTGATGCAGGATTCTGTGTTGAGTCTGAATTTGGGAGTTGTTTTCTTATCAGAACGATCAGGGTGATTTTCTGAGCTGCCGTACCTTCATAATCACCATTAGACTCATTCAACTATTTCTGAATCCTTTTCACTGTCCTCAGATTGACATATCAAGCGCTCTGAAACGTTCGTATTAGAGCTTTAGGCGCGAATGCCAAACTGTACAGTATGCTGTTTCCAAATGTATAGCGGAGTGAATTGCGTTATGGTGTTCGTTTTTGCATAGACAGTGTTCAACTGAACCTACTATACCGTGTAATATATAAAATAATAAACAAACATCGCACAAAATAAAAAATGGAGACAATTTATTAATCGCACCTGAAAGCTCATGACATTTTCTTCTCAGATTGAAATTATGTGAACAACCGTTAGTGTTCTACTACTACTACTACTACTACTACTACTACTACTCATTGAAATGTAGAGTTACATGTACTTCATCTATGTTTTCAGTGCATCCATCTAACTCCAAATTTTCGTATTTTTTAATTGCTCTTCCCATCTTTTTTAATTTTTAAAGGTTTTGTTATCAATCTGACACGCATAAGCTTTGAATATGAAGACATTTATGTTTTTTGTAGCATTCAGCGATAGCCAAAATATTCTATTAACGCTTTGAAAGAAAAGGTTCACCAGTGTCTTTCTTTTGAGCAGATGACGAAATTTGAAATAAAGAGATTTTCCATTTTTTTGTTTTATAAAACGTTGTCTTCAATTATTATTAACTTTCTTTCCCTCTCTTGTAACTTTTACTTGACTGCTATTTCGGTAACCTTGCTCAAACTTTTTTGCTATTTTTTTATTCGCGACCAGGAATAGATTTCGTGATTTTGACCGAGTGAATTGAATCAATTAGGCTGGTTGGTAGGACTTCACAGCATCTTTGTTTTACAATTTCTTTGTCAGCTTGATATCAACACAATAAAAATAGAGTAAAAAATTGAATGAAGTAACTAAAGTTTTAATAAATAAAATACAAAATGATATTTTCAGTGAAAAAAAAATGTTTAAATATTTTTATAAAAATAATATAGAATTAGCTGTTATATGCTTTGTCAGAATAAAAGTAAGGAAAATAATGCATCAGTAAACAGACATTGAATGATAGTAACCTAGCTGGAAGCTGCATAATGTGACCAGTTGGTAAACTTTCATTGTATTTTGACACGTGTCTTTAAGTAAGCATAGAAGAATGCCCTGAAAGTAATGGCTCATATTTATTAAACTACAATGAATATGTTTGGTAAAGCAAGTGTTCAGTTGCAGTAAATTGTTTTCCACAGTTACCAACATTGGCTATGCATTTTTGAGGTACATTTTTGAGTACCTATTTTCATGTCAGATAAAAAATAAAAAATAAAAAATAAAAAACTACATGTTAATAACAGGAAGATTCAACATTTACTACCAAATCACTAACAACAGAAGTCATTACTTTCGGAGCTACCCACATATTTTCTGTTACTTTTTTATGATCTAGAATTATTGATTAACCAACATTTGTGTTGAAGAAAACATTAAATCGTGATGCATGTATTGTTAAACTGCTTCTTGTATGAAAATTGAATAAAATTGGTTGAATTGTCTAAAATTTTAGATTAAATCCCCTTAATTTAAAATCAGTATTTAGTGTGATTACTTATTTTTCATTGTTTATACTCTATGCGATTTACTCAGTCTCTATTTTTCTTTCAGTTATATTTTTTTTTCAATGATCAACTTGATTTATATCCGGCGTCAAGCTAGGCGAACCGAGTAGTTTAATTTTTTGCTCCTTCATAAACTATACCTTTTTAGTGGAGTGTTTTGGACGAATCACAAATCATCTCAGAAGAATTTGAGTAAAAGTAAAAGTTTTTTCTTTCAATATGTTGCATTAATCTTCAGAACTAATGATTCCGCTGATGAAATGCTGCGCATACAGCCACAAACTAATCACCATGCTTAACTGTTGATACCAAGCTCTTTTCATCGTATGTCTTACCACGACGAAGTCAAATACTTTGAATGCAATCAAACCCAAATAGGTTCATTTTTGTTTCATCTGACCAGAGTACACAGTCCTACAATATCGAACAGAGAAAAGTAAATTGTAATAGACGTTATCTTATCTGTATAAAAGTTCTGTATAAATAACGTTTTTCAGCAAAATGTTTATTTTCAAAAATAACTTTTTCATTATGCTATGTACAGTAGAATTAATATGGACAAAACTGCATAAAATCAATCACGAAAGAAAGGTTTTTTTGTAAACCATTCTGATGACAAAGATGGGGACAATGACCGGCGTGTAAAATAATGTAAATAACGATAACTCTTCTCGCAGAAATTCATACAGAAATTAGCCCTTGTTTTATTATTGAATTAGACATTTTAAACATAATCCAACAGCCGAGGTAACAGATAATCCCCAAAATAAGCCACTGGGAATCTATATATTTATACATACACACTCGTTATTTTCCTGTAAGCAATCAAAATTTTCATTAACTCAAACATTTATTATCTGACCGGTCCTCAAAACTGCGAAGCTAAGCAAGCAAATTTAATTGCACTCCTTCGAGCAAAAGCATTCATTGAATTCTGTACGATAATCGGGAATAAAAGCTTTTTATCAAGCGGCAACATATGATATTGCATAACAGTTTTATTATCCTTTTAAGAAGACTAGGAAATATTTGCCGAATGGGTTAGCATTTTGTTAATTTTCCATCGTTTAAAAAACCTAAGGAGAAATTTCTCTGATTTAATGTCAAATTAAAGTTGGCCTGAAATCGAGTTAGGAGATTTGAGAAATGTACTAGATACATATACATTTGCATGGTTCAGTAAATAAACAACGAGATGACGAAGATTATGTTGCGTCAATATTTCTGATAGATGATTGAATTTCCATACTTTTCCTTTACATCTACTGATCACACTTGAGTACATTTCTATTGTGATCTTGATCAAAAAATACTCCAATGTACGGAAGATATTTCAGCTGAAGGGTTTTAAGAATTACATCATTATACTTCTCATTAATTCTATTAAGTTTTCATTTTGAAAAGAATGATGACTGAATACGTGGGTTAAAAATAAAAAAGAAGTAAAAATAACTAGAAACTTAAAATATAATCTGTAGTTGATATTTGTAAGTCGTTGTTTTTATAGGCGCATATTTTATTTTAATATAATATTATTTGTAGGAAGATTAATCAGTTATACCGTTATTCAATTTCTCAAATTAGGACCAGATTTCAGCCAGAGCTGGTCTTGTTTCGATGGTAGAAACATATTTTCATTGTGTTTTGTTTCCAGTCTATATTATAACTATTATAAAAAAGTACGAGGTTTGTGTTGTAAAACACTCCGCGCATTATGTTTTAATAGGGCTGTAGCAGTTGTGAGTGTTGGGGTAGGAGGAATAAGATGATAATTTTTAAGAACTTTATATTGAAAAATCCTCTTTAATTTAAAGGTTATTATCTATTCATTTATGCAATTCCAATATTTTCTTCTTATTGGAATATGCCTAAAACAACCCTTACTGATACAATTAGGATAGGAAAATTGTATGTTTCATTCAACAAAAATAAAGCAAGCTTTGGAAAAGGTTGAAATATATAATCAGTATTTAGCATCCTAAAACTATATACGCCTTTTTTCATGGAAATTCCAAGCTATAATATTTACAATAAAAGAATATATATTTTAGATATTTAGCCTCAAGCAAGGCAATAAACCCACTAAGAAGCAAGAGGTTACTGAGTAAGAGAATGTGAAAAACAAACATTATTAAAAAACAGAAGATAACGATTGAAATTGCAATAAGTTTTTTAAGACTGGTAGTTGACTGGAAAGCAAGAATCCGGAAGAAAGTCATACTACATAAAAGAAAAAGAACAAGAGAGATGTGCGGAAATAATTTTATAACAATTTTGCAATTCATCATGAGAAAAGCTTCAAGAAAAATACAGGAAGTACCAGTATGCTGGAAATTTCATAAATCGCTAAACCAATATTTTAACCTACGACCTAATCTATTAGTTAAGAATATAATTTTTTCTATTATATATTAAAAAATAGTTTTAAGACATGTCATATTTCTGGGTAAAAGTGCTCAATATTTGGGATAGAGCGTGTGTAAATATAAGAGTGGACACTCAAATCAACATCGAGTGACAAGAGTGTTTCATGGTTGAATGCAATTTTTACACCTGAAGATTGCATTCATGAAAGACTGTCACCACTCGATGTTGATTTCATTGTCCACTTATGTGAGTGTGTATGTGTGTCCTAATTCCATTTCTGTCGGGGAATTTATACTGATTTCATGATGTGGAGGATGCTGACATCAAGAATAACGTTCAACTTGTAGATTTTGAAAAAAAAGTAAAATTAAAAAAAAAAAAAGATAACTATCGCTATAGGATGCCGGGTAAAATTTCATGACTTATTTCGACGCTAGTAAAAAGGTAAATTCACGAAGATCAATCAGGCTTCAAATAGAGCGTTTGTTGAGAGTTAATAAATGAAAAATTAAAATTATTAAAATTCAGTAAAAAGAAATGAAGTAGAATACTGAAATTTGTGTCTTGTGATATGCGGAAACAAATAGACTAAGAATCATGTGATCAGTGTTTATAAATAAAGCTACTTTATCAGCAAAAATGTAATATAGTTGTAGTCTTTATGAGAAAGAGTTTATCAGCAGATTTTGCCCGTGGCTCTCACAAACAAAGGTATTGATTGACCGCATCAATATCACTCGATTGCGACAAGATTGGATATTTTTGGAATAAAGGAAGCTAGTCTGCTTAGATTCTACAGAAATATATTGTAAATACGACATTGTTAATGCTCGGAAAGTCTGAGAGAAGTTTGTTTTAATGAAAAATATACCCGGATGAACGTAAAACAGACTTACCCAGCAAAAATAGCTTTATTGCCAAAATGAAAAAGTGGCAAGATGATCTTTTTGTGATTGAATTAGACATAGACAAGCATTGCACTATGATACACATGAAATTATTTTTGAATATCATTCAGTCAGTTAAGTGCCATACGGAATACACACATGGGCAATCATGTCTCTTTTGAGACATGACTGACTAGGCAGAAGATTTTCCCGCAGTAGGTTGCCATTACTTAATGTGGTAGACAAGTTGTTTACAAAGGCTTTAGAATCCAATCTGTTCTGCCATTTAACTAATAGTTGGAAGGAGAAAGAATGCATTAATACCTTTCTCAAGGGTGTTTTTCTGTAAGTGACTGCAACGAATACAACAAGTAGAGGAGATGATCAGACAAGAGCTTCTTCGTTCAGTTAACTCAAATATAATTGCTGTATTGCGTCAACAGATGCTTATGGCACATACTAATATATTACATGAGGGTATTCGCCATCTGTATGAATGTTTAGTGATAGAATAGCGAGAAGCTAGAAACGTTTCACTCGCGAGAAAAGAGTTGTAGGGTAGAAACTAATCCTAGAAAAGGCCACGTAAACTCTTTTGAACTCTATAAATGTTGAAAAGTGAAGACTGTGTAGATCAGTGGTACCGACCATTTTGTAAGCATCTTTGGCTAGAATTCGTATATATGATTTATACGAAGTCTGGTGGGAGATCAATAGACGTTTGAGGACAGCAGCTTTATTGAGATTACAATCGTTGATCAGTACTGGAAAAAGTTTGCTCAATGGTGATGAAACGGTACTAGCTTGGTTCTGAAGGTAGTGAATATCACAGGTGAGTCTTCCTCTGCACTAGATTCGTGTCGGCTATGTGAGAAGGGATATTAGTTGCTGGGCTCTGATCATCTAGCTTTTTGGAGGTGTACCCATTAAACGTGGTGTCGTTTGAATATATATTTACTAATGATCTGCGTATGTTCTTATGAATATCATTAATTAGCCCGGTGTTGCTCAGGTGTTTTAGTGGTTATGTTGAAATGGTAAGTTCAAGTGCTTATTAAAAAAAAGTTGCTGTGACGCGTAAGTTAAAAAAATGCGAAGTAAGTATTGGTTTTTGTTGTATTTACAAAATGGGATTCATGCTTGGTAAATTTTGCTAATAAACGGGAATGATGTATGTACAATTGGAAGAACGGGGGGAGGCGGATGTTACGGGTGCCTGTAATGTGATGCGATGACGTTGTGACACAGAAGATGCGGATGCATTGTAACTACAACGTCGGAGGGGTTTGCACCTTGTTAAAAATGTGAAATTGTTATGGCATATATGACCTGTTTTTTGTTGGAATGGAACTAAGCATATCGGAGAAATAAACGATCGCAAAAAGTAACATTTTCTATTAATTTTTGCCGCACCCTTTGTGTGTCAATTGAAATTTTTGTTCGTATATCAAGGTATAAGACCAGTGACTCGATATTTGTTGAGTTTGAGTGAAGCGTCTTGGAGAAATGCATAAAAGTGCGCAAAAGACCACCCGAAAAGTGCGCAAAAGACCACCCGAAATTATGTTTGTCGTTGATTTTTTACGACCCCTCTACATTGATTCGAAAAATTTTTGTGAACATCCAAGGTTCGGACCTTAATGTACATTTTACATTATTTTGGTTGAATTCGCATGTGTCTCGGAGATGTTCGTAAATTCTAAGCGTTTCGGTGATTTCTGCCGTACCCTGTAAATCGATTCGAAAATTTTTTTGCGTACATCAAAAGTTCATGTCATGATCGGCAAGTGATCTAATTTGGGTTGAAATCAAACCAAACGTTTCGGAGGAGTAGGGCTCGTTAGAATAGAGACATGCAAACACACACACGGACAGACAGACATATATATATATATATATATATATATATATATATATATATAGAACATCCCTATCGTAATATTATTGGCATCTAAAAGAAACAAATAAAACGCCCACATTAAAAGAGAATTTTTTTAAAAATCCACAATATGTAAGTCTTTAAACGACCCATTCTCCTTGTGTCTATACGAAAAACTATATATTATTAAATTTCTTAAGAATACAATCTATTCAATAAACGTAATGAAATTACTGCGAGTTTATGGTATAACTGGACCTTATCCAGTCATTCCTTTCAAATCGCACAGGGAAGGTAGTATTGAACGGATATGCCTCCCAATATTATCATACGAACGCGGGTGTTCCTCAAGGCTCTATTCTAGGTCCTATGCTTTTCCTTATCTACATCAACGATCTCCCAGATGTAATAAGATCTCAAGTAGGCATAAACGCTGACGACACTACAGTTTACTTTCACATCGATCAAAAATCTGCTGAGGCTGACAAAACAAACCTCGCTGCCGAGCTTGAAAAGGACCTCCGATCCGTGGCGGACTGGGATAAGAAAGGCTCGTGAATTTTAATGCTTCTAAAACGAAGCTGCTATCTATTAACCATCACAGACAATCGCTACTAAGCCCCATTATCATGGACCAGGCTAGTCTCCCTGAAAGCAAAACACTGCGCCTCCTCGGCTTAACTCTCACAACAGACCTCAAGTGGAATGACTATATAGAATCCATCGCTAAACCTGCTGCTATATTAAAAATTTGTATTATGATATTAAAAATTGTATTAGAATATAATAATAATAATAATAATAATAATAATAATAATAATAATAATAATAATAATTGGAATGATAAAAAAAATGGAACAAAACAACACATTGAAAGAATGGAACAAAACAACACATTGAAAGAATCCCTGGAAACCCCAGCTTAAGAGATATACAAAAAATTGTCTTATTAAGTACAGCCCACACACTAAGGAAAACTTTATCTATGTAATGCTAGGGATGATAGGGAAGATAGAAAAACATGAAATGGAGCCATAACAACACGCCACGACCTGCCTTAGGTCTCCCCGCAGACTTGGTTGGTTGTGAGACCAAAGCAGAAATCGAAATATGATGAAAAATGAAATAATAATAATATAGCAGATTTTATAAAAATAATAAAATGGATATTAAAATTTTTAATAAATAAATAGATATTAAAATTTTTACAAATTAAGAATTTTATGAAAAATTATAATAAAATGCATTTTGTATCAAAATAAGAATAGTATAATTACACTCAAAGGTTCCTTTAAGTCAAATCAAAAATATAAAATGTTTTCTTTCTTCTTTTTTCTTTTAGAAAAGGATGCGATACAGAGAAAACTAAGAGAATAATTTGTAACAATAATGGATACATCAACGGAAACGGAGTATAGACAGGGATTTTGATTGATAATCTTGCAGTTAAGATTGGAAAAAGAAATAATGTATTCCCCAAAAATATAGCCTTTTTCCAAATTTAAAGTGGATCTCTATTCTGATTAGTTAAATTGAACACACATAATTTTTTCTGTCTTACCATATCCATAAATAAAAAATGTATTGTTCCTTATATTCAAACGAAAAACATTTTCAAAATAATGAGCTAACATTGCCTGATGACGAAGTAAAAATCTCGAAACACAGAAATTTCCGTGCCGCAATGTAAAATATATCAATTTTAAATAAGAATCAAATTTATATATATATATATATATATATATATATATATATATATATATATATATATGAAAGACATAGTCTTAATATATAGAATGCATGAATATAAGATTGAGTACAATATATATAAGATGTACTTTTGTGTATCTGACATTAATCTGAAAATGTGATTTACTTTTGTGTATCCGACATTAATCTGAAAATGTGAAACCCGATGATTAATTATGAAAAACAAAAAAACAAAAACAAAAAAACGACATAATTATTTATGATATCAAATCTGCAGTTTAAAAAGCTATTTATACTTAGAAACAAATATGAAACAAAAATTGTCCAGAGTATGAAAGAAAATAGATTGGTAAAATAGATACATGCATTATCGTAAGCAAACCGTACCACCATTAAAAAATGATTTCTCAGCGGATATTTTATTCTTAATATATTTTCATTATAGATGCACTTATTAATGAAAGATCAAAATGACTCCCATTTAGACAAATAATGAAAACAAAGAAGAGACTGAATACATCTAAGATCTCAATGACTATTTTAGCAGCATATATTAAGAACACAAAAACAAAAGTAAAAGTAAAAACTCAAGTTAAAGCTCAACATTAGTTTCACATCTCCCAGGGAAAATATATTATTTAGTGAACCTATTCCGATGATACCAATACAAGAAGAAAAGATAGTGAGACGATAATGATCCCAGACAACATTAGGGCCATTTTAAAATTAAGATTTTTTCTGTTCAAAGTTTAAGAGCCGACCTCCTCTTTCCATCACAGAGACAAGATGCACTTTGGGATTTAGTAAATCTAATTGTGAATTTGGAAATACAATAAAACACTTCATTAGACAAAGTTAAAAGCTGGGAGATGTCAATGGCAGCCATTGCTAGTGCAGCTAGACGATGAAAGGAAGCTGCCACCGTATCTTGGAAATACCATCGCTTGGATAACATTGTCTAATCGCGCACAAAAATAAAGTTCGATTACTCCTGAACGCTCATCGCTATCGTAGCAAACTTATTGTTTGGTTATCAAAGTGCAATTACTTAGTGATTTAGGAAGTACAACTTGAGGTTGTCCTTGAAAAAGGCATGAACGCTTTCTTTTGTTCTGTTTCATCGCCAAATATCGTGGTACAATATATCATCACTACTATGCCACAACCATTTAAAATAAAGAGTGAGTGAAGTGAGTACTTGGCTAAACTATACTCAATTAAATTTCCCAATAGCAAGTAAAAAACTTACCTTCATAGAAAAAAATTATCTTGACAGGAGTCAAGAATATTATAATTACTATACAATCAGTATTATCATTATTATAGTTATTTTGTTTAAAAATACTTCACTAACAGTATTATATTTAACACTACATGTGTGAGATTTTCAGAAAATTATAGTTATTAAATGTGTTTCAATTCTGTATTCATGAATACAGCATGAAATATATTTAAAATGTTTTCAGTTATGGAGAAATACTAATCATAGGTGACTTTTAAATTAATCTATAAATCAGTCCATACTTATGCATTATAATCTTTTATAATCTTTCGTATTATAAACTTTTAGATTAATCTATAAATCAATTACAATCTATGATAAATATATGCACTAGGGCACTTTAAATAATGCAATAATCCAATGATCCACTTTTGATGAAATATGTTGAAACTTTTTTTTTTTTACTTCGATACTCTAAGAGCTGTGCAGCACCTCTGGAAAGAACGATGTCTCTGCTGCTTAAATCATCCACATCGCGGAGGAGAGAATGACTGTAGCTTATTGCTTGAATACTTCTTCATCTTTACTTGAGCATTTTCTCCTTCTGAGTGATTTTCTAAATAATCAAGATAAATAAGTAATACAGAAATTGCAGGTCTTGCTGATGAAAGATCAAATTATTTCTTACTGATTGTTGTATGCTTGAATTATAAATAAAATATAAATCGTTACTATGATTTTCGGTTACTCTGTATTATTGGATTTTCAAAAGCAAGCGCTTTCTTTTTAGTTTTTGTCCATTGTTTTGCTTTCTCAACACAAATAGACCCTAAGAGGGGTCCACATGTTGTTACACTTTCAAAGTTGTATTTCAAAATACTTGTTTTATGTTTTTTTCTCGAAAAACAAAATTACTTCTGTTCTGTTTTTTTTTCTCAAATTTTTCTACAATCTAGAGATACCATAATATGAATGTTTAAAGCAGAACATTTTTTAAATTTATATGTAAAGAAAGAATCATTAGTATCAATACATCTTCAATAAAACACTAATATTTTGTGACATTGGACAGGCAACATAACAACAAACATGTCAAACTGCTAAATATTCTGATTCTTAATGGTGTAAATTTTAATGTAAAATGCTTTTTAATTGTCATAATTTTCGATTAAGAAATGTAGTAACTTTCAAATTCAGTTTTACAATTGAAAAATTGAAAATCACTTAACCAGTAGAAGATTGAATTCAATATATACTGCAATAATAAGAGATATGAGATATACATGTATTGTGCGAACGGATATTTAAAAAACACTTTTTATTTCTGAATTCAAATACACAGAAAATGAAATCACCTGAAACAAGCAAAATAATTATTTAATTGTTCAGTCAATCCAATTCATTTTGTGTTTTTTCTTTAAGCTCTTTTTCTTTGTATCATTCAAACAGTAAACTAATAACCTATCAAGAAATGCAAGAATTAACTGAAAAATAAATCTTTATTAAACCGGTTATTAAAGAGTAAGCAGTGAGCCACACATGTTTACATTTTGTAGACCTTCTAAATCATAGATTATCTCAGTCTGAGGTTATTAACTGACCAGACGTTTATTTTCAACATTCATCTTTATTTATACTTTATTTTCACGGAGTTTTAGATTCTAGTCCCAGTTTTGTTGAAACCTTTATTCCATTTTTTCCAAAGAGAACGTAAGTATTGGTATAAAGAAAGGAAAGAAATTTAAGCAGAAACAGTTACGACTCTTGTTCATTAAATAAATATTGATGACATGTTTTCGGATTTCTGAGATACCTTCATAATATATATATATATATATATATATATATATATATATATATATATATATATATATATACTTACATACATGAATATGTGTGGCTCACTGCTTACTGTTTAATAACCGGGCATATGTACCGAAGACTTATTTTTCGGCTAATTTTTACACACACACACACACACACACACACACACACACACACACACACACACACACACATATATATATATATAGTGTGTGTGTGTGAGAGAGAGAGAGGAGAGAGAGAGAGAAAGAGGCTAGTTTTGGTTCTTTTCTAATAATCTAGGTGTTGAGCACTGTTGGCTGCTGTTTAGAAAGATGTTTGCCTTTCGGTCTTTTTTTTCTTAGTTTGTTTATTTTCCAGTTTTTGTATAGATTTTCTTGATGTTTGCTGTTAGTATTTTTTCTGTTGGTCATCTGGCAGGTTTCTGTTTGGATTTTCGTGAGTATTTGTGTGCGTGTGTTTGTTTTATTTCATAGGTGTGTATCTGTCTGCACCCATAGAAATACATAATGTATAAGTCAAACGTGTATGAAAGTATGTTTTCTACATTGAGTATTACATATAAAAGTATTTCAAATGCTATATAAAGAGAGACAGATAAAGAAAAAAAATATATAGTAATGTTTAAATGTATTTATATATTTAAGAAATGTATGATATGTAATATAAGTAATTTACGTATCCTTTATTAACATACTTTGCTATTAATATGCGTGTCCAAACGTAAAACTGACAGGACATATAAACGTATATCAGTTATTATTATCATCATTATTATTATTGTTCTAATTATAATGGTGCGCACTGCTGCACTCTCTGCATACTTAAAAAGTGTCTATACATTTTTAGGACACTGGCGTGTATCTCTTGTCCATTAGCCAAATAATCCGACGTACGGGCAGCATTCCTATATTCTTTTGCACAAGTGGTGCAGTAATATAGATCGTATTCGTTCTACTGACGTCATTTTGTATAATGCATCACCGTGATGGAATGAAAGAATAAAGTATATGCCGAGGACGAATGACTTAATTTTCGTCCGATTTTGTACCCTAGCCAGTCGGAGATATTGATTTTACGATTTAGTATCCACATTTAAGCACATTCAATTAATGCTTACTTGCACTCTCTTGGCTTGTGTATCCTCGAGTATAAACTATAAATAGTGTAAGATAATAGCATACAATTTAGCACGGAAAGGAAGGATAAAATAAAATATATCAAATCTTATAGCGTAAGCATATGTGTGATTGAAAATGTATAATAATTTAGTATTCTGATTATTTATTTATTTGAGGTGTGTGTGCGCACGCGCACGTGTGCAGTTGTAAACCCCTTCATACACAAGCCTATACGAGTAGTTACACCACAGCTATTATACTAAAAGAGGAAATATTCTTTATTAAATGTAAAATACTTTTTATTGTCATAATTTTCGATTATTGTATTAAGAAATGCGGTAACTTTCAAATTCAGTTTTACAATAAAAAATTGCATATCAATCGTTTTCTTTAAACAATTTCCAGCAAAATGTCTGGAAGAGGACTGAAAATCTCAAGCATATATTTGCCTCGGATAGCACCGATTTCTCATTCTCACACGTGGTCATAATTCTACATTTAAATACCTTGACATATTCGAGTAAATCGATGATGAGAAATGATAGCTAAAGTTTCAATATAGCATTTTTCACATGAATGTATACAAGTTACAAATATGGATCTGAAATTTTTTTTCTTTTAGTGTGTATTCCTCAATAGATGGTTGTATTTATAGGGGGTGTCCAAAAGGAGTAGCTGACTTTCTGAATGATATTGACATTAAATGCCAATAGCTGTCAACATTATGTTTGAAAGAGAATAAATAAAGCACAAATTAGACGTTCGTTGTAACAATATCGTTTTTTTTTGTTTAAGATCAAGTGTATTATCTGTTTCTTTATTTAATTCACGAAAAGAGCTACTTTTAATTTCACGGCATGTATATAATTTCTTGACAAATGAACATTTTGTATTAGAAACGCTAATGAATTGACAGATAATTTCTATCTCTCTCTCTCTCTCAAACAGTACACAGCAGATATTTGGATTGATAATGGATCGTGTCAAAAAATTCGATTTAAATTTTACGCACTAACTACTCTTATAACGTCACCTTGAGCATCTACAAATTTTTTTTATTTACGGTTGTGTTCAAGTCGTTGATCTTTGTGAGTGTTAAAATAAAGTTTTATGAAGAGATTTTGTTGCATTACGATCAATTTCAATTTTATTTATTCTTTATTTTTAAGCGTTAATTTACACATATACACTTTTGAAGTCATGAAAATTTGGTATGATCAGCTACAATAGCAACAAGTAACATGTTTGTCAACCGCCTGTTATTAAAATTTAACACGTAACATCAATTTGTTCAGAAAAATCAAGTATTTTGTAACTCACTTTAAAACAATACAAAAATTACTAAATGACTTGAGTCTAAGATTAATTTATCTGAGTTTAAATACTTCAAAAGTTTTCTCATTTATTAAAAAATTCTTTAGAGATATGAACTTTTACAAATGCTTATTGTTGACTAATTGTTCATAGGAAAGTATGTACGTAACTAAACCCTATCGCTCCATTAGAGCATAGACGAGGTTGTGTATGTAGTGGGGGTGAGGGGTCACCGATGCTTCTGTAACTTGTCTTTTTTGCAGGTACGGGTGTTAATTCTATGCAATCTCCTTTACCTTCTGGGCGAGGTAGACTGGTTGTCAGCCAAGGCTATAGAACCCAATTTCTCCTATTTAGCCCAAAGATATAGAGAGAAGTATTTGCGCCTAAATGAATGCAACTGTAATTCGAACACGGTTCTCTGATTTCTCATTCCAAGCTGATATCCATTGCACCACAACACGCATCTATGTACGCATGGATATAATTGTCGATATTAACTATATTTAACAGCGTAATTATTTTTTAATTTCATTTCTACGAGCTTTCGGGTAATTTCATAATTACATTTATATTTTTTCTCGGCAAAGAACCGTTTGAGAAGCCTATTGTAGTCTTTCAGGTAAAGTAAATCTATTTTTCACTGAGAGAATTATCTAAAGACTGGATTAAATGGTAATAAAAAAGTACAGCATTGGCTGAAAAATTCCAAGCAAAACTCTAAGCTTATCTGCACAAGACGTTTCGCCGATTGCTGCTTTCATTTAACAGGCCTGTCCAAATCAGTCGTTCGATTCTCTAGAAGGTGCTCATAGAAGAGGGTTCTTATTACACTCCTCGAGATAAAGCCTGTCCTTTAACACGAGTACTAGCGGTTCATTTCGTTTGTTGCACGACTTTTTATATAGCATTCATTTTACGACACAATTTATTGAAAAAGGTAAAGTAAAAAGAAGTATCTAAACACGGTTCACACATCAATGCAATTAATATAACGAATCTGGAATATTTTGAGTTGGTTGACTATCTAGTGTTGTATAACGTTGACTATTTGATTAATCCCAACCTCAACTTGCCTAGTCGACATAACTGTACAGCATCGTTTAGCAAGAAATATTTCGCACCAAGCTTTGAAGATTATCTTAATATTTAATATTTCAGAAGACCTATTGTTGGGGGTGGGATGATCAGGGTTGAATAATCATTTTATCTTTCTTATATAAAAGAGCATAAAAAGGCAAAATATGCTGAAAATGTTGGCTATTTTATCCCCTCTTCAATGTTAGACTCAATAAACAAAACAAAAAAACAAAACAAAAAAAAAAACAAAAAAAACAAACACCCATTTTAATATTTTAAGTCACGCTAACATGGCAGCTTTCACAGTATCTACAGAAAATGTTAAAACGTTTTTGTATTTTATTCAGGTTTTCTACACATCTGCAACTTCATCTTGCTTCTCTTTATCAAACATCAATAAGTACCGGCGACTTCGTCTGCAAGGATGCATCTACATACATAGATCCACCCACGGACCTAGCCACAAATATAAATGCTCACCCACGCATTTTCATTTTTTCCCTGTAGTCATCTATTCTCATACATAATGCTTTCTGTCACACAAAGCTCTTACTTTATCTTCACGATTCATTTACACCCGCAAGAGTAATAGAAAAAAATGAATAAATAAATAAATAAATAAAAATTCATTTGTACTCGTAAGAGTAGTTTAAAAAAGAAAATACATAAAGTTGATTTTGATTCAGTTTACTTCCTCTTCTTTTGGACACACGCTTATACATTCTCTCTCTTATAAGGAGGTGAAGTAAAGCTATCAGTATGTCCCACTACATAAATTCTGAACAGTTCTCCAAACATCAAAAGTTTTGTGGGAGAAGCAAAGATTTTTTCGAATGTCTAGTAGAGAATTTTTCCGTATACCATCATATATATATAGCGATGTGGAAGGTTGTGTGAAGCCAAAATTACTGACAATCAATGGAGTACTGATAGAAAGACATTTAAGACAAGTAGACTTTGTAATAAGGTGCTCCATATAAAAAATAGAGCATTAACAGAATTAATATAAATAAAATGAGTTGTCACTTAGCTCATTGATGTTGTCGTCAGTATCTCGACTCCAGAGTTTCGTAGGCAGATTCATTTGTCCACGCTTCAAAGATTTTTGCAATTTCTAATTTATCCGTTTTTTTATATTGTTGGAGTGATTTTTATATTGCATGGATGTACGCTCGTGTGCATACTTCTTGTTTTTGCAGGTGCGCGCACTTCTGTAGGACGCTTTAGTTATTTGCTATTTTGCTCTGCGTTCGCTTTTTCTATTTTCTTCCTTTTTCTTTCGGTATTTGACATGCGTTAAGTTATTGTTCAGTGATGTGTCACCGTTTTTTAATGTTTGATTATGCGTACATTCGTACACGCACGCATACACACACATGCTTATATACATATGCGTACATATACGGACATGTACATATATACACCCACTTTTTAGTATTTTCTCTTTTTTTCTGTTGATGGTGTTATAATGGGAATAATAATTATAAATGTCAATTGTAGAAAATTGGATTTATAATTAAATTTTTATTTATTATTTATTATTGTTTAGGCTTATGTGTATATGTTTGTAGTTTATATTATATTTACTTCATTTGTTTATTTAGCAAAACATTACATAAATATCCACAACGAAGCACCGTCGAAAATTAATATTATACCAAAATGAGAAATATTAACATTTTTGTCAATATTTCTTATTGCGCAATAATAATAATAATAATAATAATAATAATAATAGTAGTGATAACAACAGTAATAATTTTGAAGTAACCATGGGTAGCTATGATGGCACACATGCGAACTCATAGGCATATACATTATGAATAAACTAACAAATATTATTAATAAAAATGACAGGTTGCAAAGAGTTTTGTTGGCTTCTCGCTCAACTGCGATCCGCACACAATAATCAAAAAGAGTTGCAGGTGGCCAGATGTAAGTGGGGGGATGTAGTCGCAGAAATTGTCTGACAGCCATTACTGGGATCCTGCTTGTATGGCATGGTGCAGCAGCCATCCTTTTGATCCAGGGCAGTGCTACTCTCTCAAGTCATCCGTGCTGAGTCTGAGGCACTATGGGAAAATGAATGGAGGCAGAACGTCGTAATTACTCGTGATCACTCTAAACATCTACGTAAATATCATTAAACTAGATACTCCAGTCATTTTTTCATACCTAAGTTTAAATTTAAATTCTAAAAATAAAATAAGTTATCTTCAAACTCCAAAATTAGCTTTAATTAAAAGCCAAGCGATTAAATTTAGTAATTCCAGTAAACAAAATACACTGGTGTATTATAAAACGAAATTATATTGATTGGACTCAAAAGTTTTTAGTTTAAAAAAAAGTTTTTAAAATTTCGAAATTTCCGCCATTTTCCGCCATTTTTCATCGATTGTAAACAGAAGCCAATTTTTGGTTTTAAAAAATTTTGCAAAAATAAAATACACCTCACTGACACATTATTTTATTCAAATTACCGAATTTAAACTTACTTTAAATTGACTTAAAATAAGAATTACTTGCTTACTGCCTGAAATGTTTAAAAAAGCGTTTGTCAATTACGGTATCCTTGTTATCACATCTGTCATCGCCTTATCAGGAAGCTTTAATTGATATGGTTTACAAAAGCCGTCCAAAAAATTGCAAGTATGGAAGACGAATTTGGTATAAATCTTATTCATACAAATCGTTTTTTGAATTTTTAACTATGTTAAAATTAAAAATTTAACACAGTTTTCCGCAACTATCGAATATTTTATGGAATTTTAGTTAGTTTAACTTTGTAGGCTTACGCTTGAAGATGTTTTATGAAAAATAAAAATTAAAATAATATAAAAATTTCTTTTAAAAAATTTTACAATTTAACAAAAGAATGAAAGCAACGACAGAAGTAACTCATTAATTTATGAAATGTTATGGCATTTATTAATTTTTATTTTTAATATTCATTTTTCGTATTCTTTTTAAGTCCCTCACAAATCGTGAATTTCACAGTTATTATTATTTTTTAACAAAATTAGAAAATTAGGAATAAAAATGTAAACGTTGCTTTAAATGTTTAATGACTTGCAAAACAAGCTGTTGAAATTTAAAAATGTCTTGAAGAGACTTGAATCAGAATCAAAGTGCAGTTTCAGTCGTTTTCCATATAAGGGGAATAATCCAAAACACTTGGTAACTTCTAAAATCAGTACGGTACCTATGAAAACTTATTATGTCCCCTATGGAACATCGTACTTAATAAAAATGTACATATTTTTTACACACAAAAATTTGTTTTTTTACTTATTTTGAAAATATAATTAGTGAACGATTTTTATTAAACTTTTCAATTTTCGATAGGCAATATAATCATCAATTCTTACCTAAAAATTAGGACCACAGTTCTTTAAAAGATTTTAAAATATTTTAAAAACTTTATGAATTATTATAATAAAAAATGAAAACAATTCTTTTAAAATTTTATTATTAATGGAAAAAGTTTTTTTTTTCAAACTATAATGTCCTTAATTATTATTTATTCCAGAAATTAAAAGATGATTTATATTCCCAGATGAGTCCTGTGTTTAACTAATAAAAAATAGTTTGAAGCCAATTAAATTTATTAAAATTTCATGGATTTACGTGGAGGTCGGGGGTAACAGAGTTAAAAATATTTTCACCAAGATTAAAAAAAATAATAATTTCAAAAATGATTTCATTCATTTGTGAATGAGTACTGAAAGTTTCATTAAAATCCGACAATTATTTGATTTTTGCGAGAATTTCCAAATTAATGTTTGTCACCGAAAAAAAGTGGGTGAAGCAATCATTACGTGATCCATTGTAAACAGCCGTAACATTTTCTGCAACGCTAACTCAAATCAAAACAAAATTTTCTACCAAAATTTCGAACATGTTAGAAGGGATTAAAAAAGTTTGAAAAAGAAATTACTTTCATCATTTCTCTTAATAATATTATGAACATTTTGATGGAAAAAGTTCATTTTGTTAAGTTTTGAACCTTTTTTATTCGTACCATGCTGTTTTTTTGCGATTTAATGGATGTACCTACATTAAACTCATCCAACTCTTTCAGAATCCTCTGCACTGTCCTCAGATTGACAGCCAAGAACTCTGAAATGTTCGTATTCGAACTTTCGGTGCGAACTCCAAGCATTACAGCATACCGTTTCCAAATGAATTGTGTCATGGTGCTCTTTTTTTTACAGATTGCCCAATTGACCCTATTATACTCTGAAGTCCACAAAATCAAAAACAACCAGCGTGCATCGAATCCTGCATTGCGTCCGTGGAGCTCTTTAAATATGAAAGATTACTTTATGAACGAATTTTGATAGTTTTAATGTTTTGTGGTTATTATCAATCAGTCATCAAGTTATAGCAACACGAAAATGGCTGAAACAATGAATATTGTAGTGGTCACTGTCGATATTTACAACAGAAATGTTGTAACTCACTTTTATTCTGTTACAGTGTTAAATTATTGATCCTCGTCATTGTCTTAAATTTGGAACCTGTGATGTACTTTCAGGCATAGCTCAAGGGTAAAGCTGTGATTTCGAAACTAAGATGCAACTTAGTGCTACCAATTGCCATTGATAAATTACTTTATTCTTTATCACTTATTAGCATATTATAATGACAAAGCTGACAGTTTTGAGGTTTATTCAAATGATAATTATTAAAAAAAACCTTTCCTTGAAGATGTAGATAAAAATAAATTACATTATCTTTTTTTTGAATTCACTATAGGCTCCTTTGAAGGATGTGCCTGTATTTACTAGCAACGCTTCAAGACTTCTCTCACGTAGCCCGAAGACTGTAAAAAGCATACATTTTATAGCAATTCGTTAAAAACTAAAATATAATTATAACAGTTTTTCAAATTTTCTCATTCTTATTGGTGCTTTTGTGGGGGATACGAAATAAGAATAACTTTCTCTTTTTCACGATTTGCAAGCTCGCAATGTCATTGAATAAAAAAACAATACTTATTGACGACAATTTGTTTATTACTTTATTTTTATCAGGTAAATTTTGTGCACTTTTCTTGAAAGAGGCTTCAGCTAGCTTTCTTAATTTTTGTAAAACTCGAAATCTGATTAGTTAATTAATTTCACAAAAAGTATTTCTGCACAAGACATATTTTTCCCGCCGAGGCGATTTGATCCACTTCTGTTACTATTTAACTGAGAAAATTCACCGACGATTACAGTTCGGCCCGGAAGCAGACGCCCGTGTATATACACTATGTAATGTAAGAACAATCGCCTACTTCTTTCTCCATCCGACGCTACATTGAATACTGCTAATAGAATCCAGTCTAATAATCACAAGAAAGTCAGTCGGCGCCAGAGAGACGAGAGAAAGAAAGCAGAGACTACGCTTCACCGATGTCCATTTCACGCCAGTACAGTACCTGTAATGACTACTGCTGATTGCAAAGTTTCTTTCTATTGTTGAAGCTAAGTACCTAAAACTACATCTTTTATATTGAATTCCACTGTAATATTTTTAATGTGAAAAATGAACTTTTTGAATTTTTGAATTTATTTTGATCACTTTGGAAACCTTGTCGTATGGAATTCAACTAAACACTGTCGATTTTTTTTAATCATAATGGTTTTCTCTAGTAATTTTACCACAGTTCATATTGTAATTTTTGATGTTAATGATTTTCTCTAGTATTTTTTACAAGAGCTCCTATTGCAATTTTGACACTAATGATTTTCTCTGGCACTCCGTATTACTGGTTCCTATATTGTATTCATCTCTGTGCTTAGTCGGCTTAGGAGATTTTTATAGCCTAGCATATGAGCTGATTCCTTAGGTTTACATAGTTTCCAGTGACATTCACTATCTATTATTTTAACTTCATCCCATAGGGGGCGGTGATTCCCTTTCTCCCTTCATATGTGGTCAGTTACGCCTGATTTTTTTTTTTTTATCTCCAATCGTGTTATGGCCTTGCGATGTTCTTCATTCTGTCGATATATGTCTGCTCCCAATCCGAAGTGTGTTGTTTAGGAACAAGTCACGTAGAGGGTCCGGTTAGAAGGAGATAACTCATGACTCCAGAAGAGGCTTTGCACAAAGAATGAGAATGATATACCCTAGTGATCGTAAGAAAGAGTCCGGTTCTAAATTTCTAGCACCTGAAGAAGGTCGGAGCGTACAACGGCCGAAATGTCGTACAAATGGCAACAAAGATGAGGATAATAGTCCGAATGATGTAAACAGTGTAAATACTACATCAACTCAGAAATATAGACAAATAGTCTTTCTTTGTTCTTCTTTAATTATCTATGTACGAGTGTATAATTTAAATTTCTGCTACGTTGTTTTACCTCTGATTTTGATTAAACACATTTCTTAAACGTATATAAAATTAATATACAAGAATAAATCGTTCGATTGTTTCGATTATTTCCTTTGAAATTTTATTAATGCATGAATACTATTATTTACAAAATACTCTTACATACGTAAATATTAACTGAAATCGGTGTTTATCGAGAGTGATTCCTTCATTCATCATCTTTACTTTCCGCTGAATTCAACAAAGCAGTAATGAGGGATACCGACATCTTTTGCGCGTAGAAACTGAGACACAGAAAACTGTATCGATCGACGTCAAATAACACAGATATGATGTCTATTAAAAACTAGAAGCCTTAATCGACCATTGCATGAGTGTCTTGTTACTTGATTTCGGAGTTCTAATACAGTTGAAAAAAGAAAGATTGCCAACATCCAGACAATTAGATAGAATCGACAAGTAGACACACAGACAGGAATGCCTTTACTGGCTTTCTTGGCAAAGAAAATATATTGTTAATAATATTATTACATTTATTTTCCATAACTGCTCAATTATACCAACATTCTAGTGAAATTGAGAAATTGAAAATTGCTACAGCAAGTCAAATGATCATCTAAAACTATATTATACAGAACTTTATAGCTATTATATCACACCTAAATGCCAAATCTTCCATTTTCCCCTCATTCAAATCTACAGAGGAAACATGGAGTTTATTCAGAATTTCATCGTCACCAGTAAATTACTTTTGAAGTTTTTTTTATTCTGTTCGTTTTTGTGTTGTTACATTTTTTTACTTAGCAGTTTGGTAGAAAGCGACGACAGATGTAGAAATACATTCGGTCTCCACGTCGGAAAAATTCAGAAGTCAATCGATCCTTTGATCACTGAATTTCAAGCCGAGGGGGATAAAAATGAAAGTTGTTTTCTCAAAAGCATACATATTTGATTTGACAAGACTTGAGAAATGAAAACTATCTCTTCTAGGATCAGATGAAAATCATAGAATTACGCAGAGTAGATAATTTAAAAACAGAAATTGGTATAAAAGAAATTCTTTATGCATGATGAATTGTCTTTAAGATGAAGTGTCTTGGATGCGGAGTGAATGTGATGGATCTTTCAGCAACGACACTTGTAGATATATCTAAACGGCAAGATTGTGATTAGAAAAAGGATTCACTAATTGATAAAGTGCTTTGTTATGCCCAATTGAGAAGAGCGAAAAAAAGTCATATGTATGTAACATTAGGATTGATTATAGTATTGCTGGTGTTGGACACACAAAAAGATATCCTCTGCTGCTTTATTAACTTATAAAATAACGTTTGTCTGCATGTTTCTATCCAAGGCACGCTTGTGAATTTGGCACTTGAAGCTTTTCTTACCCACCATTATTCAAGTTAAACATGTTAATAAAAATTGCATCAATAATAATGCGGCAGCTGCGTATTTCTAAGCCAGCTCAAGTGTTGGTGTTCGGTAAAATCACAATATATCTTAAAGTAAGGCTACAGCTTCCATTGAACAGTATAGAGTAATCTCTACAAGGTTTATGCTGATAATTATCTCTCAAAAAGTTTCAGTGCAAAAATAAGATACTGGATATAAATTCTTGCAACCCTACTAGATATTTTGTGGGATAAAATAAAAAGATTCGTTCACCTTGTGCATTTCATTTTCTGATTGAATCAACAACTACAGTAATTTAGTTTTCCTATGAAAGATTTTACAATAAGTCATTCGTTTTGTTGCTTAGTGAAGTTTGTTACGACTGAAAGAATTGCTCGTTTATTGAAATGTTATTGAAATAACGCAGGTATGTAAAGGACAAAAAAGTGAAAATAATATTAAGGATTTGTCCGATGATTTCGAACAATGAGTCAGTGTTTTGAAATTATTTTTTCTTCTTCACAAGATGAAGGCGATTCCATTTTTAATGCTTGGCAATAGTGCAAAATGAATCAAGTATCAACTAATTACAATTCTACCTTTCCACTCTTTTGAACAAAATAAAGAAAGGCTTTTAAGGGTCCTTCTTTCATGTTAGTGAGTTAATCTGGTTAAGAAATCAACGTGTTTGGCAGATGACTTTTGGTAATTGACCCATCCGACTCATAGCAAGTTTACTCTACTTAGTGTAAATTGTGGCAACTAACTCAACATTATTATGAATATTTGTTCGTTAAACAGAAAAGCTGAAAAACCTACATTTGTTGGAATCTTTATAACAGTGAAGCTAATTTTTGGTTCATATTTAAGAAAATGTGCACATGTACGCACAAATCACATATATGCAAGCTTAATTATATGCAAGGTTCAAATTTATACACATTTTCAAACATTCCTCATGAAGGCACACACAAAGCTACGCATGCAAAGACGTACACGTTCTCACACAGAAATAAATTTTACAGGCATTTAAATTGATATATATGACCATATGCACGCCCACATATAAGCACATATATTGTAGCGCAAGCAATTCTATGCATACATATAGAGTGTTTGTTCGTTCATTATCTATTTATCTGTAGAGGAATATGACGTCAGTAACGTCTGGATCGCCAGCACCAGCTTTAAAAAATAATGCGATCATGTAATCGCCTAAAACCAGACTGCTTAGAAATAATAGAAGAATATTTGCTGGAGAATTCAACTAATACAGATTTAAAATTTTTTAACTATGCTTTACACTTTATACACCTAGCCTGCAGAAATAACAAAAATCCCATCTAAAACTATCACTTATTATAATTACCATACATTCGGCTTTCAGTAAAATGCAAGATTAAGACTTCCAAACTAAATTGCTCTCTATCTTCCAAAGAAATTGTCTGAACCTTATTTGCTACCACATGAGTATTAAATACAAAGGGACTTGTCATCCGCTTAAATTTAATTTACTCTATCACTATATATGCCAGTATATTTTTTAATTATCTGTTAATATGCGCATCTATTTGCTTAGTATTATTTTACTATTACACCCATTTCATCCACGGCTATTATTTTATGCTCTAATTGGCCAATGACAGTGAAATAAAGGCGGAATTAATCATGGTCAGTTATGGAGACGGGTGTAATAGCAAAAATTTATCATTTGTTTTTTGACACAATATAATGGGGCTAAGGTAAGTATGTACTTTTTCACAGGACTTACAGTGAGGCAACCCTGTTAAAATTAGAAGTTCTAATAGGATTTATTATTAGTAGCCAAAATTTTAACATAAGATATGCACGTGACACAGTGTTGATAGTAGACACAGAAAAGAAACAATAGGAACTCCTAGAGATCGTCCAGTTCACATCCCTCTCAGGTTTTTGAACAGGAGTATAGGTTTATCCCTGGGTTGTGTTTCCGGCACCTTCTAAAGTATTCTAATTCTCTTCCACTCTTAGTAATCCCTTGCGTAATATTATCGCATTGATTGGCGTGAATTTAATCAATGCAAAGAAGAGTAGTAAGATAAAGAGAGCAAAATAACTAAGCATCAATTCTTAGAATAGATGGTTGTCAGCAAAAGGAAAAGCCTAAGATGCTAACTACGAATATTTAGTTAGCGTTTTAACAGAGGGCTGAAAATGTAACGGCGAAATACGAAGGTCTATTGTACTAGCGAAAATATCTTCCAAAAGCTACGAAAAATATTAAAAAATAAAGAAAACAAATTCGTTAGAAACAAAGAAAAGAGCGCTAAAATGTTATGTAATATCGGATATCATATGTTGCAATGATAGCCGAACAAGAAGAGACTTGTGGCAACAGAAATGTGGTTTTACAGAAGGATGCTGGAAATACCATGATCTGAGCATGTAAGAAACGACAAAATCTAAAGGAAACATGTATTGAAAACAAAGGGGAGAGGAAAGCAGCGAACAACCTACCTAACGATGGACTAAGGGGGATAGCAAAAAAAAAAAAAAAAAGAAAAGAAAAAAGTATCTTACTCACTCAGAACTACAAAAAGCTGCAAGTTTTGGAGAGCCATGATTGCCCACGTCCTGAAGCCATAAAATATTTTTTATAGAAGCAATCAAAGTATAACCAGATGAATCGTTAGTAAACTCTGGATTCTTATCTTGGTAAAAAAGAAAAGAAAAAAGACAAACTTTCAAATGATTTTTCTAAATCAGACCAAGCCATGTTACATTCTTAAAGAATCGTATCATCTGGTATAGTAACCAGGACATTCAATGTACTTCTAAAATCATGTATACACGGCTGTCTTCAATTATTGTATCAGCATGAATTGAAATGTATCAAACATGAGCGATCAATTCTTTGTGGCATTTCAAATATCTTTTTATGCTGATCTGCTAGAGATGTTCTCCTGAATCATTCCTCAAGAGAAATAAATAGATTGATGCGGAAAATGAAGGATGATTGATTAAAGTGAGAAGAACTGTTATCAACACCATCATCTGCACATAACAAGTGAACACAATCGACTAGACTTTAATAGACATTTTGGTCCCTCTGATTCCATTGAAAGGTGAATAGATTAGAGAAAAAAATAAACAAGTAGGTAGTTATAAAATTCTATACATATAACAAGAAATATTCATAGGTATAATTCAAAGAAAAGAGGAATATATACTTACTGATAGACTCATAGGTAACATAAATTAGGGCTCAAATTGTGCTTCGCGGAAAGTAGACAGTGTTTAAATAGTTAAGCAGTTGATGATAGAATGCACAATCAATTTTATTGTTTGGAAAGAAGCAATGAGAAATAATTAATGAAAATGAACAGCAGAGTGTCTAGAGCGTGTAAAGTGATGAATAAAAAGCAAACCATTCATTATGAAAGCAACAGATTCAGAACTTTAGATAAATGTTCGATGAAGAGAGAGAGAGAGAGAGAGAGAGAGAGAGAGAGAGAGAGAGAGATGAATGTTTGGTTTGTTTATTTTACCAGTATATCAACCCTCGTGGTTCATTTAATGACGAAAATTGGATTTTTATTCAATAATATCTGAGAATGTTTAAGTTTTATAATTTGTGAAGTATAGTTCAATTATAGTTGCATAGTTCATGAAATTGTCTCGGTTAAAGTTTGGTGTATCATTTACTTTTTCTCATGTAGGTCAAAATGATTTTTTCATTAACGTTTTTGAAAAGTTTTTATTTACCCAATAAAAGCGTTTATGAGAGAGGCAAATTCGGCAAAGTGCAAATTCGGCAAAGTCTCTTGGCATTTAGGTAGATTCTCATCTTCAGAAGTAAGGAATGTGTGATATCGGTAAGACCAATTCTGAGTTTTGCTATGACTACTTCTTCTCTTTAGGAAAGACTGGTGTTATAATAAGACATTATCCCAAGTGTAGGCTTGATTTTGCGAATTTGTCAGGTAGGCACTTTTGAAATATTTTTTTATTGAGTATAGCTAAATATCCAACTCCATCAATATTTTTCGAGCCGTCGGTGTATATGTGCTTACAATTTGTGTTTTTGTAAGATATTAGAAGTTTCCTCCATGAAGACAGATGTGTCATTTTTTTTAGTTTTCTGTCAGATATAATGGTACAGAAGGTTGTTTTATTAAGCAGTTTTTGAAAGAATAGATTCATGTATTAGAGAAGTGTTTATTTTGAGTTCGTCGAATTTTTTTCTTGCTGTATAGATAAAATATTCATAATCCAATTTGGATTATGAATCCAGTGCTCTATAGAGTTTCAGTAGTATCTATCTGTCAGTCTTTGTGAGAGATGACTCTGAGTAGTTGCATTACTTTATTGGATTTCTCACGAAGATAGTTTACATGTACTATGAAAGATAATTTTCTGTCGAAGACTATTCCTAGGTATTAGTATTGGTCTATTCCAGGTACTTCTATACTGTCGAGTCTTAATTCAGGATTATGTTGTAGCTTTGAAGTTGGCAGAAGTGTATACACTGATTCTTTTGTCTGGAGAATCGGAATCAATTTTCTGTAGCCCACGTGTTTACTTTATTGAGGCAGTGTTGGAGTTGCTGTCCAATTGCATGGATATTTTTCGATCCGTAACATATTAGAAAGTCATCTACATACAGTTGACAGGGTTCAAGCATTTAATGAGGCCATTTATTTTGACGTTGAAGCGTGTTACCGATAATATGCTTCTTAATGGGATAACCATTTCTTGTTCATATAGGTCTGAAATCGTGGTACCGACACGAAGCATAAAAGTTTGTTCTGTCAGGAAGTTATTGGTGAGAATTAGTAATCTTTCTTTAAGATCTATTTAATTTAAGTCTTTCCTGATATCATATATCCATGAGATATCAAAAGCTTTTTCTAGTTCAAAGAATACTTTCATTAAATGTTCCTTTTTAATGAATGAATTTCTGATAAAAGACTGCAGTCAAACAAAGTGATCGAGTGTGTTTTTTTTTTGAAGCCAGATTGAATTTTTTTAATTTTATTATTAGCTTCAAGAAACCAAGTAAGTCTATTATTAACGATTTTTTCAAACGTTTTGCTTAAGCAACTTTTAAATGCAATGGGACGATAGTTTGAGAGATTTTCTAAGTTCTTTCCATATTTTGAGATTAGAATTATGTTAGCTTGTTTCCAGAAACTCGTAATATTGCCACTGATCCATATATCATTGAAAATTTTAATTAGGTAGTTCAGGGAAATATTTAGTAGTTTGTTAGAAATTTCTAGTGAATTTCGTCTTGGCTAACTACTGAGTATATTTTTTTATAGAATCTAATACTTCTGGTAAAGTAAAAAGGCGGTTGTAATTTTTTTTTATTGTTAAAGTAGAAATTTAATTTTTCTTTTCTTGATTTTTTTTGAAATTCTGAAATAGATTACTCGCATTATTTGAGGAAGAGTTTTGAGAAAAGTTTTGTGCTAATAAATTTGCAATATCCTTTTTGTTGGTTACTTTGATATTGCTTTGACATTAAATGTCTCAATGGAAAACTTTCATTTTTCTCAGCGATTTTACGGATCATATTCCATACTGTTTTGGTTTTGGTGTTGGAACTAATATTGGATACAAAAATTCCTCCATGAGGATTGTTTGGATTCTTTTATTATTATGCGTGCTTTAGCTCTATTTATTTTGTAGATGTTAAGATTTTCTTAAGTTGAAAGTAATTTGAACTTACTTAAAACCACATGACGCAATCTTCTTTTACACTCGTCGTTAAACCAAGGTTTATCTGTCATGTTTGACAGGTTTTAATTTTGATTTTGGCATGTATTGTTCTGCAATACTAAGAAGTGTTTTTGTAAAATAAATGATGTGTTCTGCATTGTCTACATTACTTTTTGGTGTAAGCTTTAGGTTACATAGGTTTTTAAATCAAAAGACAAAAAATAAATCATCTCATCACACATCTTGGATTTCTCACCTATACCCCAAAGACGAAGATTTCCAACTTGAAGAAAGCAAATACAAAAATCAAGAAAACGCATAACCCAATCAAAAAGGAAAATCTGTAAGGAAGAAATCACCTAAAAACTACCTAGAAGAAAATACACATCTAAGTCATAAAGGAAACCCCGCAAGGAAAAAAGAATCACCTAAAAGCAACCTAGAAAAATGAAAACTTAAGACAACCGAATAAAAAGCAAAAACTTCAACATAAAAATCATGACTAATAAAATTATTCAATGTGATGCAAGAGATGTAAAAACAAATCGAGTTGCTTTTTCGTATTGTAAACTTATGTCCTGCAATTATCCGCCTTCTGGAAAAAATTAAAGGACAATGAAAATGTATATATTAAAAACTATTAGTACTAGTATTGTTTTCAGCAACTTTTCTGACATAATTTGGATTTAATTTCTTTTGACGAACTTTACATAGATACAATTTATGAATTTTATGGCATTTTTGTACTCAATTTCTTTATCTGCTGCATTTTGGATTTACTGGAATTCTAGTATATCTACTTTTACGATGGCCAAATCTTTGGCAGTTATGACATCTTAGTGGTTTGGAAATGTAAGTTACCACTTTTGTGATGATATAACCTACTTTTATTTCATTTAGTGGTTTGGGTGTGTTGAATTTTAATATGTATATCTTGGCATTTATAGTTTGGCCATTTCTTTTGTTATTCTGCTTACATTTTTTTTGTTTTTAGGCCAACTTTTATTTCTTTTAGGATGCAAGCTGCCAGGTTTGGGCTTTTGATTTACACCCATGGATGTCTTTAGACTTTGATGTGGATAAGTTTTGATTTTCAAGTTATTTAATGTTGATCATTTGAGAATTTTTTCTGCATGATTTTTTTCTGCTTGTATTATTATTGTATTTTTAATGTTTTTTAACAGTTATAGAAGTAATTTGAGAGTATATTGTTTTTTTTTTAATTATGAATGGTGTTAGTTTTGTAATAGGAATTTCTTCAATATATTGTGGAAAGGAATTCCAATTCATTATCAGAATGAATTTGATTAAAACAAGGGCTTTTTCTTTTTCTTTGCTGTCATATTATATATATTTCATCATCCTTGCTCCTCACCCTTCTCGGAGCCTTATGGTTGGGAGGAATCTCATTCATCCTAGCATACCAGGAATACAAAAATGGTATACTCAGGTTTTGTATTTATATGCAGTCATCAATAATTTCTTTTATTCATCTGCCCCTGTGAAGTTAAATATGTTTTAATTTTTGATGATACATTTTAGTTACGACCTGATTGACACTTTTCAACCTTTCTAGTAACAATTTGTTTTAAATTTCGTTTGTTTGTGTATGTTTTTTTGTGTAGTTATTGTGTTTTTCATTGGAGAAATGGTCCTAGAAATTGACATGACGAACCGATTGATCAGATCGGGCTTCTCTGATCATTCGTCTAGTTACCCAGGTAAGGGCCAAGTAGAGTGTTGGAATTCAGAAGTATTCTATCTGACGCTTGAAGTTCTTAACTACCAGGATCCCGTCCTCAGACTTCACAGGTTGTCACCCAAAGCAAACTGGTGGTTTCATTAGGTGGGAGGGGGACTTACCTCTTTGCAGAAAGGTAAGCCTCTTATCAGCATATATTCTACAGCCCTAGAGTGAGATAAATGAATGAAAGGAAAAACAAGAGAAATAGCCATAAAATGCTCACGTTAGATAAGAAAGGGTACTGTAAAATTATCAGTTTGATTAAGAAGAGATTGCACAATACATTCCGAAGTTTGATCATTCGGTCAGCTTTCGGGAAGTGAACATTCCAGCACTATTCTATCTGAAAAGTATTCAGTCATTTTAAATATTTCGAGAACCGGTCGCACAGCCTCAATGCAGTTTCGCAACCAAAGAGCTGTAACCTTATTGTGTATCTGTAAATATGTAGCAGAGTGCTGTGTGTTTTCTTAATCAAAGTGAGTCACCAACAGATGAGCTTGTGCATATGACCTTCCCACATACTGCTATTATACAACCAGAATTGCTTGAACCTTTCCTGTTCAATGATTATTCAGGAAGTAGTTCCAAGCGATTTACATTTTGGAAGATTTTCAACAAGGAGAACAATCGAAAACGCATACGATCTGCAATCAATATTGAATGTCACAATTTCTCCTTCACGTCTCGCGCAGAAGTTTTGTTTAGCAAAACATCGTAGCCCCATGCCATGTCATCCTCTCCCTTATCCTAAAGTTCTGATTTTGTTTTCTGCTATGCATGATTTATACAAAATCTAAAATTGCTGTTGAAAGAAATTTCATTTTGTGAACGATATTAAGGAGATGGACGCAAGACGCCTAATATCTAAAAAGGATTTTTAGACAGTTTTGAAAAATTGAAGGTGAACTGTGTGAGGAGTAACAATAATATTTTCATTTAATAAATGGGTGGATTCTTTCTAGTCAAAACTCACGTGCATATATATATATATATATATATATATATATATATATATATATATATATATAAGTAAAAACTAAAATAGCACAAATATTTTTTATACTGATCGATAAACACTTTCCAAAAAGCTTAGAACTAAACAAAATTTTCAATAGAAATACAATCAAAATGAGTTATAGTCGTACTAGTAATTTAGAAAATTTCATAAAGAAACAAAACATCAAAAATTTGAATAGCATTGTACAAAACAAGATCATTAATAAAGAATGTAATTGCAGGGATAAAAATAAATGCCAACTTCAAGGGCTTTGTAATACGAAAGAAGTTATTTACAAAGCAAAAGTACATGAGTAAAATGGTCAAAACAAAACATTTTTTGGATCAACCAAAGATACTTTTAAGACAAGATGGTTCAATCACAGGTGTACATTAAAAATAAAAAAAACTGAAAAAAATTGTACAAAATTGGGTAGCCACGTGTGGAAATTGAAATTAAAATATAGAAAAACCCAGAAATAACATGGAGTATAGTGAAAACAGCTAAGCCTTACAACGGTGGCAAAATATGTAGACTGTGTTAGAAAAAAGTTAGCTATTATGTTATTCCTAAACAAAACCGAATTACTGAATGATAGAACAGAAATTATGACTATATGTAACCATACCATAAACTTCCTGTTAGGGTCATACAACCATGGTTGAAAACGTTATAATTTTTTCTAATTTTGAAAACTGCGCTTTCAAAAATCCCCGTTGCATGAGCGTCCCCCACCCCCCAAAAATCCCTGCTACGTGAGTGTTCTTAAAAAAACAGTGAAATCAGTTATTGCAAATCGCCTGAAGGCACTACATGGTAGAAACCTAAGTCGCGTAATAACTTGTTTATAAACGATTGAGCTCTCTAGTAGGCAAAACTTTAAAAACAGTTGCCGCTTCTGTGATTGACACATTACTCTTCAAGCATAAATCGAGTTCTCTCGGCTGCTGGCGTGTGTATACACCGCGTATATATAACACGTTAAGATCACCTCCCTTCACCCGTGCGCCGATAGCTTAGGAGTAGGCTTTCTGTGAAATCGGCTGTTTCGATCTCGGCTGGAAGCACTCGGGTGTCTATTCACACTGATGAGCTGTGATACGGCAAAACAGGCTTGTATGTAGATGACTATATATATATATATATATATAGGTGGGTGCAAGATCGAATAAAACACTAAAAAGAAAGAGCATTATTAAATAGAATAGGACATATAGTAATATAGCATCATTAATTGAATAGGACATATATGATCATATCGGACAAAAAGAAAAGCTAAAAAACAAGCAAACAAAAAAAAAACAACAACAAAAAACGCAACACAAAACAAAGACAAATAGTTATTGCTTTTTACTGTCATGTGACCATCCAAGTTTATTTTTATTCAACTGTCAAAGGAAATGAGTACAACGCTAAATCATTACAGTTCTTCTGATTTTACCCTTTTACTTTTACATACACTGGCGTTAATATTGATGATTGTTGCGAGTAAAGAAAAAAATATTTCCCTGCCCCTCTTGTCAAATAACAAAGCTTTATATACTGTACAAAAAAACAACTTACGTCTTCGTTGGGAAAAAGGTGGTTTGAGATTTTTTCTCAATGGAAACGTAGATTTTTATTACCGCATATTTCATGAAAAGTGTGGTGAACTGTTATATAATAACAATCCTCTTGTGTGACAGTGCATGCTCAATAATCCCCTGTTATTTAACCCATAACTGGAAGGAAGAGACGGATTAATACCTTTCCCAAGGGTATTTGCAGATGTGCGTTGTGGTACAGTGGATATCGGCTCGAAACGAGAAGCCGGGGAGCCGAGTTCGAATTTCAGTTGAATCCATTGTATTCACTTACGCGCAAATACCCTTGATAATCCCCTCTCAGAAATGTAGAGTTAAAATATATTGGGCATAAAGTAAGGAAGGAGAGCTTGGAGAATTTGACGCTTACGTGGCCTATTGAAGAAAAGCGGGACAAAGGTAGGCAGCAGGCTACCTTATCTGACGAGCTTGTGTGAATGGATAGCGGAATGTTTAGCAAAAAGATAAGTGTTGCTAAGAGTTAAAAGAGATAGGATGTTTTGGAGAGCCATGATCACCTTGAAACAGGACAGATTGGGTTCTATAGCCTTGGCTGGCAACCAGTCTACCGCAGAAAGCAATGGCAACCTACTGCGGGATAATCTTCTGCCCAGTCAGTCATGTCTCTTTCGAGACATGATCACTCAAGCGTGTTTCACGTATGGCACTTAACTGACGGACTGACAAGACAGTAAGATACTAAAATAGTATTGCGCTTACAAATATGACTTGTAACTTAATGAATATTGAATTGCATGAAAATGAAACATTTTTAAATTCATTGTTTACGCTCAATCACGGTTCCCTTTATAAATAAAATAATTAAGTTCCTTCAAGTTTTAAATTTTGATTTTTTAAGGAAAATATATTACTCGTTTTAGCTGTTTCAAACTAGTATTGGTCTGTTTTAAAATTCAATGTTTATGTTTTTTACTTTCGACACAAAAAACAATACAGTGTTTTAAACCTTTTCAAAAAAGAATTATCGTATCTCATTAAAATTTCCGCATTTATTCATTAATGAATTATTTTTCCCATTACTTTAAAGTTTTGTGGAAGTATTTTGGGGTAAGTTATACTAACTTCGTCGCTAATCCGTAATTTTGCATGTTTCTAAATTTTTTTTTACATTTTTTATAAAATTCATCTATAAAGGACTGATGCTATTAAAAAATTGTAATATAGAGTGTGAATAAATCGAAAATATGGTTCGAAATCTTAACAGAATTATAGAAATTATTTTGTGGGGAGTTGCTGATATCTGTCAGGTTGTTACAAAAATAATGCATTTTGAAAAGGCATTTTAACATAGTAGTCTCAGTACATATTAGGTGAATTTGGTATGCATAATAATTAATGTGTGCTCATTAATAATTCTTAACTTATTTTTCGATAGAAATATTTTTGAAGCATAGAAGTCCTTCATTGTGAACATGACAAAACATGATCTTCGTTTACTTTTCTTGCATGAGTTTAAACTTGGGCACAGTGACCCCCAAACTTCTGCCAATATCAACAAAGTATGGGAAGATGGGTTCACAAGTAATCGGACAGTATGAAAGGGATTCCAGAAATGATGAAGAAGGTAAAAGACGGTCATGCAATCCTGACAATGAACGATTGCAAGCAGTTGTTGAGCAACATCCACGCCAAAGCGCCAGAGAAATGTCTCAGACGCTTGATGTTAGCACTGCAACGCAATTTGTAGACTATTGACAAGGTGAAAAATCTCGATAAATGGGTTCCTCATGATTTCAATAAAAACCAAAAACTTAGGCCATTTGAAGTGTGCTGGATGCTATTTCTGTGTAACACAAATCATTCCTTTATTTACCGAATAGTCATTTGTGAAGAAAAGTGGATATTTTATGATAATCGTAAACGATCAGGTCAATGGCTTGATTGTGATGTGTCTCCCAAACATTTCCCAAAGCCAATGTTGTATCAACAAAAGATTATGGTGACTAGTGGTCTACAATTGGTGTTATCCACTACAGCTTTCTGAAAGCCAATCAGAGCATTAATTCAGAGCTTTACTGGAATGAACTTGCTGAAATGCATGCACGCTTACAAAAAATGATACCTGATTGGCGAATTGACGTGTTCCAATTCTGCTCCACGATAATGTGCGGCCATATTTTGCAAGAATGACATTGCAAAAACTCACAGACTTGAGATACACGAGTTTACTATATTATCCATATTCCACTGACTATCATTTTTAAGCACCTAAGCAAATTTTTAAATAGAAAACTTTTTCGTTTTCAAACATTTCAACTTTCAAACATTTTGTTACATCATAGCTACTAACCTTTTATCAACGAGGAATAAATAATCTCGTCGATCGATTGCAAAGGTGCGTAGATGATCAAGCTCGTATTTCAACTTTTCTACAGTTAATTTTTCAATAAAAAATTATGTTTCTAAAATTGTCCATTATTTTGAAACAACCTAATAATTTCAATAAAACTTACTCTTTATTTATTTATTTCTACAGGAAAAATTCTTCTGTACATTTGTTTTTGAAAAATCGATGTGTATTTAAAAACTTTCAGATCATTGTCATATAAAAATGATATAAAATAAACAAATGTGTTTGAAAAATATAAAATGTAAGGTATAATGCCATTTGAAGTAAAAAATTTAAAGAAATATTTATTTTTTACAACTGTTTGATATTTTATATTTTACAAAGGATAAAATAAATAAAATTCTGAATTATTCTGGGTCACCAAAAATACTGAAATGTTTGACAAATTAACTCATACTAATGGTATTTTTTGTCTGTTTAATGAAGTTTTTAGTGTCATAATAAGGTTAGAAATACAGTAAAGATAAAAAATCATTTGATTAAGAAGTTATAACTAACCTGAACATATTTCCACAAAGTTTTCTAATCGATATGTTTTATTTATGGCGCATTTTTTGTAATAAAGAGTGGAGTTAGATAATTAAAAATGTTTGATTTACGAACCTGTTGACAAGTAAGGACATATTCTGCCTAGGAAAATGTATTTTTGTTATTGTATATATTTTTAAAAGCCACTAATATTTTCACTAAATATGATTAATTTGTAAAGTTACCATTTTTCTTTGAAACAAATGTTTGGTACAGATATGACTTTTAAATAGATTTTTTGTCGGCGTCCAGCAGTGAGTTTGTTTTTAAATTTTGCTTTAAAAAATTATAGAATCTTTAGGACAATGTTTTTTTTTTAAAGATTAACCAAAAGCTTGTAGAAAGCTCGATCATGTTTATTTTATTGGCCTTGGGCCAAACGTAACCAAACTCCCCACAATTTAAGATTATCATCAGATGGTCGGAAAGAATAAAAATATTTCGTTTGTATAATAGAGTAGAAATTTTCATTGGCCAGAAAATCTTTTCACACAGACTTTTACCTTTAGTACGGAGTCAATCCTTTTTTCTATTGGCCAAAAGGATTTTTGCACTGGCTCACGAATTTGTAAACAGTGGAGAGAAGAGAGTTACATTTATTGCGCATTCACCACATCACTTCCTTTCCCATTTGACGGAGTCTGCTTTGAATAAGTTGACAATTCAGTAGTAATCGTATATGTTGTCGCTTTTCTAATTATTAGTTTTCGTTTTGCTTTGCTGTTTTATCATAATAGGTTGAAACGTGTTTCCACAATAATGAACCAAGCAAGCACATTCGATTTCATGAACATGGGCTGTTTGATGGACACTGTTTGTATCAAGTTGTTGGTCACTGGGTGATTGATTCATTTCCATTTCATCGTTACACATCTTGACTTATGCAAAAGCCGTAAGATTAAGAATAGATATGTGTTTAGTTTCCTCGCACATCGTAGGTCACCAGTGAAGTAATGTAGGAATAATTGCGAGGTAACACACGTGTTATTCAGATAGTTAAATAAAATATTTCTTTATAAATTTAAACATTTGAGTTTGTCAGTAGCTTGTTTCAGGAAAAGTAATCAAACATTAAAAGTTTCATAGTTTCGATGTTAAACAGAGTTAATTGAAATTCCTCTGCTCTCATTAGAGGTTGATAACGTATCAGCGTATAATTTGACATCAGAGATTTTCAAATGCATGCGACTCTGTGGTTTAATGAATAGCCAGGAAAAGAAAATGAGCATATTAAATGGTAGGACACAAAGTAGTATTCCAAAAATCTTAAAACAAATTAACAGAGTTGGTTTCACATAAAAGTAATAAGGTTGTATTCAACATGATTAAAGATATATTTTGAGGTACTTAGCTTCAGAGTTGTATAGAGTTAGTTGAAATTTTCCAGTTGTCATTAGAGCCTGATAATGTATCTTCTGTCTTTTCTTTCTTGTTCTGCAGACGGTGAGTCGCAATTTTATGTAGTGATTGTTGAATGTTCTATGACGTGGTCAACAATTTGCAGTGAGAAGAAAGTTGATTCGTGTGTTCTTTGCGATGGATGGACACCATTATGTAGTGATCAGAATTAATTTGCGTATTCCTTGCGGGGTCATCAAATATGTAGAGATCAGAACTCCACTGCGTATTCTTTGCGACTCATCATTTTATGTAGGAAGCTTGATCATGTTTATTAAACTGGCCTTACTCCCCACAATTTAAGATGATCATCAGAAGATTGAAAAGAACAAAAGTATTTCGTTTGCATACGTAAGTGGAAATTTATTTACAGAACAGAATAACACCAATTTGTAGGAAGTGAAATTATTATCTGTAAAAATGTTCTAAGAGAAATAGTAGCAAAAAGTTAAGTGAATTCAGAGTTCATCGTTGTAAGGTCTTCGTACCTTTCTTTTTGTGACTAGCGAGTAAGTGAAGAGGAAGAAAAAGCGATAAAAGAAAATTGTATGTATCGATGTTAATTTTAGGAGTCAGTTGGAGTCTTATTGTTATCGTCGTTGTCTTCTTTTTGTTGAAGTTGAAGACGGAGAAGAAGAAGAAGAAGAGAGCAAATGTATGTCAACAAGACTTCATGTCCGGTTCAGCGTTTTGAAATTTCTCTTCTACACCGTGGCGGTGTCCTATCTGATCTTCGCTTCCATCTCACTGATTCAACTTTCTTTCTCTATTTATATCAAAGAACATTTTGACGCTGGGTTGTTAATTTATCTCAGTTTTGTAAATCGCTCCCTTTTATTGGCCAGAAAATCTTTTCAACAGGCTCGTGAAATTTGGCTTCGTCTTTTTCCTTCAGTACGGATTCAACCCTTTTTGCTGTTCGTCACAAAGCTTTTGGCACTGGCTCACAAATTTGTAAAAAGTGGAGAGAAGAGACTTACTTCTATTTCGTATTCACCATAAGCTATTATCCTTCAAATAAGATCACAATTCAAAGAAGACATTTAAATTATCTAAAATGCGATTCAATTATATTCTTAGAAAGTCAATGATGTACCTATATATCTATGTAATTGCATAGATTACGCTATGTTTGTTATTAACTGAAAAAAATGGAAGAAATTTTGAAATCCTGTAATTGAAAATCTTTTAAAAATTGTGTAGTCAGTATAATTACACCAAAACTTCTTAATGTGTTATTTTTTTTCCGCAGAGAATAAGCCATTTTAAGATCTATTTTATTCCATCATCGCCTTTAATGGGGGATCGAACTCACAGGTTCTAGCGAGACAAGCTGGCTAACCATTACACCACATCGAGGTATCTCTCAATCCTCTTTAGTTTTTTGTTTTCCCAAATTCCGTACCGGAGTTCATCGGTGTCTTCCCAGTTAATTGCTTTATAAATAATTTTACCATTATTCTTTCAAACTTGATCTGATAAACATAGCCGTTAAAGGATATTTTACAAAATACAGGCTTGTGTAACAGACGAATGTTATAATAAACTAAATTTAACATAGTGTCATGCAAGGGTGTTTGATATATGCGTAAATCAAGGAAACACTGTACAGCCTCTCACATGTTTGGCTCTAGAGATTACTGACAGCTCTGCAAGAGTTTACTGAACAAGACCTGAGGTACCTCTTATCTTCAATCAGTTTTAACTGTTGTCATCTACCGCAAATAAAGCAGAGGGCTTTTCCCGGAAATTCTCTTCCAACTCCACTCTCGGCTCATTTGAAGAGTCTCTTGCCTCATTTTCTCTCCTAAAACAGAGCCTCTACCGAATTATATGCCCATAACTCTGACCATGATTTTGCTATCATTTCTAAACTATATACCCACAAGGCTTACGGGTTTGACGGTATTTATGCTATTGTCCTAAGCGTGCTTCTGAACTGACTTCCGTTCTCTTTAAACCCTACAATAAATGTCTCGCTACTTCTTGCGTTCCAGCTTGCTGGAAGTAGTCCTCTGTAAATCTTGTGTTTAAGAAATCTTGGGAACCATATGACCCCTCGAATTATCGCTCTATTTGTCTCTTACCTTTATTTGGCAAAGGTAAACTCTAATCAACGTCAAATTGGTTAAACATCTTATTTCATATAGCCTTCTTTCAAATAAACAACATGGCTTCTGTTTTTCCAGATCTAATGCCGATGTGTTAAATGCCATCACTGACTTTGTTTATCAAGCTTTAGATAATAAGAACAGCGAAACACGGGCTTTTGTCCTTGATATTTCAAAGACATTCGACAGGGTTAGACATGCTGGCCTTCTCCGCAACCTCAAGGGTTACGGTGTCTTTAAATGAATATTTGGCTTAATTCGTTCGTTCCTATCAAATCAGGACATGAAATTCGTGTGGAATAGACATGCTTCTAGTTAATTACATATCAATGTATGGGTATTCCAGGGATCTGTATCTTTAAACCTACATTCGCGATGTCATCAATTCCCAAATAGGCATCTATGCAGATGACAATCATGTACTCCTGTCTTTGTGGTGGAGACTTACCTCGCTGAAGAAAAAAAGGCGGTTTGTCTGCACATGCGTTCGTAGACGTCATGGAACCGCGAGACGAACTCATGCAAGGCAGTTTTTGGAATGACACGGCGCATGCGTCATTGGTGAAAACGAGGCTTTTCAGAAGCGAGAAATTACGGTTTCTTGCTGAGACCAAAAACACATAAAAAGAGCCAACTTCTGTTTCGGAGGTAGTTCGGTGTTAGTGATTCGTGAAGGCTACACCGGTGTTCGGGAGACAGCGTTTTGTTTACGGTGCGCAGGAAACGGAGTCCCGAGTAAAGCAGTGTTCCGTGTTCTAGGTGAAGCAGCTGGGAGAACGGATCCAAGCGGTCATTAATTCGTCTATCAACTGCACTCCAAGAAGATAAAAATACACACAGTCTTAGTAACAAGTCCAAGTGTCATGTAAAGACACTTTAATCAGTGGTTAACTAAGATAAAAAATTGTCTTCCAATTCTAACGTCTCCAAAACAAAACTGCCTTCATTTAATCACCGCCGAGAATCTTTTCCAACTGTCATCGTATGCCTGATGTTGGATTTCAGGTGAGCAACACTTTGTGCCTTCTTGGATTCGTGTTTTTCACTAATATCTGCAATTCTTGTGCCATTGTCACCTTGCTCGAAAAAGGGGCCAGTACAGGTACGAAAAGGGGGAGAATATGGGTACTAAAGGCGAAGAAGGCGGAAAAATTAAAACTATTCTGAATAATATCTGGAAGTAAGATATTTTACGTCTTCACGGCTAGATGACTAACAACGTTCCTTTCTAAAGAAAAAACAGACAAACTATTATCTGAACACTTCAGTTCGAAATGTGGAATAGCAACATGGTTATGATTCAACTTTTAAGAGAGGTAAAAGAAAACAAGATTTGACAATTTTAGATTTTTCAGATGCTAATGGATCAATACTGCACAATTTAAGGAAAAACTACAAAACATCTACAAAATGAAAATCTTTGCACATTATTTCACGCAAGCAAATGGTACATGTCAAACTTTGAAGAATATGGGTTTTGTTTCTGGGTCAACATGTTTTTGCAGTAAAACTACTTAATATACCTTGTTTATTTTTTAAAATATCAGGCTAATTTTTTACAATATACTTGGCATCCTATTGCTGGTAATTATGCTTTCAACTAAATTGCACGACTTGTAACCAGTTTCTTCTCAAGTGTAGAGCTAGGACTTGGAATAACCACCAACCGTGTACGAAACTGTTGGCCATCATAATCTGTAGACATCTCACAAGTACCACACGTGACGCTTTATTCAGTGTAGATTGAGAGCTTCTGTAATATAGATTTTGAGCTTTGACTTGTCAGGTTCACTACCAGGTTATCAAATGTTGCACAGTTGAACAGTCACACGATAGATCCTGTATACCATTTCAACTTTGCGGCACCGTTAGGGGTATGTTGCGTTATTTTTTTCGGAGGTTAAATACTTTATGTACTTTAGGGTTGTTATCTGTAACAGATGTGATTTTATCCTTCTGTTTTTCACTGACTACTTTGAGATTTTTCTGATTTTCAGACCTTTAAAGAGTCTGGCGATATGTAGTAATTGTTTTGTGAAAAAAGTTACAGGAAGTTTTTTGCAACGTCAGAAGTCAGTTGAATGTTTTCCATTGCAATGAAAACATTTTTATTTTTATTTTTGTTTTGTTTTCCTGAGTGGAATGCGATGTTCAAGCACGTTGACTTTAGTTTGCAATGGTATACCAGTGGTGAATGAACCGTAATAAAATTCAGCAAAATTCATGGAAAGAGTTATCTACCAGGCCTGCGAAAATGTTTGGTTTCTTTCAGATAGCAAGCGTCTGTGAATGCGATAATCTACTCTTCTACCACCAATTAATCTCTAGTAATATTTTCTATAGTGTTCCTGAAGTCACAGAATTGTTAAAGTTTTTTTTCTAACTGAGCAATGAAATAAGAAATTAACTGACCTGGCTGTAGACGTCACTTACAAAAATTGATTTGTTCAACAAGTGGTGGCGTTGCATTGCAGCACTAGTGGAAGTTTCTCGTAAGTTTTATCCTTGTGACTAGATCCTTTTGTACTGGGACTATCTCACCTTCCCAAACGGAAATGAGATCTGCTCTCTTTTTTTCTGTGAATCATGTATGTCATAAGTCTCAAAATAGTATGCAAGCCTTTCTGCATATTAATTCCATTAATTTCTAATAGACAAAAATAGTCGATACGACCAAAAGACGCAATGTTGTGGTGTGTGTGTGTGTGTGTGTGTGTGTGTGTGTGTGTGTGTGTGTGTGTGTAAGAGAGTATTACAATAAAAGGAAAATGTTTGGATAAATCTCAATTTGATAATACTACAGTTAAAACGATTATTTGGTGAAAAATATGATAAAAATCACACCTAGTTGAGATGTCACATCGTTTCTGTACTATGTGTCATTTCTAAAACAAACAAACAAAACAAAAAACAAAAGAAGACAAAAAATGGACATTTTCAGTTGTATTTATTCTTTTATCCTTTACTTTTTATCTTTTAGTATTGGGGAAATAGAATATGAAGCAGAAGCTGACCTTCCCCTTTATATTTTATTGCCCCATACCCAGGCTGGATACCACCGGAGTCAACCAAATTAGTTGCTTTATAAATAATCATACGTTAATTTAATGGTTATTCAACTAAACCCGTGAAAAATATTCCATAACTTATTTTATGTGAAATTTTTAGAGATCAACATAGGATAAAGTTAAAGCAGGCAAAGAACATAATATCGAAACGGGAGTATTTATTGAATAGATATAAAATTAGATCACAAGTGCTATCTGATGACAAAAATGATGAGAATGTGTATTCAACTCATTCTATGTACAAGGTGGGTATCAAAAGATTTTGATCTCTTCTCAAAATATGAACAGATTTTTAAACATTATTTTTTGGTCATTCCATACCAAGAACATTTCAGTGTGTCAAGAACAGTTATACTTACTTTGTATTTTTCATAATTTTGATTTGTTCACAATAACAATTGAAATTTTAGAAAAAAATCAGCGTTCTCCATGTTCTTCCTCTTTCAATGATTTTGTATTGGGAAAATAAAAATATTTTATAATATTAATAATAATAATAATAATAACCACAAGGCCACATTAGGACAGTATGTACTGACTTAGACAATGGACAATAATAATTATTTTGGCCTTTTAATTTTAAAATTATTTTGACTCCAAGCATTAATAATAATATGAGTAAACCACACTGTAAAAATCACCTAAGCCCCTGAATCTTTTTTTCTTTACCGTTTGTAGTATTCGTACTAATTTCTGTTGTGTAACGTCTTTTCACTTGAAATGTTCGCTCTGTGAAACTAATTAAAAATGTCTATCACTACTACTAAATTCGCGGTCTTAGGATATCTTCCTCTTCGTCGAAAGAATGAATTTAAAGTTCACATTCGGCAAAAGGAAACCGTCTCTTGAGTCTCCAGATAATTTTCCATTTGCTTTTGACTTTTATTATTACACTCTGTTAGGCACATATCTTCCTTTATTTATCCCCTTCAACTGTAGCGTTTTAGACAAAATATCTGACAGTGTAGAAATTGCGCTCTATCTATGCATTCATCTGCCAACATCTTTGAGTTTGGCGATTTTAATGCTCATCTTTTTAATACTACTAATGTTGCCGGTTTAGATTTTCAATTTTCTACTTGCTGAATATCGTAGACTTCTCCACTATTTCCTCCTTTAAATGCGATCAATATACACTCTTATTTGATTTGTTCCTTAGCCCCCTTCTTATCTCTTGTCGTACATTACAAATCTGTCGTCTTAGCAATTTGGATCAAACTGTGTCTGCTAATATTTCATTTGACTTGTCTATTAGGCTCGAACAGAATATTCACGAGTTCTTTTTTTCTATCATCAGCATATCGATTGGGTTGATCCCAAAAGAAGCTTCTTTTTAATTGTTCGTAATGACTGCGAACGTGTCCTCAATGAAGTTAAGTCGTTCCTCGCTGTGAATGACGCGCCGATTGGCTCTCGTAACTACTGGCGGTCTTTTAAAAGTGTGCTAAATAATCCTGTTCCTCTTCACTCTGTTTTTAATTTTGGGCTAAAAATGTAGAGAGTTTAGCTCTTAAATTGTGTTCAGTTCTACTCTCGAATTACCAGAAAATCCTTGACTGACTTTCTACTTAGAAATGAGTCTCCACTGTGTGCCATTTATATAACTCGCTATCATCTCTAAACCTGATCCATACAAAATATGTGTACTCGATGGTACCGATACAATTGTCTTAAAGAAATGGACTCTGTTCTTTCCAAACAACAGATGCTTTGCTGTTTCGTGTTTTCCACTATGTTGGAAATCCTCTTCTGTAGTTCTTGATTTTATCGAATAGTCTAATCACACGAATTATCAACTTGTTAGCCTTCTACCCCATTTGAGCAAAATGCTAGAAGCTCTAATCAACTCCTAAATGGTTAAGTATCTCACCTCTCAGGTTCAGACAAAAGATATAGCTTTTGCCTCTGTCAACTGCCAATATATTGACGATTATTGCTAATAGAGTCTGTCAAGCTTTAGAGTGGCGAAGCTTGGGCTTTTGCTTTTAGATATCTTGAAGTCGTTTTACATGTTGATGTTTTTCACAAGTTGAAGGATTATAGCGTTTATGACCGATTTTTTGGATTCAATCTTTGTTATCAAATGGCATAAGGAAATTTGTCTTGAATAGTCAGTCTTCTGGATGTCTTTTAGTTGTTCAGGTGTACGCCAGAACTCTATCCTTAGACCTACGTTGTTCCTTATTTTCATCAACGACTTTCCTAGTGTCATTAGATCCTGACTCGTTGACTATGCTGATGGCAAAATTATTTATTCGAGTCTTAATTGTAAGTATGATAGGTTCGATAAAATCAAATTGGCAACTGATCTTGAAAATGTTGTTAGCTGGGTCAAGAACTGGCTTGCTAATTTTACGGCCTCTAAAATAAAACTACTCTTTTGAAATAATCTTGCAGAACCTTTATTTTCTTTTCGGTTTAACACTTTCCACTACTATGAAATCGAACAATTATATTAAAACAATTTCTAGGCTTGCTACCAGGAAGGTTGGTTCACTGTGTTGTTCTAGACAGTTATTCTCGCCAGAACTTAACACATTTAAAAGTCTACCATTCGTCTGGGAATCGAATGTTATGTTGTCTGATCAAAGGAAAAAACAACAACTGTAAAAAGCAACAAATGTAAGAAAAAAAAGGAGTAATAATCAAATATAAGAAAGTGAGATGAAAAACCAAAAAACTGTGAGGAGAAAGGATTAAATATCAAGTGGGAGAAGAATGGATTAAACTATAACCACGAAAATAAGAAGGATGGACAAAGCAACAACTGTAAGAAAAAAGATGTAAAAATCAAATATAAGAAAGTGAGATGAAAGAACTTAACATCAACTGTGAGAAGAAGGGATTAAATATCAAGTGTGAGAAAAATGGATTAAACTATAACTACGAAAGTTAGAAGAAAGGACAAAGCAACAAATGTAAGAAAAAAAGGAGTAAGAATCAAATATAAGAAAGGGAGATGAAAGGACTTAACATCAACTGTGAGAAAATAGTACTAAATATAAACTATTAGAAGAATAGACTAATTATCAACTATAAGATAGAGAGAATAAACCAAACGCTACCGTGAGAAGAAATAGTAAATATCAACTCTAAAACAGCGAGGAGAGAAGACTAAATAGCAATCGTAAGAAAGTGAGGAAAAGGGAATAAATGATAACTATAAATAAATAAGAAAGGACTAATATAAAACGTAAGAAAACGAGAAATTAAGAAAAAAAACTGAGAGAACAAAAGACTACACATAAACTGTTAAATTAAAGGGGTAAATATCAACTTTTAGAAGAAAGGACTAAACATTAACTGTAAGAAGAAAGGAGCAAATATCCACTGTGACAAGAAAGGACTAAATGTAAAATGTAAGTAAAAGAATAGAAAGAAGTAATAATCAAGAGTAGGAAAGTGAGAAGAAAGGTCTAAACATAAACTGTGAGAAGAAATGACAAATTATCTACTGTCAGAAGAAAAAACAAAACCACAACTTTATGAAAGTAAGAAGAAAAGACTAAACAGGAACTGTAAAAATTTGAGAAGAAAGAACAAAATATCAACTGTAAAAAAAGAGAAGAACGTTCTCAACATCAACTATAAGATAGTTGGAAAAAATGACCAAACTGCATCTATGAGACGAAACGAGTAAATACCAACTGTAAGAAAGTGAGAAGAACGGACAAAATATGAATTTTAAGAAGATAGAAGGACTAAAATAAACTGCGTGAAATTGAGAAAAATGATTAAATATCAACTGTACAAACGTGAGAAGGAATAACTGAACATCGACTGTGAGAAGAAAGGATAGCATATTAACTGTAAGCGAGAAGAAAGGACGTGAAAAGAAAGCATTACATATCAGCTGTAAGAAAGCGAGAAGAAAGAACTAAACATAAAGTCTCAGAAAGCATGATGAAAGTACTAAATATCAACTATAAGAACGTGAAAATTAAGGCCCAAACATCAGAGAAAGTGAGGACCAAATATCAACTGTAAGTGAGTAGAAAGGACTAAGCATCAATTTTGAGAAGAAAGGACTAAATAATATCGGTAAGAACGTGGGAATAAAAGACTAAAAATAAATTGTAAGAGTGAGAAGAAAGGACTAAACCGTATGAAAGTGAGAAGAATCTGTAAGAATGTAAGAAAAAAGGACTAAATATCAATTGTGAGATGAAAGAAGTAAATGTCAACTGTAAGAAATTAAGTAAAGATTAAACGTCAAATGTAAGAAAACAGAATATTTGTTTGTCAGCAAGAGTAACTGTCCAAAATACATGATACAAATAGAAAATGTCAAAATCAAGCACGTACAGAAGTTCTAATATCTGGGACGTGTTTTAACAGAGGACGGAAAGTGCGGCACGAAGATCCGAAGTCATATTAATATATAGAAAAATGTTGTTCTACAGTAGAATATTGAGCATTTCATGGACGGATAATGTAAACAACAAAGCAGTTTTAAGGAAAATATAAACTAATGAACATTTGGAATTAAGATCAGAAAAAGACAGTTGAAATGTATAGGATATAATGAAAGCAGAGTACTTGGTGAATTTGACACTTACAGTATATAGTGAAAAGAAGTGAGAAAAAGGAAACAGCTAGTAACTTAAAACTCTGGTTCAAACTATTGGCGTAAAACAGTTACACAATAGTTACACAATGGTTAAGAAAGAGTTGCTATATTTGAACAAATGACAGGAGAAACAATTAACCTAGGCTAGAAAGATAACAAGAAAGGAAAAATTTCAAGCTTTGACATAACAATAACAAACTTAGCCTTAATACAGAAAATCCTAAAAACATTGATAACATAAAAAGTCTTTTAGTAGCTTTTAAATCAAGGACTGTGCAACAATAAGATGCTAAAAGGAAACCAGAGCGGCTGATTAATCATCTTATTATCAATCAAAGAATACTGAAAGATAATCTAGCCCTGATATAAAGATAAGTTAAAATCTTACATTTTTACAAAATTTCAAAACAAGTAGTAAACTTTATAATAAAGGCAATGAATTTAATCACAGCATTTAGGATAAAAAACATTATTTCCAAAAGACAATATTTCTACTAATATAATAACAAAATGCATAACACTTCAATGTGGTAACGTATACAGCGAGGTTAAAATTGAAAGAATACTAGAATAGATTGTTTGGAGCAGTGATTCATTGGGAACTATATTTTGGTCGCATAGATCTGTAGTATATGCACAAATCACAAACTATAATAGAGAATTAAACGCTTAAAATCATTCGTAACATTTAGATTCAAACGATTCATGTAATAAAACCAGAAAGCCGGATTTAGTAACAGAAGAAACAGAAAAAAATAACAAAATGAAATATGGGGAATTTCGCTGGTTCGACAGAGCACAGTGTAGATTTAAAAGAAAATAAAAAGCTACATAACTATTGCGACATTGATAGAAAACCAAGGAAGTTAGCAGTCGTGCCTGTCATTGTTGTAGCACTGGGAACAATCTCAATGAAGTGAGAAAAATATTGAAAAAAATTGAAAATGATTAAAAGAATAAGAATAAGAACCATGCAGAGAGCGCAATATCGAAAATAGGTAAAATACTTAAGAAGGTGCTAGAATATCGAGGTTAGTTGTTGTTAATTAAGCCCCTGTTGGTATTGTGTAAATACTTAATAATAACAACCGTGTTAATGAGGATTATTAAAGATATCTAAAACGGAGATTTAGGGAAAAAGAAATGAAAATAATAAAACTCTAAATGTATAATTAAAAATGTAAATCCATCGAAATAAGTGGGCAATAGAGTTTAGAATAAGTTACAAAGGAGAAAAATGAAAACTTAAGCGAAAAAAAAAAAAGAAACTATGAAAATTGATATAAATAGAATGATAAAAAAGAATAGAGAGAGAAGATAAGAAAGAAGGAAAGAAAGAAAAGCGAGGAAGAAAAAAGCACGAAGTAAAATTTTATAAGGAAGAAAAAATGTAAAATATCAATTTGTCGAAGTAATAAAAAATCTGAAAATTCGTTTACTTACAAAATCAGTCACCTTTAAATAGATGTCTTGCATTTGCATTAAGATTAAAACTCGGCCTTGAAACTCATTAATATAGAAGAAAAAATGTTTTCTCTTCCATCATTGGCATGTTTGGCTTTACATCTAAAATATCATCGTTGTTGATGAAGAATTAAGGAGTTATAAAAACAATACGATTATATCGTAACAATATAGAATGGAATGAAAACTTATTTTATTTGTTTACTTTTAACTTTCTATATCAAATGAAAAAAAAAATATATAGAATGAAAAACAGAAAAAAGAGAAAAATGATTAAACGCGTTGATTTAGAATCGAGTTATCAGCGTCACCTCTCCATCACTCAGATCTACATGCGCACACACATAAATATGGTGTCTATTTTCAGGTGTATATAGTTGGCTATATGGGATGTGCGTTGTGGTGCAGTAGATATGGGTTCAGAACGAGAAATCGGGGAAAACTCAACACATCATCTAAAGTGATTATAATTTATAATCCATTTTGGGATTATCAAATCACGATTTTATTTGGTATAAATTTCCTCACAACATCCAAAAAAATTTTCAAAAAAATAGAATTCGAGTAACATGACCCAGAAGAGAAATCTTTAGTCTTATCTGGTAAGGGTTACCAAGGTTAGAGGAAAAAGAGTTCATTTGGCAGAATGAGTCACCATAAACCCATATACGCCCACCTACATGCACACGAATGCGTATACACACATATATATGAATACACGCACATATATACATATATACACATATATGCACATACATACATGTACATATGTATACATATATACACACATATATATTCATATATAGATACAGATAGCTTATAGATATATACACTGTCGTCATACCCACCTATGAAGACCAGACATATACATATATAATTAATATTAACACATATAGAAACAAGTATGCAAACAAACTTCCCATATACACACACAATGACCTACATTCAATTACATACATACGATAATGTAGCTGTACACGTATACAGGCATATATGTCAACTACATCGGCGCATTCAACCACAATTTTCTCAATACGCAAAAAAATTATCGAAGGAGAGTTTACACAAAAAGAAGGGGTCTATAAGTAAGATAGAGTGGGGTACACACCCACCTACATGTACACGAATACGTATACACATATATACATGCACACACACACACACACACACACACACATATATATATATATATATATATATATATATATACACATATATGCATATATATAACGTACGCATATATACCCATATACATTTATCTTTCTACATATATACAAATATACTATGTGTATACACACACACACACACACACACACACACACACACACACACACACTCTCTCTCTCTCTCTCTCTCTATATATATATATATATATATATATATAAATTTCACGTAATCATCAGTTGGTCTGACAGTTAATATGGAATTGAGGTCTTTTCTCCAGCGCTCCCATGTAAGCAGCCTCCTTTATTCTATTTAATATATTGTTATGTAGGAAGACAGTGTTGATCCCAACACGTGTAGTCAAACACGAGTCTTCAGGCAACAAACGTAGCCGTTGAATGAATTGTGCTACTGGGTTAACGGGACCATAAATACTTAGTGTACAAAGCACTTAGACAGTAGTCTGGATGTGTTCTGAGTTGTGCATCATTCCGGTGTTGCGCATCATTGAAGAGATTGTTTCTGAGTTAATTATTCGAGAGAATTATTGTGTATTATTCGAAAGATTCGTTTAACATGTTGACTTTACGCGAAAATACTAAAATATTATAACTTGCTAATATCGAATTAGCAAAAGTTCGTTTCAGAATAACGTTACAAAAACTAACGTTAGAATTTTGGAAAGATTACTTGGTAAAAAGAAGGATCACTCTAATCACTTACATGGTGCAGAGACCAAAGTAGGAATATAAACGTCACCTGAACCAGTTAAGAAGTAGACACACTGATTTGGAAGGTTTCGGGTAAGAAGTTCCCATGGAATTATACGATACATTCGACATACCTACGTCACCAGGAAATATTAAGCCACGGCGATACGTCAAAGGAAAAGAATTATGGCGGAATTTTTAAGTGTAGAAACAACACTTTAAAAAATGCAGACTCCAGAGAATAGACTCTAGAAGAATTCAGCTTAAAAGGGGAAAAGCTATGGAGGAAGAAAATGGCGATACTGACACATGTGGGAGAACACGGATTTCCAGGCATCAAACGTAACCGTTGAATGAATTATAGTACTAGGATTCAGTCAGTTAAGTGCCATACGTGATACACTGACTGGGCAGAAGATTATCCCGCAGTAGGTTGCCATTGCTTTCTGCGGTAGACTGGTTGCCGACCAAGGCTATAGAACCCAATCTGTCCTGCTATTTAACCCATAACTGGAAGGAAGAGACGGATTAATACTTTTCCCAAGGGTATTTGCGCGTAAGTGAATACAATGGATTCAACTGGAATTCGAACCCGGCTCCCCGGTTTCTCGTTCCGAGCCGATATCCACTGTACCACAACGCACATCCGTGTGGTATATATATATATATATATATATATATATATATATATATATATATATATATATATATATATATATATATATATATATATATTAATACAGGTTTCATTGAATAATATAGACAAGTTCTGACTATTTATTTTGTGTAAGATCCATTCGTATGATCTGATTAGCTTGATAGTGTTGTCATGGAAAGACGACAAGAAATCGCAATAATTGTTGTTTTTTTTATCAGGTCTGAGCTTTCGGCTTACATAAGCCATTATCAAAGGATGAAAATTTAATGTTCAGTGAACATAGAACATTTAAATTATTATTAACAGAGTGAAGTTACATAGAGAAAATTAGACAGGTCCATTTTTTGTGTCGCACATGGCTGTAGGCCGAGAAGGAATGGTGGTTGTGGGTTTTTGGTCAATTGAGTGTATAGTAGCATGAGGGATTGGTCTGGGAACTGCTGCTACTATGGTGTAGGGGTAAGTATAATAACTATGACCTCTCCCGTCGATTATAGGCATTGAAGTATGTTAGTAGAGGTGTCGAAATTTATTTTATTTAGGCTAGGTTTAAACTGTTTGATGTAGATAGCTTCTAGAATTTTAAGTTTTCGTTTATTATTTTCTTGTCTAAGTACATGCGTATTTTCAACAAGTGTTTTCCTAAGAAGTGTGTGTTGATAGCCGTGATGTTTTAAATGTCGGAATATTTTAGAATTTTCATTTAAGTGCAATGTAATATATGATAAATTTAATTCTTTTGTTGGGGTCTGTCGGAGAGATATTAGTGTTTATGAGTTTTTTTTAGGATATTTTCATCTAGTTGGTAGTTGGTGTGCATTTGGCTACGATATAAGAGAGTGATATGTTTGGGGTTGGGGTTGGATGGTCGTCTTTCCATGACAACACTATCAAGCTAATATATATATATATATATATATATATATATATATGTGTGTGTGTGTGTGTGTGTGTGTGTGTGTAAATACATCAAATCAAGACAACACACACACACACACTACAATCACATTTCAATCTAATCACAGCACATTACATTGCATTTAGACATGTGGGTCTGTTGTTAACATTTCGGTTTCTCACGTGGTGTGCTGTCATAGAACCACATTACAAATTTTCGACCTGCGTCTGCTATTCGGTGACTTTTATCGTCGTATGACAATGTTTTATGTCAACACAAGATAATATTATTTTTGATAGTGAATGTCTTTATGCTAACGTCCCTGTAACCTCTTTGAAGATGGTTCATGTGAGCCGGAAGCTTAGAACCAATATAATAAAAACTATCCAAATGTTGGACAATTTTTGTCTTTATTTCCACCAGAAATTAAAGCCAAAATACAATGTTAAGAACGGCTCGTGATTAAACATAATAGACATTCATTGTCTGTGATACAGCGAAGCATCTGTCTGCGGATGACTGTAGTAGTATATATATATACGATATGTCAGCAGATAAAATAGTATTAACTGATGAGAATGGAGTAAACCAGAGGGATATGCCTGCACCAAGTTTATTTTCTATCTATTTTGCTGTGATGCTCACTCATGTTTTTAGAAACTGTAGCATTGGTGAGATTTGCGTTTTCCAACTACCGAGAAAGTTTTTATCCTGCGTCGCTTTAATGCTTCCACAAAGATGTTTTCACCAAGTTACTAGTGAGCTTCTTTATACTGATGATGCCGACCTTCTGGCTCATACTGAGGAAGATATGAAGACGCATGTAAGTCTTTTGACTTACTATCAGTTTGAAAAAGACCAAGCCAGTTTTCCCTTCACAGTTTGGTCAACCATAACACGAACCAAACATATTTGTTGATGGCTGGAGGTTAGAAGTGGTAGATACCTTTGTATACCTTGAAATCTCACTCTTACAAGATGGGACTATAAATGCTGAAATACATTTACCGTGTCGAAAAAGCTACTAAATCTTTTGCACATTTGGAAAAGCGAGCGTAGTCTGACAAAAACATCTCTTAACATCAAATAAATGCTTAAACTGCTTTTTGTGTTTTAACTGCTTTTTCTGAAACATGAACTACATACAGACATCATATTACCACCCTTGAAGAAGTACACTAAAAGTTCGTCAAAAGAATTTTGACTATTTCATGGTAGTCTTTTACACCTGACACATATGTTCTGGAAAAACTTACCGTATTAAAAAGCTAATTATTCGCCATCAGATGCGCTGGGCAGATCACTTGATCACTTGGTTCTATAGAGGACTCTAGGTTGCCAAAACATGCCTTTTATGGGGAGCTATTTGCAGGCAAGCCTTTAAGACACAAAACTAGAAAGCGCTTTAAAGATTGCATCAAAACCAATCTTGAATATCAGTTGATAATTGGGAACTGAAGACTGAATATCGACCTTCGCTGATGCTCACCCAGATTGTAACCAATTTGAAAAGGACAAGATGAAACATGCTAAGATTAAGCTCACTCTTCACAAGAGTAATCTTGAAGTGCTAACTTTCACTTAGAGTTTGTATGTAGTTTATGTGGAAGGTTTGCTCTTTCACAGGCAGGTTTTCAAAGTCACCTTAAATCTTATCAGGCTGGCTTCATTGAAAAAAGACGGAAATCAATTCTTGCACCTTTTTTTTGTACAGTCTGACACAAAGTGTGCCAGTCAGCTTCTGGATTAAAGAGGCACATAAAAATTCACTCTGATGCTGGGTCTGACAGACTAATGGATCTCCCTTTCAAATGAAACATTTGTGCAAAAACTTGTAAAGTAAGATTTGTTTAAAAAAATCATCTAAGCACTCATAAACGGTGGGACTGAAAAAAAAACCCCCCAAAAAATCCACAAAACAAAGCAAAAGAAGAAGAAAAATTGTAGAGATAGTTTTCTTCTGTCAGGAAGTGACAATTAATATACTTATACGGTATGTCAGATGAAATGGTATTAACTAACTGATGTAAGAAAAATTTTCCGGGTCTATTTATGATAAATATATCATGCAATTTTTAGTTTCGGATAGAAATATTTAAAATAACTTATATATAATGTGATATTTTATGTTTAAACTCTGGGATTGTTCATTGTGTCGTAAGTTTTATTACCGTTATTGATATTTTTATTTTACTTTCAGATTAAAGATTACCAAATACAGAAATGAAAGATATAATCTCAAAAGTCAAACTCACTTAATAAGTGATGGGATCACAGTATTGAAAATGGCGATAAAGTTTAATAAAGATATCAAAACAATAAAAATAGACTTAAGGACGTCACAAAAAGAGATCTGAATAAAAATCGAAGAATAATGGTTAGGAAAAAGTGGATTTATAAGCAAGAAAATATTTGAAGACATTGGTGTTCTGAATTTTATATTCAAATACAGAATTGGTGTTCTGAATTTTATATTCAAATACAGAATTTAAAAAAATATTGGCGAAAGATATGGAAACAGCTAAACTATGACATTTGAGAAAACATTATCTGCAAGGTGGGTAAAGAAGCATGTGAGACTTGTAGTCATTAATGAAGCGCTAAATTGAATCAAACTGGTGGTTAGGCTAGAGGTTGAATATTTCTTGAAAACAGCCAACTAACACAACTTTTATGACAACAACCTTTACATAATATAGGCCTCATAATCGTAAGAAACTGTAAAAAAATTAGAACGAAAACAGACAAAACCAGAAATAAGCATAAAAATAATTAAAAATAAGGGATTCAATATAGATATACAAACTAACCTAAAAAAATATATAGAAAACCTAATGACAAACCTCTCTATGTACACACATCTTCCAACCACTCACCATTAAGACAGATTATTTGATAACTCTTTCAGTGAAACCGTCTTCAACGAAGCAAAAAAAAAATAAAAATAAAAAAAAATAAAAATAAAAAGATTATGAAACGGCTCTATAAGTTAGTGGTTTTTCGCTAACACTCTCATAAATACCACACAGTACAAAAAAGCCAACAGAGAAAGTAACATCATAGCGTTCAACCAAACATAGAAACGTAAAACAAACATAGGAAAATATTCATTAAACTCATACACAAACACTTCCTCTATCAAGCACTTTGCAAAAGATATTTATCAAAAAGACAGTAAAAATCAGCTACAGTTGCACCAAAAACATGATAGATAATATAAAAGACAAGAAAACAACCAACAAACCACTCGCACAAATCAAATCCACGTGTAACTGCAGATTAAGAAATAAGTGTCCCTTAAACGGAAATTGCTTGCAGAACAATATAACACCCTAAAATCACCAGATAACGAAGAAAAATAGACCTAAGAGTAACTCAAAAAAGCTGAAAATAAAGAAGCTACTCATACAAAACATTCCATGGATATAATAAATACGCGAAAAGCACACTGCTTTCTAAACATGTTTGAAAATTAAAAACGAAAAACAAATCACACTAAAAATATCATCGAAAATAAGGAAAACAACATCAACCTACAACAATTAGTCCAAAAACTGTAAACCCTGTCTGGAGAAAAAATAGCTATAAATTACTTACCCATTACTAAATAAACGATCAGAATTTATCTCAAAATGCAGATACGAAATCAAATTTTTACTACATTACTTAAAAAAAAAAAAAACGATCAAAAAAATGAAAATAAATAAAAATATAAAATAAATAAATAAATAAGTATAATAAATGAATCCAAATCAATAAGTAAATAAATTAAGTAAATCATAATCAAATTAATAAACTACGAATGCACACATTAACACAAGTAATAACAATTAAATATTGTTGCGTACAAAATTTTATGCGATTTCTTAATAGCCGAATACGTATCAGTAATGACTGAAAGTTGGAATGACCGTCAAAAATGACATTTGAACGAAACTTAACATCTTTGGTGTCTGATTGTGTTTTAAGAAAATAAGCGAGATATAAACTTACACCGCATTTGAGTGAGGTAAGAGTGGAAACTATTTTGAGCCTATATTGAAGATAATGAAAATTAGGATACTGTAGCTGTTGACCTAATCTCAACCTAAACTCGATCGAGAACAATGGTAAATGTCGAAACTAATATAATATAGGATGAACCTAAAAACGCGAGTGATTTCTAAAAAATGATTTTTAAAAGTTTCTGTCGAAAAAATACCATTGACAAACATTTAATAAAACTACAAGCTATTTTTTGTTTTCTTTCATTTATCCCTGTTATTTGAAAGTATTTCTTATATAAAAATATCAGTTAATTTGCATTGTATTATATGTTCCTGTTACTTTTGACAAGTAAAATGATCATTGTTCGTTATATATTCACGCTAACACACAAACAAACACACGCACATATACACACATACACATATATATGTGATATAATAATATATATTGACATGTCGTCACCTAAACTCAATTCTTATTGGCAAGATGTGTCACGTGTATTAAAGCAATAGATAATTATTTTTAAATGTTTGTGCGTGGAATATTTTGTGAATAATAGTGTATGTGTATGTATGTATAGAAACGCATATCTGTTAAGGTGTATGTTGCATGGTAACGTTAGTTAATATGTGTGTATATATGTGTGTGTGCGTATTAATACACGTGTCATATGTATTAAAGAAATAAACAACCTTTAAATATATGTGTGAGAATCACTCTGGGCGACAAAGTGTGTGATGGTGCATGTATACACACTATATACATTATTCGGACTATTGTCTTCATCTTTGTTGTCATTTCCACAACGTTTCAGCTGCTGTACGGCCTTTTTTAGGTGCAAGGAAATTCGAACCCTTTATTACGATCACTGGAGTGTATGATTCTCATTCCTTGTGCGAAGCTGCTTCTGGTAGTCATGAGTTATCTTCTTTTAACCTGACTCTCTATGTTACTTGTTCACCACTGTTGTAGCCTGGTATTGAACTCACAACTTTTTGGGTCAAGTCACTGCAACTAACCAACGTCTATATCCACTGGACCATGTGTCCTTTAGGAAAATATCTATTATCTGTTTTATATACATTGTTGACAAATACATAGACATCAAAACACACACACACACACACACACACACACACACACACACACACACACACACACACACACACATGTTTGTCCATGCATTAATATACTGGTATAAAACTGAATTTGTGTAAGCTGTGGTGCAGTGGATATCGGCTCGGAACGAGAAATCGGAAGGCCGATTTCGTATTCCAGTTGACTTCCTTGCATTTACTTACACGCAAATACCCTTGGGAAAGGTATTAATCCGTCTCTCTCCTCCAGTTATGGATTAAATAACAGCTGGCAACCATTCTACAGTAGAAAGTAATGATAACCTACCTCGGGATAATTTTCTGTCCAGTCAGTCATGTCTTTTTCGAGACATAATCGCCGAAGTGTGTATCACGTATGGTACTTAACTGACTGACTGATTCATTGATTGAATCCCTTTTACCACTACAGGGAAATTAGTTCTATCATTGAACGAAAGTTAAACAGCTGACAGCTATAATTATCGACCGGCCAAAATCCGATACCGCAGTTATATTCCTTGTAAGCAATGCGCAAAAGGAGAGCACCTCGACATGGTGTAATGAATGATAAGCAAGATGTATCACATTAATCATAACAATTGAGTAGTGAGTTAGATTCTCACTGGGTGCCCATACTTTTGACCTTGTACCACATCTAATCTGTTCTTGAAAATCACTATGCATCGTGCAGCAGGATTATTTCCCTTGAACAACTTTCAGTTTTTTGCTTAAAATCTGAATTCAAACAGTAGATTTCGTTAAATTTAATGTATTAAGTGTCGCCCAATAAAAACTTAATATATATTTTTCTATTATTATTTATTTTTTTTATTTTCTGAATTAAACGTTTTAGTGTTCGTAAACTATTTTTAACAATTGATATATTTTATATTCAGCATTTTCATATCTATCGCAAATGAAATAAATGAACAATTTTATAGTTACACATACTTGGCATTCTTCCTGTTTATTCAAATAATTTATTCAAAGTTTTCAGGAAAAAATTTGTAATGACTGACTGATCATATCAAATACAAGTTGGTCTGCTTCGCTAATAGCAAAGCATATGTGTCGGAAAAATACGATATAAATTTTATACTATAAACATAAGAACAGCTAATATCAAATTAGAACGTCATAAATATGAAATAAGGTAAAAATAAATTGATAAAGATAAATAATGTACTTTCAAATATACCATAATAGTCGGTACCTCCATTCATTTTCGATACCATAACCTTTAAAGGGAATTTTTAAAAATAAAAAAAACTTTTCTTGAAACTTTTATTTTGGTTTTAATTGAAAGCTTAATGAGAAAATTTACTATTTCCAGTAGGCAAAATATTCTGATGTATTTCAAACAAAAATTATATTGATTGGGATCTAAAATTTTAAAACTTTTAAAAATCTAAAAAAAATTTTTGACAACTTTTTTGGTTATTTTTGAGCAATCGACACACGTTTTTAAAAATCTCGCAAAAATAAAATATACAACTGTAACACATGATTTTTTAAAAATTAACAAATTTAAAGTTCAATTAATCTGATTTATACCAGTATTACTTATTTATAGCATGAAAATATTTTTTTAATCACGGAGTGCTGATCTTTCTGACCTTTCGCGTATGATTTGACATGTGATGACAGTCAGATGCGAAATAAGCAAAGTGTATAATGATCAGAATTGACAAAATTGTCCAAATAACATGAGCACACGGAGGAAAAATATACACAAGCATAGATAACTACAAAATTCGAAAAAATAAGAAAATAATGAAATTTACATAAATAGTTGTAACAAAACAGGGAAATTATAACAAGTGTTTAAATCAGTAAGAATCGTTTGAATCGCCAAAGCAATACATTTTTACAAATTAAGGGAGAGTCTAAAAAGCAATAAAAACTTTAACTATAAAGTTAAAACTTTAATTGTTAGGGTTTGTTGAAAATTGAATGGAAAAAATGTTAATTACCTCGTTGGCACTTCGTGGTCTATGGCAATGGAATTACTCCCTAAACAGTACCGAACGAATGTGCTGCCACTGGAGAAAACAAATTTACGTCTGCCCTCATAGAAGATCTCAACCCAAATGATATGCATGACCTAATGACTAATTGTGCTCACATGCACTGTTTCATCTCCACATACATTCAATAAGCATCACTAAATGGATGAAATTCAGTGATATGTGTCATTGTATCCATTTGCATGTCAGATTGGTTGGTTGTTTTTGTTTAGTGGCACTCCACCCACGTCTATTGAACAGGTGAAGAGGCTCATCCCTTGTTCCCTGTTTAGGATGTAGTTCCCGGCTTTCTCTTTTCCAATCTTCTCACTTTGTTTTTTTTTTGTTTTGTTTTTTTCAATTGGAGTAGATAGATCTATCTATCGCTCGGTTCACACACCACCCACGTCTATTGAACAGGTGAAGAGGCTCATCCCTTGTTCCCTGTTTAGGATGTGGTTTCCGGCTTTCTCTTTTCCAATCTTCTCACTTTGTTTTTTTTTTTTTTCAATTGGAGTAGATAGATCTATCTATCGCTCGGTTCACACTCCACCCACGTCTATTGAACAGGTTAAGAGGCTCATCTCTTGTTCCCTGTTTAGGATGTGGTTTCCGGCTTTATCTTGTCCAATCTTTTCACTATTACGTAGCCCCCCTGCACATCAGTGGCGTTACCGCCTTGCTCGGGGTGATACGATTAAAAAAAAAAAAGACTGTTAAGGGGGTTTCTATTTCTTATGCAGAGACCAAAAATCCTATATTTTACAAAAGGTTGCCGTAAAACAGCTTATTTGTTATATTTTTATTTACTTATTTTAACTTTTACTGTTTTGTCTCATACTTCGCATTCAGACTTTATTATTGTTTTACGTTATCCTAAAAAATAAGGAACTATATTTTTGGGCACATTGTCCAAAAGGGTGACAAGGCCACCGGTCAAGAATACAGGGCTGGCTTCGGCGAGAAAAACGAACCTGCTGATTTTTACATTGGGTTTAGTAGCAAATGGTACTTGGCGGCAGCTACAGATATCTCTTCAAAATATTTTCTTTTCCCCTTTATTTTTCTATTTATTTGTTTGTTCTTAAAAAAAAAATCCACTCACTCTTTGTCTGTCTTACGATCTTACCGCCCATCTCTCTTTGGATTTGACCTGTGGGCAGAGGAATTCCTCTCGTGAGATAGGTAAAACCGCAAACACTTTTCACCACTTCTATTTTTTAGGTCGTCTGTGTTGCTCATTTAAAAAGGTAATTTTAATGTTTTATTTAATTTTTCTTGAATAATGTATTTAAAGCACCCAATGTCCTTGCTTTTGAATCATTCCTAATGTTTACAAACGTTTCGAAACTGTTGTGCAATCAACTCCTAATGATTCTGCAAGTTCTGTTTGCGCCTGACATCAGTCATTATGAAGCAATGCCTCCAATTCTTCGTTTTCTAACTTTTTTCGGAGCACCAGAGCGTTCTTTATTTTCAGCATTAAAATTATTATTTTTGAAAGGACTAAATCATAAACACATGTTGTTTCCGACAGAGCAAATTTCACCAAGAATTCTATTTGCTTCAACTACATATTTCTTTTGAATAAAAGTGTGCAGTAAAATTCTCTGCAAATACACTTTCTTTGACACGAAATCCGAAATGTCTAATGCTATAAAAACAAATTTGTTTGCTTTTCGGAAAATGACATACACTGAACTTCAAGCTTATGGTACTTTCTTAGAGACGTCTTACAATCTGATACTACACGCAAAAAAGTTCTGTTGGAAAACAGCGAGGACTTATTCAAGGTCCCTCTAATATAGGGAACTTGAATAAGTCCTCACTGTTTTCATATATATGATTTGTTCAACGCATGAATGAGATGGTTGCATGTTTTCAACTAGGTGCACTTAGTTGACGTTCGATCTCAGATTTAAAAGCCAGGAATTTAAATGCTGATTTTTAAGGCAAGTCGAACATAATTTTATACTAGAGAAATAGTCTTCTTTCTCTCGGTTTCCTACTTAAGTATTTGCTCATGGATCAAATTAAGCTAAACTTATTAATTGTACATGCACGTGACTTTTTTAATTTATGCGATGGCACATCTATTTACATATGATTTTATGCATATTTACTGGTATAAAAGTTTGTGTATTTATTGCATAATCTAGTGGAGGGAAATGATAAAATTATTTTTCTTTAAATTACAAAACTTTTCAGATTTTCTTTTGCTGTTTGATCAATTCTTTTTCCTTTTTAACATTCATGTTTGTCATTTTGTTTGTGTCAATGTCAAAATATTGTTCATCAGACGTCACTTATTCTCTATATCAATTTTTTCCTTTTATGTTTTCAAATTTTTCTTGGTTGTCATTTTTTATTGAATGACGTTAATAATGACTTTTGATTCGTGTGTAGGAAATGCAATTGGTTCAGTTTTAATACAAATATCAGCATGTACACTTAAACGAAGCACTGAAATTAAAAATACATTGAATTTTTAGGCGTATATTTATGCATAAAACATAAAGAATTAGTATTGTAGCACATGTATGAGAGGAAGAAAGACAGAAGAAAAGATGAATGAGAGAAACAATTATAATAATGTTTTGTTGAAAAGTTATTTTTATTTTTTCAACCGCTTCTAACTACTGACAGTTGGGTGGGCCATTTTGATGAAACTTTCTTGAGCGCCTCTTTTTTTTTAAAAATTTTGCTGTATTTTTGTTTTCTTATGAAAAGGTGCCTCAATAAAAGCACAATAAAACACCCATCCCATCAAACTCCATGCTTCCATAATAAAAGCTCAATAATAATAACAAAGTGAAACATTAAAGGATCAATCAAGGGAGAGTTATAATTGTCTAGTGCAATCTTTTCACGAATAGACATTCATAGCATCATTAACAACGCACAGAAGATGGTGATTTGGAAAGGCAGCAATAATTATCATTAAATGCGCATCCAGTTTAATTTCTTCATCGATGTAGGAAAAAGATAGAAGTCAAGTTCAAGGACATCACAAAATCGGAATCGTTCAGAGGTGACGTAGATAAATAAGAATTAAAATCAAACTTTGTTTAAACTTTTACATAGTGAGTTATAAAGATGCTAACTTTTAATGCAACAGATATTTGCTTTGGACATTGGTGAGTATCAAGTAACAATCTAAAGTATTTTCATACAATAATAGTTATTTTGTAATTTATAAAGTTGTAGATATTTCATCCTGTCCAAGGATGACCTGAAACTATTCTCTTGGTTGATCCTTATTTATAGATGTAATATCCAATTTTGTTGTCAATAAAATCGTTATAAATTTGTAGATGAGCTTTAAAACCGTGCAGCATTCATAAATCTAGATGAACTGAAAGTGCAGGGTCTTTATTTCTCCTGTAAAAAAACATTATTACTCGTTTTGAAATTGAAAAGAAACTTACTTGGTCGGCTTTACTAATTAAAGTAAGAAAAATCTGCAAAATCTATATGACTGGAAAGATTTGAGTTGTGTTTTTACTTCAAATTATCATTATACTCTTAAGTCACTTAGGCTCTATTCTTATACCTGGCAAGATGACTGGAAAAATCTTGTATGGAATCGCATAGAAGTGAATAATATTTAGATATGCATAAATATTATTTATTAATGATAAAACAAACAACTATATAACATTAATACACAAAAGCTTAACAATTATTTTAATCTCTGATGATGATGAAACAACCATAGATGTGATTTTAAGGAGTCAGACTGTGAATATGGAAAAGAAATACCAAGAAAAGAACATGCTACTAAATATGGACATACAATTATAAAAGAAATCGTTTGTACTGAAATGCATACATATTAATTTCTACATCTACGTATACCTCAGTATGCACACGTAAGTATATGTTCATTAAATGTTGTATATGAAATGTTAAATATAATAATTGTGAAAGGCAACACCATTGTACTTAAATTTAACTCTAGTATGTAGATTTCATTGTGCTGGAAATGTCAACATATGTGCCTCTACAGAAACACTTGAAAAAAGTCCCGTTTTTCTTTGCCCCTTTGATGTTTGCAAGTTTCTGTATGTACAAATTTTGAAAATGTATGTTCATTAACATCGAGAGAAAAACGCATATTCTATCTTTCTTTTATTGGGATTTAGTTATCGATAGCTTTAATTCTTTAGTGGGTGGAAGGATGTGCTCAGGATATTACACAAAAGCCAAGAAGTAAATTAAAAAAAAAAAACTACAGCAAAAACAATTCCATCCATCCATCCATCCATCCATCCATCCATCCATCCATCCATCCATCCATCCATCCAGCAGGCATTTGACAAAATTTACATTGCGCACACGTAACATTCATATATTCATACACATAGCAATAGTTTTATTAGTGTAGATATGCGCACCTGAACACAATTGTAATATGCATTACAAGAATATATATAATTAAAAATGATAATATATATTGAAATAAATAGAAAGAATGAGTAAAAAGATATATGAATCAGTCCATCTGTCGAAATTGCTTTTAGAAAAAATTGATTATACATTTTAATTGTATATATTCACTCGCAAAAGCCAATGAATGGAATGTGCTGCATTAAATATAAAATTGACTCAAACGAATAAAGTTTTCTTTTGATATTGTCGATTTGAGCACAAAAGAAAATATGAAGCGAACCTTGGAAAATTATTAGTCAATATTAAGAAATTTTGAATGAATTTTGGTTGGAAGCAGTCTATAAATTTATAATTATATATGACTGCACATGTATTTAAAACGTTACATAGCTTTCTTAACATTGTAAACGATATTAGTAGCTACTCCTATTTTAGTTGCTATACTTATTTTCTTATTTTCTTAAACAGTACAATTGAAAACAATTAATAACAATAATGATAAATGAATTAATAAAACAGCCATTCAAAAATATCTATCTGTACTTTTAGGTATTATATGTGTGCATGTATACTCATAAATATATATATAGATAGATAGATAGGGTATGATGGATAAATTGTCGTTTAAATTACGCAAAAATGAAAATAACACTGGTATGTCCTTTTTAACGAGTATATTTAGCAAAATTACCGGAAAATATTTTGAAATACTAAAGAGTAAATTTATTTAATGAAATCACCATTGGCTTCAACCACGGTCTCCACACGACTTCGGAATTTTTTGCATCTATTCATCCAGAATTGTTTAACTTGTTGAATGCTGCTATAACTTTTGGTCTATCGCTCTATTGCGCCCTACACATTGTATATTTTTTCCAAGCCACGTAGAACAAAAAATTTCAATTAATACTTAGTTTTCCTTTGAGTTGTTATGTCAAACTTAATTCTTTAAGATATAGATTTCACTAATTTAAAGCAATATTCTTTAACAAACTGGCTCCAACTTTACCGAATGACAGTTGATAGATGGACAATCCTCATGGACTATTTGTTTTAAAATTTCCACCATAAATTTTTAACTTGAATTTAGAACCTGGCTGTTCACTGTGCATTACAATTATTTTCTATGCCTTTTTCTAAAGAAAATATTTAAACTTTCTTTGCATTGTTGCAGGATGTATTATCATCTTGAAAAATGACTTTATCACCACCTAGCCAATTTTCTATAGGTGGTATTACAAAATATATCAAGGATTTCAATGCATCTATTTGCATCGATTGTTGAAGTAATGACTGCCATCTCTCTTGGTACTTACAACCCAATTCATGAATGACTTGGGAAATGTAAGTGTTTTTTCAGGCAGTCGTATTTATATAGTAATTTGAAATGTAGCGGGCAAAAATTCCAGGATTCCAATGCCCTTGGCTGATGTTGATTCTTAATTCATCACTGAATATCACTCTTATCTAATAGATCACATGTCCGGATTGTTTCTATTTAGCTCATTTTAAACTCATTTTTTCCCATTTCGGTGTTAATGCTAGTTTTGTTTTGATTTCTCTGTTTGTAAATTTAATTTCATTTAGTCGATTTCTAATGTATTGACTCCTGTTTCGAGTTGTTTTTCATTTAATCGTTCACACATTGCATATTATCTAGGTATATTGCTTTGAGTTTTCTAACCTTTTGGTCTGCTAGTATATTTTCCATTTCATTTATATTTGCAGCAAATTTTCGACACAACTGACTGGAAACAACCACCTGCTTCACCACTGTGGATTGCCATCTTGAATGAGTTTTAAGATATTTTCCATTGTTTAAATTGACACTTTATTTATTGAAGCCATGTTTTCTTTCAATTAGGTATGCCTAAATGCTTGATGAGGTTTTGCATGAACTCACATTTCACAATATATCCTAGCTTCTGCTGATATTTTTTTATGAATGAAAATAAAAACATCATTCCATAATTCTTTTTTCAACATAGGGTTATTTCATTCTATATGATTTTGAAAAATTATGCCATCAATTTAAGAAATTTCATTTAGTTTGTTTAAGCCACATTTTATGAAGTCGGAATATCAGGTACTAAATAAAACTTTTGCGTTTTATCTCTGATTATTTATTGTTAAATAAAAAACCTAAGTGAACGTTTTCTAAGTGGGTTAATTCCACCATTCTTACCAGGAGTAGTATATATTTGCGCACTTTCTCATTATGTCTCAGTTGTTTTTTATATGGTAAAACTAGGGAATCAAAGAGAATTCATGTCGCTAACATGTTTTCATAGAATGTTAGAGAGACAAATAATGTTAGTGGATCGATCAAAGATTTGTGGTTTTCAGACAGTCAAAAATGTAAGCATATTAAGACTGCTCGAACTGCATGTATATGAGCGTCTGAGAAGTAATCAACTCTTGTAACTCCTTACACACACATATGAATAAATATAGTCATACACACATGCGCACAATCTTGCAAACACAGACACGTGTATTTAACTATTATCTTCCTGCACGTGACCGTATAAATAAAAAGTAAACAGACAAATAGTCTGATGTGGGATATAAGAAGTATTACTATTTCTTTTCTCACTGATTAAAGCAAATAAACTAGTACTTATGTTAATATACATATATATATATAGAATCGCCGACTGACGCCAATTCGGTCGGATTTCAATCCTGGGTTAAAAAGCAATCAGATGTTTAACCGTACTGATGAGTAGTGATACAGCGAAACAGATCTGTTTGCGGATGACTATATATATATAGAATAAATATTTGAGAGAGAAAAATGTAGTGTGTGTTTGTGTATGAGAGAGAAAGAGAGGGGGAGAGAGAGGGAGAGAGAGACAGAGAGAGAGAGAGAGAGAGAGAGAAAAAGAGATAGAGCTACAGGAAGAAAAAAAGAGATAAATGCACTAATTTAGAAAGATATACTAAAATATCGTTAACTGAGCGTTACTGTTTAATATTAGAAAACTGCAATAGCTTTACTGCAGACAAATTGATTGGTTGCTCGGAAATGATCCTCTTGCCACTTTCAACCTTCTCTCTTTTTTCTCTCCTTGTACCCAGCTCCCATCCCAATTCAAGTAATATTTCTACTGTTATCTTAATCTTCAATCAGTCTAAGAATTACACGCACCTCAGCTTTAAATTTGCCACTGTATCCTTGTTCCATACATTATTATTTCCTTTATTTTTCTTAGTTTTAATTTTCTAGCTCTAATTTTTCGCTTTGTTCCTCTGTTTTAAAATCCTTTTTTTTCTCCCCTGAAAGTTTTATCTCTTGATATGCGTGTAGTCGGTCTTTCTCTTGCTCATTTTTCTGTTGTTTTGTTTTTTCTACTCTTATCTCCGTTTCCCGGTTATTTTGTTTTTCTTTCATTTAGTGCTTTCTTATTTTTTGTGCCATTCTGTTTTTCTTTTGCTTTTTTACTCTCTCTTTCCATATATATATATATATATATCAGCATGTAGTGTGGGTATAGAAGAATCCAGAGGAGTATCCTGTACATACAGTGGTAGGATAACTCTCTAAGAGAGCTCTAAATAGATATGTATATAAATACATATAGAGCAAGTATAAGAAAAATTAAGGCAGACACGTTATTTCATGGTAAATCGGAAGTAAGGGCCAATTTCAGGCGAACCATCATCAGCTATTGTACATCATAAGACTATTGTATAAAGGATTTTATATGAATTCGTGTAAAATCCTTTGTAGAATAAAGACGGAAGCTGATGATGGTTCGCCTGAAATAGGCCCATAGTTACGATTTACCATGAAATAACGTGTCTGCCTTAATTTTTCTTATATATATATATATATATATATATAAAACATTGCAGTCAACTATAAATACTCACTTAAGCATTACATTACTTCACAATCTTTCCACAGATCCATTCTTCATGAATCTAATTTATGTGTACCTAATACATAAAAATACATGAAATAATATTAATTCCATCTTTACTGAAAAATTCCAACTAAACAATTTTATCACATCTTCTTGCATTTCAGTGACCCACATATAAGTGACAACAGCATTTCTCATGCACACATATACGTAAATAAAATATATCCAACCAAATACAAAATCATTGCAACATCTCGCTACATTTCATAGCTACATTTCAACGATCTATAAGAAAATGACATTTAGAAGATTTTCTTCACACACATACACTTATATTAACTAACGTTACCGTCCAACACACACCTAGACAGACAATAGTTTCTACATAAAAAAGCACATACTTTATTGTGCATTTTACCGACCAAAATATTTCTCGCATATATTTAAAAATTGTCCATTGTCTTAATACACGTGACACATTTATTAACACACATACACACATACACTCACAAATATTAACTAACGTTACCGTCCAACATACACCGAAAGAGAAAGTTTTACTACACAAACTTACACAAAACACTATTATACACTTTACCATCCAAAATATTCCACGAACATACAGTTTAAAATTATCTATTGTTTTAACATACGCAACACGTATCTGACTAATGAAATCATAACATACCAATATTCTTTCTCTTTGATTTACATTTTTCTCTCGGTCTCTGAAAAAGCTTTAATAAAAGTGAAATGTGTTAGATTGATACACGGTTTTTATTTGTTCTTTTTTCTATCATATATTATTTATTTTCTTACATATAAAAAATTCAGAAGTTTTGATTGTATGATCATTTTAGCAAATTGAATTTGCTTCATCGGCGATCTTTAACATTATGGAAAATTTCGAAAATTTGTTTTAGTGTTTGTGTGTGTGTTTGTGTGTGTGTGTGTGTGTGTGTGTGTGTGTGTGTGTGTGTGTGCGTGCGCGCATGTGTGTTTGTGTGCGTGTGCGCGCATGTGTGTTTGTGTGTGTGTAGGTGAAGAAACCGGAAGTAAACTTGCAAAAAGAAAAGGAAAAGGAGCGTGGAGAGATAGATAGACACACTGAAAAAGGTGTGAAAGACAGCAAACTTTACTAGGCTTTGTTGAATTTTTCAAATTTTCTGTTTCAAACTAAAACAGGTCCTCCCTATTGTTGAGATAAAAAATAATTTACGTTAAAATTTACTTCAGAAATAAAAAGGAAAGACATGAAATGAATTATTAATATAAGTTAATGATATATAATACAAATAATATACCTAAAGAAAAAAATAACTAATAAGAAAAAAAATTTAAATTTAGATAAAGTAAAATAAACTAGAAATAAATTCAAGCGGTTATCAACACTTAAGTATTACTTCTGATGAAAATAAATGTCTAAGTGAACAAATAAGAGAAATAAATTTTATATATATATATATATATTGTCAAGTATCGTTGCTAATAAGAGGCAAATAAAACTAAACTAAGGTAATTTAGAATAATTAAAATTTATGAACAAATTAAATTGAAATAATTAAATCAAATTAGAATATGACGACTTATTGATAAACTGTGTTTATTATGTTTATGTATATATATATATATATATATATATATATATATATATACTAATTAAGTGTTTAAGAAATTAGAATACAATGCTTCTGAATCGAAATGTAAATAGTATAATTACACTCAAAGGTTCCTTTAAGTTAGATCTAAAATCTAAAATATTTTCTTTCTTTTCTTTTTTCTTTTTTGTTTACAGAGAAAACTAAAAGAAAAAATATTGTGACAATAATGGATAAATTAACGGAAATGGAGTCTAGACAGGGGTTTTGATCGACTGAAACTTTTGCCGTTAATATTGAAGGAGGAAATCATGTATTCCCCCAAAATATAAACTTTTTTCGAAAGAAATTCATGAGCAAATGTCTAACACACACACACACACACACACACACACACACACACACACACACACACACACACACACACACACACATATATATATATGAAGAACCTGAATAGAAAAACCTGGATCTATATTGAAAAAGCCCTTTATTAAAAATTGGAACTGTTATTTTAATTATTCAATAGTAAAGGGCTAAAAGAAAAACAACCAGTCATATTAGGGAAAGTGAGTATCAGATTAATAAAATTAAAAGGAAATTAAGGTTCCGGCTAATACCAAACGATAAGGCTAGAAAAGGTAATGGTCAAAAGAGGTTAACATATATGACTGTTGTAAAAAATTCTACAATAAATAAGAAGGAGGAAATAAAACAACTATCGAAAAGGAAAATTTAAATTTGAATTATATTCAAGTAGATTAATACCTAAATTTCAAAGTTAAAAGTAAAAAAATTTGGATTTATGATGACATTTGCTTATGGATTTCTTTCGTAAGTTTAAAAGCAAATTTTTCATAGGATATTTTATTTTAATTTTTTCAACTAAACATAAATTGCATCTGTTGTAATGTCTCCAACTGACTATGGGGCTGAGTCCCTCTTCTTTTATTTCCCAAAATCTTCGGGAAAAGGCATCTGGAATGTTAGATGAGGGTGGGAAAGAGAAAGCTTATGAAAGTAATGACGTTGTTTAAATTCTCCCGTCGAAATGTAAACTTGATAATTCTTTTTGCTATTCAGTGGGGAGATATGAACTTGGTAGATTACTTGGGCTGAACTACATTTGCCTTCCACCAGACAGTTCTTGATGGACCAACGGTTAATTCTAGTGTTAACAATGCTGGGTATTTGCTTTATAATAGTGTCAACAGTTAATTCTAATGTTAGCAACGAGTTTTCTCTTGACTGCAAATTTCACATACTTTTCTCCTTTCTCTTCCCTCCTTCCCCACTTCTTATTTCTTTTTTCTTCCTTCCTTCTTTCCCTTCGTACTTACTTCCTTTTCCGTTTTCTTTTCTTTTTGAAGCTTACTTGCGGTTTCTTTACCTCCCAACACACACTCAAACAAATTTTTGAAGTTTTCCATAGTATTAAAAATCGCTGATGAAGCGAATTTAATTCACTGAAATAATCATAGAATCGGAAAATTTGAATTTTTTTATGAAAAAAAAGGTATGTAAATAAATAATTTTATTTTCATTGAGCCCTTTGGCTAGATATGTTAATAATATTTATTTTTTTACAATTAATATTAATAGGATTTCCTTTATGATATTACCATCAACCCGCTTCTTTTTGAGTTTATATAAATATAAACTCAAAAGGAAACAGCTTTGATAGTAATATATATATATATATATATATATATATATATATATATATATTAAAAACAGAAATAGGGGTTGTTCTGACGCAAGAAATCGGTATAGATGAAATAAGTGTGAGAAGCCATTTTGTTTAAAGTGTAGATTTATTATTGTTGTTGTTGTCGTTGTTATTATTAATAAGATTACTTATATTTTCTATAATACATTAGGTGTCCATAATGGCATTTCTGTCGCTACACATGTTACGAGTCCAAAATTGACTCTCTTAAAGCGAATAAATTTGTGACTTTGCATATCAAGATCCGTCTGCACATCAGGTTTCAATCCTGGGTAAAAAGCAATCGGATGTCTAACCGTACTAATGAGCTGTGATACAGCAAAACAGATCTGTCTGCGGTGACTACATTATATATATATATATATATATATATATATATATATATATAAACATGTTACGGAATATATATATGTAAACATGTTATATATATATATATATGTAAACATGTTACGGAAATTAACGAATTTTAACGAAACTTGGTTATAAGCAACCGACAATTTGTAATGAATAATGTTCAAAATAACACACACACACACACACACACACACACACACACACACACACACACACACACACACACACACACATATATATATATATATTGTGTATCGAGGCAGCAAATAATTTTCTAAACACATGCTGTTAAATATAAGAGACAATCAATGTCTATTATGTTTAATCATGAGCCGTTCTAAACGGCGTATTTTGGCTTTAATTTCAGTTGAAAATAAGGACAAAATTTCTTCAACATTTGGATAATTTTTTATTAATTTGCTTCTTAGCTTTCGGCTCACATCTTCAGAGAGGTTATTTAGACTGTAATACAATAACATCCACCATCACCGACGATTTTATTTTGTGTTGACATAAAACTCCGCTTGGAAACGGCAATAGTTACCAAAAATAATAAACGCAGTTCTCAAATTTGCAATGCAGATTTTATGACGTCACAACGAGTGATAGCGCGAAATGACAACAAAACCATGTAGTCAAATGCAATATAATGTTATATATATATATATATATATATATATATATATATATATATATATATAAAGCAGAATAAGGTGAGGTAAATTCCAACAGAGACAAACTCCAAAGAGAACTCAATTTTAAAATTTATTGTTAAATTTAACAGAGTATTATAATCAGGAAACAAAAGTTATATATTTTTCCAAATCCATTGGTAATAATATATTTCGCGGTTCCGGCGCCCTTCAGACCAAATTCATACAACAGAGCCGCGAAATATCTATCTATCTATCTATCTATCTATCTATATATATATATATATATATATATATATATATATATATATATATATATATATAATTAAATATCATTGGTTTAAAGTTATGTCAAGTTCCTAAATTACGAGTTCTACTGTTACCACGTAACCCAGTACTACCAGGTATATAGTTTCCTTTTACTAGGCTGGTAATGGTAGCTGCTAGACACCAAGCCGATTAAAAAAGAAATGTCAAAGGTTGAATAAACCTTCTTGTTGGGTTAACGAGTATCGAGCACAATGGCATAGACTGGGTTCCATAGCTATCTATGCAGCCATGAGTAGAGTGAAAATGAGCTGAGCAGAGTGAAATGAACGGCCAGTACGAAGGGCTCACCGCGATGAAATCAACGCCCATGGGTCCGTAACAAAGGTGATTGGAGGTTCCCAGCTGACCAGGAGAAGGACAGGTTCCACCAGGTCTATTTGCTAAAGACACTCAACAGATGAATGAACACCTCAGCTTTCGATCCAGATATTCAGAGGAAACTGGTTAGGTGCTACGACTACACGTAGTTATCAAATTGATGAAGATGATGAATTAAATTAAAAATAAACATATAATATTGTCGCATTTCTTTCTTTCTTTCTTTCTTTCTTTCTTTCTTTCTTTCCAAATACATACATAAACACACATACGTACACACAGACGCACACACATGCGCGTGCACCCCCCCCCGCATATATATATATATATATATATATATATATATATATATATATATATGATCACTATAATATATATTTAAAGCGATGTATAAATCAAATCTCAAATTGAGATTATCCAATTTCCATCAGTGTTTCTTTATATGCAGGGGAACATATAGTAAAACAATGAAGCTAATATTTATTCCTCCTTCAGAATTTGAGAAAAGTGGGTTTTAATAGAAAGAGAAAACGAATCTCGAAGAAATCTATTTTCTGATTGTCTCTTCTGATTGCCCATTTTTACTGGAGTCATTTTAAGATTCACAGTTTTGCGTACTTGTCATACGGAGTAAGGTTAGATCTCCAAATCCAAATTGAAAATCGATTCAGTGAAGAGCTTTCCAGTGGCCAGCCAAGATAAACAGAGGAAGGAAAAAACAATATCATTCAATCTAATAAATGATTACTTATTGCAAACTCTATTCTCCCGATTCTGACTTAATGCCATGAACTGACACGATAATATTATTACACAATCGTAAAAGTTTCTACCTAACCTTGTGTATTAGAAAATGTGGTAGATGTAGATTTCAAGAAATTCCTTTCAGAAATTACAAATCAACGCTATTTATTTGCATTATCATGAAGATTAAATTATTTAACCTAACAATTTCGAAATTATTAATCTCGTAAATAAAACTTTTCATAAATAAAATTGAAATAACCGAAATAGCAAAATTCTGACAAAATCAATCATTTTTGGTTGAAAACCAAAATCAAAGATAAAGCATATTTTTTAACTGGCAATAAAAGTAAATTTTTGCATAACCCATGGGCAAAAATTTTCGGTGATGATTTGGAATAAGGGAATAGGAATAAGGGAATAGGAATAAGATTAAAAGAAGAGTAAACAAAATAGAAACTATATATAAACATTAGAAACTATCATAAAAAACGTATTTATTAACTCGAAAATTTATATTTATCTAATTGCAAACAATTTGAATGAAATAATTTGTGTCATTTTGACTTAGGTTTCTCATCCTTATAAACAGAAACTAGTGAAAATTATTAAATACGTTTTAATACTGCTGTTATAAAAATGCGCAAATATTGATATTTGCGCATTTTAGAATTCTTTCGATACTACACTGCAGTGATTCAAAATTCATGGATACCGATCCATGTTTTGAATAATATTAAAAACATTTTTCATATTTATAAACATTAGCAGCTTCACGGCGATTAAAACATTGTAAAGATTCAAGTCTTGCATTTTTAGATTCTATTTTATATAAATGCACACATGTAAAGATACAACGTACACTATCTTTTTTAGTGTTATTCTCCACACACGTACACATACAGTCTCTCTTTCTATCTATCTGTCTGTCTGTCTGTCTCTCTCTCTCTCTCATAAACATACGCACGCATACACACATAACTGAAAGCATAATCTTGTAAATAAAAGTATGTGTATCTACTTGACTGTGTATCAAATATATAATATATATTTAATATGATACGATAGAATATATATATATATATATATATATATATATATATATATATATCTATATATCTATATATAATATAATACGATAGAAATATATATATATATATATATATATATATATATATATATATACAATTGAAATTATTTACTTTAGCCATTTTTAAGTATAAGTAATTTATTGTCTTTGTATGTTAGCTTTCAGTGAGTGTAAAAATTGTTGCCTCTTGAATATTTATTATTTCACTAATTAGTTCCTACAGATTTTGCACACAATTGCATCTTAGCTTCAACTGATAACAAAATATTTTTTCAACAGTGTTCTCCTAAATAAGTATAGAGATAATATTAAAGTATATTTATAAACAGACTTTCAAAATTTCAAGCATTGTCTCTTGCAAACTTCTAGCTTGCACCATGAAATTTCAATTCTACACTCACCTTCGTAATAATTTCGCACAGAGTGACGGCATTGCAAATGGATTACATCTTGGTTCAAATTCTTTATCAGGACATTAAACAAGATTTTTTTAAAAACATTTCATACCAAGAAATGCAGAACTGCCACTGGCGCGTAGGGGGTTGCATAAAAGGTGAGTGATGAGAAAGAAGAACAAGTTACGGGGGTGTCAGGAATGTGTAAGAAAAGAATGAGAATACAGGTGTGAAGAGGGCTGCATGAGTGTGTAGTGGAAAAGAAGAAGAACATGATACAAGGGTTATCGGGGATAGGATGTGAGTCAAGGAGATAAGAGATGACAATTGACTTTGCATTTAAATTCTTGGAGATTGTAGCTGTCAGGGAAGCAAGTATACGGAAGGGAATTCCACAGGCGGGTAGTGCGAGCAAAGAAGCTAAAAGAGTAGAAGTTTCAGTCATATTTGATTGGTTCCACTGTAAAAGGGTGGGACCTAGCCGCTAATCTAGTAGCTCGAGTAAATTCATTTAGTGGGGGCACCAGGGAGCTAATATCATCAGAGCAGAAGCCGCGAAAGTATTCGTAGAAGAGACAAAGGAAAGCCACATTACGTCGGTGAGAAAGTGAATGGAGTTGGACTACCATGTCGAGATCAGTTATATTATTATATTCTTCGTTGGATTTTGTCAAGAAGCTGGAGATAAATAGCAGGGGAACCTGACCAGATGTGGCAGCAGTATCCAATACAAGGGCGGATGGTAGATTTATATATGTGTAAGATGGATTTAGACGAGAAAAACTTCCTAGCCCTACAAAGGGAACCAACTTTTCGAGCAGCAGATTTATCTATGGATTCAATGTAGTAATTCCACTTGAGGTTGGCTGATAGATTCAGGCCTAGGAGGAGCAGTGTTTTGCTTTCAAGGAGACTAGCCTGATCCATTCTGAGGGGGGGGGTAGAAGCGGTTGTTTAAGGTGGTTAAATGATAGCATCTTCATTGGAAGCATTAAAATTTACGAGACATTTCTTTCCCCAGTCTACCACAGATTGGAGGTCCATTTCAAGATCAGCAGCGACGTTTGCTTTGTCAGCCTCAGCAGATTTCGTATTGAGGCGGGAGTAAATTGTTGTGTCGTCAGCATAAATGCCTACTTGGGATCTGATTACATCAGGGAGACCGTTGATAAAGATTCAAAAAAGAATAGGACCTAGAATAGAGCCTTGAAGGACACCCGTGTTTGTGTCATAGTTCAAAAGAAGAGATAGGAGTATGAACCGGGTGATAGTAGAGTTTATCTACTTCAATTAAAACAAATGATTAAAAATTCCCTAAGCTTTAACTTAGTTAAAGTCATGAGATCTCTTAGTAATCTCTGCAAGAGAGTTTTAACATAGATTTCCTTTTGTAGTCCAAACGCCTAAAAGAGCTAACTGAAATCTTAACTGACACAAGTATATTTTAAAATTTATCCAACGCTATATGCGACAATATGTGATAAGTAAATAAATAAATATATAGATATTAATGTTTAAAATTAAAAGCTTAGAAAAAAGGTCAATCAAGCCGAAATCAGCTGCTATCAAAATATTAACCGGGTTGAGTGAAACTTTAAATTCATCATGAAATTCAAGATGAAATAAATGTAAAGAATACAATATGTAAGTACACGTCACATCCTGATAGTGATGCAAACATAAGGCTAACTACATATTCCTTAGTTTTTCATAAAATCGAAACCTAGAACCTCTATTTATTTAATATAAGTTCCAATATTATCATGATATAATATTGTATCTTCAAAGTTAGTATTATGGGGACGCACCCATATAACACATGAGCTAGTCTAAACAATATATTACTATACTAAGTAGCAGTTCTGCTTTGCTTTTGTAAGAGTAAGATAGACAGAGTGTGAGAGCGGAACTTATTCCAGCAGATAACTGTGACAGCTAGACTTAAACTGACGCTAATAATCTCTCATTGGTATATGTTTGTTTAACACTATTCCGTCTTTGTGTCTTTATGGTAAAAAAGAACCATAACGACAGTTAATAACAAACATCTAGCGTATCTGGATGAGTGGGTGACATAACGGGTATCTGTACAGAAAATGGACCCTGTAGAATGAATTCAACTTTTGGTGAAGGTCATTGCGTCCACTTAAGACTAATACCATTGAGAAATCTATGAATATGACTTTTCCCTCTAAGTATAGGTAAATATTTGGACAATCTTGTTTTGTAGCCTTTGTAAAATAATGCGCCTAGGAAAAAGGACAATTCTGAAATCAAAACCTACAGAAGGCAACAGAAAGCCATTCCAGGAACTTTTCCAAGAAAAGCTGCATCAATTAGCAGATATTAACGAAAATAAATAAGTGGAGAGTCAGGATCACCTATGCTCTCCAGTGATATGCCATTTAAAAAAGTACATATATCGATCAAACCCCTACCATAACTAACAGTTAATTTATCAGACTGTATTGTCATAAAAATCATATTAATCAACATAGCATATAAGACCATAATATTCCTAGCTATACAAGATAGATTCTGGGTGATAACACACTGGCATTATTTAATATGCACTGCATAAAAAGACTACAGACACCTGAATCCATAACCATAAGAGAAAAAAGGACCCCCCCCAAATACAAAAACAAAAAAGTCCATTTAAATATTTCGACCAAGTAAGTAATGTATAAAACATTCGATAATCAATAGGCTCAATTTGCATCATACTCCACACGGTTTTACAAATGCTGTAAGCGATTTGCAAGTGACATCATGAACACATGATCATAACAGTTTTCTTGAATTTCCAGACCATAACATGAATATTCTGCTCTTGAAAATGAGTAGTGATGGTTACTAACGTTAGAATTTACACCCACGGATAATTTTTACACACATAGAGGATTTAAACAACCGTTTTATTGTACACAAATAATAGAAATTTGGAGAGAAAAAATTAAGGGGCTGAGATCTACTGAATACCATGAATATCAACCATAGGATAGTATATTAATTGAATTGCAATTTTGGAAAAGTTGACGCTTAATGGTTTATTCCAGGAGAGATTATATAAAGAAATAAAAGGAAAGTATTGTCACCCTGCTGAAAAGTCACTTGAAATTTTAGTTGCTCTCAGCTGTTTGTCATGAAAATAGTCATCATTTGTACTAATCCTAAATCACTTCTAAGATGAGTGATGGCTTTCTTTCTACTCCTGTTGTATGTATCTTGGTCTTAATACAGTTTTCTTTTATAAAAATGTTCTAATAGCGAGTCTATTTCTCTCATCAAATATATTCTTCATAATTATACATATATGAGTTCATTTATAATTCTTGTTATCCTTTGAAATTTTGTGGAATTGGTTTCTTTGCATCCTTGATTTTTCTTTCTGAAGTTTTCTGATTCAAAATTATCTTCTTGTCAGTAGAACTGACAAGAAGATAACTGATACTTAATCTTTCAGTATTGCGAAGTCCTCAAGTTTTTTAGGTGCAGAGTCGATATATTCCTCAATATTAATGAATTTTATTTTTACATAGTTTCTTTTCACATATAGTTCATTGACATCATTGCACTTAGTATTAGACCAAAACCAAAGACTCCAACGGTAGAACAAGCAAATGATGATTACAACAGATCTCAATGATTGTACCAGTAGATGAAGAGAACTACACATGACGGACACGCTACATAAGGCGCCACTCGAATTTATAAGAGTCAACGGCAGTCCCGTGCAGTTTTATAACTGGATTTTGCATGTCTCATTCCACATGTACCTCAGTGGAAGGTCATGAAATCAAGTGTGTAGGTCACTTCCTGGCAATTTGACGGCTACCTTAAGCAAATTCACGTCATCAGCACTTTCTTCTACTCTGATTTTCTTTCACCACCAACCAACACTTGCAAAACCAAACCTAGAAAAGGAATGGATGACGAGATCAAGTTTTGGTGAAACTGGAAACTTCTAGTTCTGAACCTGCACGTTAGTAGCGAATGTAGTCATCAATGCCATCATCATACACGAAGCGATCAGTAAAGAAGAAATTAAATTCTTTGCTACGAGATAAAACAGACGATCGACATCATCGTGTAATGCTTTATGTATGACCATCGAATTTCTTTAGACCTTAGACAATGTTTCATCTGATGAGTTTAATTTCCATAGTCTTTAATGATCTACTGAAGTATTCTTTTCAGACTCATTCATTTCAGTAATGGACAAAAGGCTTGGAATGAGAAATCGGGTGCCGAGTTCGAATTTCAGTAGGGTTCGTTACATTCATTTATGCGCAAATACCCCTGGGAAATATATCAATCCATCTCTTCTCTAACTATAAAGAAATTGAAAAAAGATAAAAGATCATGAACAATATCCACAATGAGAGAAGAACTGAGAAACTTACATTCTATGTAATAGTTAGAATTGTCGCTCTGAAAGTTATGACTTTTATTTTATTACTGTGTCCCTCCAGCATTAAAGGTGGTTATTGATGGTATGGCATTAGTGTTTGTACCTTTTCTCAAGTGATTCCTAATTTTTAGCCTTCAGTGAAAGTATGGAAAAATGGCGTCTGATGTGAATTTTGCCACACAGAAAAAGATTAATTCATTGAAATTCATCGATGATTGCTGAATATTTACCAATGTGCAAACAATAGATATAGGTACACTTATGCGGGATTGAAGTAATGTACTTATGCAGTAGCGACATTGATGTGTACAACACGTCACATTTACGAATGTGACATGTCGGCTCTTGCTTCTTACTGATAGAAATGTATAACCAGTGATGGTGATTATATGGGAAAAAGCATTATGTAGCTGAACGAACCAAGGTGCTGTTTGTGGGCACTGTGTTATATTTTCCATAAAAAATAGAAGTCATTACTTTCGAAGCATTCCTCGGATAAAATGTTTCATGATAATCCTAACGTTCAGATTAAATTTAGAAAAAATATTAATTATCAACTTATGTTCAAAATCTGCATTTCGTCTGATAATGTATTGAGAGTTTTCTCTATTTTTGTTCACCAGTAACTATTATATTTATTATAATTTTTAGTAATATAAATTATAGAGAAATGTATTAATATTGCTTTTAAAATTTGAAAATCAAACTTGGCTGGAAAGTAAGAAGGCAGAAGAGAATTCCATAAGCGAGAAGTGCGAGAGAGGAAAGAGTTAACGTAGAGTTTATAGACACATCTAGCAATTTCAATTGTAAAATGACGAGACCATGTTACCACTCTAGTACTGCACTTCAATTGGAAATTTAAAGTCGAGGTACCAAAAAAGAAAGATCATCAGACCAATTACCATAAAAATATATAAAAGGCAGAGTTATGTTATTGCGACTTTGAGAACTTCGTGAAACCAAGATTCTAGATCAGCAGCAATGGTTAATCCCCACTGGTCCTTCGCGCCAATGCACAAAATATCCGCGGCCGATCTTTAGTCGATCACTTCGTTCCAAACTCGGCTCTGTCCAACGTTGTGTTCGGTTGATTACAAAGCCAGTTTAGGTTGAAAGTCGCAAAAATCCGCTACATCAATGATCCAGACAAAGTTGGGAGCCACAATAAGAAAAAGGGAATTTTTGTGAAATTAACAATATGATGTTTGTATATATACGTTCTGTTCGGTACAGTATTTTATTACTCTTGCAAGCAGACAACTATAATTCTAAACCACGGCTTCTGTAGGATGCAACAAGTTGGTTGGTTTTGCACCAGGATAAAGTCGGAGGTTCTTCTAAGACAGGCAGTCACGTGACATCACGTCTCTCGTGTTAACTCACTCTCGAACTAACTGTCGAACAAACTCTACTGTCTGAAAACTTACCGATTCTTGCTTATATTGAGCTTCGCATCTAGCGCTGGGTGGTGTAACGCACTCTGGGTACGCTTAGTATTTCCAAATGACTAATCAGGGGTCCTCCTGTTGGGCACCTGAGCAATCACTTCTCTTTTTCTCCTGAGTAAGTGCTTCTTACCACCGCCAGATGGGTGTAGTTAGTTCCTCCGACTTTTTCTCGAAATTTCACCGAGGCATTCTTCCTCATTGGTCATTTGATCAACCCCGTCTCCTTTTCTCCTGTGTGAGTGCCTCTTATCAAACGGCCAAATTTTAATTATCGCTCCAAAATTTCTTTCCTATCGAACATTTGGTGTGCGGTCGTTTTTTTCACATCTGTGTTTTATCATTTCAAACTATCAACCTGAGGCGTTTTTATGTGCGTTGTGGTGCATTGGATATCGGATCGGAACGAGAAATCGGGGAGCCGAGTTCGAATTCCAGCCGAATTCATTGCATTCACTTACGTGCAAATACCCTTGGGAAAGGTATTAATCCGTATATTTCTTCCAGTTATGGGTTAAATAACAGGACAGATTGGGTTCTATAGCCTTGGTCGGCAACCAGTCTACCGCAGAAAATAATGGCAACCTACTGCGGGATAATCTTCTGCCCAGTCAGTCATGTCTCTTTCGAGTCATGATCGCCCAAGCGTGTATCACGTATGGCACTTAACTGACTGACTGAGTCTTATCTCGCCTTGAACACAACACAAGAAATCTAGTTTCGGTCGAAAAGAAAAATCATTTGTTTTTTCTTTTTAATTATCAGCGTTGCAAAATTCTCTAGAAAACAAAGAAAACTTTATTTCTGAGAATTCCATTTCTCTTTCTTACCAGGGGGTAGCTTGTTTCTAAGGGGCATAAAATCTCACAAAAATGTTCTTGTTTGAAATAAAATCTTTAGATAGCTGACATTTTATCAATGGTCGTTAAATTTTCACAATAACCGAGAGACTCGCTTTTCGTGATAATGTCAATTCCGAACATAGCGACAAAAAATAATACAGAATCCTTATCCTTCCAATGGGTTTTCGTAGCCAGCGCTCAAGATTCGTAAAAAACTTTATCTTGAGTGGTTATTCGTTTTCGGTGGCCGTAATTATGTTTATCTATTTTTCTTGGATGGTCTTCTTAGAATATTCTTTGCTTAACTTCTAATGAATGAAGAAAAAGTAAAAAATATATTTAATTATTATCTCTTCTTCTTTTCCCCTTTTATCGGCACCAGAAATAGTGGTACACGGTGACAATGCAAAGTCTTCTTTCAATTTTGTCAAGGATCCCTAGATACATGGTCGAAGCACTACACCAGGTATGACAACAATTGTAAATGCATGGTCTTTAGAAGAATGATGAAGAGAAAACTTTTGTGAATGTCATTAATAAGGTGCTAAGAAATTCTCTGTCATACCCAGTTTCTAAAATTTGAGCAAATAGCATCATAATTATAATTCCTTCTTGTTCGAACTCTTGTGTTTTCAGCAACCCATTCTATAAAGACTGCTATTAATGAATGCAATGATTGATCTATATAATATTTCCTCAAATTAAACTCATAGACATTTGTGTCTATCATTCTATCTTCCAAAGCCTGCTATTTTAATTTGTATAACATTAATTTACTGATATCTTTTCTGTGCTCGTTTAAAAGCATTAACTATACTCGTCCTAATCATCTCTTTATGGTAATATGCTAAAAGCAGAAATGCTTGTAAAATATATTGCAAAGTATTTCTTTTATATATTTTGAAACAATAAAAATTTTGTTCAGTGCTTCAGTTAATGATGTTTTTATGCAGAGATTTATGAAATATAATTTAATCTACTACAGGGTGACAATAGAGGTCACTGACAACTGTTAGCGAAATTAACTTCTTAACTATCACTCTTTGGTAGGCGCCCTACAGCATTTTCTGTGTAGCATTAAATTAATCTGAACACAGTGGAATTTTAATTTTCTACAGATGTTTTTACTTAATAAAAGTGGAAATAATTTGTCGATTTTCTGACATTATTACAGATATAAACTAATATGAAAAACTTAAAAAAATAATTTCTAGGAAGTAAAAAGACCATTTTATTTTATTTTTACAACAGCTAACATAAAAAGATTCACTGAGAAGATAATCTTAAAAACTGAATGTATAGTCATCAGCAAAAAGAAAACCCCAAAATGCCAACTATAGGCTGGAGAAACTAAAATAAAACAAGTAAAGAAATTTAAATACCTGGGAAGCGTGATGACAGAGGATGGAAAGTGCGATCTTGAGATCTAAAGACGCATTGTCATGGCCAAGGACGCATTTCAAAAGCTAACCAGAAAACTGAAAGACACGAAAATCTCATTGGAAACAAAGAAGTGAATGCTGGATTGCTATGTGATACTTGTCCTTCTGTAAGAAAGTGAATATTGGGTGATCTCCTCAAAGATGAAGGAGAGGCTTGAGGCAGCAGAAATGTGGTTTTACAGAAGGATGCTGAGGATACTCTGGACTGAGCACGTGAATAATGATGCGGTGTTGGAGAGAATAGAAAGTAGGAGAAAACTCATACTTAACATAAGGAAGAGACAGATGAGGTTTCTGGGACATGTAATGAAAAAAGAGGGCCTGGAGAATTTAATATTCACAGAACGGAAAGAGGGAAAGAGAGACTGGGGAAAGCAGCATGAGATCTACTTGAGAGTCTTGAGCAAATGGATGGCAAAGCGGGGTTTGGGAGAGATACCAAGAGGAAGAATTTTGAGAGACAGAGCCAAGTGGAAGTCCATGATCACCTACTTCCTGAAGGGACATGGCACATAAAAAAGAAGACTCTTATGAAATAAGAATATTGTTTTTAAGTAGAACATATGACTTTACTGTATTATTATTATCTGTTTGTTTCTCGGAGATTTTCTTTTTCCAATGTGTAGCCGACTAAAAAATGATTAGTTGAAAAATACGTTTAAACCAACACACATTTTCCTTGGCGAAAACATTCAGCTCAAATTATTAATTAGGTGTAAAATTTTACTCTCAACTACATCCTCACACTACGTCATAAATAGTCCGGTTAGGAAGGATTTCATCCTGCCAGCCGAGGCGAACGGACGCCCGAGATGGTGCACGCGCATCGACGACCGGTTCAAAAACTGTTAACAACCCACTCAACGACAAAAGGTTCCAGTAACAAAGAATGACATTTCGTAAACGGCCGTAACCACGTCTTTTAGACTTTTTCAGTTTAGACGGATGCCTTTCGGAAACGCCACTCAGATATTTCAACGTCTCATCGATAACATGTTAAGAGGACTATATCACACATACTCTTACATAGACGACATCCTTATAGCAGGCCCAAATGAGACGTAACTTAAACAACACCTACAAGAAATTCTACAAAGAGTAGCATAAAATAAATGTAGACAAGTGTATATTTGGTGTCAAGCAATTGCAGTTTTTGGGTTATCAAATTGACGGAGACGTTATCACACCCATACCTGAAAAGTGGAAAGTGATACAGCAATTCGAACTGCCAACTTCACTTCGTCAGCTGCGACGATTCATAGGACTCGTGAATTATTATCACCGCTTCCTCTCAGATTGTCCAAAAATACTTTCGCCACTGACGAACAAAAGAAAGAAACAAAAACAAACACCCGTATTCAATACGGAAGCAATTGATGCTTTCAACCAAGTCAAATCTGCATTGTCGAATTTCACCAAGCTAACATATCTCACTGACAACGTTGAAGCTAAACTGACTTTGACCACTGATGCAAGTACATCGGCGATAGGCACAGTCTTATACCAAGAGATTGATAACACCAAAGTGCCCATATCTTTCTTCTCTGCTAAACTCATTCAAACGCAGTACATTTTCAAGAGAGCTTTTAGCAATCTAGCTCGCAAACATATACTTGAGGAGAGAATATTCACGATCTACACAGATCACAAGCCAATAATATATGCATTATCATCAGATCCTGACAAGTATACAGCCAGACACACTCGTCACTTAGACTACATGTTACAGTTCTTTATTGAAATAAGGTACATCGAAGGTGGCCAAAACATAGGAGATGGTGCATTTTCCAGGCCAAATACAAACTCCATCACTCAGGACGTTCTTAGTCGTGACATTCGCTCAGGATCAAGAATCAGACTCAACTGGACGACAGACACTCCAAAACACTTCTATGCAACTCAAACTAGTGCCAACCCCATTTAATAGTAGTTATATTGTGACACCTCAACAACCACTCCTAGTCCTTATGTTCCACCTTCATTGCGACGTCGCATTTTTGGTCAATTTCACTCACTCTTTCATCCAAGGAAGAGAGCCACTTTGAAACTGATCAGTGAACGATTTGTATGGCTTGCAGTGAAAAAGACGTTAGACTTTGGGCCAGCAACTGCATAAAATGCTAGCGTTACAAAATCCACATTCACTCAAAGTCATCCATCGGAATTGTTAGCAAACACGGCGCTAGATTCTTACATCCACACATAGACATCGTGGGACTCATACCAAAACAAGTGCTATTCGCTAACACTCATCGATCGATTTTCTTGTTGGTCCCCACTGCAATTCTATCAAGAGACATCTTAGTAGATGCAGCAGCAAAAACCACCCTCAAGATTTGATGGCTACTTACGGTGTACCCGCAGTTATCACAATTGAGAGAGGCACACAGTTTCATTCAAAACTATTCAGTGAGTTCAACCGTCTGCTAGGCACCCAACACATTCAAACAACAGCATACCACCCATACGCTAACGGCCTAGTAGAACGATTCCACAGACAATTGAAAGCATCGCTCACAATGAGACCCATTGCAATTAACTAGGTAGATAATTTACAACTCGTCCTACTATTCATCAGGAGTACTTTAAAACTAAATTTAGGTTTCACCCTAGTTGAAACTGTTTTTGGTTAGATGGACAATACTTCAACATAAAAATAGCGTACACCCTACAAGTACCTTTGTGCAGGATCTAAAAACGCGGATACCCAAATTACAGTTTACTATCTTGTTACAAACATCGAAACACGTCTACATATCCAAAACAAATTTTGATAGCAAATACATGTTTGTTCGCGATAATACAATCAAAAAGCCTTTATACCAGCGTTACTAGGGTCCTTACCAAGTAATCAAAAGGAGAGAAATTTTTTTCACAATCGTGAAAAATAGCAAAAATGAAAGTTCATAATGAAAGAGTAGGAGTAAATGTAAGAAAAGATTTCTTTGTCGAGGTCAATCTAACAAGAGGAATATTTCAAGAAGACCCACTTTGTATAATATCAAAGTAATAATTCCAACTAGTATTTGTATGGGAATCTCAGAAAAGCTCAACCACTTTATGTAGATGGATACGTTGAAAAACTTTGATAGAAACTAAAAAGGAATTGGATACTTTCATACCAAGTCAGTATCTTCAACTAGGACATTGAAATGGGGTTCGAAATAGAGAAATGTGCAATGTTAGTGATATAAAAAAAGAAAGAAAGAAAAAGGAGTTGAATTATTCAACCAGGAAATTATAATGGGAAAATTATTAGTATTTACGATTACTGGATACGGATTTCGTTTAGTAGAATGAGATTAGTGAGCAATGTCAACAAAGAGCGGCTTAGAAAAATAAGAATAAATTCTATCGATTAAATACTTGAACTGTACCTACTGAAAGCTGTCCAAGACTTTTTAAATTGGACAAGGGAAGAAATGAAAGAATTGGATTAGAAGACTAAGACGCTGATCATGTATAAATGCCTTGTCGAAATGTTGTCGATAAAGAAAAGAAAAGAGGAAGGAAGACAGCTCATCAGCATTAGAGATTACGTCGATTTTACAATCAAGGGGACTTCAGAACCTCGGGTCAGAAGAGGTTAATTCTAACAGCAAAAAATCAGGCTAAAACTAACCGGAGAACGAATAAAAGTAAAGAAAATTTGGCAGGTCATTTCATGAGACAAACTGAAAGAGTTATAAATGAAACGATATAGAAATAGTTGCGATGTGGACTGAAAAGAGAAAATAACTCATTATTAAAGGTGATCCAAAAATGATTTATAAAACAATTATATAAAAACCAAAATACAATGAAATATCACATATAGAATGTGACTGATTGCCACATCAATACGCAAATGTTTATAGAGAATACAAACGCAATCATCAGGACATTCAGTCAAGCATGAGACAGACTATCACCACTCGATGCTTATCTAAGTGTCCACTTTTATGTTTACAGACGCTCCATCCCTGATATTGAAAACCTATAAATACACCTAAAACTATGTGTGTATGCGCGCGTGTGTGTAAAATTTCGGACATAAGTAAAAATTTATCTGTAAAAAATCAATATGAATAAAGATAAACTGAAATTTTTTTTTCAGTAATCTGTTTCGTCTCCTGATGTACTTTATCAAAAACGCCAATAACAACATTTAATCGAATTCAGTATTGCATTACTTTCTATCCTCCATAGTTTACATTGAATTTCACAGCATTTTGAATATTTTTGTGCTTTTTTAAATTTAAAAATTTTGAAAACCTAAGGGTGTTTTTTATACTTCTGTTTATAAATACGTGTAAAATAAAACCATTAAATTTGCCTTGATAAAGTCCATCATAAGACGAAACGCATTGATAAAGTATGATCATCTTTAAACTTGTTAACTGTCAGCAAGTTATTCGTTGATGCCTTTTGTTAGGCATTAATGTTGTTTGTTATAAACACAATAGGCCAAAGTTTTGGACAACCTTCTGGATTTCAAAGAATCGCCTAAAAATTGAAGGTTGTGTGCCTTTTTAAAAAAAATTACTTCAGGACTGACGGGCATTCTCTTCTTGAAGGATTTATAATATATTTAATAATGATAATTTTTTTTTTTTTTATATCTGATTATTCATTTTCTGTTCGGTCGTTTCTTAACCACCCTCTTTCGCATGAGCTAAACCATAATAACCATGAATACAAAAGAAAAACGACAATGTGTTGAAGCGTATTCTCAATACTGTAAATGTTTCACTGATGAAGTGGATTTCGAATGAGATAAATGTACAAAATTAACATTCAAGAACGAATGAATTGCAGAAACGTGTTCAATAAATCCAGATTTTTCACAAAGATTAGGAAACTGAAACAAGAAGAAGCCTATAAATATCTGGAAGTCAGTAAAGGAGATGGAATACAGCAGACCCAGACGAAGGAGAAAGTAAAAAAATAATACTACAGGCGTATGTGTCTGGTATTAATTCTTTTTCATGTACCATGTCCCTTCAGAACGTAGGCGATCATAGACCTCAACTTGGTCCTGTCTCTTGTCGTTCTCAGTATATTTTCTCTTGGTACCTCTCCCAAACCCCGCTCCGCCATCCATTTACTCAATCCTATCAAATATGTCTCACGCTGCTTTACCCTGTCTCTCTTTCCTTTTATCCGTCCTGTGAGTATTATATTCTCCTTTCTCATGGCATGTCCCAGGAACATCTTCTATCTTCGCATATTGAATTCGCAAAACTAATTATTAGCCATAAACACTTTGGATATCGCTGTGGTGCAACACAGTTTCAACATCCTTTATTAGACGATAGCTGACATTATCGAATGGATGTCAAAACGAGAAAGCTTCTCTCTTGCCACCGCATGCATCATCCTAAGGTTGATGTTGATCGTCTGTATGTATCCAGATCCGAAGAAGGCAGAGAATTAGTTTAACTAGAACTGTCTTACAAAACCGCATCATCACTTACTGAAAAATTGTGTTAACTCATAATGCAGATTATGTGATAAACACCGAGAAACCTTGACTAAATCTTGTATCAAGTTGCACACTGTCAGCAGCCACTGAATATAAAACCAGGCATGATAGAGTGGGCCAATATTTGCACTGGAAAATATGCAACTTTTACTGGAAGGAAACTATAAAATATTGAGATGACTATCACCTAGACTCGATTACAGAGATAGGACCTGTAACAATTTTATGAAACATACAGAAAGAACAATCAAAGCTAATCGCCCAAACTTAGTGATCAAAGAGCACCAAAACGGAATGTGCTTCCTTATTGACATGGCAGTTCCAGCAGATTATAATGTATCTTTAAAGATCTTTGAAAAACTATAAAAATGCGCGTATCTTGAAGTGGGAACCTTAAAAAAGTGGCGCATGAGGACATCAATAATTGTAGTTGTAGTTAGAGCTCTCGAGTTAATAATAAAGGGATTGATAAACTCAATGAAGGGATTCCCGGTAGCAAATGTCTTAAAGAAATACAAAAAAATGTACTCACAAGTACAGATCCAACATTACGAAGAGCTTTGTATATGTAACATGGGCGTGATTTTACTTTTCTGTTTTTTTTTTTACAAAAATAATCAGTGGAAAAATGTCATGAAGCAATTTCTGATCTTAGGTTTTTGGGGACCAAGAAGGAAATGTGTATACAACAGAAATCAAAGAAAGAATAATAACAACAAAATTAGCACATTATAGAATACAGTTTACTTAACATTTTAGATCTTTTTTGCTACTGGCTAATGTAACTTTTCGACTGTCGACTTCTCTAAAAAGTTGGACGCCATGCCCTAATAGGTTAAATAATTTCAGCATCTTAGCTTACTAGGTGTTAGTAAAATTAAAGAATCTTACTAATTATTAAATCTAGGGAGTGTATGTCCAGAGAGAGAGAGAGAGAGAGAGAGAGAGAGAGAGAGAGATTTTTTACATAATATTTCATTACTGGCTGTGCATTTTCGCTTACACGTCATAAAGGTGGTTTATCACGCAAATCACTATAACCACTGCTAAATCGTACCACTACTCACCGCCTGTGTTCAAATCCATTGTTTCCTCTCCTTAAACAATTAGAGAAAAATGTTAATGCATATCAGTGGATGAAGTGACATACATCTGAAGTGACACAAGTTTATGTAGATACCATTTTCCCAGAAAGCCGCTTTGTAACAAGATAAAAATTAGCGTATTAGTTGTTTTTTTTAACCTCTACTGCTATACCATCAACATATTAGGAAGCATTAATTTGACTCTTATAATACCTTCGATTATTTTTAAAAATTTCATTAACAATAAATCTGTCAGTTCATAATGCGATCAAATCCTTGATTAGCTCTGTCTTATTATTTCAGTGCATTCGCGTTCAGCACCTTGTCACCATTGAAGTAGGGAGGGTGAATAATTATTATTCACCCTCCCATCACGCTGTCCGAACAACAACAGCAGTATCAATAAAAGTTAATCTGATGATTCATTTAGGCACTGTTTTTTAAACAATAATCTGGTCAATGTTATTAGTTCAAAATGATAGTTTTCTAATGATATTTGAACAAATGCAGCTTCAGTCTTTTGACTTAATTTCAAACATTGAAGATTATGAATTGTTCACAATGTCTTTTTCTTCATGTGCCGTGTCACACTCATTAGGCGTGCATTTTACACGATCTACTCGTTCATAGAAACAAAGTAATTTGAAATTGCATAACTTATGGAATACGTTTTCTGCCTCACTTTCATTAACTTATTTCTTTAAAATTTTGGATTAGAAAAATTCCTTACAATTGGCTCATATTTTCACGTTTTGGTGAGTTTTTCAGTGATCATTATTAGCAATCATCATTAGGACGTCGTTAGAACGGCTTCTTTTCGAAAGGCAGGAATTATAGAAAGTTCTTTCATTTTATCTTAGCAAGGTTGTATTCACACGTTTCTTCCACATCAATGTTGGACAAGTTGTACCAAGATTTATAAAATTATACAGGAAGTAGAACACAATAGTCTTACCGCGTCAAGATAAGTCATTATCTATTAAAAAAATAAAGATTCATAATTATTATAATTTTAAAATGTTCTAAAAGCAACTTGAGTCATGTAATATGTTAAAAGGTTAGCTGATGAAAAATGGAATGTGGCTTCCTTTTGTCTTTTCTACAAATATTTTATGAGCTTCTGCTCTAACGAGCTTCTTTCACTGGTACCCCGATCACATGAATTTGCTAGTGCTACTAGATTGGCTACTAAATCCTTTTATCGTAAAATAATCAAATCTAACTTCTACTTTATCAGTTTCTTTGCTAGCACTTCCCGCCTGTGGAACTCCCTTCCATGTACTTGCTTTCCTGATAGCTACAATCTCCAAAAGTTTAAGTGCAACGTTAATTGCCATCTTCTATTTCCTTTCTTTTATCCTTTCTTCGACATCCCCTGTACCATGTTCTGTTTATCTTTTCTCTTTCCTCTCACTGTTACCCCCTGCGCACCAGTGACAGTACTATCTTGCTTGGAGTGAAACAATTATATTAAAAAAATAATAAATACTCTTATCAAGAAAACATATTCAGAGAGCATAACAATTTTTAATAAAACCGATTCCAATTTTACCAAACATTTTTTGGTGTATCAGTGGATGTTTAACAGAAGCAGTTCTAAAAGTCATCTTTCATGACCAATACATGCGAAGGGATATCTATCAAATGTAAAATTAATCTCTTAAATATATAAGCTCCGACGCTTGAATTATTCTGTAAATCTTTTATCCGATGATCACATTAGCTGATTAGGAATAGCCCGAGAATATTTATTGGACAGTAAATTAATTAGTTTCCATCAATAATTGCCAATTAACGGCAAAGATCAAAATCTGTCTTGCTACGACCTTTTTACTGTTATCTACACGGCTATTTACTGATAATTTACAACACCTATTTTACTTTGCGTATTGGTAGATTATTACTAATATTAGAAGATAATAATATTAGAAAATAATTTTTAAAAAGACTACTAATACACCGACTAACAGTTGTAATCGTTTTCTCCTTCATCTTTACCATCATGCTTATATAATTATGACAATTACCGGCGTCAGTTAACCATAGCAACATGGTTGCTGTTATCCTCATTACGAACCTTAACTACATACCTAAAATATTTTGCACTCATCAGTCTTCTGAAAAGATTTCCGAAAAATTTACTGCATCATTTTAATCACACGTTTCGTAAAACATTTATAAATAGACAAAATCAGAATGATTAGATGTGAAACAGATCGTAGGATGAATTAATTGAAATGTAACAGTCTTTCCATATTCAAATCTGCCTTTGGCAATTGTTCTTTTGCATGTATATATGTTCAGATGTTCTTTTGAGATTCTCTCTTGATTGTTAAATGGATCTCCACTTGTAATGTCACAAATTTATTCGCCCGAAGAGAGTCAACTTTGGACTTGAAACACGTGTAGCAACACAAATATCATTATGGACACTTAATGTCTTGTACAAAAGGCAAGTATTAATAATAATAATAATAATAATAATAATAAGTCTACACTTTAAAGAAAACGTTCACGGCTTCTCACACTTTTTTTGTGTCTGTGTGTCTATAATTCTGATATCAACAATAGACAACATTGTTAATTACTACTGCTATAATAAAAGTTAAATTTATACACTTCCCATGACTTCATGCGAAATTAATATTATAAATCCAAACAAAATGTTAACTCTATCCGCCGCCCACGCAAATACATTATCCTTGTTATTTACTCATGATTACTTTAATCATCAATATAATTAGATGTTGCCATGTTCCTTGTCGTCAATTACACCATCGTTACATGGTTTACACTGAAATTGCTTGCATAGAAATTTAAACTATTACTATCATTAAAATTATTATTAAGAAAGATGGAAAGTTCGATTTGAAAATCCTAAAAGGTCATAAGCTTATTTATAAAAACGAACGCCACTCGTACACAGAAGGTTGTTACTTGTATTAACTGTCATATTTTTGCTAAAACTGATTCACCTTCCACGGGCAACGTATATTTTGATATTTGAACAAATTTATAATATTTTTGATGAAATTGACAGAAATATAATGTTGTACATTTCAGGTACAATAAACAATTAATATATAAAATATATTCGCGGCATTGAATGTTCAACTTCATGAAATTAGTTTACTATCTTTATTTTCAATAAAGAATTAAACCAATAGAATTGCTTCCATTAACACACACATACACACACACGCACATACATACACACACACTAACACACACACACATATATATATATACGAGTTGAATATATGGATCAAAATACAAGATGAATAGGATAAGTAAAGAACAGGTAGGAAAGTGTCTTTAATGTTTCACCTTAACAAGCTTTTACAGAGATTTGTTAAAGATGAATGATTTAAAAATCTTTTTAAAAATCCAAGAGACAGTATGTTGATTGAATTGTTATTTCATTGGTCCGATATGTGTTACGTGTAATAAAGCAATGGATGAATTTTTATGATTTGTTTTTAGTAACATATATTTTTAACTTTTTGATTTTTCCCTGAAATTTCACATTTACAATAATTTTGCTTTCGGAATTAATCCTTTTCCCTGTTACAGATTTAGAAATTTAGCAATTCAGCAATTTTTTGTGTGTGCAACATGGTCGGCCATTTCAGTTTCCGCTATGTCTGTAGATTGATTACTGTTAAGTCTGACCCTGAATCCAATTGTAATTTGATCTTCTTATTCAATATTTCAAGTTCTATATATTTCCTCGTGTTTTCATTGTTTTCGTATTCCACTCTAGTAGATCTTACCCTCATCTGTAACATGCAGAAGTGGGGGACTTGTATTTCATTTGGTTTCTTTCATGAGTTGTTTTGTATCTTTTTTCTTTGTCGTTAAAATCTTGTTTTGTTTTTGGGGATGGTGAAAACCGTAAATTTCTTTTTTACCTTACGAATATGCGTGACTTCTGATTCTTTGATATCTTTACTGTCATTCTTTATACTGAGGCATTTTTGGCAATCCTCTGACAGTTTTTGTAGTGTTAAACCTGGCTCGTTTTGAAGTTTGGTCAGCATTCGTTTTTTTATTTCGCTGTCTTTAGCAGCGACTAGTCCTTGGGCAAATATGAGGCATTTAAAGTTGTCTAGAGTTAGCTTCGCCAATTTAAAGTCGACACAATGCTTGTTGGTGATGGCTGCGAATGTTGAATAGTCTTCGTTTTCGTCTTTCACGAGATTAAGGTATTTTTGTCGCCAATTTGTTGTGGCGACTGACATGAAAAACGTATTTTTCTCTCCGCGTGAACTTGTTCGATTCTTCGTCGCCAATTTGTTGTTGGCGACTCCGTGTATGTGAGTTTCGAGATCCTAGACGCTAATTTGTTGTTCCTTGGGGCTATACGTGAGTTCAAGTTCTTCGTCGCCAATTTGTTGTGGATTTCGAGTGGGAAATCACACAAAATAATAAATAGCATAAACAGATATGGAAATAGAAAATGTAAGTTATATTTCACAAAATATACAAACTGAAACACGGGTTAGTCAATTCAGGAATACTATTAGTAGAAATCAATATATACAGTCTTGCAGTAAAATAGTATGTCTAGGTAATGAGTCTATATCCAAACAACTCCAACTAACTTAGTACCAACTTACTAGCCAACTAAACAACTGCTTTACAACTCTACCACTAAACTCTGTATAAGCAGGATTATATGTACACATCAGGAAAGTCCATTCTTGTATACAAAGGGGCGATCCCCAGCATATTTGAAATAAGGTATCCACGTGCCAAGAGATGGAATAATTTTCTATTCTAAATAACGTGGGATAATCATGTATGAATGCATGTGCATTAGAGAATCATTTATGAATATATGTATTTATGAGTCTGGAATCGTAAAACGAAATATATTTCCGTTTAAAATTCTTCCAAAAATAATGTAAATAATTTTTTATTAATAATTTTTTATTAATAATTTTTTTAAATAAATTTTAGAAAATAAGATGTTAACGGTTAGAATCTTTTAATGAGATTATAAAATACTAAATATCGATGTATTAAAATTATTACAATGACATAATTAAGTAATAATATATAAATGTAAAACATACGTCTAAAATACTATACCGTATTACAATTAAGCAATATAAATAACATAATAATTTATAAACTTAATGATAATAATAATGAAAATAAAACAAATAATAATAATAATAACAATAAAAACCTATCATAATATATAATAATAGTGAGGAAAATATAGATAATAATAGGGGAAATAGGAAAAATTAATGATGAAATAAAATAGAATGTACACACACACACACACACACACACACACACACACACACACATATATATATATATATATATATATATATTGTACTAATTGTTACAATGGTTTATAAATTCATAGTATCACTACACAAAAATTTTCGCGTTTCGAAGCTGCTATGCGCGCTTCTCATCGGGTGAAAAATTGAATCTACGAGTTCCACAACTTTGTTGCAATAAATCCTATAAATTAATTATTCGTAGTACAAAACCATATTAAGGCCAGAAATAAATGAAATTTAATACTTACAGGCATTGTGAAAGGAAACGATTGAACAATAAAAGATAAAATAAACAAAAAACAAAGGAAGAACGCTCGACTGGTTTCAATCCCAACCTCTTCAGGGCCAACTGGGAAATTTATTTCATTCTTAAAAACTTAAAAATGAAGATTAAATTGTATACGAGAAAAAATATTTTATAGACAGCGAAAAGGGCGGAATAGAAATAAAATTGAGGGAATTATTTTTCCTCTTCTATCTCTTTATCTTCTCTTCTATTTTTTTCAGAGTATAGTAACAATTTCCATTCAAAATTAATCTGGATCAACGTATTTCAACAGATATTTATTTTTATGCCTACACGTTATTATCAATTCATTTCTCTTTTTTAAGGTTAAGTGTTTTAAGATGATTTATTTTTCAACAAGACACAAATTTCATCTATCGCCTTTCCCATTGAAAGACTTGGCTTTTGCTACAATGTCCCACGTAATAATAAATGTGTTACCACCCTTCTTTAATTGCCGGATATTTTTAGAGAAAGAGCAGAGCAGTGCTTTTCATCTACATACATTGACTAAATCATTCGATGATGGTACAAACAAAATTTCAAAGGATTTTCAGTAGAACCAAAATAAGATTTAACATCGTTACCGGAATCTATGCTAGCTCGGTATACAATATTATCAGTCATACATTAACTCTCTCCACAGACAGACAAGGCGAGCTATTCGCTTCGGTCTTTGCCTCAAATCCAACGTTAGATGACAAAATCCAACCATTCCCCAACTTCCTATGTCTTAGTAATATACTCATTTGTGTAAGAGAAGTCCTAGACTTTTCAAAAGCCTCGATGCCTAAAAAGCCACTGACCCATACAAAATTCCACTGGTCGTCCTTAAGAATATCAACCCCAAATTATCCCTGATTATAGCAAAGTTATTTAACTGCTGCTTGAAGAAGAAATTTTTTCAAGCATGTGGAAAGTGGAAAGAGTAGGTCTAAAATTCAAGAATGCGGGCAACCGAACCCCCCATTACAGTCTCGTCAGTATCATCACTAAGCATTTTGAGGCCATTATCAACACGAAGGTCATCAACCAGCTGGATAGGAACAACCTCTTGTGCGACGAGTAGTATGAGTTTCGAACAGTCCGATCTAATGCTGACGTCTTCACTACCATTACACACAGAATTAGAAAGACCCTTGACAACACACATACCACAAGGGCCCTAGCATTAGATATCACGAAGGTATTCGGCAGAGTATAGCACAAAGGTTTACTACATAAGTCCTCCAGTTACTGAATCACTTGGAAGGGTTTTTATATTATATAATCCTTCTTAATAGGCAGATCTCTGAAGGTAGTTATTAATAGCCAGTCCTCCGAGGCCCTGGCGGTCAATGCAAGCATCCCCTAAGGGGTCACTTCTCGAACCAACTCTCTGATTTACATAAATGATCTACCGAAGAATATATTCCTGTCATTTGTAAACGTTTATGTCGATGATATGACGATAGACGGGGGCACTTCCAAAAGTCTTGACGATCAGAGATTGGTAGCTAACCTCTTTTCCGATCTAACATTAACTTCCCAGTTGAGCAAAACTGACTGGTTTCAATCAATGCCTCTAAAACCTAAATGGTTACATTTCATCACCGCCGATCAGACCCCGACCTACCATCAGTCACGAATGGATGTTCCCAAGAGGAAGCCCAGTTATTTGAGAGGATATTGGGTCTCGGATTCACACTCGACCTCAAGTAGACTTCCTATGTACGATCCATCACTAAAGATGCAGGTAAAATAATCGTCTCCCTGTACAGCTCCAGTAAGTACTGTTGATATATTTGAGCAGGAGCTACCCAGACCTCACTTTCCAATTCCAGTAGAGTTCAAAAGCATCTCTGAGTCCTTGTTAGAGAAGAATTATTTTTCACACTCCAACCTCTTTATCACAGGCGGGATGTGGTAAGTCTCTCACTGCTCTGTCGCTAATACCATGAAAAGTACTCGGATGAACTGCATCTCCTGGTCCTACAAAGTCTGACCTTCACGGTTAGTATTCGCCTTGTCACTTACATAGTAGCAAATCACTCACACACCCCTCAGTATTCTATCGCCGAGAAGTAAGGTCCACTCAAACAACTTCTTTCTATGAACCACTGCCATATGTAACAGACTCACAAGACGATGTTTCCTTGATTACTACAATCTTGACCTGTTCAAATCTAGAGACATCCGTTATCTTTTCATACTATAAATATAAACTACCCCTTAACGCAACTCACTACCTTTTGTGGCCCTCGAGCCTTGTACAGGGTGAACTATAGGATAAAAATATGATATAATTTCATTGACTGCAAACTATGAGCATTCTGTAATGTCACAGTTAAAATTAACTTTGGAGTTGATTATACCGTTGAAAATAGATATTTCGAAAAAGAAACGAAAAAAAAGAAAAGAAATTGAATAGAATAATAATAGATATTAGATTGTTGACTTGATAAACAACTTGAAAAAAAAATACGTTCTCGCTGTTAACTTTAGTGATACAATACCCAGATTTGTTATCGGCTGGGTACTTTTGGCTGGATTTACTACCCATAACTTTATTGCATTGACCTATAGGTTTGCTGCAATGGTGTCCTTGCCAAAGAATGCCGTTGCTATGCTGAATTTATCTGACGATGGGACGAACAACACTTCACTCTACAATGTTATATTCTTGCATACAATCTGACCACATCAGTTCCTCCCACTTCTTCTTCTTCTTCTTCTTCTTCTTCTTCTTCTTCTTTTCTTTCAGATACGGTTTTCAATTATTCCTTTTCTCATTTTTACTGCGCTATCAACTAGAAAGTCTCTTTTCATCTCTTTATTCTGTCATTAATTATTTTTTCCTTTTCCTGTTATTTTTAAGACGGGGTGCTGAATAGATTTTGTCCACACTCGCTTCTCAGAATTAATAATGTAATGTGCAAACATCACATTTTGTGAATTGGGGTTTGAGCCGAGAATTTTTCAACACACATACTTTTTTTAATTTTGCATAACTACTATTCAGTTTGCTTTTCAGTTTTTTCTTTTATTGATTTTCCGCGGCTATAAATATTTAAGGAGAACTTAATGTTTTTAAGCTTAAACCCCCACCAAAAAACAAAAAACAAAAAACAAAAAAACAAAAAGAAATAAAAAATGAAGGTAACTAGAGTGAAATGATCAGCAAATCATGAACAATCCTAAGAATACTTCGAAGGGAAGATAGGAATTAGTTTAATAAATTGTTTTGGAAAAAGAAAAAGAAATCCGACCCCCACCAAAAAAAATGAAACAAAAACAAAGAACATAAAAGATGCAAAGAGAATAATGGGATTTGAAAAGATATGAAGTAAATCCATGAGAATTAAAAAAATGATGTTCATCCTGTACAAAGCCCGAGGGCCACTCATGATAAAAGGTTACAGAGTGAGAGGCGCAGCTTATATCGATATGAGTGGAAGACTTTAACAGGTTAAGATTGTAGTGATCGTGAAGGAAACCTCTAAGGAACAGTTCTACAAGGTAGCGATTCGTGTGGAAAGTCTGCTCGAATGGAACTTACATCTAACCAAATGAATATGAAGGGTGGAAGGGTGGTATGCTACAATGTGTGTGGTACGGCGAGCCTTAGCCGTGAATGTTAGGGCTGGTGGGACTAAGGAGTGTAATTCATTTGAAAACTCGTCATGGAAATAGCGATAGTGCAGCGAGAGGCTTACGACGTCTCGTCTGTGAGATAAGGGTTGTAGGGTTTAATCTACGCGGAGACGGCTTTTGACTCTATCGAGAGTCGGAAGTGAAAATTGGGCAACTGCTGCCCATATATGACAGCACTACTTTATTTTCTGTCTCATATGGCTCTTATAAAAGTAGGAAATTGCACGAGGGGTTCTTTCTGGAGAGGTACAGAGAATCGGCTATTTTACAACCTCTTAAGCGATCGATTGTATGTACAAGTTTTACGAGGTCTAGGCTGTTTAAGTCCAAATATGATATCAAAGCATGGAATCTCCCTGAAAGAACATCCGTTCATCGCGGTTGGTGAATATTCTGGATCCAATTGGCGATGGTGGAATGTCACTAGTTTGATTTTCGGAGGCATTGAATGTAACCAGTCAGTTTTCTCCACTAGAGCGGTTAGAGATAGGTTAGAGGAAAGACCAGTTGTCAAGCACTGATCATCGTGGCTTCTTGGAGGTGCATCCATATGCTGTTGTATCATTAACATAGATATTCACAAATGATCGTATAACAATATTAAGCAATGCAGCCGTTTTTAAAACAGTTTTTTTTAAATTTTCTATTATACTTATACTCTTAGGCAAATGTAAAGTAGAAAAAGGGTTGGACCGAGAAACGAACCTTGGGGATGCCTGCGTTGATTGCTTAAAACGAAGAAGAGAGTAGGAAAAAAATAGAATGTAAGACAATAAGAAAATTATTAATTCAGGGATATTATGTCTTTTCAAATTGCTTAAATAAAGAGAAAGGTGAGGGGGAGGAAGAAGAAGAAGGAGAGAGAGAGAGAGAGGAGAGCGAGGAAGAGAGAGATAGGCGGAGGAAAAAGAAAGAAGGAATTGGAAGTGAGAGAATTTTATTGAGAATTCTAACTGAATAGAAAAGGAAATTGAGAGTGATATGCAGGGTGATGAAACAAAATCACTTATTGAGATAACATAAAAAAGGTATGTGACGAATACAGAATTTTGTGAAGATGAGAAAAATAATAGGAGAATGAAAAGAAGGCGTGTGTGTGAAAAGTATTTGTGCATAAAGTTAGGATCGATGCAAGATGAATGAGGCAAATTTTAACTGAAGAAAAGAAAACGTGCCAGTGAAGGGTGGGTAAGCAAGAAATACACAAAAAAGGTAACAGAGTCGAAATGAAGATTTGCAAAGAAACAATTTCTCTTTAAGATGTCAGTCGTCCTTCTGTCTCATTTTCCTCCTCCGTAAATTACATCGTTTTCAATAGCGTGCACATTCCAGTCGATATTTAAATTATTTTCTCTAAAAATTGTTTAAAAAGTTAAAAAAATCAAATTTACAGAAGATTAATTGACATTATTAATTAAATTTACTTTAAAATTCTGACTCCTACAACAATATCAAGCAGTAGAGCCCTTTTAAAGCAGTTTTTCTGTTTTCCATTCTACTTAATTTAATCATGTTGCCTGCGAAAAGAACAATTTAAGAAAATAAATAGATAAAATCCGACAACATTCAAGTACTTAAAGGCTAGAAAATTCACTTTGCTTATCTCGAATTTTAACTATAAGAAAGTTTTATCAACTTGACATTTTTGTAGTCCGTATGTGTAGAATGATATATATATATATATATATATATATATATATATATATATATATATATATATATATATATTCTCATATGACATTTTATTGTAATTTAGTTTTCTTACAAATAAAAAAAATCCGCCAGATCGACAACATCGTGGTACAATACTTAATTTCTAGACTCATTCACGTTAAGTTTTCTTTTCAACCAAACAATTGGATGAACTCCACTGAAAATCTAAATAACAAGCTTAATTATACTTGACTTGATATTTCAACAATCTGTTGCTAACAGATATGTAGTATATAACTGGTTTTGCTATATGTACTAAGTTACTAATTTTCGGACTAAATAATCAGAAATTATTTGTAAATTTTGTATGTTACTTCAGTCAGGACATAAATAGTTTTGTTTTGAAAAATCTCAGCCTTGCCGCGATATTCACTGATAAGAGACATGTTTCGTTCTACAGTTTTTTAATTCATTGCGTCATTTAATAAAACGATATCTCATCAGAGATTCAAATGACGTTTCCATGAATGTAAAACAAAACACTATTATGAAAATAGTTAACATTACTAAGAAAGTGCTCAGTTTTTTAATCAAAACCACTTCTAGAATCGCGGACCAAGTTATGAGAAACTAACTTTTCAAAGATGCACAGATATACAAGAACGAATCAAGAGGAGGATTACAAGTTAAAACTTATTGTCATTCACATTGTAATTTTTAAAGATCTTATAGATATTTATTTATTGATTTCTAACGCGTTAAATAACACTTTGTATTCTGATACTGGAATGAAATATCAGAAAAACACGCGTATGATTTGAGTATAAAATCAGAGATTTTTATCAATGAATTTTGTTAATAAATAAAACCCGTCAAATATTGATGCTATAGCTGTTGAGTTGGTGCTACACAATCCTCTTCTCTACCGTATACCCAAATCTTCCAATACAAGATAGTTACTTCATTTTATTTCATCGTGTAATTTGAATAAATACGTCATTAGATTATTATTTACTTTAGGGAAATTGTTACTTTCATATGTTTCAAAATGAAATCTTAAATTCACCATATTTAATTTTATTAAAGCAGCAATAAAAGCAATGCGAATAATTGGAAAATAAATAAAGAATATTCTAAATCTGAAAATAACGCACTCATAACGTCGTTATAATTTCAGGCAATCCAAATCGAACTGTATAATTGATTATAGTTAGGCATGTTGCATTAATTAGAACAGATATTAAAATGCAGATATTGTGCAATAAAAGGTCAATGTCGTTTTTCTATTAGATTTCTCATGTGTTGATTTGAAAACTAATAAAATGCAACCACATAAACAATCAGAAAGCAACTGAAGCCAAGAAAATGCAAATAGTTTGCAAATGTAATACAACCAACCTTGTGATTTCTGCTGTATGTGCCCTGCGCACCTGATATAAGTATGTATAAGTAATTATACTACTTGATTATCGCAAATTTTCACTTGGAAAATTAAAATGATAATGGAAAATTGATGGCAACGACACCTAAGATAATTTTGAACAGTGACATTGCTATCAGATTGCATGTTATGCAATTGACAGGATTAATTACAATAGGGCATGTACAAATGAAATGCACCTATCTCTTTATCTTTTTCTTTCTTTCTTTGTTTCTCACTGTGTGCATACACACGCACACATATATATAATATACAATATAATCGTAGAAGATAAACAGCCCACATTAAATAAAATACCGTTCACCACAGAAGTTTATATGATATATTTAATATGCTCTCTCTCTCTCTCTCTCTCTCTCTCTCTCTCACACACACACACACACACACACACAAGCACGCATGCACACACACACACATATATTTAAAAGCGTATGCTTTTTGGTTCGGCTTCGCTCCTCATCGCCATTACACATGCATGACACTGCTGGAAACTATTTTAAACTTTCGGCTTTCCAAAGAATACTAGGCAAAGGAACATATAGTCACCACATTGTTTCTTGAAAATGACTGAGACAGTCAAAAGTATTTGTACACACAACAACACAAACAAGAACTTTTGACAGCTTATACGCATTTTGTTATTTTCGAATACCTTATTCGAAAAGTGAAAATATACAATAAAAATTAAGCCGACACATCTTCACACACACACACACACACACACACACACACACACACACACACACACACGGAGCTACACATTATCATCGTCATCCATCTCTTTTGTAGACTGTTTTGTGAACAGACTGATATCGAATATTGCCCCATTCGATGGAATATGAGACAATATTCGATATTAATCTGTTCAGCAGCATTCTTTCAAGAATTTAACTTACAACTGAAAGTAGAGAAATTTCTTAGAAGGTGATACAGTCAAAATGTTTTCCTTGTTTTTGTAAAGTTTATAATGAAACATCTTTGAATTCATTTTAGAGCTTCCCAATTACAGATGACTAGTTCATGGAGTTTTCTATATCATCCGATTTTTGAAGAGTGGCGTTGAACATCAGTGGCCTTAGCACACCTCAGCTGTTAATAGGTTGCTATTGAAATATTCGTAACTAATTGTTACCTAATTTATTTCCCGCTTGTCTGTTTGTTTTGGGTTGCAAATAATAGTAGATTCCTGGACCATGCGAGTGATGCAGAAGAATGTGGAAGTCTTTTGACTAGCAGTTCCGAATTAATGTTTTGTTAATTCAGTTCAGCTCTCTCTGAGCTGAATCATTCTTTTTCTAATTTTCTTAATTAATCATTCTTTTTCTAATTTTGTGCAACCAATCATTTTGAATGAAAAAAAATTGCTTAATTTTTTATAGGAGTTCCTGGAATTTTGTTGTTTTTATCAAATAAATCTTGGTTCTTTTTTGTGGAGAAACTGAGGGCAATTTTCAAGCTTTACAGGATGGCAGATTTCATATTTTCCATGGAACATCAAGGGATGTCGAATGTGTAATTGAAGCAACTGATTCTTTTTACCAATTGTGCATGTAGCGTTTTCTGGAAGTCTGCACTACATTAGTTTCCCATTTTCATCAGTCACCCACATATATATATATATATATATATATATATATATATATATATATATATATATATAACCGAGTGAATAAGGAATGAAGAAAACTTTTTTTTTTACAACGTCCAAAACATTAATTTAAAACAGTGCTCGATATATAATATATAGAGGTGTGAAAATTCATGATAAATTATATTTCAGAACTGACTGATTAAAAGGAGGGTTATACCATATGATTTTCCTGTTCCTATTTTTGCTTTTTAAGCTCTTGAATGTTTTCCACAAAGTTAATTTTGGAAGATTGATATCCGCTTTCTTTAAGGATTCTGTCGTAAATGACCTTGTTTTTATCAAATATTTCTTTATTAGAGGAGTGCGTGTTAATGCGGCGTTCCACTGATGATGGGATATGCTTGATAATGGCTGGTGGGTGATTAGAATTGGGGTTTATATAGATTGGGTTAGCATTATTTTTCATGTAAGGTTGGAAAGTGTTCGATACTAAGTCTAATGTTATGTCTAGGAAGTCAACTTGCTTGATATTAGGGTTTTTTCTACGTTAAGACCAAAGGATTTAAAGACTTTATGGATTAATTTTCTAGTTTTATCAACCCTACCTACAGTAGATTTATTTATTATCATGAGTCCGTCATCTCTATAGAGTCCTATATTGATAGTGTCGATTTTTTTATACGCCTTGAGGTTGTACAATAGGAATAGTCCAACTAGATCCGAAGATTCTGCAGAATCCAGGGCTCCCATAGATAAATCAAAATTATCAGTTGAATTTTTTTGTCCACTGTTTGTTGTTGTGGATGAGAACTGATTTTCTACAGTTCAAAATTATTTTGATTTCATCCTTTGAGATGTCCGAGTAGCATTTCCAGGGCAAGATTGAAAAGGCCCTCAAATATCGATGGGCAAAAATCCACGATGTCAAATTGTAAGAAAGTGACATTATTTTTTCCCCAAGGTTCTCGAACCATTTGATTACATCCATTATACCCCTCCATTGCATGAGTTGGATCATAAAGCTTACAATTCTATCTGCTAATGTTAAATCTGTCTACAAAATTCTTAGACACTCATTAATCAACTATATTCATTACCCACACCACTTTTAAAAACTCAAACGGACAATTCACAAGACTATCACTAACCCCCACCAACATCTCCCACACAACTCACTAAATATAAGAAAAGAGGCTTTCCATTGCTGTCCACACCACCTGATGAGACATTGTAGTTTCCATGTCGAAACAAATGTACGATTTGTAGTGTATATATAAAAAATTGTACATGTTCTTAAATATATATAAGCAAGGCGTTTAGACCCGTCGGATTATTGAGAATTAAATAAACTAGAAATACACTATTGAAGAGAAAGGACAATAAAATAAAAGGATTTAAAAAGACAGAAGATGATATTGTCACTACGTTTACACTTTTGAAGATCGCAGTTGACAGAGAAACAAGAAGCCGGAAGAAAGTTCCAAAGATGAAAAATGTGTGAGAAGAAACTATTAGAATTTACGCGTATCAATTTCAACAGACCAAGTTAACAATTAGACTGACCTGCCAACTTAATACTACCCCTAAGTTCATGTAGTCGAGGTACCAAAGTTGAAAAGGTCAGTAGTTAAAAGGTAATTAGAAAAATTACCTTGAAAAAGTTCCGTTAAGTCGGTGCCGAGGTGATAGGTTATGACCGATAAAATTGCAGATTCTTCTTTGAAACTTGTGAAGAATCTCTAGGTATATAGCAGAAGCACCAGGTTCAATGTGACAAAAATATTTAATGCACGGACAAATGCTGTAATCGTATAATATAGATACTAACGAGAAAGATTGTGTAGCATGTCAATGAACTAACTTTTCGAGCAGCAAGCTTAGCAAATGATTTAATATAAATGTTTCAATTCATATAAGTGAGAAACGTTAGACCGACAAGTTACTGTAGCTTAACATTTGCTGCACTGGCGGAAGGCAAAAAAGATTCTCTAAGACGTTTGAAAGATAGATGTTTAGTCTGCATCGCTTCAGTTTGAAAGTCACATGCATGATTACATATTTTTATGGTCATATTTCCATATTCTGGCTGTTTGGTGTATTCAAGGATTAGAAAGAAATATTAACGAAATCAATCACTCATAAAATTTGCTAAAATTGACAAGAGAAGCAAAAGGAACAATGATAGCGATAATTTTGTGTTGCAGTACATAAAGTTTAAAATATTTACACACAAACATGCGCGCACGTGCACACACACACACACACACACACACACACACACACACACACACACACACACACACACACACACATATATATATTGTGTATTTAGGCAGCACTCTCTTTTTAATTCAGGTTTCATGAAAAATAACAGACAAGGTAATATGGTTGTTTTTTATTGAATTTTTCATGTCATTTATTGTTGTGCATTACGGATGAGGAACCCCACAAGATAATAAACAACAAAAACAAATATGAAGATAGAAAAGTGGGTTATATTGAACGTAATATACAAACTGGAACGCGGGTTAGTCAATTCAGGAATACTATTAATAGAAATAAATATATACAAGTCTTGAAGAGTGGTTTCCGGCTTTCTCTTTCCAATCTTTTCAATTTTCCTTTTTGTTTGTTTTTTTTCAATTGGAGTAGATAGACTGAACTATCACCCGGTTCACACTCCACCCATGTCTATTGAACAGGTGTAGAGGCTCATCCCTTGTTCCCTGTTTAGGATGTGGTTTCCGGCTTTCTCTTTTCCAATCTTTTCACTCTTACGTAACCCCCTGCACACCAGTGGCCTTACCGCCTTGCCCGGGGTGATATGATTATATATATATATATATATATATATATATATATATATAAAGTAGTTAGAAATAGTATGTCAGAGTAACTTATTCCAGCTGAGCGGAGTTCACTGTTAGTCTGGTCTCTGGGTAACTTCGGTATCTGTCGGAACTCTTCGATAACTGTAACGGATCTCTACGATTACTTTCCACTGTTCACTGTCACTACGACTACAATGGATATCCGTGATTACTGTTCTCTCTATGGCAGGATTATATGTACACTTAGTCGAGTCCATTATCATATACAAAAAGGGGGATTGCCCACAACATTTATTTTATTTTTGTTATTTTTCATATTATAAATTATATAAAGAATTGTCTAAATCTTTTATTTTTCCAAGCGCTTTCAGCTATACTTTTAGCCATTATCAAGGATGAATTTTATTTTACTTGTAACAGAATATGCATAGTGTTTAGGTATGCGTGTAGAGTCATGTGTATGTTTTATATTCCGAACACGGTAAGCACATTGTTTCAGTGTTCTTAATTGGTGTCATTAAATGTTAGATTTTTACTTATTTTTTTTATTAATAATGCTTCCTTTATTTTTTAGCCTTTCTTGCATGTGGATGATGCTATTATATTTGTATTTTCAACGAGTATGCTATAGAGTTTGGTAAATGTGTTTAAATGAGATCGAAATGAACTTGGGTCAGAGAGATGCAACGAGATTATGTATGTGATTATGTAATGTAATTATTTATGCACATGGAAAGATTTTCCACTACTTAGCATTTGCTATTTTCAAATCGACGAATACTAAGACATTTTACAGACAAGGACTATCTTGTCCAAGAAACCGTTTTATTTTTTAAGGTGCTGAATACATTGTACGAATTCGAATTCCAGCCGAATTCATTGTATTCACTTACGCGCAAATACCCTTGGGAAAGGTATTAATCCGTCTATTCCTTTCAGTTATGGGTTAAATAACAGGACAGATTGGGTTCTATAGCCTTAGTCGGCAACCAGTCTACCGCAGAAAGCAATGGCAATCTACTGCGGGATAATCGCTTGGGCGATCATGTCTTTCGAGTCATGATCGCCCAAGCGTGTATCACGTATGGCACTTAACTGACAGAATACATCGTTCAGAAAAATGAACGTGTAAAGCTAGTTCACAGCTAAAATATTACAAACACCAACCTTTCCTGCTACCGTATTTTCCATCACTGAAGCTTTCTTAAGGCGGGTGGGGTGGGGGGAAGCTACCCGAGGAAATGTAGCGGAAATATCAATAGCGAAAAGGTTAGTGTTTGTAATATTTAAACTAATATATTATATATGTATATCAATGTGTTCATGCATCTCTATAGAATGGATTGATCTATGATAAACAAAAAGAAAAAGTGACATTTTGTGAGAAGGGAATTGAATAATCTTTATATATAGACCTATACGGATGCATAAATGCATACATATATACACTAATTAGTTGTACATGCATGTGTCAAAAAGAAAGCTAGTAAAAGAGAGATAAAAAGGTGGAAGAGAAAATGAAGTCGTCTTACTAGACGCATATATGTTTTTATGAGTATTTGTTAAACTGCTTCTTTTAGCATGTGTATTGTGTGGGTGTTCATTTATATGAAGTTGATTGGTGATGAGTAGGAAGTTCGATAAGAAATATAAAGAAAACAAACAGGAAAGACGATTTAGACTAAAATAACTCCCACCAAAATTGATTGAATCAAATTGCTGTTACTCCGAAGATCTGCAAAATTATATTAGTTAAGGGAGGTAAATCAAAATTACATTTATTCGAATAAACTCAGGGAAGATACTTTAAAGTGCTTAGATTGAATTGCTTGCAGTATAATTCCTGTTTTGAATAAAGGTGACCATGAATGTATGTATGCATGCGCACCTGCACATCTCCATGCATTTACGCATGCACAATATCTCGACGATATGTTAACTAAAATCACAGACTGTAATGAACATGCGAAGCACGTAAAAAAGTTGTTTAAAAGTAGAAAGTATTACGGTTTTAAACTAAGTATAGACAACTGTGAGTTATTTCTACCAAAATTAAGTATTTAGGTCAAATCACTGATGACAAATGTAGAAGAACAAATTTTATAAAAAAAATGCCAGCACCTGTAAATATTGCATCCTTACAAGAATTCTTAGGATTAGTGAACTACTAACAGGAATGAACTCAGAGCATCTTTGAATAAATTGTTGAAAAAAGATGAAAAATGACTATTGTCTGAGAATGCGAGAAAGCATTTCGGAAATTGAAAGCGGTTCTAATTTTTGATATATCATTAACGCATTATAACCTAAGCAACAAAATATATGTATCAAGTGACGCTAGCACCTTGGGTTAGGGGCAGTATTACTTCATAAACAAAATGATGGAAAACTAAAATCTGTTTTTAGATTAATTCCGAGAATGACCAAACCACTGGAAGAAACAGTAATAGTTTCATTGGTTTGTGAGTCAGAAATAAAAAAAAAACTTTATGTACAACACTGTGAGAGAATTACCTGTCACAATTGACGAGATTAGAACTAAAGCGAAGTAAAGAAGTTCATAATTCACAAAAAGAAAGAATTAATGGAAAAAACAATTAGGAAGATACTTTTCAATTTGTCAAGACATACTATTTTAGGGTGAACGGGTGGTCATTCCGGCAGTATTAACAAAAAGAATATTACAAAGTTTCCATACGGGAAATCCGAGCATTTCACGTATGAAAGCGCTCATGCGAAGTTTCGTGTATTGGAACGGAATTGATAAAGACGTTGAAAACTTGGTTAAAAATTGGAAGAATTGCCTGTTAGCGGCAAAATCATAAAGTTTAATCCATGGTCAAAAACTGACAAGCCTTAATCTAGGCTGCACACAGATTATTCAGGGCTGATAAGTGGTATATTTGTTCTGGTGGATAGCTTTTTAAAATGATCAGAAGTATTAAGATGCAAATCGCCGATAACAAAAATCACAATAGAATTTCTACACGAATTGTTTGCAAGATTCGGTGTACCGGATACGATCGTATCGGACAACGGAACACAATTCGCATCAAGGGAATACTCAATTTTTTGCAAAATGCATACAGTAACTCATTTGACATCCGTGCCCTACCATCCAAGATCTAACGGGTTAATAGGACGATTTATAGACGTTTTTAAACAGGCAATAAAAAAGCGGAAATAATTTCTTATCTGTCTACCGTATCACACCAAACGCAAACACCAATTCAGGAATGTCTCCCGTAGTTTGCAAGGAAGATTCAAATCAGTTTTCGATAAACTGAAACCAAATAAAGAAAAAAATTGGCCACATGATGTACTTTAGAAAACATCCAAGATCGATTATAAGCAGGAAACTCGAAGAGAAAATAATGACATAATGATGTTGGTATTTCACACTACTTCAAATCAAAGATAAGGAAGGAAATCGCTGTCAGTATTGGAAAGAACGATAAAAGCTACTAGATTTGACAAACCTATTTTCCCGAAAAATGTTTTTAAGGGCAACACTTTATAAACTTCAACCAAACTAGTTGCTTAGTCAATGTCTAATGTTTCCTTGTTTGGAAACGACTAATACTACCATTACCATTACGAAACGCAATATTATCATAAACTTAAAATTTATTGGTAATTTTCTAATATTTCCCCAACAAGTTTCTTCGTAACTTAGATTATAAAGGCAAAGTATCTAAAATTCAATAAAACATTAGATTACGTAGAATATTTTCTTAATTTTTAAAGATTTCTTGGTAGTTATAAGTAGTTATATGAAAAAGGCGTTCACGTTATATTCAAGTAATTGTTACGGTTATTTCCCTTTAGAGAACAATTCCTAAAGTCTATCAAAAAATTTGTCAACACCTCATCAAAAATACATACCTCCGTGTTAAAAATTCTCTTCTTCGATAATCTAAACTAAAAGTAAGTAATATTTATTTAAAATCAAATTAAACTTTAAATTAGCTAAACTTTCTCAAATAAAGTTTCAGAAAAGTACATTTTTATTATTTTGTTTTATAAAATGAAATATAAAAATAAGGAAAATTTTAGTAAATTATAGCGGGTATCTCATTCCTTTTCTAGTTGTAGTAGGATTCCGTAGCAAGTTAACGGAATTTGGCCTTGTGGGAAGATAGCCCACTATAATTTGCGAAATGATTATAAATTCAAGAAAGGCAATTAGAGTATAAAATAACATTTATACATATATACATTTCAATTAATGTTTTACAAATAAAGTAATACTTAAAATAAAAGTTCAACGTAAGTTAGAGAGAGTTCAAGGCAAAATAATAACGAGCTGAAAGGGATAAAAGAATGTTCATTGAAGATATAATGCTGAAAGGGTAAAAGGCTTAGTAGTGGGATTGATGTTCATTTTGAAGTTGCCGATTCCCAGATCAGCGAGTCAGCAAGTTGGTATGTGGAATGTCTTTGAAAAGGTCGGTTAGTACTTTTTGAGAACAGGGAGAAAGGAAGAGGTCAACATAGTAGCCTCTCGACATAGGTCAAGAGAGAAACTAATTACACTCTTCTCCTTTCGTCCTTCTGTCTGACAAAGCGTTTGTGTCTTCGCTTTTTATAACGGCATTTTGGATCAAAACAGCTAGTTTCGAATTTCATACTTGAATTTGATTCCAGGCTTCCCATTGGCTGGTTAATAAAAAATGGTAATTTGATATTTCACTAATTTTTATTTTTCAACCGGAACATCTGCGCGAACTCGGATGCGCACGACGATTTTTATTCATTTGCTTTTTAGTTGTGAGAGAGCACACATCTGGTTCATCGCTTTTGTTCGGTCGGTATCACCACAAAATAAATAAAAACTAAGATAATAAAATAATTCTGAGAAACTTAAATCCATTTTGAAAAATAGCAAAGTGTTTTGATTTTTTGAAATATTTAATTTATTAGTTAATAAAAGCTTCACGAGAGATGTTTCATTTTGAAAAATGTATTTTAAACGTTATGCATCTCTTTGCTTGGGAGATATATAGATATATCTTATTATTTTAGCCTTATGCGCATTACAATAGCGCGTCATTGATATTCTTAGGTAAATATAGAGGATAAATATCGGGAGTTTTTGCCAAATTAAATTTATGCTTGGTACTTTGATTTTTACAGCTTCTGGAACACATTCCATTTTGCATTTGCTGCATCTCTTGGTAATGACTGTAAAATTGGCAGTAAATCATCTGTCGACTCGGTGCTGGAAAATGGCCGAACGAAGGGATCAATCCACCTTGATATCACAACAGGGAAAGTGAAAACTTGACCTTTATTGAAACGGTCAATCTTATATTTTTTATTCAGCATTTGGCAAATTTTCCTTCTTTTCTTTTCAAACTCTTTCAATTTTAGACTAGTCGTTAAAACAATACACGGCTGAAACATCAAGAGGAGAATTCGTGCCACCCGATTAGTGACATTCGTTAACATGTTTAGAAGCAAAGGAAAATGTTTATATAAACATAGTGCGCTGCTTTTGAACACTTACTTTAGTCACACATATTAAGTAAGGTCAAAAATAAGGAACCCACATTTTTATCATATTAACTTTTAATTAAAAGCTGAATAAAAAAGCATCGTGTCCAATCTTTTAATCTTTAATACTCGTAGTAAGTGTAGTGTGCAAAAATAACAAAAAATTGATTTCATTGCAAAATACAATTGCAATCTTGAACTTGTTAATCTTTACCTACTATAAAAAGTTTTTGATCTACTAAGGGAATTTCAAAGATTCAGCCTGTTTGGGGATAAACTGCAATAGTAAAAAGTTGTGCTTCTCACTTTCATGTCGACTCGTGTCATTCATTCCTAAGCATTCACTAACGAAAATACTGATTTCAAGCTTGATCACAAAGTCTCATTGCTCTGTAACCAGTAATAGCCTCTGTATCATATATATTGTCCTATGTCAACGGCATAACTCGGAAAATGGGTACTGGATGATTGTATAACGCATGAAACTCTGAGTTGTACCATCTACGTAGGACAATATGTATATTTATTAATATATATATAATACAGCTTTGTTCATGTACTGATCACTGTTTTTTTAACACCTGAACAATAATACTATACATATGTGCACCCTCATATGTATATTTATTAATTCACGTCACTATATACAATAGCGGCCATAATATAAGGAACAGAAACAACAAAGATATAAATATGTGTATTACTTAAAAAGTAATGCATGATTAGCAATTAAATTTTTACCAAATAAAGATTAGGGTGTAATGCATAAATATTATACAACGTTAAAAAATTTACATAACAGTTTTTTTTTAAAATAAAGATTAAATAGAACAAAGGAAATAAGCTACTAGACAAAAGTTAAGGAACGATCTTGTTAGTACTTGATTGTGAACAAAATATCAACAAAATTTAATATTTGGTAAACATCCCCTTATTTTCAATGACTTCTCAGCGTCGTCGACCACATGATCTAATTAATTTCTTGCAAAAATCAGCGGTAACCCCTTCCCATTCGTCTTTCAATAACTCCCATAGGTGATCCTAGTTTTTCGGGTTGCTTTTCTGAGCCCTCTCTCCAATTATCTGTCAAAAATTTTCTATTGGATTCAGGTCAGGGCTCTGGGCTGGCCACTCCATTAGGGCGATTCCTTCTTTAAATAAAACCATAACCTTCTGAACCTTGTAGCAAGGTGCATTGCCCTGCATGAAAATAGGAGATTCACAAAGATTATGGAGTAATCTTGGTACCACATGCTGCTGAAGAAGATTTTTGTAAATCTCAGCATTGATAGTGCCATGTACGCGGATAATAGGGCCAACTCCTCCAGATGAAATCATTCCCCACACCATCACACTGCCGCTACCAAACTTAACGGTTTTCTTGCTTGACACATTGAGAAAACAGACTTTCACCTGTTCTACGGCGTACGTAAGTTTGATAAATTTTTGATTTGTTCCCCGAAGGCCTTTACCCCTTCAAATCTTTCCAAAACATCCTTATTTCCGTGCAAATGTATATGCTGAACACAAATCGATAACTGTTTATTGAAGAAACCTACCTTTATTGATGTTAAGGGCCAGAAAAAAATCGAACTTCTTCTAGCTGTTTATCTCACCCCTAACCGCCATTGAAATCTCTCATTTACCGCTGAATGACTTTATGCGGATTAAGTTAATTTTTGCCTATTTACCTCCTTTGTGCAATTACTACGCGATTTGTTTTGTTTCGGAACTCAATTTCCACTGAAAGTTGCGTGGGCTGTAGAATACTTTTTAAAGATAGTTAACTTTCAAATAGATATTTCTTTAAGAAAGTTAACTTTCAAATTTATGAAAATAAGTGTAGTTTAATTAACATTCAAATGCATTGCGTGAAGAGACACTTCATAAGTACATAGCATCCGACCATCTAAGAAAAAAGACTGTTGACGGTTTTCAACTACCAACAGAACATTTAAAAACAACGATAAACCCCCTCAGTACCTAATAATTGCTATGGTTGTGAGGTAAGCATTTCCAAAGTAATTGTTTTTTCAAGACCAAAAAATGCTACAAATGTGGGAGGGTAGGACACAAAAGTACTTACAGAAAATACAAAACATAAAATAAAAATAAACCGTTTGTAAACATGGGAAATACGTGGGGTAACGTCAAAAAGCAAAAAGAAAAAATTCGAACGTGCCTTTAGAAATATTTCAAAAAACGAAATTTGTTTTTCTGAAATTTAATAATGTAAAAAAAATAAAAATAAACTACAACTGGATACATGATCCTATATAACCATCATTATTGAACAAACATAAAGAAAGCGAGTAAAAATTAAGCCATTTTGTTTTTTATTTATTTTTATTTTTATCCTCTTTTATTTTGCCCGTTTTTGTATAATTTCTAACTTTCATGTCTAATTTGAAGGATTTTTTCCAAGCAGAAATCTCTTTGACTAGACTTAACTAAATTAAAACGTAGCTAGTCACTAAGCTCTTTTTTTATTTCAATTGGAGATAGACTAAACTATCGCCCGGTTCACACTCCACCCACGTCTATTGAACAGGTGAAGAGGCTCATCCGTTGTTCCTTGTTTAGGATGTGGTTTCCAGCTTTTTCTTTCCCAATCTTTTCACTCTTTTCATTTTTTTTCAATATCGGTAGATAGAGTAAACTATCGCCTGGTTCACACAACACCATCGTCTATTGAACAGGTGAAGAGGCTCATCTATTGTTCCCTGTTTAGGATGTGGTTTCCGGCTTTCTGTTTTCCAATCTTTTCACTCTTTTCTTATTTTTTTTCAATTGGAGTAGATAGACTAAACTATCGCCCGGTTCACACTCATCGCTCATCCATTGTTCCTCGTTTAGGATGTGGTTTCTGGCTTTTTCTTTTCCAATCTTTTCACTCTTTTCTTTTGTTTTTCAATTAGAGTAGATAGACTAATCTATCGCCTGGTTCACACTTCACCCTCTTCTATTGAACAGGTGAAGAGGCTCATCCCTTGTTCCTTGTTTAGGATGTGGTTTCCGGCTTTCTCTTTTCAAATCTTTTCACTCTTTTCTTTTGTTTTTCAATTGGAGTAGATAGACGAAACTATCGCCCGGTTCACACTCAACGCTCACCCCTTGTTCCGTGTTTAGGATGTGGTTTCCGGCTTTCTCTTTTCAAATCTTTTCACTCTTTTCTTTTTTTTCAATTGGAGTAGATAGACTAAACTATCGCCCGGTTCACACCCCACCCTCGTCTATTGAACAGGTGAAGAGGCTCATCCCTTGTTCCCTGTTTAGGATGTGGTTTCCGGCTTTCTCTTTTCCAATCTTTTCACTCTTTTCTTTTTTTCTCAATTGGAGTAGATAGTCTAAACTATCGCCCGGTTCACACTCCACCGTCGTCTATTGAACAGGTGAAGAGGCTTATCCCTTGTTCCTTGTTTAGGATGTGGTTTCCGGCTTTCTCTTTTCCAATCTTTTCACTCTTTTCTTTTGTTTTTTAATTGGAGTAGATAGACTAAACTATCGCCCGGTTCACACTCCACCCACGTCTATTGAACAGGTGAAGAGGCCCATCCCTTGTTCTTTGTTAAGGATGTGGTTTCCGGCTTTCTCTTTTCCAATCTTTTCACTCTTTTCTTTTTTTTTTCAATTGGAGTAGATAGACTAAACTATCGCCCAGTTCACACCCCACCCTCGTCTATTGAACAGGTGAAGAGGCTCATCCCTTGTTCCTTGTTTAGGATGTAGTTTCCGGCTTTCTCTTTTCCAATCTTTTCTTTTTTTTTCAATTGGAGTAGATAGACTAAACTATCGCCCGGTTCACACTCAACCCACGTCTATTGAACAGGTGAAGAGGCTCATCCCGTTTTCCTTGTTTAAAATGTGGCTTCCGGCTTTCTCATTTCCCATCTTTTCACTCTTTTCTTTTTTTTCAATTGGAGTAGATAGACTAAACTATCGCCCGGTTCACAATCCACCCTCGTCTATTGAACAGGTGAAGAGGCTCATCCCTTGTTCCTTGTTTAGGATGTGGTCTCCGGCTTTCTCTTTTCCAATCTTTTCCCTCCTACGTCGCCCTCTGCGCTTCAGTTGCGTTACCGCCTTGCTCGGGTTGATATGATTAAAAAACAAAAAACAAAAACAAAAACTAAAAAAGCGGTGGTGTTTGTATTAAAGTATATAGCTAATTTATTTGGAACAGATTGGATTGCATCTGTAGTACCACATTTCTATTGATTCAAGTTCCTTCTTCATCTGTGTGGAGATTGTCCAGCATACACTGTCATATAGAAGGACTACGTATAAGTTTCCTTTTTGTTTTCATTTCCTCTAAAACTTCCTTCTTGCTCAAGTAATCAGTTCTTGATATTCTCAGCATATTTCTTGTGTCTATAACCACATTTGTATTGCTTCACGTTTCTTCTTCACCTGTGACGAAATTGATTTGAATTCTCTGCTATATAGGAAAACTGGTATTACATCACACTTCAGTACTCTTTTCTTTGTTTTTAATGGTATTTTTTCCGTTTCTTAATACTTTGCTCAGCTTTTGGATGACCACTTTCACTGTCTCAATGTACCGTCGGTTCTCCGTGTTGCACTTTCTGTTTCTGTTAATACGCTCCCCAGACATCTAAATTGTTTCACCTGTTGTATTTCCGTAGCTCCAATTTTTAATTTGCATGTTCCGCTCTTCCTTTCGTTAACAAGCATTTAGTCGTCCTGCCATTGATGTTTAGTCATCTCTTCTCACTATCCTACACTACAAATCTGTAAGTTTTTTTTTATAGTTTCCATGCTTTGTCTGCAATCAACATTATGTCAGCTGCGTATCTCATGCTGTTAAGATTGTGGCTACCACTTTCTGGTCAGTCAGTTAAATGCCATACATGATACACGCTTAGGCGATCATGTCTTGAAAGGAACATGACTGACTGGGCAGAAGATTTGTTCCCGTAGTAGGTCGCCACTGCTTTCTGCGGTAGATTGGTTGCCGACCAAGGCTATAGAACCCAATCTGTCCTGTTATTTAACCCATAACTGGAGGGAAGAAATGGATTAATACCTTTCCCAAGGGTATTTGTGCGCAAGTGAATGCGAGGAATTCAACTGGAATTCAAACTCGGCTCCCCAAATTTCTCGTTCCGAGTCGATGTCCACTGCACCACAACGCACATCCCACTATCTGGTAGGATTTCTAATTTTCTCAGAATGTCCTTGTTGTATAAACTGAAAAGTTTTAGTAAAAATATGCATCCATTTCTTACAACCTTTTTTTTGTGTGTATTTGCTGAAGTTGTTTCCTATCTGTATTTAGGTGATTTTTTGTCAGTATAGGTTCTGGATTATTTTAATATTCTTCCCTAGAATTTCCAGCAGTTCCTTGGGACGTATTTTATCAATTGCTTTTGCATAACTTATAAAATACATGCATACATCCTTTTACATTTGTTTTGTTCTTTCTGATATCATTCTGCACCTAAATATACCATTCCTTGTTCCAGTGTCTTTAACAAACCCGCACTATTCCTGTCCAATTTCCGGTCTAATTCATCAAGATTAGGATGATAAGTTTTCTTATAAGGCTGTTTTCTTAGGATGATTATCCGATGGAGTTCACGCTCGTTTGCTCCTTGATTCTTAGACAAGGCTATGAAAATAGAACTACCTAGGTCGTCCGGTATATCACCACTGTTGTATATTTCATTTATTATGTCTGTAAATCGTCTAAGGCTACTAGCATTTCTATGGCGATTTTATCTGGTCTGGCTTCTTTGTTTCTGTTAATTTCGGTCATTGCTGATTACACTTCACATTTCCATCTTCGTTATTTCTGTGTTTGTCAATTGTTCTTTTTTGTTGTGGAAGTATCAACATTTTTCATGAACAATATTTTGTGTTACTATAGCGCGGGGTCTACCTCAATATAGCGTGAGGGCTACCTCACGTTTTGACTCTAGCATGAGATGTACCGCAGCAACACGTGTTTAGAAAATGTGAGACAGATATAAATAGCCATGTTAGACCTCACCTGACCTGATGGCCACGTGATGGAAGGAGCACATACATCTTTGCGCTGCACTTGCGTAGACTATATATTCAAGCAGACCTTACGCTATATTAGCAACTATTTTTTTTATCAAATATTGTCGAAAACCTCGTGGGTACATTGAGAAGCACATAAGAAAGAATATAAAAAAGAATTTCTTGATCTAGAAATTATTTCCAGCGCTATTCAAGATTGTATATGGGACCAGTACAATTAAAACGAAAATGGAATGGAATATTTTCAATATTTTCCAGAGATATTTTTATCGAAGAACACGAAGAACACCGTAATCAAATTACTGCAACATGTGAAGAAAAAGAGAGTTTTTTTTTGAATTTGTATGAATTCACAGATGTGATCTCGCTGTATTTTGTATTATGACAAGAAATAGATTTCCATAAAACGGCTTCACTGCTGTCATACTTTTCAAGGCTTCTAGTTCAACGCTCTCACCGTTGAATCATTATCGAAAATGAATAAAATTTGTTGCCGTTGCTTCACAGATTTTTCTGCACATGTTTGTTTGTAGCCTTTATTTATTTGTAAATTCGGTTATTCGTTTGTGTGTGTGTGTGTGTGTGTGTGTGTGTATGTGTGTGAGGGAGTGAGAGAACGTGCACACCAGTGTATGCATTTTTTAAGTATGGTCACAACATAAAACATTTTAATATTGTCCCTATTGTAGATCAATATCTCTTCATGTGAAGCTGAATATGCATAGAAACTATTGTTTTGAATATGCATAGAAAATCATATAAAAACACATTTACATAAACATGTCTAGATCAGGGCGGTGAAAAGTTCACGATGCAAATCAAAAAGCCATCAGAAAAAGAAAGAATTCGATACAATTCGGACCGAGAGCATTTTGTTTCTCACATTATAAACAGATATCACCGGGTGTACATTGCATATTTAAATTGAAATAAATGTCTGCACGTATTGAAAGAAACTCGGGTCAAGTCCAAAAGAGCCCAGCTCCTGCAACCCTCGGTTGCGCTGGCATTGGTATTACTACCGATTCTTCCTTTTTAGTGCATTGAGGGAGGTGCTGCCGCGGGAAGGGTATCTCTCTGTATTTTTAGTTGCGTTCTGTTCGCTGACAGGGACACAGTTGAGTTGAACTTTGTCCGAAAACAGAGACACAACTGAGAGATGAAATACAGTGTATCAGCCACGGGCAGATACTGCACTTTGATCCCAGTCAAAATGTCAAGAAGGAATTGTATTTTTTAGCACGCCCACGTCGTTACCGAATCTAACACAAAGTCGAAGTTTAGAGATTTATCGGCAATACCGTAAAAAAAAAAAAAAATTGACTAAGACCCCTTTGGTATTCCTTCTTTAGGGAATACCTTAGGTGCCAGGCAATAAACAAAGCCTTCTTCCAAAGGAGAGGTACTACCTGAGAGGGAGGGCCCCCACTGGAGCTTCAGATACACAGTATTAAATGACGGAAAACTAATAAGGCAATAGTAAAATGCAGTTATCACAAATAAAACAACATCATCTGCTGAATTATTAAAAGAAATAATTTATATATATATATATATATATATATATATATATATATATATATATATATATACTCTTTGCACTGGTGGTAACAATAATTTTGTCATGACAACAGTAAACTATTCTAAGATGTTTAGAGTGAACAGACCGACAACGCCAAAGTGCAGAGATTAACAACAACAACAACAACAACAATAATAATAATAATAATAATAATAATAATAATCAACACTTTTTACCCGTCTTTTCAAGGCATTGGTAAAATCGCAATTCTATTCAATATAAAGTAGTTTACTGTTTTCTATCGTTATTAAATAATAAAATGATCGCCTCAGGAATAACTATATATTAATATAATTATTCTAAAAATGTGTTTAAATACTTAAATATAAAACCCTTCAAATAATAATAATAATAATAATATGAGAAATTTTAATTTATTTGATCATTTGTACGGTATGATTGGGTTAGGTAATTTAAAGTCATATTAACCCTAGTAGTTTTTATTATTTATTGCAATCGCCATAATAGTAATTTATTGTTGTAGTCACCGCTGTAGTTGGATTAACGAAACTCTTCCATATATTCATCGTTTTTATTCAAAGATTCTAGATGTTCTAACCTTCTATTACATTAAAAATAAATATCTATCTTGCTAGCTAGCTCAAGGAATTCATGTACAAGTGGATAAATAAAAAATGGAAAATAAAATCTATAAATTTATATTAATTCGATTCTTCTGAAAGTTATTCTGCTGAATAATATAAATGGGAAATTCCAAGCTCAAAAAGTTGACCGTCATAATTTAGATGAAACATAATTGCAAAAACGTTTGCTTGTACATGTCAGCACATCAAATCACAGCACGTTTCATTGCTATAACTACTATGAGAGTGTCATGTCTGTTAAGAAATCAAATGTAAAAGTTATTTTCCTTGGCAATTTCTGTAGTAATTGCAACTAACTGCCTTTTTACTGTTTAACGAATATGTGAGAAATGGACGGACATTTCAGTAAAAGTTTGGATGTTATACTATGTAAAGTATAAAGGAATAGTTTAAAAAGAATACAACCTGTACACGGTTAGTAGATTCAGGAATACTTGTTAGTAGGAATCAGATATATACAAGAAGTAAGTCCGGGTAATAGTCTATATTCTTGCTGACCAACGAGCGGCGGTTCAACTGCTCTGACAAACACCAACTCTAACAACAACAACAACTCGTTCTATGTAGGACGGATTATTTGTATACCATGGAAGAGTCCATAGAGTATTTGAAAAGTGGTGACTCCCCAACACCACCATCCCTAGCTTCTTTTTAGGAAAGGTTAATATTTTTTAGTTTTGGATCTATAATTAAAGGCTCTGTGAACTTCCGCTTTCTGTTGGTTCTTCTGATTTCCGTGTTAGCTTTTGGTTTCTGGATGTCAAAAGCTTCGAAGATTTCCCCCATAGAACCTTCACATTCTAAAGGTGAGGGGCTTTGTTCTTCATCTCTTCTTTTTTTGATTTGATTCATGTGTCTTCTATGCGTGAATTTTTTCCCTTTTATAGTATACATTACGCTTCCAATTCTGCTTATAATTATTCCTGGCTCTCAATACGCCATATTGTTATTAAAAATTTTGAAATATACTTTTTCGCCGGGTTTGAACGATCTTTTCACTATTGTAGGTGTATTCCGATTATTGCTTTTGCCTGGTAATAATTTCTCGAAAACTGATTTGATTTCTCGCTCGTACATCACCTCAGCCGGTGACAGTCCTGATGGTGTGTTCTTGTTTGGCGTAATACGGTAGACTTGTAGGAATTGCTGTAATGCTATTACTGATGGTCTGTCTATCGCTTTTTAACGCCCTCTTAAGCGTATCTTAAAATGTTTCGGCAAGCCCATTTGATCGTGGGTGATAGAGAGCTGTTTTTGTATGTCTTATTAGGTACATGTCACAAAAATATTTAAAATCACATTTAGTTTGTTTAACTAAAACGTCAACGACGCCGAACCTCGCAAATAGTTCATGCAAACAGCTTATAGTATTGTCGGTTGTTGGGTGTTTATATCTAAAAACTTCCGGCCATTTACTAAAGCTGTCTACTACTATAAAATAGTCGTAGCCATTTATAGGTCCTGTGTAGTCTGCGTGTATTCTTGACCACGGTTTGTCCGCCTTTGGCCAGTGTTTTTGTATAATCGGTGGCGATTTTGCTGCCGCCGCACAGCCCTTATACTTTTCCACCATCTGTGCAATATCCTCATCCATCTTTGACCAGTACACATAGCTTCTCAGTGCTTTCATGCGATTTTTCCCGGGATGTCCAACATGAAAGTCTTTTAAGATTCTTATTTGAAGTGACTTTGGTATCACGACCCTTTTATTATACAGTAGTACATTGTCACAAATTGAGAAACTATCTGCCAATTTTTCGTCTCTGTGTTCAATTTTTGTCTTTGTCGTGTTAATAAATTCACCCGCTTCTGCGTTTCTTCTTATCTCTAGCAATGTAACCGGTAGTTCTTTAACCGTGTTACTTAGTACTTTGCTGATTTCATCCTCAGTGCTGCTATCACTGAGTCTTCCAAGGGTTCACTTTCCTTAGGAATCAGCCTCGATAGTCCATCTGCGTGCCCTATTTTTTCGATGGTAAATATTCTAGTTTAGTATTGTGTCCCACCTCAGGAGTCTATTCGTTGCATATACAGGTAGTCCTTTCTTGGATCCAAATATGGTAAGAAGCGGTTTATGATCCGTTTGTAGTGTAAATTCTCTACCGTATATATATCTATGAAATCAAGTTACGGCGAAAATAATTCCCAAAACTTATTCTATTTGTGAATAGTTTTTCTCGGCCGGTAGTAATGCTCTCGATGCGTAGCCTACCGGTTTTGTAGTACCATCCTGCATTTTATGTAAAATGCATGCTCCCACACCGTGTGAGCTTGCATCACCTGCTACAATAATCTAGGGTCGAAATGTGTCAAGATTAAATCTGATGTCAATTTATTTATAATTTCGTTAAACGCCTTCTTGCACTCCTCCGACCATTTCCACTGGACATCATTCTTCAGTAATTCGTTGAGGAGTGCCATCAGTTTATGCATACTATCGATAAGCTCTCCATAGTAATTAGCAAGACCGAGGAAGCTTTGCAACTCTGCGACATTTTTAGTCTCAGGCATGTTTTTGATTGCTGAATCTCTCTCTGGGTCAAGTTTCCTGCCATTCTCATTTATAATGTGGCCTAGATATTTTATTTCTTTCAAGAAGAAATCGCATTTCTTCTCTTTAACTTTTACCCCAAAGTCTTGTAGTCGTTTAAAACTTTCCTTGATGTGTGTCGCATGGTCTTTTAAATTATCGCTTTTAACTAAAATATCGTCCAGATAAGCTGTGGCGAAATTTTGCCGCGTCAACATTGTATTCATCGTCTGCTGAAAAATCGCAGGCGCTACTTTTATCCCGAATGGTAGCCTGTTGTATTTGTATAGACCTTTGTGCGTATTTATGCACAGTAATTTGGAACTTTCTTCCGTAATTGGAATCTGAAAGTATGCTTCGCTTAGGTCAATCTTTGAGAAAATTTTCTTATGGGCTAGGCAACGGATAGTTATGGTCTTTAATTGCATTATTCAGTCCACACACGCGAATTTCTCCCGATTTTTCTTAACATAAACAACCGGTGTGGCCCATTCACTGAAGTCAGTTTTCGAAATAATCCCAGTTTGCTCTAGCCTCTCCAATTCTTTGTCTATTTTGTCAATTGTGGCGAAAGGTACGTTTCTCTTTTTTCTAAATACAGGTTGAGCATTCGGTTTAAGCTCGATTTTCGTTTCAAATTTATTGCAACGTCCTAACCCACTTGAAAATACTTCTGGGAATTCTTTGTGCAATTCCTCCTTCAGTTTTGCGGCTTCCGAAAACTCACAGTCTATTCTTTTACAAAACGAACTAATAGGTAAATCCCATACATTGAATTTCAGCATCCAGTCTGTTCCTACTAGGTTGTCTGAATTTCTCATCACATAGATTTTTTATTTTTTATTTATCCCTGGAATTTTACGTCCACTATAATTTCTTCTTCGAAATTTATCTTTTTCCCCGTTACGGATTTAGCAATTTTTTTTAGTGTGTAGCATGGTCGGTCTATTTAACTTCCGCCATGTTTGTAAGCTTATAATCGTCAAATCCCGAATCCAGTTGCAATTTAATTTTTTTTATTCAGAATTTCCATTTCAACGTATTTTCTGATATTTTCCTTATTTTCATCCTCCACTCTAGTAGACCTTACCCTACTAGGTTGATTTTTATTTTTGCATACCGTAGCTTTGTGGCCCATCTTATCACATGTTCGGCAATTTTTGTATTTAAAAAGACAATCCTTAAACCAATGCCATCCACCGCATCTGTAGCAGGCAGAAGGTGGAGGCTTGTTTTTTACTGGATTCTTGTCAACCGTAGTGATGTATTTTTTCTCTTCGGCATTATAATTTTGTTTTGTCTGTGGGGAGGGTACAAAACGTAAATTTCTTTTTACCTTTCGAATGTACGCTACTCCTGACTCTTCAATGTCCTTGCTATCTTTCTTTATGCTGGGGCATTTCTGGCAATCTTCTGACAATTGTTGTAGTGTTAGACCTTCGTTTTGCAGTTTGGTCAGCATGCGTTTCCTCATTTCGCTGTCTTTAGCAGCAACTAGTCCTTGGACAAATATGAGACACTTGAAATTGTCTGGGGTAAGTTCCGACAATTTCAAATCGTCACAATGTTTATTGACGATAGCTTCAAAAGTAGAATAGTCATCGTTTTCGTCTTTTCTGAGATTAAGGCATTTTCACCTTTTATGGAACAACGACATTTTTGGACTAAATAGCTCTGTGAGGCCTGTCATTCGTTCTTTTTTTTTTAGGGAGAATATAGTCTACAAATTGGTGTGTTCGTCTGTGCCTAATTTCCTGAGTAGAAGTCTTAATTTTTTCTTCTCACATCAGTGCTGACAGTCGATATTAAAATATCCTCGTATTGCCTGTAAGACTCTCCGAAATTTTTATCTTCCTCAACTGAGTATTTAAATTTCAATCGCGTTCCACACTGCATCTTGTGAAAATGTCTCCTCCTTCTCTGTGGGCTGTGCTTGTTAATTTTAATAACATTTCTTGCAGTTGTGTTTGTCTTTCTTTGTTTGCCTTTTGCATTTCCATTTGTCTTTCTTCAATTTGCTTTTGCATCTCTATTTGTCTTTTTTGCATTTCCATTTGTCTTATTTCGTTAGTCTTTTGCATTTCCATCAGTCTTATTTCTAATTGATATTGCCTTTCTTCAGTTCTCTTTATGATTTCGAGTATTCCCTTTTGAAAATCTTCCATTTTTTTCTTTTCGGCAAAAAAGTCAGTTTGTAGCACACTTTGTTAAAGGGATTCAGGGGGGAGAAAAAATTCGTCACAATTTTGTTGTGCGACTTGTGCGCAAATCTGTTTCGCCAATTTGATGTTGTTGATTCCTCTTATGTGATTTTCGTGGTCCTCGACGCTAAGATTTTTTCCTTGGTTCTATGCGTAAGTTCGTTCTTTTTTGTCGTCAATTTCCTTACAACTGATGTGACAACGTCTTTTTTTCCTACGTGTGCACTTGTTAGAATCCTTGTCGCCAAATTGTTGTTTGGCGAGAATGTATTTTTTCCTCCGCGTGAACATGTACGAATCCTTCGTCACCAAATCGTTGTGGTGTCTGACTTGAAATTTTTCTCTCCGCGTGAACTTCTTCGAATCTTCGTTGCCAAATTGTTGTTTGGCGACTGACTTGAGAACGTATTTTTTTCTCCGCGTAATTTTGTACGAATCCTTCGTCGCCAAATTGTTATGGACTCTTGTTTAGAAAACCACACAATATAATAATAACAAAAACAGATATGAGAGGAAAATTAAGTATATTGAATAAAAGATATACAACCTGTACACGGTTAGTAGATTCAGGAATACTTGTTAGTGGGAGTCAAATATACACAAGAAGTAAGTCCGGGTAATAATCTATATTCTTGCTGACTAACGAGCGGCGGTTCAACTGCTTTGACAAACACCAACTCTAACAACAACAACAACCCGTTCTATGTAGGACGGAAGAGTCCATAGAGTGTGTGAAAAGTGGTGACTCCCCAACACACCGAAATCCTATAAAGCTTATAATAGTGATTGCTAAAAAAATATATGCCTTTCTTCCAAATGATCCTAGTCGGCCAACATTAAAAACATCAGTTTCAGATAATAATTAATTCTTTGATTTTTTGTTCAATTTCTGCTATTTAAATCTTGTATTAGTATGCCTCTCTAGGCTTTTAGCTTTATAAATTAATGTTTTATATTAGCAGTGATTTCAAATCCACACTCCAAGAAGAAAGACATTCATTCAACCAAGTGATCCAATGTTTAGAATAGTAACTGTTCATTTTTTCTACGATGTTCTCATCTAGAAATTTAAGCATTATGATGCAATAATAACTCTGTTTATGCCCAATTTAAGTTGAAGAGTTTTGTTTCAAGTCAATATAATTTGTCACAGTTGAAAGAAATCAAGAAGTATTCGGGAAAAGATGAGAAAATAGAAAAAAGAATATACAAAGAAAGAGGAAGTGACAAATAAAAAATAGGCGAAAAGTAGGAAAAGCATAAAATAAGACCACAGAAGCGATGGTGGGGGGAGAGAGAGATGGAAAAAATTATCAAGTGAATAAAGAAAGAAGGAAAATACAGAGAATAAAATGGCGACAAAAAACCGCCGAGGGAAAGAGAGAAAATGAAGTTAAAAAATGGTGAGTAGTTTCCACAGGTTTTGACGGTTAAAAGACAAATATTCATGTCGGCTAGTGTAAAAAAAACGACAAAACATCAGGCGAACCAAATCTGACTGAAGACCAAAAGCTGGCGATAAGCACATTTCCTTGAACATAATCGGCCTAGTTTGTTATCCGTCTGCATTAGAATTGCCCGCAAATTACTCCAAGTAAAGGAAATTAACAACAAAAGAAACACAGTAACAAAACATTCCGGTATTTTTTGGAATAGAAAAACGAACTGAATGTGTATTTATATTCCCTTTGTTTCAATCTCTCGTTCTTTATTTTCGCTGCAAATACTGGCTGGCGACGTAACGCTCAGTGTTATAATATCTGTGAAGAATGTTTATAAAGACTTTTTTTTTCTATTCAACTCGTTTAATAGTTTGTTCTTTTTTCTTCCAGGGAAATTGTAATATATTCGCGGTACAATTATGGCTATTTATAAGGTGTTCCGCAATAGCAGACCCGTCAGCCTATCTGACGAAGAATAGTTTAAATTACGAATTTTTGTAGGTACGTGTTGTTTAATTCTAGTATCTAATCTTTGGATAATTCTCCCTATGTATGTAATCCACAACTACATTTAAACATCTAAATTAAAGAACTATTATGATGTAGAGGGAGAACATCATTATTTATGGAAGAAAAGACAGATTTAGCAGAAAAATCAACACGAATATTAGGCGCAAAGTAACAATGTCGAACTGCAACAAATATACGCTCAGTAAATTTATCTCTGATAGAATCCAGCCAAGGGAGGCACGGGTATAGAGGACATCTTTGCGCTGTAGCTGGTTTAACTTTGTTGAACTCCGAACTGGTGAATATCTTTGTGTAAATGTCTAAATAACTACTCTGAAAATGGATCTTGTAAGCCGAAAGCTTAGATCAAGGACCAGCGTAATAAAAAGTACTGAAATGGGCAATTTTTGTTTTTGTTTTCACTAGAAATTAAAGCTAAAATATGATGTTTAGAACGGCATAATTAAACATAATAACATTCTATTGAGCATAATAGACATTCATTGCCTGTTATATTTAACAATATATGTTTATATTTGATGCAAAATTATCACCTCATTTTTGCCTAATGTTAGAAAAATTATTTTCAGGAACGGATGTCTTTGACGGCATATTTGAACGTGGTATTCACTCGGAGTGAGTTTGATCCATGTGCTAAAGTCGACGTCGAATTGGTTACATTCAATCGCGCTAAATACGGCATTGCAATATTTTGTATGCGTCGGATGCATTTTTATTCAAGTGGGCAAGAAAGAAAGAAAAAAAAAGATAAAATAAAATAAAATGCTAGCCAATGGACGTAGGAATGCAGCTGAAAGCTTTTTAAAATAAATTATGCAATCAGAAGAAGATAGTTTTTTTCTTTTTTAATCGTATCACCCCGGGCAAAGCAGTAACGCCACTGATGTGCAGAGGGCTACATAAAAGTAAAAAAATTAGATAGGAGGAGAGTAAAGAGAAAGATGAACCAGTTAAGGATGAGAATACAGGCGTGATGACAGTTGCAAAAGTGGAGAGAAAGGAAAAGATATACAGGGTAGTGTAGAAAAAACTAGAGTCGAGAGATTAAGAGATGAGTATTGGCATTGCATTTAAATTCCTGGAGGTTGCAGCAGCCAGAAAGCAAGAATATAGAAGCGAGTTCCACAGGCGGGAAGTGCGAGAAAAGAAGCTGAAGGAGTAGAATTGTCGTCTGCATTTGGGTGAATGGGTGAGACCCAGTTGCCAGTCTGGTTGCACGAGTGTTGCAGGGGCACCAGTGACTTAAGTTCGTTGGAGCAGAAGCCATAGAATAGACAGAGGGAAGCCATATAAATACATAAATGCAGGACCAGAGTAATTCCTCTGTACAGAATAAAATATTATCCGGAAAATCCAATAGAAGCTCCGAAATAAAAAAAAATATTCTCATATTTAAGAAAGGGTTAAGAAATATGAGAGATACAATATTCAGCGATTAAAAAATCTACAAATTCTTAAAGAACCAGCCCGGGTAAAAATGTTAGAGTTCTATTTATTTTTTGTATTTTTATTATCCTTGGTGATGTTTAATTATACAGGCATTTAATAGAAAACAGAATAAGCAACAAGCAAAAAAGAGTGAATTACAAGATGATATGTCGAGACATAAGAACAGCCATAGAAAGAATCTGGTACAAATTACTCAACCAATCTCCTGTTGGAGATCTGGCTGTAAAGAGCACAGGGAAAATGTCATATATAATCAGGAAAATTAATATCGTCCGTTTGGCCAATGGGTATAAAAATTAATAGCACAATCACAGTCCAAATCAATGATGCACGCTATAGTGCGTTCGGAGGTGCCGGGCAGAAATTTCTATGATCTACGATATTTAATGCCATTCAACATATACTCACGCTAATTAATAAATAGTAATGTTAATTTACAAATTTGTAATGGTAAGGGATTGACGATTGATGTCTATTCTGATATTAATCATCGTCATATCGCAACCAAGCATGTTGCTATTTCGCTACTAGGTGTAGAAAGATGGCGCACACATGTACTATGATTTAGAGGGAGGTATTGCACATTAAGAAATGGTCTGTACAATTGAAGGAGAAATTATCATATGAAATATAACGGAGATGACTTAAACTAAGAACAATATAAAAATAGAAATGCAGTGAAAAGCTATTAAAACAATTTTTAATCATCTTTAATAAGACACAGCGATAGAGAAAACTATAAAATAAGCTTTCACGACTTACTAATACACGTGTGTTTAAAGATCAAATTTAGAGAGTGTTAAAAAATAGAAAAGAAACGATAGCAATAAAAATATATACTGACAGGCGCCATGACATAAGACTTGTTATCGTATTCTGTTAAAGCAATGAGATTAAGTCAACAAGATGATAGACGGTAGATGATTTAAAGTTGCTTAGCATATGGGCATTTTCTATTGTGTTTGTCTATATTTGGTTAGTTTGTTAGTTCCAGTGACTTGACTCAAAGAGTTGTGAGTTCAATACCAGGCTACAGCAGTGGTGAACAAGTAACTTAGGTAGTCCAGTTAGAGGGAGAAAACTCATGACTACCAAAAAGAATGAGAATTATATACCCCAGTGATCGTAATAAAGGGTTAAAGGGTTCGGTTCAAAGTTCCTAGCACCTGAAAAAGGCCGAAACGTCGTACAAATCGCAACAAAAATGAGGACAATAGTTCAAATAATGTAAATAGTGATTTTCTATTGTATTAACTATAAATGAAGGATAAAGAAAAAATGTGTTATTACTTATTATGACTAACAATTAATATGATACAGGATATACTAGAAAACTATCTTTCTATGTTCCATGTCTCTTCAGTTTTTGGGTCTTGTATTGGGTGAACAATAGTATAAAAAAAGTCTCCTTTAAATTTTTAAAACAACCTCTGTACACTAGACATTCCTCTTTACACATATTTCTGATGCTTTTGTATAGAATATTTAGCAGTTTTTTATTATCTACAGTCGATCCATTATTTGGTTGAAAAATTCACTTGTCACCCATTTCTTTTTCTTTTGTCTTTCCTTCCTTCGGACAACTTAATTTGCTGATATTATTATTGCGTCCTTTAAGGTGTTCCACAGTGAGTTTCCACCATATTTCGAATTTCTGTACATATTCTTCACTGTGACTGCGTTACTTGTTTGCAAATAGAGTTGCTGTTGAGTTTTTTATGTCACAGGTCACGGTTTCTTTAAACTTTTTGAGACGTTTATATAAAGCTAAAATTTAAAAAAAAAACTTAACTTAAAAAATCGAGTTACTGAGAAATGGGATGTAATAAAAATGGCAGAATTTACTTGCACTTCACAAAGGACTCTTACTCTTCAACATGATACCATTCGGATTAACCAGTGATCCGTGTATTTTTTAGGATTTAATGTTGGAATGAAAAAAAGTATACCTTTTCTACTGAGATGATGTTTTAATTCTCATTCTCAGCAAAAAAAGAAAATTTGAAATATATTCAAAAATTTGAAGCGGATGAACCAGTTACAGAAGCAGAAACTTAAATTGAAATTTTCGAAGTGCGAAATCTGATATAAAGTATTAGTTTTCTTTACTAAAATAATCTGTATAAAATCAGAACGCAATATAGTTAAATCTGTCGGTTCCCTAAAACTGTCCACGTATCTAGTTTTTTTTCATTCCAATTTTATCCGTTTTAGCAGAACCCATGATAGAAATGATTCGACCGTAAATATGTCAGATTCAGTTGGTCAGATAGATGTCAGCGAGCTTTTGATTTGTTTTAAAGATAGCTTGACCGCGCTTTTTGCACTTGTCTCTCATACTTTAACAAACAAATACGAATATTTCTGGCCGATGAGGTATGCCTTACAAAAATTCAGTTTGACTGTGTAATGGGAAAAGAAGCCAAAAAGCTATTTTCTTTTCTTTCGCATAGTGTAAGTGATATACAAACCATCTGGTCGACTCTAGAGAAAGAGACATTCTCTGTTTTAAATTTTTAAATTAAAACTTTTATTGATTATAAATTGCTTTCATATTTTCTAAAGTCGCCAACACTGAAAATATCAAACTATTAACTTTTAGTACGCATTGCTTATTTCGTCGTAATTACAAAACCATCATTATCTTACCATCAAATCCACTAGAACAAAATGCCAATAGGTACCTCCACTCATTCGCCGAAAAAAAGAAGACCCCCCCCCCCCAAAAAAAAAACAACAGCATATAGTATGATGTTAAAAAGCCCCAAAACTTAATAAAACAGTTTTATCAAAATGTTTATGTTATTATTAAGAGGAAAGATCAAAGTATTTATTATTATTTAAAAATTTTTTTTAATCCTTTCTAACATTCTAGTTAAAAATCTTTTTTTTTTCGTCAGCGAGTGACCACATTTTTATCTGAGTTTAATGTAATGTAATATTACGAAGCTCAATTTTTTGCCAGTGAAAAACATGTTAATTTGGAAATTCTTGCAAAAATCAAATAATAGTCGGGTTTTAATGAAACTTTCAGAACTTATTTATAAATGATTGAAATTATTAATGAAATTATCATTTTTGTAAAATATTGATAAAAATATATTTTTCGCAGCTATTATTTTTCCTCCAATTAATTTCCTGAAATTTTTGTTTTTAATCAAATGTAGGAGTCGTAGGGGAATGTAAATCGTTTAATTTTTTTAAACAGAAAATCTGTTCTGTAAAAAAATGCAATAAAACGGTGCTATTTTTAAAATTTAGATTAGCTTTTAATTGCTTTTATGAACAATATATATATATTAAGGATGTCATAGTCTGAAGAAAAAAATCGATAAATAATGAATTTTTACAAGTATTTTTTTCATTATAATTTTTAAATCATAATAATTTATAAGGTTTAAAAAAACTTTAAAAATGTCTTCCAATCGCCGTCCGCATTAGGTTATTAAGTTAATAATTAAGTTTACTAATCAAATTATTTACTAATCAAAACTTGAAAAGCATAATATAAATCTTCCTGCACTAGGATTGTTAAAATAATAATTTTTTGGGGGTAGCTATCTGGTTTTTACTTTTATGGTAGGTCATACATGACATTAAAAGGTCAAGCGTCTCAAAGGTTGTTCCTCTTACAAGATAAAAACCTTATATAATTTTTTCAGCAGAGTACAATTCTTTCATTTCACTTTCGTGTTTCGTGTTTTGCAAATCCTCCTTTCATAATTTAAAGTTTTTATTTTTTAATTCCTTTTTTCAGAACTGTCAATTTCTTCTTTGCTTATTGATTATCCAAACTATACAGAAGACCTGCTTGAGATACTCAATAGTAATATAACTGGTCAGACCATCAGATATACTATTCAGAATTTCCACCAAATAGAACCCACTCCCGCTTAAAGAAACAAAATAAAAATTGAAGCCGATCTAAGCCTAAGAACAGAACATAAAAGACCACCAAATGGACATCTTTGGTAGTCGGGTGGCACAACAACCTGTATTCACAATGCTCGTCGAAACACGACTTCTCATCTCTAAAAAACAATCCGCCAAAAGCCGTCGCCGCAGTAAGTTACAACTCATCCTCCCTCTCCTACCGAACGCCTCTGCGGACGACTTTTTCGATTCTACTTATCTCTTTCTTGCAATGTGAGACATTTACGCCAATTTACCATTTGTTGTATTTTTACGTTAATACAATTGTTTATTAAACCTCCGTCGTTTCTTCTTTGTTTTGCCACCATACACTTAATATAACACGAGGTATGGACAAACACTTTTATAAACACGATATCCACGATATGGTGCTACTGTTAACTAGCATGGAGTAAATGTATTTTCTTAAAATTTTCTGTGCCAGTTTATTTACTATTAACATTTCTTTGCCTCCAAACCGCAGTTCCAGATTATTCTACTAAAAAGTTACATTAAAGCAGTTTAATTCACAAATTAGGTACTTGAAATGACGAAACGTGGAAAAGAATCTAAAATCACAATCAATGGTCGATCAGAAATTATTTCAGAATATCAGCAGTATAAGAAACAATTCTTCATGATAATTCTTGATGATGCATTGTTCATAAGGGTCCATTGTTCCTTAGTGTTCGGAAGAACAAATTGTCTCATCGGGAATCACAATAATGGTAATCTTCTTGGAATTTTAGAGTTGATTATGTATCACTATAAATAATGGAGAACATTTATGCAAAAATTAAAAATTCGAAGATCATTAAGACAAGATTGCAAGTTCATAACCTTTTCTCAGATAATAATACATTTATCAAGTGCTATGCCCAAAGCAAACATAAAGAAGTGAGAAATAATTTTCAATCATGCTGAATGCAACATCTAACATAGCAAACATGGGTCAATCTGTCTTGATGTCGGAACAATGAGAATATATGTTATGGAGATTTTCTAAGCGTAGCTTAGATGTGGCACAAGGCCGAAAGTATGAGACACCCAGTGAGGATCAAACTCACTCCTAATAGTTCACGCGAGACAAACTTTCTAATCACTACACCACCTCGAGGTGCCCATGCCAAAATATGTTATGAAATAAAAGAAAGATTGTACATTGTAACATTGTAGACTGTAACTGCATAACAGAAGAAATTATCGCTGGGATACCTTAAAAATATACCAGTTGCAAACTGTTGTGAACACGAATTAATGGTACCAATATGGGTTGATTCTATAATGACGATCATATAATGGTGTTCCTCTAGACCTTTTATAATCAATTAAGCAAAACGATAATGCCACTAAGACGCAAAGGGCTACTGCGAGTGAAAGAAAATGAGAAGACTTTAGAAGAAACCGGAAAGTCAATCCTAAGTAGGAAACAAGGGACAAACCTTCTATTCCTCTTTAAAAGACCTGAGAGAATTGTGAACCGGACAATAGGTGAACCTATTTACTAGAGAAAGTGTCTACTCAAAACAGTAAAATTATACAAAAACAACATTTATAAAAGTTAGTTTTAAATGTCAAATTACTGAAATGATTAATGAAATTGTTTTTTTTATAACAAAACAGAATTAATTTCTGAAAACAAAAACAAAACAATACAAGTCATATGAGCGGAGAGACTGAAAGATGAATACATAAACACGAGAGGCGTTTAGATAAACAAGATTATTAAAATAAATCGTTCAATTTATTGATTGATTTTAGTCTACAGTTGATAGAAAATATGTCTGAAGCAATTTGTAATAAGCAAACAGAATGTTCGTTAACACTCAATAAAGTTTGCTTTGTCATATTGATTAAAGATGTTCATTGAAATTACTTTTATTGTCTTAAAATGGCTGATGCTCATTTAATACACGCAACTAAACAGAACTGAATAAATTGAGCGAGTTTCACATAGATCGCACAATTATTTGACTAAATGTCGATTAATTATTAAGTTGATGTAAATATGATTACCGTTTCTGTTATTTTAAACTTTGATGATTATTTTCGTATAAACTATGATTTAACTATTTTTATGTTAGTAGTAGAATTGTTAGAAACAATTCGGATTGGCTTAAAGGTAAGCTTTAATGAACTCGGTACCCGAGATCCGAGCCTTTAAGCTTGGGCAAAAATTCTTTGTAGACTCTGCAGGGTCGGACTCTTGTCTGGTTTTCTCCAGACAAGACTCTGACCTTCGGCTCAGCCTCGTCTGTGTTCCTTTCTGCCTATGGGCAGAGAGTTCGATCATGAGAGAGTTATGGCAAACTGATATGTACCTGCCTCTCCACTGAGGTCTGATGCAGCACAAAAAAATTTTTTACATGGGAGATCCGAGCTCTTGTGCTTGAGCAAAAATTTCCCATAGACCCTGCTTAAGGAGACTATGTCTGTTTTTGACTTTTCAAAATCCATTGAAGTGCCCTGAAGACAGCTCTCGCATGCCTGTGGGTCTTGATCCTTACTCTGCTGGAGCTAAGAACGTGTCTTCCCGTCCAACCACTAGTTGTTCGTTTTTATTTAGTTGCGTGTGTCTTTTTAGTCGAATCAGTCCGGATTTAGAAAGCCAAGAAAGTAAAGACGCTTCATTCGGACTTCTTGGAAACTGATGGAAATGATAATGAGGTGTTGTGTTCTAATAGCATGCAGGACCTCTGTGAGTAATTGTTCCCAATTTTCTACAGTTACCTCTTTATCATCAGCTTCCGCAGAAAAAACAACAACAAAAAATATCTGCGTTTAATTAAGTATGCTTTCTTTGGAGATCCTAGTTTTTCATACGATGAGGCGAGGGAAAATTAGGCGATGAGGTCTCTGAGGTATCGTACGTTTTAGCATTTTGTTTTGCCCATCTAGTACTCTTTCCTGGTCATAGGCCTACTGTAACGTTAAGATACTATTTTCGAGGATTCTTTGTCAGATATACGCAGACAGAAACTTGTTTATGTAGACATCTCGTATCAAATCAGCTCGATTTTGTTCTGCTGATTCCGAAGAAAATGAACAGGCCTCACTTGGTTTTACTAAGGCTTGATAGAATCCTCCAATTGAGTCTGAGGACAATTGGCGCATCGTAGCCAGTAAGTGTCTGCAGATCATTTAATTTCTCGTTTTCATGTAGATCCTGTCCAAGGTTGTTAAAATATCTTTTCATAAGAACGTGCGTCTGCGAAATAATCAAAAACTTATGTTGAGGTATATTTTGGGAGGTAGTGTAGCTTACCAGAACTTTTGTCGAAGTAGGTACTTAAGAAGTTTATATACGTTCTTCTCCAGTGACAATATTCTAGTTATGGCTTAAATGTAAGCTTTAATGAACTGGTAATTACTTCTGCACCGCTAGAGCAGATGCAGTATAAGGTCAATTTAAGTGGGAATCTGAGCCCTTAAGCTCGGCCAAAAATATTCCGTAGACCCTGCTAAAGTCATGGTCGGGCTATTCTCTATTTTTTCCAGACGAGAATGTACCCTTTAGCAGGGCATTGTTTAGGTTTCTCTCAGCCCAGAGGCAAAGATTTCCGCATAGAGAGAGCTGCGACGAGCTGGTATTTACTACCTACCTACTAGGGCAGATAACCGAGGCGGATGCGGCATAAGGCCAATTAAAATGAGAATCCGATCCCTTAAGCTTGACCAAAAATACCCTTAGACCCTGGCTAAGGCACGGTTGGGCTCTTGTCTATTTTTCCCCAGACAAGACCCTACCTTTCGGCGGAGCCTCGTCTGGGTTCCTCTCTGTCCAGTGGCAGAGAGTCCGACATAGAGATAGCCGCACCTAGCACTTAATAAGAGGAGACTTCTCCCGAATATTTGTATTCAGGACAGACCTATTAAGCGAGGAAATGGATCATCCGAGAATATATGATGTCATCTATAAAATTTCACTCTATTGATTTATGTTAACTACGTTTATGAATGCTCTAGATTTGAATAGTATTTTTATGAACGACTGGAAATAGAAAATATTTTCAGTATCTATTTTATTTTAATTCAGGATTATTTAAAACCAGTTGAACGATTTCTCTGTTAACCAATGTAATTGTGATTTAATATTTGTTAACTATTGTCATATTTAACTCTCAAAACCCTCACACATACAGAAGCATCTCAAATGGATCTATTATTATGAAAGTATTTATGAAAATTGAAATAAATAGGATCTCATCTTTTTATGAAAGTCAACTTCTCATAAGCCAGTTTTTTTTTTCGTTCTGGTAATGAGTTATTATTGAGTGACTCTAGGATATTGCAAACCTTTCCAAAAGAAAATTATATACGTTGAATCATTAGATACTCAGTCAAAGAATACCGAATGTTTTCTTATAAGGAAATGGTTAATATTACCATTTGTCTTCACAGTTTATTGTTTTGTTTGTTTTAGGATGTTTAGATAAAAGAATTACCTATTTCTGGTTTGTGCGATTTAACGGAAAATGAATTCCATAGGCAACCGATGACGTTCCGCCGAGTGTCCTCATCGAGTTGAAGTATCAAAATCCTTCCTTAAACAAAGGTTGCATCAGAAGATGTTTATGGTCATTATTTGGTGGTATGCAATTAAAATCATTAACTCTAACCCCTTGAATTTTTCTGAAACTCCACATTTGATAAAATATTGCTAGGAAATCGACAACATTCAACAAAAACTGCAATGTCTATATTTAAAATTGGCCAGTCAAAACGGATCAATTATTCGCTATGACAATGTCTAACAGAATTTCTTGCAAATGAGTCTGAATAAATTGAACTTGTGTTACAAAATTTTAACGCACCTACCTTACTCTAACAGGTTTCCACTTTTTCAAACATCTTAAATATTTTGATTAATTGTTCTAAGCTGAACTATAGATCAGGTTAAAAACATTAATTTTTGCAATAACTTAATAGCGTACAAAAATAACAATGTTAATTATATGATTATTTTTCTTCAAGAAGAATTGAAGCAATGTCAGATATATTGCTTTCCGTCCGCTACATTCTATTTGAAAAGATGTGGCAACATCAATTAATTTTTCTTCTGTTTGACTGGGGTAAAAAAGATTAGATAATTTATGTGAATCTTCTTTTAGTGCAAAAATAATAACTTTATCACTTTATCAAATGAAAATTGAAGTTACAGGGTACGACGAGTAAATTGTCGCCATTTGATATTTTAATTTCTCGCATGTACGTTGTTTTGGATTTTGTCGACTGCACAGTATAGTACGTTAAGCTGAGCACCATCTGTATGAAAAAGGGCACCATGACGCAATTCACTCTGTCAAAAATTTAGAAACAGCATGCTGTGCTGCTTGGCATTCGTGCTGGAAGCCTTAATAAGAATATACCAGAATGTTTTCGTGGCAATCTGAGGACAGTGCAGAGGATTTGGAAAAAGGTAGATGAGTCTGATGGTGATTACGAAGATACAGTAGCTCAGAAAACTCACTCTAATAGTTTTGATAATGAAAGAATTTCCGAATTCAACACGGATGCCTACATCCTTGAGATAATTCTACCTTGCGTCAAGATGGTGGCTGTTGGAAACCCCTATGTCTAGTAACATAACTTTTCACCATGCCACACAAACAGAAGAACCCAGCTATGATTGTTAGACAATTTCTGCGAACACATCACCTCTTACATTTTCTCACCTAACCTCCCCAGACTGAAATTCCTTAATTATTATGTGCGGGGTTAAACAAGAGATCAACAAATCCTTGTAACAAGTTCTTTATATTTATAAACTGAAGGCAAGGATTATGGCATCATTCATCAACTTAAACAAGGAGATCTTTTAGAAGAAATACAGTTCGTCTGAATGCAGTGGTTAAAGCCAATATCGTTTTTATTGAATGAATTTGCTCTCTAGTATATTAAGATACTTTTGCGTAATTTTGGTAAATGTATCTGTTAAAATAAGAAACCAGTGTTATTTTTATTTTTGCGAAATTTAAACTTTCACCATTTAAATGAAATCAGCAACAATTAGTTTATATTTACAATAAATGTGTTAGGTGTACAAGATCTGAAATCAATTTCACATATATTGTAACTTATCTTAATGTAAAATTTCAAAGCACATGTGTAATCACAGAATATATTTATAGCTTAAATATGGCACACTTGAACAGATCGAATATTGCAAAGAACACACATAGGCTAGATGTCAAGAAGACTGTTCAGCGCCAAATACTAAAAAATGCAATTGTCGAAACTGATCTTTGCCCAAATTATTAATACATAAAATATAATTATAAATGGATTTTTAGTGACAAGAAGGTTGGTATTTGTAATAGATAAATGCCAGAACGCAATAAGCATTGCTATAGACCGATATTTACTCAAACACACAGACATATCCTTCTTCAGATGTATGTAAATTGAATGAATTCTACCGATTTCTCTTTCAAATATTAGCGATCAGGAAAATCAAAATCAAAATCTTGGAATGGTAGTCGCGTAGAAACTGTACTGACCATGAAGTATTTGCTTCTATATACAGGTTGGCTATATTTTTAGTAATATACACCAAAGTATTATATATATATATATATATATATATATATATATATATATTAAAACTAATATATATGTAATATATAAGAATTGTATGCATGTTGTTTTATCAGGCCTGTATATATGCTATCTATAGAATCTGTATCTGTTGTCGCTATTGAGATGAAGTTGCTGATAAGTAACAATAACGTAAACCTGGATTTTTTGCTAAAAGTGTAGTTTTACTTATACATACATAATATATATATATATATATATATATATATATATATATATATATGTGTGTGTGTGTGTGTGTGTGTGTGTGTGTGTGTATTTGATTTGAATTTTTATAAAGATTTTTACACTCTAACTCCCACAGTCATATTATTATCTATCAATTTATCTATCAACACGTATACTAAAACTTTGTATAGATATTTTTTATCTTTTATGGATAACTCAAAGCACAACCAACTATTATTTTGTAAAATATTAATTAATATTATTTTGAGTTTTGGGTTCCGCTGTTCATATTTTATGAGCACCAATTCATATTACGATAAGAGTTTAGTTGAGTTACACATCTATAAATCTAGCATTTGTCTATGCTTTGAATTTTCACGTATGGTCTGATGTTTTTGCTTGTGTATTTAGAGATTCTTGGTAAAATACAAAGAAGAAACTGCAATTTTATCGGTTTTGATCTAGCATCTCGGCTTCCCTATATCTTATTTACAAATATTTTTGCTGTAATTGTTTTGATGAGATTTCCACTTTGGTATTTCGATTTTACGAATTTAGCGCAGTATTAGATTGGTAACTAGCTCTCATCATTTTACAGTTGAAATGGGTCAATGTCAGTAAGTTTTCATAACAGTTTCTTCTCTCGTACGTCTATATAACTTTCTTCTGGCTTCTTGCTTTTCTTATCTTTTAATTTAATCTTTAAAAATTTAAATGCAATGTCAATCGCCATCTGTTGTGTTGCTAATTCAAGCTCTTTTATTGTTCTTTCACCTTAATTATGTTTTTCTTCTTCTCTTATTCTTTCACACTCAGTAAGCCCTTACGTCATTGTGTCATGGTGGCTTTATTGCTTTGCCTGGGGTCAAAAGATTAAAATACCATTTTAGACAAAAAGAGGATAATTCTCCAAGTGCAAGGATTAGTACCCAGTTCCACTTGATATTTATTCTTGTGGCTCTATCGGAATAATTTCAACAAGCAAAGAAGAAAAATAGCATTTTATCCTAACCGTGATAAAAAAAAGCAAACTTCGAGTCAGTCTTAATCTTTAGGAGTAGAAGACTGAGAAGCACTGTTCTGGTATTAAATTTGTTTTTCCTTTCATTGGTAAAAACAAACAAACACGATGTGGTGTTAGGATATTAAAGCTTGACCATTTTCTCTGATAAAAATTATTAGTGTAAACAAAGCAAATATGCTGATTATAGAAATCTTTTATTCTTGTTATTACACATTTCTATTATCATTATGATCATATAAGATGTACGAAGAAATAGATGACAGTCGCATAAAATGCAATAATTTCATAGCTCACCAGAAGTTTGAAAGTGAAATATTAAACAATAAAATTAAGTTATTGAAATTTGCGTGACGTTCTAACAATATTTTATGTAGTTGGATATGTGGGTGTAGGTTCGTGCTTATAATATTAACTTCTTTGTACAACTGGTGATCATCAAATTGACTTGAAAGAGGATATGGCATTTTCGGAAGTCACGTCGTCAATATCGTTTTCACTACTTTCTTGGGACCAGTGCTCTAAAGTTGGTTTTTCACCAGAAGAGAAGTTTCTTCTCGTGGTATTAAAAATATAATGTGTATTGTTTGAATTTGCTGCTTTTATTGTTCTCCGTAGAAAAATTCTACTATTCAAGGTCTTTGAAAGGTTATAGCATAAAGGATTACTGCACAAGCTCTTTAGTTATGGATTCACTGAAAGATTTCTTAGTTATAAAGTCCTTCATAATCGGTAGGTTACTAAAGCTAGGTGTTAATAACCAGTCTTTCGAAACCCGAGCGATCAACATAGGCTCGCTTGTCGGTTCAACTCTCTTTCTATTTTACATAAATGATCTGCCTAAGTGAAAAATGGTGTAAATGGGGTATTAGTGTCAAATATGGCCAAGAGCTACTGAATCTTCATTTTCCAGTCTCCGATCATTTGTGAATATCTATGTTAATGACACAGCAGTATATGGGTGCACTTCCAAAACTCTGAAACTCTTCTTTGACCTAATTCTGACAGCTTATGTGCGTAGAAAACAAGCTGGTCACTTTCAAACTTTGATAACCAAGCTAGTGATATTCCATCATTGCCGATCTGACGCAGGAGTATCAACAATCACAATAAATGAATGTTGCCTTAGGGAGGTTCCATGTCTTGAGGGCCTATTAGGATAAACTCAACCCAAACCTCAGGTGGAACTCATACATGCAATATATCGCTAAAGAACATAGAAAAATAGACGGTTTCCTGTAAGTAAGTATCTATGTATCATAATGAAAAGAAGAAGAATTCTGGGCATAGGATTTTTTGTCAATAATTTAATTACGGACAATGTTAAACATTTCCATCAGTACTGGGTGTTTTATGCTTGTAGTCTTCTGCTAAACTAATAGAACAATAGGATAGCATAGACAGTAAAAGCATTTTGCAAAAGATATAATTTAAAACGGATCTAAGCGTATGTACCAGATTGCATGTGATAAAATCAGAAAGTTTTTGCGACAGCATATATAAAGATTTTGAAAGTGAGAAAACCAATTTCACTGTTTTGATGGGTCACTTCAACGCAAAAACCTGATCAAGTAAGGATTGAAAATGTACAGTAGGATAATTTGGATAAATGAGAGAGGCGAAATGTAAGTAATTTCCCAGAGTGACACAAAGTGACAATTATAAATAGATTAAAAGTGACGTAAATGAACTTGGAAAGTCGAAACGAGAAAAAAAAATGAAATTAATTTCGTAATTGCTGACACAACCAATAACGTTAAAAGTTCATATAGAAAGCGATCACAGAACTTGTAGGGTCAAATTTAGCTTTAAATTTGAGAGAAACAACAATTTTCAAAAAGAAATGAAGAGAAGATATGAACTGACGACTACAATTAAGAAAGCAATAAGAATAAAAGAAAAACAGACTGATTTTTATCACGAAGGACAATATTAAAAATCAACAGTGGAATTGATAAAACCTCAGAGAAACATTGAGATAAAACTGAAAGATTCTTTTAAATCATTTCATCCCAAACAAGGCATTCACTGCCATTGTTGAGCAGGGGGTTACATAGGGGAAGGTGATGAGAAAGAGTGGTTAGTTATAGTAAATGTCGGAAGGAGGGTGATAGACGGATATAGATACTGAGGATGGGGGTTGGGTAAATGAGAAGAGTGTTTGAGAGAATGGATGCGAATTAGTGTGATAAGAGGTGTCTATTGACGTTACATTTAAATTCTTGGAGATTATAGCTGTCGGGAAAGCAAGTATACGGAAGGGAATTCCACAGGCCAAAAGTGTGAGAAAAGAAGCTGTTAGAGTAGAAATTGCAGTTACATTTTAACTGTTTCACTGTAAAAGAGTGGTACCTAGTTGCTAATCTAGTATCTCGTGCAAATTCATACCTAGGGGGCACCAGTGATCTAAGTTCATCGGAGCAGAAGCCGTGAAAGTATTTATAGAAGAGGCACAGGGAAGCCACATCACGCCGGTGAGAAAGTGGCTGCAGCCGGGCTGCTAAGTCGGCATTGATCAAATTACAGATTCTCCTTTGTATTTTGTCAAGAACCCCGAGGAGAATAGCAGGAGCTCTCGACCAGATGTGGCAGCAGTATTCAATACGCGGGCGGGTGGTAGATTTATATATGTGCCGGATGGACTCAGACGGGAAAAACTTCCGGGCTCTGCACAGAGAACCGACTTTCATAGCAGCGGATTTAGCAATGGATTCGATATAGTCATTCCACTTGAGGTCCACTGAGAGTGTGAGGACAAGGAGGCGTAGTGTTTTATTCTCAGGGAGGCTAGCCTGTTCCATGCTAATGGGAGGTAGGAGCGATTGTCTATGATGGTCAATTGATAGCAGTTTCGTTTTGGAAGCATTAAAATTTACGAGCCATTTCTTACCCCAATTCACCACGAATTGGAGGTCCTTCTCAAGCTCGACAGCGAGGTTCGTTTTGTCGCCCACACCAGAGGGTGATCGAGGCAAGAGTAAACTGTGGTGTCGTCGGCGTACATGCCTACTTGGGATCTTATAGCATTGGGGAAATTGTTAATATAGATCAGAAAGAGGACCTAGAATAGAGCCTTGAGGGACACCCGCGTTCGTATGGTAGTTTTGGGAGGTATGTCTGTTTAATACTACCTTCAATGTGCGACCAGAGAGGAATGACTGGATTAGGTAAAACAAATGTCCAGTTATATCATAGCTCCGCTTTTTGCGTAGAAAGCCAGCATGCCAGACTCTGTCGAACGGTTTGGAAATATCCAAGGCAACGGTTCGAGCTTCGCCATTCTTGTCGAGAGTCTGGTATATATACTCAGTGATGGTCGTTAGCATATCAGCAGTAGACCTGGTGAAGCGGAAATCATACTGTTTATGCGAGAGGAGCCTGTGGGCTGTGAGATGCTGAACCACCTCGGCGTCGATAATGGCTTCGAGCACTTTACCAAAGATCGGAAGGAGGCTGATAGTGCGGTCATTAGCGGGGTCCGAGGGTTCTTCAGTATTTTTAAATATAGGAACTACAGAGAAAAACTTCCAACAGGCAGGAAAGCAGGAAGCAGATAAGCAGTAGTGGTAGAGCTTAGAGAGGACAAAGGAGAGTTCAGGGGCACATTTCTTCAAGACTATGATTGCTTTGTGAGGGCAAGTTTTGAGATTATGTTAGAGACCAGCGAGAGGGTAATGTGGACGTCATTTAGTTAAAATAAAAATGCAGAATTAAACCAATCGACAAAAGAATGAGAGAAGAATAAAAGGTAGAAGAAAAGGGAATAACTTGAAGCATACTCTCCCCCCCCCACTCTGCAGCCCATCTAACTAAACAGAAAATGCTTATGTTGGAAGACAGAAAAAGTTACCAAATGTAAGGAAAGAAGATGTTAAGGATACTTGAGGAAATCTATATAGCAGCAACAGTCATTTGGTCAGATACTAGAGATTTTATAATGATAACAAAGGATGAAATAACATTGATATTTAAAAATGTGAGACGAAGAAATGCAACAGATAAATATCGTATAGTAATAGATGTTTCGAAAGATTCAAGAGAATAATTTCACAACAGATTAACTCAACCAATACAGCATATACAGAAATACTTCAGATTAGTTATAGTAAATTTGCTTTATAATAAAGAAGATAATAAAGATATTGGAACTTCTCACGCTGTCAAGTTATTATCGAACATATATAAATTATTCTCAAATCTAATTGCAAGAAAATTAAGCAAATATTCTCGGTGAGAATCAGTCAACTAAACAGGAAGACTCTAAGCGTTTTTAACAAACTAGTCGAAAAAAAAAACAGTAGAGCATAACAAATATTTGTTAACTTCAGTAGAACACGCGGCAGTTTTTAAGACACAACGGGTGCAGGGTACTACATTATATAAAAATTATTGAAATTATATGGTAGCATCACTGCAATAATTTGACAATGTGATGTCGCCGACAAAAAAATGGGAAAAGTAGTGAGAGCAGAGTACTGTCTTCGTATAAGATTTTACCTAAATTATTTACAAACCTACCTTGAAAGTAATATTTCACGACGTATAACGATAAGTTTGAAACTTTAATAAAATTGACATAATAGTACCTTACTAATATGTTTTCTTGATAATTATAGACAATGACATTTTTCATGAAATGCATAATAATCCATAATATCGGTAAATACTAGTTTTTCTGTTTTAATAGAATTCTTTACATAAATTGCAAAATTTCATAAATCAGCTAAAAATCCTTCCTCTTTTATTTCTTCTTCTTCTTCTTCTTCTTCTTCTTCTTCTTCTTCTTCTTCTTCTTCTTCTTCACAGTAATATTAATGTTTAATACTGATAAATTTAAATATAAACGGGGCCTTATAATAGCGTGAATTTTATTGGTAGTTTTACTAATCATCTGCTACATATACTTTACGTACTGATATTACTTCTAAAACCAGACTTGTTTCTACTCTTTCTGTTAATATAAATACACACATCAGACGTCATTAGTTTGTGCTCAGTACTTCTAAAATGCTTTATGATAAAAACAAGTACCTGCTACCACCAATATTTTGCTACTATTTTTTATCTTTATACTTAGAAATTAAAAAAAAACTTATTCTATCTCTTATCTACTTTTTGATTTAATTATTGACGTAATTTGTGGTAAATGTCTTAATGTAGAGATGGCTGTTTTATAACATGCTGAACGTACTATTAGATTTTGTCCAGTTAGACTATCGCCGTGATCGCAGTCTGTTCTAACCCTACACTTTCCCCTTCATCCGCCGTATAGTCGATATCACGCAACAGTAATCGGGAGCCCAAATTCTACCGCGTCAGTGTAAAATTTCATAGAGTCGCTTTTCGTCATCATTATCATTAATGTCGCCGCAAGAGTTTTAATATTGATTCTGGCAATGCGTAGGTGAAGAGAGTGTATACTGAATAAATTTATTTACAGATACACAAGCACAGATGCTGAAATTTAAAACAATAAGATTTAGAGCTCATTTGTATAGACTCATACATCTCGGATATTTTCTTTCTATTTTCTCTTCAAAACACAACCCCGCACATAGACTTGGTCATAATAACATAGTAAGCTACAGAGTTACTTGTAGATATCCCTCGATACCACTTCATTTTGTATGTTTTTTAGCGTTATCTCTTTATCACACATACGCAATTTGATGGAGAGGATGGGCACAGAATTATGAACTTTCACAGGGGTACGCCTGCAAAGATACACATTTACAATAGTACACTTATATTAAAGTACGACTTCAATTAGGTACATCCACACAGAAACGGAAACTTCTTTCTCTCTCTCTCTCTCTTTCGAGCATTGAAGTGCATGTGAACGAATGCATAGACTAAAATTCATAATCTGACATATGTATCGTCCGCCCATTCGAAATATAGAAATCAAACAATCAAATTACGCTCACATTTTGTTTTGTTTTTTAGTTGGAAAGAAACATATAATAAGTAACAATTCCGAGCGCACACACTCACATATTTTAAAAATATACATACATTTAATTGCATACACCTGCTTTTACAACATTAATTATATCACATTTCCTTATTTATATGAAGAGAAATCCTAATATATTTCTAGCTTTAAATGTTATTTACTATTTTTTATATCTTATTTAATTAATTTTACAGGTGTTATTCATTTTAATTCTTGTTGTCTTTAATGTTCATAACCTATAAATAGTGTCAGAACGATCATAAAACTTCTCTCCTTCGCCTCCTCCTCCTCCCCTTATCATCATTATCATTTATAGAAAAACAGTGATCAGTAGGAGTATAATTATCTCCAATCTTATAAGGCAGCAAATAAAACAGTAATCAATATAACGATTTTATTGTTCTTATTAAAATCTTTATAATCTTGATCAATGTACTCTTATCATTACAGTCACTACCATCGCGATTATTGTCTACATTGTCACTGACATATTTTTATAATGATCACTTTCATTATCGTTGTTTTATAAATCGTCAGTATTTAATATGAATATAAAAATCAATCAATCAGCTGTTGTCATAATGTTCACAACTTAATGAAACCTAAACTTTTTCCATCAATGTATCAAGTTTCTGATAGAAACATCTGACTGACTGCGATGTCATCAGAATTCATTTTATTTGACTATGAAAGTTTTCATTTATAAAAGTAAACAATCTAGAGAAACTAAAACTAAACTATGAGTTATATCAGAGTTATTATTATTATTGATTGATAAAGTGATTTAATTTCTACGGCTTTTACAGATTATTTAAAGCCAGAAAATATTTTCGTAAGAATTTAGGAAAATAATAATGATTTACTGATGCAACTCCTACTAATTGGCCCATAGATGGAGAGAGAAGTACATTCATACCTTTTCCAAGGATATTTTGCGCGTAAGTGAATATAATGAACCAGAGCGGTATTGGAACTCGGCTTTCCGAGACGTTATACATCACATCACATGTACAGTCATTCTTACAGCATTTGGTATTCCAAAGCGGTCACCCATCTAGGTACTGGCTAAATTACACGGATTTACTAGTAAATATGTCAATGTTGTACTTCTGTACTTTGCAATCTATGATCATTTCAAGATAATTCTCTCGTAAAACTAATGAAATGTCCGCAATATATTGCTGGTTCACTACAAACAATCATCTTTATCTAAGATGACTCTCCCCCTTGCAATCCCTCGCTGTGATTTTAGTTTTAAATGATCACTTGCACTTCTAGGACAAATTTGTCCTCAACAGATCGTTAGGTCACGAAACATGATTTAAATCCTCACTACAATTAACAGTTTTTCTCGAAGATGAGCTCTTACAATTCACCTCACTGTCTTTTTGTTTTTCTATGTTCTTTTTCCTTTCTGTTTATCTCTCCCACCAAGCGTGATAATTTTATTAATATATAGATAATTATATAATTATAATTTATGATCATTAATAGCTTTTCGTTATTGAAATAAGACTTAAAAGTTTTCATTTTTATATAAAGTATTCAATATACCAATATTCGTTGACATTCAAAGAAATTGCTACAGCCTCAAAAGTATAGTTATCAACAGGATGGCTTTGTCTTTAAATATCTCATTTTCGATTCCGTCTGTCTGTACGTTTGCGCACCTGAATATAAAATAGATTTCTACTATATGATATAGTCAATACTCCAGAGAGTTAAACGCTTCAAACACAGAGACGTTTCACTCTTGGGCACGTTATTGCACTTGCAAGGCTGATTTTGAAAGGCGAAGAAAAACAGTCATTTGTAATTTTGAAAATCTAAAAATTATTGGTTGTTTAAGAAAAAGATTCTGAAAATCTATTTTTAAATTTATCACGTTCCATCATTTTATAAGAGTCAGAATGCTGTGTAAGTACGTACATAACTCTCAATATCTGCCGGTTACATTACTACCAACATTATATTACAAAGAGTTGTTCGTTTATTAGCTAAGTAACGATAATTAAAATAATAAGTATAAAATAAAAAATAATCATTTTCTACTTAATAAGCAAACGAATTTCTTGCCCAACCTAGTATATTACATATACTAATTATAGAATGACTTCAAATGAAAATATTTAATATAACTACAATTATAATGATTTGATTTGGTTATAAATAGTACACGTTATGATAACTGCAGATGTATCAACTCTACAAAGAGGAAAAGTAAAAATAGCTACTACTATTACTACTAACAGACAACGCAACAAATACGAGAGCAACCCTTACTTTAGTTGTTTTTCTTTAATTTGGATTGTGGCAGGTACTACTACTGCTACAGTTATTATTAATTGTTATACTAGTGACATTGATGATGACGATGATGATGATGATGATGTAAGAAGTGGCAGCCATCACGAATGGTGCAATGGTATTGATTAGTGCCGCAAAACAGTGACTGTATCAGTGGTAATAACAATGCCAAAAACAGTAGCGGCGGCATATATATATATATATATATATATATATATATATATATATATAGAGAGAGAGAGAGAGAGAGAGAGAGAGAGAGAGGGAGATAGATAGATAGATAGATATTCAATAAAATATACTTATGGTGTGTTGGAGAAAGATTATTGAAATTGTAGACAGCCACCAACTATATTTGTTCGTATAATCACGAGTAGAGGATGAAATAAAATAAATATGCGTCAGGTGCAAGTAATGTACATTGATGCATTATGAAGATGTATCTATATATCGAACTCTCTCTCTCTCGCTCCTAGAGGATGGCTAGAAGAATGTAAAACACGTACACACTGGCATGAAAACAAGGATACACGCACACACCTATTTTTTCGTTCTATTTCTCTCTTGCACGTTCACACGCGCATACACACATATAAAAGTGTGCATTTTACAAGGTAAATAATTGAGTTTTGTGTGAATGCATACAGATATCAATGCATGTATATATTTTTGTAGGTATGTAAGATAGCGTTCAATCAGATAAGCACACTAAATACTGGCTTGTGCACACATGGAAATTGATTCCTTCACGTGGTCACGCACGCACACATTGGGAGTGATGCGTGTGCACATATAAACTGACATTGCGTGAGAAACATACAATGAATATATATGAAGCTGTTGGAAGAACGTACATACTTTTAGTTCTAGGTAAGCTTAACAAGAGAAACACATTTACCATACACATATAGCTACACATTCACACACATATCAATTTATAAATATACACTCATGGGAAATATCTTAATGTCAGTATCTGCCGCTGTAAACTAATGAGCTTAAAATCATGAGAAATGAACTCACAATTTTTGGAAAATTAAATTTTAGTTGAATTTTTCTTATTTCAACAGCTTAATCAGCACCAAAAGATGCCTTCTGTCAGTCATGTGCCATACGTGATACACTCTTGGGCGATTATGTCTCGAAAGAGACATGACTGACTGGGCAGAAGATTATCCTACAGTAGGTTGCCATTACTGGTTGCCAGCCAAGGCTACAGAACCCAATCAGTCCTGTTATTTAACCCATAACTGGAAGAAAGAAACGGATTAATATCTTTTCTAAGTGTATTTGCGCGAAAGTGAATACAAAGAATTCAGCTCCCCGATTTGTCGTTCCGAGCCGATATCTACTGCATCATAACGTACATCAGGTAAAAGATGCCTTATACTTACATAAAAGCACATATATACTAATCTCTAATGCTAGCGATATTGTTGATGCTCTTTGCTTAAGGCATCCACATCTGACATATTTGTAAAATAGACTTTTTATACTTAATAAACAATTTAATTTTATTTATTAAACAAGTGAACATTACAAGAAGAAAAATTAAATTATTCAACAACAATGAACTTTTATTCGAGAAAAGATCAGGAAGACTTTTACACAAACAAACATGCAAACACACACACACACACACACACACACACACACACACACACACACACACACACAAGACTTACAAAGTAAACCTGGCTGGTGCTCTTGTGAGCGGACCTCTATTCAGTGGCAAACTAGGGCAGGAAATGGCTTGTAAATTTTAATGTCTCTAAAACAAAACTACTCTCCTTAAATCACCATGGACAAATTTTCCTGTCCGTCATCAGCATAGTTGATGCTAGCTCCTTGGAGACACTGCACTTGCTTGGATTCTCTTTTTCAACCGACCTGAAATGAAACGATTACATCGAATCTATAGCAGCATTTGCTGTTAGGAAGTTTGGGTCACTGTGTCTACCCAGGAATATTTTTCTCGTCAGAATCCATTTTGCGCATTTATAAATCTACCATTTGTTTGGGCAAATCTGGCCCAAATCTACCATTTGTTTGTTGTCATATCTGGCCTGGTGCTATTGATCTTGAGGTTCTTGACAAAATCCAAAGAAGGATCTGCAAGGTAATCGATCCTGATTTGACATCTCGACTTCAGTCACTTTCTACCCAACGTAACATGGCTTCCCTCTGTCTTTTCTATAAATATTTTCATTGCAACTTCTCTGACGACCTTTTATCCTGAATTTAAGCATGTTACTTGATTGACATCTAGATCCTACCATTTTACCGTTGAAATACTTAAATGTAACCAATACTAATGCTTAAAAAGTTTATTTTATCGCACTTCGCCCCTGTGGAACTCTCTTCCGTTTATTTGTTTCCCTTAGAGCTACGACCTCCCAAAATTTAAATGCGATGACAATTGCCTTCTTGTATCTTCTTAAATCCCGTTCATCTTTTATCCTTTCCTTATTTTTATTTCACTGTAGTCCCCTGCACACTAGTGGAGGTCCCGCTTTGCATAGGGTGAAATGCTTTTTAAAAATGATTTTTATTGTAAATATCGCGTAGTTAATTTGCATTTCAACTGACAGATGTAGAAAATGTGGTGCTGATATTCTAGACATTTAGTCAAACAAATTTTGTCAATTTTCCGTCCAGTGTTTGAAAATATATTAACTCTAAAAATAACGCAACCTATTTCTAAAAATATGGTTCAATAAGCGGATGGTGCCTAAATTTCACGAAGCGTTCGTTTTCGTCGTTAAAATAAATCAGAAAATGAACTTCCTGGATCAAACTCGTTAATACATGTTTATGCGAACCGTAATCGTCATAGCGACATAGAAATGTTTATCTTTTTTTCTTTGAAAATTAAAAGCTTCTATTCTCAGCCTTTTCAGATAATTTATAATTTTGTCTGTGTACATTTAGCGAATGAATAGAAGAATAGAAAATCAACGCAACTGTTTCAAATTCTTTTTGATGGCCCTTTGACTATTTTGCTATAATTTTCATAAAGTCACTTCTTCCTGATGAAGGTCATGTAGGGAGCTCGATCATGTTTATTAAATTGACCTTGTGCCAAACATAACCGAACTCCCTACAAGTTAGGATTATCAACAGAAGGTTGGAAAGAATAAAAGTGTTTTGTTTGTATGTTTTAGTGGAAATTTATTTACAGAACAGAATAACATCAATTTGTAGGAAGTGGGATTATTAATTGTGTAAATGTTCAAAGAGAAAATGTAGTACGGAGTTAAGTAACTGCAGAGTTCGTAGTTGTAGCAAAATGTGTGCATGCAGAAAAGATTAAGAGAGTAGTAATAAAGCGTATGTTTTTGCGACCGGTGAGAAAGTGAAAAGGAAGGAAAAGCAATAAAGAATAATTGTACTTATTGACATTAATTTTTAAGAGTCAGTTGAAGTGTTTTATAGTTGTTGTTGTTATCTTCTTCTTTGCTGACAGCGAGAACGATGAGGACTAAGAAGAAGAGATAAAGGAAAATATCACACAAAAAGGAGAAGGAGAGGAAATCTATATCGTCGATTCCGATCCGGTTCAGCGGCTTAAAATTTCTCCCTTACAACGTGATGGTGTCTTATCTGATCCCCGCTCCCATCTCCATGATTCAACTTTCTTTCTCTATACATATATATCAAAGAACTTTTTCACACAGGTTTGTTAACTTCTCCCAAATCGCTCCCTTTTCATTGGTTAAAAAATAAATAATACTGGATCGCGAAATTTGGCTTCGTCTTTTTCCTTCAGTAAGGGGTCAATCCTTTTTCCTATTGGTCAAAATTAGATTTTACAATGGATTGCAAAATTTGTAAACAGTGAAGAGAGAGGTACTTTTAATTTCGTATTCACCACAATCATGCTCCACGCGCTTCCATCGTTTTCTTGCATTCTTGATTTGACCTATCCTGTTTCCAGTACATTTATTTCAACACAGGTTTTTACTTTACTTCGCTAGAAAATATTGCCTTTCTTCATTTCTTTCTATGTGGGCTGACTAGTAATAACTTGTATTTTATTAGGTTTTATGGTTACACGTATAAATATAAACGTTTTACGATTAGATAATATGAATATTGAACCTGAATCTACGAATGTATACGAGTTACATTAGAAAAAAAACACGGAAAGAAAACGAAAACGAAGACACTAGCGATTAATAAATATATTTCGATTGGCAAGACAAATTGAAAGTAACTGAAATGAAGATAACACACATACATCTTTTTGTAATATACACAGATATGCATAATGAATTCAAGAGAGGGAAAATTGATAAGAATGAAGACATTAAACAGTAAAACTCATCAACGTTAGCATGTATACTTAGGTAAAAATGCATTTGATCAATGCGATATGTATATAGGCTTCTTTTTTCACTCTAGACCTATTTCTCCTGTTTTCTTTTTCTGTTTGTATTTTCTTTATCTTATCGTTCCTTCATTGCTCATCTTTCATTTTTATTCTTCATTACTTACCATTCCTTTATTCCTCATCATTCCTTCATTACTCATCGTTCCTTCATTCCTGGTTGTTACTTTATTCCTCACCATTTCTCTATTACTGACCGTTACCCCATTCCTCATAATTCCTTCATTCCACATCATTACTTCATGCAGCATCGTTCCATTATTTCTCACCATTCATTCATTTCTCATCGTTCCTTTATTTCTCACCTATCCTTCATTCTTTATCGTTCGTTCATTCCTCGTCATTCGTTCGTTGCAAGCTTCATTCTTCCTTTTTCATACGTCCTCTATATTCATAGCAATATATTTTTCTGTTTTTTTTCTTTATTCTATTCGAGCAAACAAACTTCATATTATATTTTTCCTTTTCTCCTTTTCTCATTTAATCATCCTTCGCCTTTGACCTTTCGCTTCCATTTTTTTCTTTGTTTCTTTACATTCTTGATTTGACCCATCCTGTTTCCAGTAAATTTATTTCAACAAAGGTTTTTACTTTATTTTGCTTGAAAATATTCCCTTTCTTCATTTATTTCTTTGTGAGCTGACTAGTAATAACATGTATTTTATTAGATTTTATGGTTACAAGTATAAATATAAACATCTGTGTTGGATTAGATAATGTGAATATTAGGCGTTTATTAGCGTATCAATCCCAAAATACATGAATCTTAATTTTCCAGCAAAATTTCTTATTAGAAGGTCCCGCCATTTTTCAGTATTTCCATTATTAACATTTAGATGATGAGATTCGTTTAAATTATTCCTTTCCTGCTTTGTTGCCAAATATTGTTTGTAATGTATGATAACTGAAACATAAACGAATTCTATTCAATGGAATTACATTACATGTCTTTAACGGTATTATAAATTATGAGCAGAGACAATAAAAATGTAATTCATGGGATGAGGGAAATTTTATTGACTTCAGAAGGACCAGTTTCTAAAATATTAACATTTTTCATCTCAAGATTACGTTAAAATGTTATTTTTGTTACACTGTATTTGGCATTATTAAAATAAATCCAGCAAATCTTGTAATATGAAGATTTGGCAATAGACGTTCACTTCATTCATTTTCATCATAGGAAGACTGATATTACATATCAGTTGAACACTCTTTTCTTTGTTTACAATGAAATTTTCCTGTTTCTTAATACTTTGCTTTAACTTTTGGTAGGCATTTCCTTTACTAGCATTTCATAGTAGCAACCCGCCCTCGGATTTCGGTCTCACATTTTCTGTCCTCTATTAAAACACGTACATATTTCAATTTTATTTGATTATGATGTCCCAAAATTATTTGCTCGCATCTTGGGCTTTTTCTCTTGCTGACAATCATGCAATTGATAATACAATTAATTGTATTCTTAACACTGATGATTATTCCTTTCTTCTCGTTTTCATTTAACTTCTAGTTTTCTTAGGATAGCATTGCTGTAAAAGCTGAATACATCCTGCGATAAAAACAAACACCTTTGTCTCATGTCCCTTTATATTTTGTGTACTTACCCAATTAATTTTTATCTGTATACTAACAATAAACAAAAATATGGAAGAGCCTATAAAGTCTGGTGGGTTCTTCTCATTAATGTTTTGATTTAGATGTTGTTTCATAATAACTGAAACAACGTAAAGGCTCTTATTTTCTGCATTGTTCCGTATTTTCCTTTCCTAAGTACACCTTCTTGAGTACCAGTCAGGTTTTAGTGAAAGGTTTACTCACACCAACCATAAATTATTAAAGAACCAATGTTTTCACAAGAAGTTCATCACTGTAGTTTCTTGGTTAATGTGCAAAAGATTATTAAAAAAATGTTCAAAAAGTTTTTTCTATTTTAAAAACGATCAGACACTGTTTTTCAAACGAGTATTATTTTGAATTCTTTTTAGCATTTAATTCATTTTAATGTCGATTGTTATTTTATAAGAGAAAGCTTGCATTTTTTTCTGGGTGTCTACTTTTCCGTGATATATGACTTACTATCTGAAAGCCAATCAATTGAAGTCCTACAACTCAAGCCATGTGATTTCATTTTTCCTCACTCGCGATCGCAAGGATATGTTTTTTTTCATGAATTCCAGACTTTTTCTTTATTAAACGTTAATAACCATCGTAGAATGAGGATCTAGGAAATTGCGATAAAAACTGATTGACTGATGATCTGGGCGTTGTAATAAAATCACCTGAAATCAAGATGAAAGAAATGAGTCAGTAATTAAAGAAAATTAAAAATGCTTCATCTCATTTATTTTGCGCATTTGCCAGTGTTTGAGCATCAACGTTCTTTTTAAACATCTGTAACTAGAAGATATGAGAGACTATCAATATTTTTGTATTTGCTTGCAATAAGTCAAATCTCTTACATTGCTTTGTGTTCTATAGCATTCACTAATTAGGAAAATATTCACATTTAGTTTCCAGAGTTTAAGTTAAATATGTAATACATAATGTATAATTCAACGGACATATAACGATAATGAATTAACAGACAACAACCACAGTTAAAAATGCATAATAACTGTATGTCTATAGAAATTGAAAATTTCTATAGACATACATGCTTGATTAAATTAAGTAGAAAAGCCAAATTGTAATATATATTTTTTCAAAAGTTAAGTTAAAACAGTTGTTTCCATGTAATGTGGCATCAAACTGAGAAATAGACGTAAAAATATCCAATCAAGGCTAAACTGCCACAAGAAACTCAAAAAATGAAACTGAGATGCTTAACCAATTCAGATTTGATTAGAGTCTCTAGTATTTTGCTAAAAACGGGTAGAAGTTAGAAGGATCAGACAGTTCGACTGAGTTCTTAAAAACTTGAACTACAGAAGAGAATTTCCAACAAGCAGGAAAGCGAGAAGCAACCCGCCACTTATTGTGCAGTTTAGAGGGAACAGGGGACTGTTTAGGAACACATTTCTTAAGGACAATTGCAGAGATGCCATTGAGTCCATATACTTTGAGGGGATCCAGTTTGAAGAAACTATGGATGAATATCACCCAATAAAGACTCAGTTTTAAGGGAAAGACTCTCAAGATGAGCCAAGAGTAGAATTTTAAGATAATTTATAACTCAGACATTCTACTTTATTAGTAGATATTAACATGTAAAATTGAGTGAAGAGATGAAGGATACAAGCTTACTCTTGTTTGGCACGATTACAGGGTCGCTAGTAGTCACGAGAGCCTAAGCTGATAGAGGCTACTAAGTGCTACATTATATCAGTAAAGAAAAACAACCTCTTCGAGGAAACGTTTACAATTATTACGAACATAAAAATAGGCGTCTGTTCTAATCGGAATTATCATGCTGGAATACACGGAAGAAGTGATCCCTGTTGGCTATTGCAGTTGGACAGGCCGGTGTGAATCAAGAAGATTTTAGTTTGATCTGGTTGTTCTAAGAAAGAACAAAAACATTGATGCCGGAAGAAGAAACATCTGTGGCACAATTCAAGTTAATAATATCAGTCTAAGAGATCTGCAAAGTGTCATTGTATAATTTTCGATATTTGTGATTAATATTCACCACTAAATTAAATGTCCTCGCAAGGAAAGATATTATGTTGAAAGATGAATTTTACTGTGTAAAATAAATATTTACATTAGGCTATGGCTTATTAACATACCGACATAACATTGCTTTAGTGGTAGGAAATATAATTCATGTTGGCGCATCTCTGTTGACTGTCATAAATTCTTCATAAATTGAAGAAATATTTTTTATTAATTTTAAATTTTGCTATAGTTGAGACAGAAAATATCGCTAAGGAAGTCGATCAAATTTTAAACTAATTGAGAGAGTTCGTTTCTTACATATACAGTAGTATTCAACATGAATAAAAAGAAATATTTTAATATTCTTAGCTTCATAGATGAACACAGTTTCTTGAAATTCTGCTGATAATATATCAACGTGTAATTTAATACCGGGGTTATTCAGAAGCACCGGATTTTGCTTTTCTTTTTTCTTTGTTAACGGCGAGTAGGTGAAGAGGAAGAAGGAGAGATAATGAAAGCAGCACGAGAGAGAAAGTGAGAGGGTAGCGAATGCGGGCCGTCGAAACATTTGTGTTTGATCGGCAGGCTGAGAATATTCTGCTACATTGTGACTAGTTGCTCCCTCTGTTCTCTGATCACTTCTCTTTGATTAAACTTTCCTTATCTATTTATCACAAAAAGCGATTTGATATTTTTTTCCGTTTGTAAGCCGCTCCCTTTTCATTGGTTTAAGTTAATTTTCACATAGGCACGCTAAACTCTGCCTTGGTCTTTTCTTCAGCCTGAGCCAATCGCTTTTATTATTGGTCAAACAAATTTTCACACTCGCTCCTGAATGTGAAAACAGTGAAGAAAAGAGAGTTATTTTTAATTCGTATTCACCAAAGCTTCGGGCAGTTTATCCACAACTTCGAGCACAGTAATCAACAAGTTGGAAAAAATTGGAAAACTACAATAAAAAATTAAACAGACAGACCTTTCAGTTCCTTTTAATCAAGCTTTTTCGGGTGAATACTTGTTGCCTAAATATATCTTATTCTCACACGCACACGCACACACACATATGTATATGTATGTATGTAGATAGATACATAGATATAGAAAGTGTGTGTGTGGGAGAGAGAGAGTAAGAGAGAGAGAGAGTAAGAGAGAGAGTGAGAGGGGTGGGAGTGCAACGAGGGAGTACAGAAAAGTTTTCGGTTGGGATCAAAATCTCTTCTTTCTAATCTAATTAAATTATGAAAGCCAACTGCTTCAAATGTCACAGAATAGTAATGGTTGATCAAAGACAAAAGAAACGAAAAATAAAGAATAATGAAAATGCTTCGTCTGAGAAATTTGAAAACATTTGTAATTGCTCCAAGAATTATTAACATTACATTGAGACTGCTTATCTATCTATCTATCTATCTATCTATCTATCTATCTATCTATCTATCTATCTATCTATCTTGATATAAACATACCTAGCCCTAACTACTTCATAGGAAATGCAGTAAATGACATGTTTGACATCCTCAAAATATCTTCGACATCCTCAAAATATGACTAAAATCAATATTCATAATTTTATTGGATTTAATAGAAATTTTTTTCTGAATTTATGCTGCAAAATCTTTGTCAAATTATATCTGTTAAAACGAAGCAGTATATTATTATACGTAATGCTAACCGTATCCTTATCAAATCAGCTTACTTGCCTGTGCAGCCATATAGAATTTCAACGGCATGTTAAAACCACTCACCTCTACTTGTCTGTTATCTTGCCTACTTTAGAACTACCGCATTTATATTGATTAAAGCGCGCCATTAATAATAATAACGATGATGATAGAATAGAAATTATACTAAGTTATAGAAAATAAAATAATTTCGGCACAGATTATAACAATCAGAATGTAATAATTATAATATCATTAACTATGAAAACAGCAGAATACGCTATTACTGCTACTACTACTAGTAGTAAGGAGGAGGAGGAGGAGGAGTATAAACAAGAACAATGATGATATGTCGATGATGTACGCTGAGAGCTTTTGCAATTTACACATGCTAGTTCAGGAATTTTCTTTCTTTTAGTTGATCAATTCAGAGTTTTAGATTTCTGTCATGTATGCCGGTATATTATAAGTTTAAAATCATTTGATTATATATGGTTTCTATATTTCTTTATGAAGCTCTATGATTATATGTAGCAAACATAAGAATATGCTAACAAGAATAGAGAATATTTATAGGCATTGTTAGAAATCGTAAAATTAATCGGACGTTTTTATAATATTTGGTATGAAAGTATTTTGAGGAGGTTTAAACTTGTATCCCGACTTTCAGGTTTGTTGATATCGTTTCACACAGAATTCTAGCACTAAGATTTATAGACACTTTGTTACTTGATGTCAAATCTGTCACGAAATACAATGCAGATTTCAAATTTGGGAAGAGTTTTCTTGCTCTGAGTTTTGATTTTTTTTCTCTTAGTTAAAAAAATATTACTCAAAGTTACTCACTCGAAGATGCAAATAGACAGAAAGTTTGGTAGAGTTTATCGATTTAAAATTTTCTGAATCTCAACGCTTATCTGTTTTATGCTTTGAACTGATAATTTACTTCGAAAGATTCTTTGTATATGGAACATGATTTTTGAAAAATGCCAAAAGGCAGACCTTTCTGATATTTGTATTAACTTGCTTGGTTATGTACTGTGTGCAAGAGACATACAAATATACTTGTACCTCGGAAATTATACTGACGTTAAAAATATGCTTCTCACAGCAAATGCCAGTGAATACTTTCCTGTAAACTTGTTCTCATGTTTTCTTAATGAATTTTGACAGTGATCAAACAATTTGTGTCAAGAAAAAAACTGTAGTAGTGCCTGTAAATGAATGATGTAAATATTTAAATATATGTATTTGTATCTTTCTAAATCGAAAATGCAGTGAGTCATGAGTTTTTAAAATCTTCACCTTCAAAATATGCTCTTTCCCAGATGCTTCGTTGTCAATTTTACTCTTATCAACGTTTATAATACTATTTCATATACAATCCTGCACTTAGATTCATATGCATTTTTAAATGCCTTTGAATTCTTGTATCATATTTGCTATTTGGAGAGAGTGTATGTTTGGTTTTTGATGCATTCAATATTTCTCATCTTTTTTGCTAATCCGACGCACGTGCGCGCACACACACATACACATACACACACACACACACACACGCACACACATTATATATATAATAACGTTTCAATACGGATTAAAAATAAATCCATTAATTCTTTAGAAATTGTTTTGTTTACGTTTCAGAGATGACTTCTCGATAAAAGCAATCTCAGTGAAGAATATGTGCTTTGTTAAAAAGTGAAAATAGAGCCTTGGCATAGGTTTTTTAATGTTTGAACGGTAAAGCAGACAGGATTAAGTGGTAATTTGTCCTACAAAGTAGGTTCGATTCTTATCGAACACATTTTCTTTACTTTTGTCGATTTCTCATATGGGAAGGTTGATTGACATGCTCCACACAGCCTAATAAATAAGTATGGGGCGTCGATTTCAAATGCGAAATGTTAACAACGTTTGAAGCCATGAAAATGCCTTACATTTTTTCAGGATAAATAATTTTGTGTAATATAACATAAAATTAATTAGTGATAATTTTCACTATATATATATATATATATATATATATATATATATATATATATATATATATATATATATAAAACTCAACACAATTAAACAGTTATAGATCCAGAATTTATTTCGCCAGTTATAAAAATACAAGCTGCTTCATTAGACTCGAAAGATCAAATAGTTTAATTTAACTCAGAATATTCAAAATATTAGGTTAGCACAGAGAAGTAATATTGAAGTTAGGTGAAGGGCAGAGGTGTATACAGTTTAAGATTGAAGCCGCGACCATACTTGAAATGTCACAAAATTAAAGAACACATACAACAGCCCACACATATACAAAGAATTTTAAAAGAAAAACAATATATCCAAGAACACAGAAGGGAATAGGTATAAACGCACATAAAATAAACGCACACAAGCACACAACTATAAGAAGCTATATATGCACAAAATAATATACTCACAATATACACAAAACTAAAAATAACAAAATAAAGAAAAAAATTACAAATAAAACTATAAAAATGAAAAAGAAACGAAAGAAAAGAAAATGTGCCTATATAGTAGAATATAATTAAAGTCGCAAATAATTAACAACCACAAATAATTCATTTAATAAAAAATAATATTATTATATAGAAAATAAAAATGAAAATAAGAAAGAAGATTCACAAAGAAAATGATTCACAAAATTATAGAAAGAAAATTCACAAAGTCAAGAAAAATATCATGACAAAAAGGAGAGCTAATAAATGCAAGCATAAAAGAAAAAGGGCCTATGTAGTAAAATATAGATTACAGTAACAAGTGATTAACAATCACAAAAAAAAAAAAAATTAAAAATAATAAACAGTTAAATAAAAATAAGAGCAGATTCGCAATAGAAAAAGAGATAGGTTTTCAAGAAAATTATTAGTAAGGAAAAAGTCTAATCCAACAAAAATATATTGTGACGGCATTTAAAAATAATTTCGTTTCGTTGGTTCAAGAGCTGGTTATTTCCACTAAATTTATTTATTTAATTTTTTTTCAACTCAGCATAGGTTACATCTATTTCTAAAGCTAATAGAAGTTTGTGACTTTCCTATAATCTTCCATTCAATCTGTCTTTTAATTCCCAGAAATATTTAGACAGAGCGGTCTGGGATTTAAGGTGGATCCTAGAGAAGGAATATTTATGATTATAAAATCTCTCTTACCAAGATCCGGCAGAAATTCTAAAAAATACTTTTCTTTGTTCATCATATTCTATAAGGAAGAAAATTGCTTGGTATATAATTTTTTATAGGCAAAGTGCCCAATATCTAGGATAGAGCGTATTTAAATTTGATGTGTCGACGTTGCTTGCACGTTGACACATCAAATGCTAACAGTCTGTTTCATGTTTGATGTTTGCATTCAAGCATGAAACAGGCTGCTAATCATTCGTCACCGAATTAAAATATATATGCGTATGCAAATGTACATACACGCATAATTTAAATGACATTGAATTAAAAATCTATGTCGCGAGGTTTAACTTCTGCGTATAAACCTGAATCTGAAGTTATTTTTTGGACTACGTTTGTATTTAAATGGAATATATTCAAAGATTGCATTCAAACATGAAACAGACTTTCACCATTTGATGTTGAACTCTGTGTCTACTCTTCTTATTCAAACCCCACTCGCCTAGATACCAATCTAATATGAAGCAAAATGAAAGCCATCACCATCATGAAATATGTAGCAGTAATTCGAATTTTCAGGACAACGCGGTGTTTCATAACAAATAGCACATTAACTTTTCACTTTATCGTTTCTATATTTTAATTTAATTTTATTACGACAATCTAATCGACATATGTTCTCTTCTTTATACCCAGAGGTTAGACCCAACGACAGATGTTTATTTCAATTTCATTCAAACTGTGTGCGTATGTACATTTGCGTAAGCATGCATATTTTAATTCAATGACGAATCTACAAATATTTCTATCAAACAAGTAAAAAAACAAAAAACAAAAAAACAAAAAAAACAAAAAGTAATTTTATTTATTACCGAATAAATTCAGAAAAGTTCAATAAAATTTTAAATTGGCTGAATTTTTTAGGTGTTAATATATTACCAGGATTTTCGCAAAGAAATTAGTCGTACCATTTTTCCTCTCATTACACTTGTGACATTTTTATCTTAATTGAATATGCGTGTTCATGTGTGTATGTATACATGTGTGTACATTATATGACACAAGCACTCAACACAGACATGCGCATATTCGATGCAAAGTTATACGCAGTGTGTGGCAGTGATTGTCTAATCAGTTCTTTTTATAATGTAGATTACTATACCTGGGACAATACACTGGCTGATGGACAATGCCTGGCGACAGGACTCTGCACCAAAAGAGAGAGAGAGAGAGAGAGAGAGAGAGAGAGAGAGAGAGCGAGAAAGGGATAGATAGATAGAGAGAGAGAGAGAGAGAGAGAGAGAAAGCGAGAAAGGGATAGATAGATAGAGAGAGAGAGAGAGAGAAAGCGAGAAAGAGATAGATAGATAGATAGATAGATAGATAGAGATAGAGAGAGAGTAAATTTTGCCTAGTAAATTTTTCTTTCTGAAACAGTCTATATATTTTGCCACCGTTGTAAGGCTTGGCTGTTTTTACTATATTCCACGTTATGTCTGGGTCTTTTCCATATTTTGATTTGAATTTGCACACGTGGCTAGCCAATTTTGTACAGTTTTTTAAGTTTTCTATTTTGAATGTAGACTTGTGATTGAATCACCTGGTCTTAAATGTGTCTTTGGTTGAACCTAAATATATTTATTTTGATCATTTAAGTCATGTATATTCTTTTGTGTTTCAAAGTCCTTGAAGTGGACATTTATTTTTGTCCCTGCAGTTTCATTCTCTATTAGTGGTCTTGTTTTGTACACTGCTATCTAAGTTTCTGGCGTTTTGTTTTTTTATGAAACTACCTAAATTACTAGTGCAACTATAACTTAGTTTGATTGTGTTTCTGTTGAAAATTTTGTTTAGCTATGATCCTTTTGAAAAGTGTCTATCTATCAGTTTGAAAGATATTTGTTCTATTTTGGTTTTTACCTCTAAATTAAATATTGGGTTGAACCAGATAATGTTTCGTTTTCTATGATCGTTTTTTGTTTGTCTGTTTGGTTGAGAATTATATTGTAAAATGTTTTATGGCCAGATTTTCTTAGTGCATCTTCATATATATTTTTCTTTTCATCAAATATTGTTTTATTTGACGAATTATTAGATAGTCTGTGTTCTATTCTTTTGTGAATGTGTCTAATAATACTTTTGGGATAGTTGGATTTTGTATTTATGTATGTTAACTTAGTGTTGGTTTTCATGTATGGCGAGACATTGCCAGTTTGTAAACGAAATTTCAAATCTAAATATTGTACCACTTTTCTATTTGTTTTTACTATTACATCAAAATCCAGGTTTTTGAATACTTTGAAAAACTCTTTCCTTATTTTATCATTTTCTCTTTTGTTGTCTGATGCTATCATTAATCCGTCATCTCTATATAACCCGTGGTTGTCTATATAGATTATTTTGTTGATTTTACTTTAAATATATATAAGCACATCAATTTTGAAATTACTGTTCCGTCATACGATCCTTGTGGTACATCAAATGTGCTGTTGTTTGATTTTTTAATCTATGCTTTACCTTTGTGGAAAAGTATTGATTTGCGGCAATGTAGGATTATATCAATATGTTCAGATGGTATTTTTATGTACCTTTTAGCAAAATTAAATGTTTTCATTAAATATTTTTCAGAAATTGATGTGTAAAAGCTTTTTATGTCATATTTAATGAACGTGTATTTATTTTTGCATTCAAATTTTTGGAACCAGGAAATGCAATCAATTGTGTTTTTCCACTAGTTAGCTTGAGTGGCTGTTCTTAACAAGTCACAAATATGTTTTTTAAAATTTGATGGCTTATTTTGCCCACTTCTGTTTTCGTTGGATTTATAAGTTGATATGATGGGTTGTTGGGAAAATCATTTTTATGGTCTTTTATTGTTAAGAAAGCTTGTCTGCCTGTTAAGCTTAAGTTTTTGGCTTAAATTTAATTTGTCTGTAATAATTTTAGCTTCCTTGTTGATTTTTTCAATGTAGGAATCCGGGACTTTTAATTGTATTGAACACTTTTTAATACAAATGTGCACTGGCCTAATCTTATTATGACCGGAAACTTAGTAATTAAACAATAAAAACAATATATATATATATATATATATATATATATATATATATATATATATACACGCATATATATATATATATATATATATATATATATATATATATATATATATATAAAAGAGATTATCACTATACTCGCGTCGAAAAACATTCCAAGAAGAAGAAAAAATGTTTTTTAAAAAAGAAAGAGCTAAGTACATGAACATCAGTGAAAAGGGTTCGGACCGAGTCAGCACATAGCCCAAAGAAATAACCCCGATACGAGTAATCAACTAACAAAAAGCGCTCAATACTTAGGCAGAGAGGGATAAGTAAAGAAAGTTTCTTGACTTGCATATATATAAATGTATATGTATATATATGAAGAGAAAGAGAGGAAGAAAAATAACCAAAGAATAAAGCATATAGCCAGTTTGTGAATATACAAAGAGATATAAGCAATAACATATTTAAATGCCCACACGATAATTTATGTAGATACATCAATATTTTTCAACATAAACTTCTCAATGCATTTAATTAAGTGATTATTAATTGAAAGGTTGAAACTACAGTTTGATTGCTTTGCGTTGGTGTCTAACTACTGCATAAAAAGATTCAAGATAGATGTGAAAGTTTTATTTCTTGGTAAACTGCCTTCCCAAAATTAAATGATAGAAAACAATAATAAGTTATGACCTGCAGAATAAATACAAATTGCTTCTTGCAAAACGAGTCAGGATAGTAAAACCACTACAACAAAAGGAAAGAATAGAAATAAAAGGAACCAAACGCTTGTATTTCCCTGAAGTTAGAAGAATCAGGATTCCATTTACTATTGCATAACTTGCTGATTGCTGCTGCTGCTACTGTTGTTGCTGCTGCTGCTTCTGCTGCTGCTTCTGCTGCTTCTGTTGCTGCTGCTGATGATGATGATAGAAAAGAAATTTTGCTTTATTTTTTTAGCTATATGTAGTAGTGTTCGACTTCTTATTCGGGTGTTGACATTCGACTTCTTATTCGGGAGTTGACATAGATGAACTGTAAAATATATTTATAATTTGTAACTTTAATAGGTAAAGTTAAGGGCAATAAAATAAAATAAAAACATTCTAAGGTAGGCAACACAAAGATAAGAAAAACACTCAAAAGAACTAAAGATAATAATTAGAGCAATATATAATAGTAAAATATGAATATATGAATTAAATTATGAAATATAAATAAAATAATTATATAATCATAAATTGATGTCTGATGTCACTACCAGACAATTATTATAAGTGATAAGCTGGTTAATCAAACTATAGCGTCGTTTTGAGAAAATGAAAATGATGATAACATGAAAGGGGGATAACTATGTGAAATATATATTTCATTTGATATTGAATTTGTTTTGACAAATCTAATTATTCTAGATTAAAGTTTGTCATATCATATTATATCAGATTATGTTCTGCAGTTGAAAAACCATCACTGTTTTTGGATCATAGCGTTATAATGAACGACTGCGTTGTTGAATTTAATGATTTTTCTTGCTGACAAGAAAAGTGTAGTTAATTTAGACGTGCCCATTTATTCTGACGTCATTGCGATGGAAACTGAAACCCTTTGTCACTGTTTATTGTTAACAGTATGTTAAAAGTTCAAAATAAAATATAGTTATTTTACAGATTTGCTGCTCTAAGATTTTGGGTGTCTTTTTATGGTTGCTTCCTGATGTGGCAGGCGACAATTAGGCTTTCGTCAAATCAATGAAAATGTAGAGGGACAAACAGTTTCAAATTCATTAAAATGAATATTTCTAAGTTTGCGCAGAGCCGTGAAACTGAAAAAAACGTGTACAATTTAATCACAGGTTCTATCAAATACAATTCTGGTCAAAATCTTAAGATCAGATACAAAAGTTTTGAAAAAATATAAAATACTGTCACTTTAATCAAAATATATTTACGAAAAATTTACATTTAATTAGAAAATTTAGTTTATCAACAAACAAGTGAAAAAATTTTAAGTGTTTAATTGATTAATTTAAACTAACATTGAAAAAGTATTTTTGGTAGGTCACAAAGATAAGACCATGTGTAAAAAAATTACAATTTTAGAACTAGTTAGTGTGCTCATAGCTTCAAGCGGTTAGACATCTACTTTGCTCATTTCCAACATTAAATTTTAAATTTTGAAATGGCTTAGGGTAAAATTTTAACAAAGTTCAAACAGAGCAGGATTGTTAAACTTCAAAGACGTGGTCTTTCGCAACGAACCATAGCGGAATTGTCATTGTTAACTTCATTAAAATGGGGATGCGTATGCTTCTAAAAAAATCAAGCAGTCACCCTAATAAAATTTCATCATCTCTAGACAGACGCATTAGGCGAGAAGTTAAGAGAGATTCAAGACTAACATCAAATCAAATAAAAGAAAATACATATGCTGAATGTAGCTCTCGAACAATTCGATGGCATTTAAATAAGAAATGTTTTAAGAACATGAATTGGCTGCAGAGGCCTCACCTTCTTTCTCACCATAACACAATACAGTTTGCTTTCCATTATTAAACTTGGCATGTGGATAAATGAGAGAGAATGTTGTTTTCAGACGAGAAAAAAATAATCTTGATGGTTCAGACCGTTTTCAGCGTTAATGACACGCAAAAGATGTCTCAAAATAAACTTTCAACCACGGCCCCCAAATGATTTCGAAATCTCCTGCATCTCTTCTGAACGGTTTGATTGCCTAAGTTGATGAATGCTACCACAATCCTTGTCTGTAGTTCTTTTTCAATGTTACAAGAAGCTTTGTTTTTTCTTGCTCAACTGCGCTTCACGCACAATAATCAAGTGGGTTACAGTCTGAGGAATCAGAGGTCCAGATGTAAGGGATAATATGGTATCAGAAATTGTTTGGCAACTATAACTGGGTTCTTCCGCATGCTGCAGAGTCCCATTGTCAGACACAGGGTTTTCCAGCAGCCACACTTTTGACCCAAGGCAGTACTATCTCCTCAAATCACTTGATGTAGGCATCCATGTCGAGTCTGAGGCCCTGTGGAAAGATGAATAGAGGAATAACGTTGCTGTCACTAGTGATCACTCTAAATACCATGATACTGATTGGATATACCATCCAACTCTTTACTTATCCTCTGCAATGTCCTTAGATTGACATCCGAGCACTCTTAAATGTTCATGTTGTAGCTTTTGGTAATCAAATTTGGGTGAGATAGACTGAGGCTAAAAATGAGGTACATCAGGCGTTAGAATTTAAATTTAAATGTTGATCGTCTCTGTATCTATAATGTTTCGATGTAAACTGTAGCCGGCGTTTACTGTATGTTACTTTTTTTTATAGACAAAATAAGTCTGTTATTTTATCTGCAGTCACTCTTTCTGGTAGAAAGGCATCACAACACAGTTTTCCGTTTTTCATTTATTTACTAATGAAGAATATATAAATGATTCATGTTTATGTCTATATGAAGAAACATAGCAAAAACGAATATTAACTTAAATTTTCAAACCAAGATATTCAGTTAATGAAATAAGCAATTATAGAATACGTTATAATATAACATTTAAATTATCCAGCTTTATCATTAGCAGAGCTGAAAGTACTTCAGGTTATTTTAAAGTGTGCTAATTTTCATTATAGATATCTAGCTATAGTATATTGAATGGTAATTATATCAGGAGATGGGATTGAATATGTTTGGATGTACTGTTCTAGTGTGTTATTTTTGTACATCACGGATATATTCACAAATAAGAATTCTATATGAAGTGTGATGTGTGTTAAACAATAACAAGGGACTTCTGTTAGTAAAGAGAAGTTCTTCCTGAAATATGAAAAGATTTTTTAAAAGTTCTACTTTCAAACATTTTGAACAATTTTTGTTCTAAACTGTTCTCTACAATACAACTGGAAATACTTCATGGTGAATTGAAACCCATATCTGTAGACCCATATTTGTTTTCTATTCCAAGATTAATCAAGCATAACATATCTGAAATATATATATATATATATATATAATATATAAAATTATACAGTTCACAGTTGTAAGTAGAATTTCTAATTTAGAGATCAAGATCTGATGTTTCTGAATTATGTTACGTGAAATACTGTAATTCATGGTACATAACACACTCCTATATATAACACGCAGCTCTAACTTACAAAATATTTATCGTGTATAACACGCACTATTTGAAAAATTTTAGCAGCTAAATCTAACCTAAATTTAACATTTGTTCAAATTTTTCTCCGGTTCGTATCAATTAAAAATAAAAGCAATATAGTTTACATTATATTTTGAAGCAATTAGTTTTTTTAAGCAAACACACGGATATGTTCATAGACGTATGCAACAAGCTTGCCCCCAATATAAACTTGCACTACGAGAAAAGATTATGTACAAATAAACATTTCAGTGCCCAATGTCTATTTCTCTGTAGAAGCGTGAAGCAAAAAATGAATACTATGTCCGCGTGCGGTATATATAAAGAACGAAAAAAAATTCTAGATTCTCCTGTTAATCTCCGTCAAGTGCAGCTTATCGCAAATAAAATGCTGTATGCACGCGTGATACTGTTCATTATTTTAACCATGATTTTTAAACAATTATTATAAAAATAAAAATATAAGAATTGAAAATAGTCTTGTATGAAAATGGGATCTGAGTATCTGCTTGTGACTTTAGATGCTTTGACTACAACTTACAATTTCAGCGCAAAATTGTCAAACGTTTGATACCGACAGTAGTGAAGAAGACTAGAACGAGAATAAATTTTTAAAGATTCAGTATTAGGTTAGTGATTTAAACTCATTGATACACACTACTGTAAACCGTAGATATAAATTACTTTTGGTCATGCATGTATGACGATTTACATAAACGGGAAAGTGATATTTACTTCTCAGAATTAAATTTTAGAATTAAATTTTAGACAAGCTAGTAAAGGAAAACAAGAAGAAAAGTCTATTAACTTTTATCCAACTTTTCTAAAATTCAATAAAAAATTAGATTACGGAGGATATCTTCCTAAATTTAAAAGATTACTGAGTACTTAAAAATTTTATATAAAAGCGTCTTATGTTATATTCAATTATTTTTTACGGATAAAGTCCCCGTAGAACACCATTAGATAAACATCAATCTGCCCCCAAGCCGTCAACACATGAACGGATTAAATAAACATCAGATATCACAAAAATGTATTTTGAACTGTCGCCGTGTAAAAATTGAATTTGTGTGATATTTTAGACTTAGTGTAAATAATATTTGTTTAAAATCAGATTAATTATACATTAAATCAGCTAATATTTCTCAAATAAATTTTCAGTAAAGTATATTTTATTTTTGATAGATTTTTTAATGAAGAATATTACATTGCATAAACGTGGACGAAAGAATGGGATTAAAATCAAATTTTTAGCACCCCCCACCACAAAATCATTTCTTTCAATCAATCTAAATTAGTTTTGACGGTCTTCTTATTGAAGTTGGTGAATGCTACCCTAATCATTGGCTTCATTTCAGTTGGTGTTACAAGGTTTGTTAGTTTCTCGTCCAACTGCGTCCCACACATCTCTCTATTTTGCTTGCTATTTTGAAGGTTTACTAAGCTCTACCTATAAGTAATAAATATTCTTTTGCCCGCCTTGTCAATTTTGCATCCCTATGAAAATGAAAGTGCATTTTAGACACTTGAAGCTTTTTTATTATCGTAAAGGCAAGCATGTTTCTCAAGCAACAACAACAACAAAAAATACGTACTGCTGTAGAGTAAAGGTGTTATAGCTGACTGAAATGTACGGAAGTTGTTCGCTAAATTTAGCGTCGGTGACTGTAGCCTTATTGATGAAAAACGCTCTAGTAGACACACCCCACCAACCCACCACAGATGACGACCATTGATTGAGAATAAACTGCATCACACAACGCGAGAATTGAAGTAAAAATGGAGAAAGTTTGTGCAACAAAATAATTTATATTTAATTAATAGCATAATTTTTTGCGCTTTAATTTCCCTTAAAAATCGACATGGACTTTCCGGACAACCAAACAGAAAGCGCATCTAACCTGCGTGTTGTTCATTGACCTCATTTAGTCAGCGTAAAGAATGTGGAGATAATGGGAAAAGTTTTCCTTTCTTTTTTATTTGCCCTTTATTTTCTAGCTTTAACACACAACACTGAGGACTTGCAAAAGCTATAAAAAATGGAAGGCACAGTTTCTTTGTATTAGTGTGGATGTGTGAAAGAAGGGCTAACGAACTCTGAAAAACTTTGACAGAAAACCATTGAAGTGAGTATAGAAATTCTAGCAGATTGAATAAAATGTTTCGTTTAACATTCTCAGAAGGTTACCAAATACCACAATCATTTGAGGAAATCCGAGAAATATATCGGGCAAAAAATTGTGATACAACCAACAAAAAGGAGGAAACAGGGAATCGATCCTCCTGTTTACTGAATTATTTAACTTGACTCTCGTCTCAAAATGATATAAACGAACGACAAAGATTTATTTAAAGGTAGCAAGAGGTAATTCAGCATAGAAGACTAAGTCATATATTTCTATGGATATATATAGGGATGTATTTTTTATTTGTTAATATGTCAGATTTTATAACTTGCATTTGAGCAGAACCTACGTTTATTTATTAGAATGTAAATATATTTATTTTCGTCTACCGGCCTGAATATTGGAGAAAATTATTAAAAAAATGTACGCGCTCAACGACTACAATAACATTTAAGTAATAAGCTTTATATATATTTATATACTGACTGGCTGACGAGATACTAATATATATATATATATATATATATATATATATATATATATATAATGTGTCTGTGTGTTAGGTGTTTGTGTGCGTGTGTATAAGAGAGTTTAATAAGAAAAAGAGTAGTGATAGGAGAAGGAAGGTTAAAGAGTGAACCAACGACTAAAAGAAAGAAATGAAAGTGAAAATAGTTGTGAAAGAAAGAATTTAGATGTCCTTGTAAGAATTAGCAATGAAGACATAACCGGTCTGTAGAGCTTGAATCTTTACTTGTTGGTAGGCGTGAAATATTAATTTTTTCAATAAAAATAAATAGATATTCAAAAATTAAAAAAATGTAATTCTCTAGATTTTTTTTATTATTCTATCTTTCATTTTGAAACCCTGAAAATTACAGACAATTTTCATTTTGTAAGGTGGCAAACTCAGAAAATCAGCAGTGAGTGAAATACTTATTTTCCGACTGTATTGATAGCATTAAAGATTTACGTGAAAGTTTACAATGGCTTGTTAATGTTACGAGGATGCATTTATATATAAAAACAAATATTAATAAAGTCCATAAAAAAGTTAGGATTTATAGTAAGGGATTCTAATGAGTCGTAGTTGTTAAGTTTTCATTCATGAAGTAGTTGTTAAATAGAGAAATTAGAAATAGAAAGTTTGAAAGATTCTAGACCATTCCAGAATATTTGAGAAAGATCTATATAATTCGAGATGATTCGACAAATATGCTAATTAAGTGCTAGCCCGTATAATAATAGGTTTTGGGAAAAGAGTAGTCAGTTGTTAAAAAGGAATTTCTGGCATCATCAACTCCGGCGTGATTCGAAACCGAAAAACTCCGGCGTGATTCGAAACCGAAAAAAATCTCAACGAAAAGTAACCGACCAACCAAAACCCAAAAGAGAACCTCATGGAACAAATCTGGTAAATCGAATTTTTGACTCTTTTATTGGCGAAACTAAATGTTAATCTTTATATATTTGAGGATTTCCAGTATAGCATTTGGACTACTACGCTAGCCTAACGGGGTAAAAACACTTTCCTTCTCCTTCGTAGCACTTTCCAGTAGTAAACTCTGTGTTTATATTTTGAAAGCAAAAAATTGTTTATATATATATATATATATATATATATATATATATATATATATTGTGTTTATCATAAATTAAATATTTGTTTGTGATTTAGCTCTGTGTTTTGGTAAATCATTTTCTGGTCTTTTCTTACAATTTCTAACACGTAACATTAAGTAGCGACGTATTTGCTCTGAGCTTTCGTTTTAAATAAGTAACGTGAGTGCGTCCATTTATAGATGTGGGCAATATAGAAGTTCATGCCTACTTTAAGAAAGACTTCAAGTCTCAGACGGAGTATTCATAGCAACATCGACAGATTTTTTTTAATATTTGTAAACGTAAACCTAGCTTTAATAATACTTATAAATGTTGTTTCAAGAATATTTTTTAAGTGTATCTAAAAAATGTTTAACTATTGAAATATTTATGAAGATTCAAAACACCTAAGTCCCTATTTAATCCTAGCCTGTATGTATTTAATTTTAAAATCCAGTATTTTTTTTTCTTTTGTCACTTTCTGCGTCACGTGATGTAAATAATCGGACGAACGCTCATCGCGAAAACGTTTCTAATTTAAATTTTAAAATCATTTGTTTCTGATGAAAGGCCGAGGACGGTCTGAAATATCAAATATAATAATAGAAATAAATAAATACTGTCAAAAAATACATTTTTATACTTACAACTTTTTAGTAGTTTTTCCTATACATTAAGACAGTAGACGTGTATATATATATATATATATATATATATATATATATATATATATATATAATTTCTTTGCTTTACATACATATATATATATATATATATGTGTGTGTGTGTGTGTGTGTGTGTGTGTGTGTGTGTGTGAGTGAGAGAGAGAGTGTGTAATTGTGTGTGTCGTGTGCCTATGTATGTGTCTGTGTCAAGAGAGTAGAAAAGAGGAGTCAGTCAGTTAAATGCCATACGTGAAAGAGACATGACTGACTGGGCAGAAGATTATCCCGCAGTAGGTTGCCATTGCTTTCTGCGGGAGAGCGGTTGCCAGCCATGGCTATAGAACCCAATCTGTCCTGTTATTTAACCCATAACTGGAAGGAAGAGACGGATTAATACCTTTCTGAAGGGTATTTGCGCGTAAGTAAATGCAATGAATTCAACTGGATTTCGAACTTGGCTCACCAAATTCTCGTTCCGAGCCGATATCCACTGCACTACAAGGAGAGAGTTTGAAAGAAAGAAAAAAAAAAAGAAAATAAAGAAAGTATTTTAATATTAAATGGAAAAATAAAGAGAAAGAAAATAGAAATAGAACACTTTGAGAAAAGAACAAAAATGAGTGAAACAAAGAAAAAATAAAAATGGGTATAAGTAAAAGGAATAAAAATTAAAAAAAGACTAGAGTAAGATGAGTGAATTAAGGAAAAAGATAATGAATGAAAAATAAATTAAATAAATAAAAATAGAAATAGAAGATGCAAGCCAAAAAAGCGTAAAACGAAAAAAGATAGCATTAAAAGGCAGATATAGCAAAATAATGGAAACATTATAATAAATTTATGCATATAAGCTAAAAAAGACAAAGAAAATGTAAAAAGCAAAGAAAAACCAAGAAAATTCTTTGAATATGATTCAACTTCAAAAAAATGACGCAAAGAAAGAAATAAGGTAAAGAGAATATCAAACGAGAATATAGAAACGTTCCAAAAACATTGAAGTAAAATAATGAAAGAAAATAAACAAAAAAAGATAATCGTTGTACTTTATTCCTTCAATAATTAAAGTACAGCAATAAGAAAAAAATTAAAGGACAAAGAATATAATCTGAAAATGGGAAAATATTTTGTCTGTATCTTTTTTATGTTAAAAATAAAAAAAGCTAATAAAAATGGAATCATGTGTATAAATCTTGTCTGGTTATTTTGATCGGCTTTTTTCTGAGTTTCAATCAATATTTCCCAATTTTTTTTAGTAATCTCCATTTTACTTTGTCATTTGCTTCGGTTGTACTTAATCGTAACTATGTTATATCCAGTTCAAGAGTCATATCAGATATCTATGTCAGTTGGCTTCAAATCTGAATGATTTCGTGTTTGTTATTTTCAAATTCCAGAACTGTAATTGACCTATTACGAAGACCTTCAAGCATTTTCAAATTATTGTCTTTTAATCGGCTGCAGACACTGTAAGAAATGACAATGCTTATTAACTCTTAAATGCAGGAATTTGTACATCTAGGCCGATTTATATATAACTCGAATTTCTTTTTGTAAACTATATAATGATTTTCAATAGGAACTCTGTCATTGTGTTCGATGACATCAATGCCTACCATGCCAAGTGGCTGAAAAATTCTGTTACTGATCTTGCTGGCGTCTATACTCTAAACTTCCCAATTACTCAGTCTCTCACGCAAGTGGTAGATTTCCTCAAGCGTTTCCCCAGTATCCCTGAAGAATAGTTTCCCTTCTAGATCTCTGCTTCATTTCTATTCCTGACTCTTGCCATGCCAAGCAGCTCAAAGATTGGACTGGGGGTCGTTCCGTGATTTCCTTTCTGATGTCACTTGGAACAAAGTATTTGAACCTGTTGAACCTGCGCCTCTGAGATTTGTTCCTGGGTGAAAGCTGGCATCATTGTTTTTGTCTCAGCCAGTTTTGACTTAATTCTCATTCATTCCCTTAGCTGAAATTTACTGGAACGATTCGTTTGACTACAGTAGTCGCTATTTTGTCACTGCTCGTAATGAATGTATTTGAGGCTATTATCACTGCTGAAGTGATTTATCATCTCACATCCCACAACCTATTCTCTGACGAACAGTATGGCTTCCGCTACGCCAGGTCTACCGCTAATGTGCTAACGACCATCACCAAATATATATAACAGGCTCTTGATAAGAACAGCGAAGCTCGAGCTGTTGGCCTGTATATCTCGAAAGCGTTTGATAGGGTTTGGTATGCTGGCCTTCTAGACAGTTGATAGATTTAATTTAATCGTTCCTATCAAATCTTGCAATGAAGGTCGTACTAAACAGGCATGCTTCCAGGTCCTTTCGTACAAACACAAGTGTCCCTCAAGGCTCTATCCTAGGTCCTACGTTTTCCCGATATTCATTAAAGATCTTCCTGATGTAATCAGTTCCCAAGTAGCAATCTATGCAGATGACACCACCATTTACTCCCATCTAAATAAGAAATATGCCAAGGCTGACTAATTAAACCTCGCTGCTGCTCTTAAAAAAAATTCCAATCTGTGGTAAACCGAAGTAAAAAATGACTTGTAAATTTGAATGCTTCCGAAACAAAGCTGATCTCCTTTAATCAACATAGAGAAACCTTCTTTCCTTATACATATATGGATTATGCTAGTCTCTCAGAAAGCAAAACACTGCGCCTCCTGGGCCTCACTCTCTAAACCGACTACAATTCCACCCATTTACAGTCAAAACAGTTAAATTTAAGCGCCACTTCTACTCGATCAGTTTTTCTCGCGTTTTCCGTCTGTGGAACTTCCTTCCGTATACTTGGTTTCCTGATAGCTACAATCTCCAAAAATGTAAGTGCAACATCATTTGACATCTTTATTTCCTCATATTTCTTTTACCCTTTTTTTCTGACACCCCCTGTACTCTGTTCATTTTTCCTGCTCTCTTCTCACGTAATCGCCTGTGAACCAGTAGCAGTACTGACTTGCTTGAGATGAGACGATTATAAATAAAGAAAAAATATTCCTCTGTACACGTATCTTATTACCAACTGAAATATATCAAATACTTCCCTCTGCATGTTGGAGATGGTGGTTAGCACCCCAGCAAGCGGGACAGAAACTGAACTGCTGATTTGTCGGTGGTCACTTTAACAATCGAATCCAAAATCAAAATAATTATATTGAATATATTGTTGAAACTAACCTGAACCTTTCAAAACCCTCCTCTGATTTCTCGATCCCAGATTACCTTCCCTTCTTTAGGAAGGACTCCAGCGTCCATTTGAATGGTCTAGGAGTCTATGTTAGCAAACATTTCCCTCTGGCTAGAGAGGTTTCTTTTGAATCATCTGACCATCCATACATATGCCTCCGCCTCTCTCTACTAAACCCAGTTAGCTATATTTTCTTTCTCTGTCGCTCCTTTTCCTCTCCCGACGGTTCCTTGCTGGACAGTATCTCTGATAATATTGATAAGGCCATTGCCTCTCACCCGATCGCCAACATATTTATGTTTGGTGACTTCAATGCTCACCATGCCAATTGGCTGGTAAACTCTGTTACTAATCTTGCTGGCATCAAAACCCTGATCTTTGCGACCACCTAGTCTCTCACGCAAGTGGTGAACTTAACTACACGTTTCTTCAGTATACGTGAAGGACAAGCCTCTCTTCTTCAGTTCTATTCCTGACTCTTGTCATGCGATGCAGTTTTGCCCTCTTGGCAACTCTGATCATGCTGTGGTTTCTGTTAGTATCTCTCTCCACTCTTCTTCCCTCCAGGAACCTCCAACCAGCAGAATCTCTTACTGCTATCAAAGAGCGGACTGGGAGGCACTACGAGATTTTCTGTGCGACGTCCCTTGGGAGAAAGTGTTTAGACTTCCCGTTGAAGAGGGGCTTCTGAGGTTTCCTCCTGGGTGAAAGCTGGCATCAATACTTTCATCCCATCCAGGAAGTTCCACCTTAAACCCAATTCGTCCCCCTAGTTTCCTTCTGCTCATAGCCAACGGAAATCACTACTTCCGGCTTTATCGGAGCCACGCATTTGACTATGTTTGCCTCTGCTTGCAATAAGTTAAGAGGTTCCTCAATGATGTTAGGCTTTCGTTTGCCGACAGAATAAAACAGCGTATAGCAGCGTGCAAGTTTGGCTCCAAAGAAAACTGGCGGATCTGCAAAATTGTGCTCAACTGCAGCAAACCTTCGGTTCCTCCTTAAATAATAAATAAATATGAAATCCTCACATCTACAGTAGACAAGGCTGATTCTCCTCCATCTTCTCAATTCGTCTGGAATACCAGCACCCTACTTTCTACCTAGAACGATGGTCTCTTAAACAATTTCAAAACTTGACCCCCATAAGGCGAGTTGTGGTGACGGAATCCTAGTCATCGTCTTAAAGAAATGTGCCTTTGAAATCTCCTCTGTTCTCTTCAAGCTCTACAACTACTGTCTCCATACTTCTTGCTTTCCTGCCTGCCGGAAGTCTTCAGTTGTGGTTCCTGTTTTTAAGAACTCGGAAGAGAACTTAGACCCATTCAGTTATCGTCCTATTAGTTGCCTACCAATTTTTGGCAAAGTGTTCTAGGCCATCATCAGTGATGAAGTGGTTCAATAACTCATAGCCCACTGCTTGTTCTTCGACAGACAGTATGGCTTCTGCTTCGCCAGGTCTACCGCTGACATGCTAACGACCATCACTGAGTAGATATACCAGGCTCTCTACAAGAACGACGAAAATCGAGCTGTTGTCCTGGATATCTCCAAAGCAGTTGACAGGGCCTGGCACGTTGGCTTTCTGCGCAAGTTACGGGTCTATGGTATATTTGGACGCTTGTTTATTTTAATCAAATCGTTCCTGTTGAATCGCGCAATGAAGGTTGTACTGAACTGGCATGCTTCCAGATCTTATCATACGAATGTGGGTGTTGCTCAAGGTTCTATCCTAGGTCCTACGCATTTTCTGCTTTTCATCAACGATCTCCATGATGTAACCAAATCCCAAGTAGGCATCTACGCTGTCGACACCACCGTTTACTTCCGCCCCGCTAAGAAAATACAAACCTTGCTGCTACTCTCGAAAAGTACGCCCAGTAAGTGGTAGACTTGGGTAAGAATTGGCTCGTAAACTTTAATGCTTCCAAAACGAAGCTGCTATCCTTTAACACACTATAGAAATCTTTCCTAACCGCCATCAGCATGGATCACGCTAGACTCTCTGAGAACAATATACTGCGCCTCCTCGGTCTCACTCTCTCAGCTGACCTTTAGTAGAGTGACTACATTGAATTAATAGCTAAATCTACTGCTAAGAAGATCGAGTCCCTGTGTCGGGCCAGGAATTTCTTCTCTTCTGAATCCATCATGCACATTTACAAATCTACCTTCTGCCCGTGCATTGAATACTGCTGTCATATCTGGTCAGGTGCCCCTGCTGTTCACCTTGGGCTTCTCGAGAAGATCCAAAGAAGAATGCGCAATGTATTCGATCCTGACTTGGTGGCCCGACTCTCACAGACGAGATGTAGATTCCGTTTGTCTTTTCTACAAATATTTTCACGGATTCTGCTCCGACGAGCTTAGCTCCTAGGCACTCCCCTACGCGAATTTACTCGAGCTACAAGACTGGTGACAAGGTCCCACCTTTTTACTGTGAAAACAATCAAGTGTAACCACAACTTCTACTCTACAGCTTCTTTTCTCACACTTCCCACCCGTGGAACTCCCTTCCGTATTCTTATTTCCTTGATAGCTACAATCTTCAAGAGTTTAAATGCAACGTCAACTGTCATCTCCTATCTCACTGATTCCCATCCTTCTCACTTTACACTTTTCTTTCACGCAGCTCTCTTTAAACCAATGTACCCATTCTCCTTATCTTACCCATTCTCCGACATATGCTGTGACCTACTCCCTTATTCCATTTTCTCTTCACTCTCCTATTATGTAACACCCTGCGCACTGGTTGCAATTGTGCCTTGCATCAGTGAGACAATTATATAAAAAAATTGTCCCGTGATTAGTAGGTATGATGTTAAAGAGTCTAAGTTTTATTATTAGGACCCATTTAAAGTTATTCGTTACATCGCTTATCAAGGAGAAACATTTAATTTTAAACTAAATCTATTTCTTTCTATTTTTAAATTGACAACACATACGATATCCTGAATTAACACAACTTCTTCGTAAGTATTATTAAACATTCTTATTTACATTTATGATCTGCCTGAAATTCACTGGTTGATGTTTGATTTTTACAAATAAATATTCTTAGTTCAGAGATCATATAGCTCTCTCACAGAACCAATCCTTTGACACCGAACTTGGACTTATTAAATCAGTAAATATCGACCTTATAAAGTATAATAGACTGATGTTCACACCGGTCACTAGATCGATCAATGTGGTTGATTTAATTAGTTGCACTGATTTCTAGAATGGGGAAAGCCAATTTAACTAAGTGGTAATTTTCGCCTTTTTCTTCTAATTAATTTGATGCATTTCTTATCTTAATAATAATGATAATAGTGACTCTCATCAGTCAAGTAATGGAGATCGGACTGTAGATGTTTTTCAAAACGCATGGAAAAATGGATATTTTATTAAGACAGATGTTGGCGAAATAAAAAATAAGAAGATTAATATTTTGAAACGAAAAATGCCTTCTGTTGGTTTAGAATTTTACCAACTGATTTCTGATGCTTTGACTTGAAACGCTTGTGTTTTCCGCAACAGTTGTTAAAAATTAATGTTCATAGTAAAACTCCTAGAACTGATGTCATTTGATAGATAACATGATATATAACACGACAAAATAATATAATTGCCTTTCATTTCATAGTATACAATCAAATATATTTTTTTTACTAGGAAAACAAATGAAAATAGTAAAGTTTTTGTAATTTGCTTGAAGCATTGTGTATATTAGGTATATGACTAGGTCTTGAAGGCTATTACAATGCGTTTAGTAAAATAAAGGAAGGTAAAGAAGATTTTGGGTATTACCTATTTATTATACATTAATATTTCGAGATCAAAATCTCATCTTCAGAATGGCAGAGGAGTGTGTGTCTGTCCGTGTGAGTCCATGCCTTTCAAGGAATGGCCATTCCTGGCTGCTGCTGGTGCTGCTGTCATTAATGTGTGTTTGTGTGTGTAAGTGTTAGAGTATGTATGCGTGTGTGTGTGTGTGTTTATGGTATATGTGTGATTTCATCAAACCAGAAAAATGTCCCAACTGTAAATCACACACACACACACACACACACACACACACACACACACACACACACACACACACACACACACAGTACCATCAATGACAGCAGCACCAGGATCAGCAGCCAGGAATGACCATTCTTTGAAAGGCACGGACTCACTCGGACAGACACACGCTCCTCTGCCATTCTGAAGATGAGATTTTGATCCCGAAATATTAATGTATAATAAATAGGTAATACCCAAAAATGAAAATAGCTTTGAATAGAAAGGCGAAGTTTGATGTTTGGCCAATGACTCCACCAATTTGGTGTGAACATTTGTTCATGTATTATATTATTTTACTTTCTGTCTAGAGTGAATGAATGCATACCCATATACATATCTAATGTATACTTACAACTGAGAAGAGGAGAATAAAATATTTGTAAAATACTTTCCGACTTATTTTAATTTGACTGATTTCTTTTTAAAATGCGTATATTTTTAAAGTAAATAATTGAGAACACAAATCGAGTCAGCTTTACTCTTTGAATTGCACTTTCCAATTCTTGTATCTAATCCTAAAATCTCGCCTTTAATTTAGAAGGTTTCAAAACCATATTTTTAAACATATCTACAAATATATTTTTTATGTGTAAATAATTTAACAGCAATTACACTGAGAGAAAAATGTTCCTCAAATCCACATGGAGAGGCAGGTGAATGAGAAACTGACTTATTTACACGTCATGTCTATAACAGATTTTATAAAAATACAAATGCGTATACATAGAGATACAGAACATTGAAGTCTCTCAAGTTGGACAGATATTGTCCACAAAGGACGTTCGAACAAAGATGTTGGTTTCGGAGACAGCAGTGCCCTATGATGATCCTTGTGTGTCTCCTCGAACCTTTTTCACTGATTTTAAATATTGATAAGAGATTTCATAAGTTGAAAATATTTTGTTTTTGTGACGGACGCATTACTGTTAAAGTTGTGTTAGAATATTATGAACCTTCAGTCAAACTTATATAATTATATTTTATTTCTAAATCTGTTGTGCATAGCAGAAAATTTCGAGCTTAATATACAGTTTTCTTTCAATAAATAGAGTAGTCAAGCATACGTTTTTAACTCAATAAAAATGTCCTCTAAGATAACAACCAAGGTGATTTAAAAGAATAACTTTTTGTGCAGTAAAATAAAATCATTTTGTGAAGCTGACTATCCACATCTGACTCGAAGCAAAAAACAATTTTAGATGGCATCCAAACTTTTCGTATCTTGAAAAAAAATGCGCATTTAAAAGTAAAATAATTTATAAGTTACACGGTAACAAACAGTTATCAGAATTGAATCATCAGTTGATCATGAGTGATTAAGACATACGATTTGATTAGTAAATTTTATATAAATAAATTGTTATACCTAGGTTTTCTTATTAGGACCCATTTAAAGTTATTCGTTACATCGGTTATCACGGAGAAACATTTAATTTTAAATCAAATATATTTCTTTCTATTTTAATTTATACCTCTTTATATAAAAGAGGACATATTAGTCCAGCATCACCAACTCCAACCCTGGCAAGTCTATGAAGGTCATCGTTAAGCAGCAGCAGTGTTCACTATCAGACTTTTAGTCATCGAAGATATCAGGTTCATGGTTAGAAGTCAGTTCAAGTTCAAGCATGACCCCGGAGAACTGTGTGATTCGCTCGACGTGCAAGTAAGTGCCCGAGGAGATTGAAATGGTCCGGTTCTTTGAAGTCAGTCAGTTAAGTGCCATACGTGATACACGTTTGGGCGATCATGTCTCGAAAGAGACATGACTGACTGGGCAGAAGATTATCTCGCAGTAGGTTGCCATTGCTTTCTGCGGTAGACTGGTTACCGGCCAAGACTATAGAACCCAATCTGTCCTGTTATTTAATCCATAACTGGAGGGAAGAGACGGATTAATACCTTTCCCAAGGGTATTAGCGCGTAAGTGAATGCAAGGAACTCAGCTCCCTGATTCTTCGTTCCGAGTCGATATCCACTGCACCACAACGCACACTACCATCTCTTTGAAAAAGAGAGCCAAAATGTGAACCACACAGAGTTCGAATCATCTGTCGTGCGACCCCAGTTCTTGCCACTGCTAACGTCGAGTTGTTTGACACTTTGACCCAAGATACAAGCGTAGTTCAAAGCGTTCAAAGTCTCACCCAGATAAAAAACCACAGCTGAAGATTTTTACTGTGGTAACACACTACTGTTTCATTTAATACTAGAAAATATAATTCAAATTTCTGTCTTAATTTATGTGCAGATGAAGCCCATACAAATGTGAAAGGTGCGCGAAAAATCTAAAATTGAACCAAACAGAGGCCTGAGAAATTATAAAGTATCTTCAAAAGAAAGGTATGGCATCCAAGGAAATACATGAAGACATGGTAACGACATTTGCTGAGGACTAGCCTTTCTATGCAATTGTGAAGAGGTGGGCTGCGGGATTTATGCAGGGCAAGGACAGCACAGTGGATGGCATTCGGTCAGCTCATCGAAAGAACTCAACTACTTTTTTTTTTTAATCGTTTCACCCCAAGCATGGCATTCCACTGCCACTATTGCGCTTGGGGCTACATAGGGGAAGGTAAATAGAAAGAGTGGTTAGATATAGGAAATGACAGAAGGAGGGTGATAGGTAGTTTGGAGGATGGGAAGAGTTTTTGAAAGAACGGAAGCGAGTGTGTTAGGAGGTGTCTATTGACCTTACATTTAAACTCCTGGAGATTGTAGCCGTCGGGGAAGCAGTCATGTGGAAGAGAATTCCAGAGTCGGGAAGTTCGAGAAAAGAAACTGTTGGAGTAGAAGTTGCGGTTGCATTTTATCGGTTTCACTGTAAAAGGGTGGGATCTAGTTGCTAATCTAGTATCTCGTGCAAATTTGAACCTAGGGGGCACCAGTGATCTAAGTTCATCTGAGCAGAAGCCATGAAAGTATTTATAGAAGAGACACAGGGAAGCCACGTCGCGCCGTCGAGAGAGAGAGAGAGACTGCAGGCGGTCTGCCAAGTCAGTATCGATCACATTACAGACCCTCCGCTGTACCTTGTCGAGAAGCCCAAGGAGAATAGCAGGGGCACCCGACCAGATATGGCAACAGTATTCAATGCACGGGCGGATGGTGTACAAGTTGGTAACATTCACCGAATGATTTTGAATGACTGATGTCTTACTGTCCAGCAAATTAGATGCATAATTCTGGTTCACTCCATACTGTTTTAACTGAGATCTCTCTGCAAGATGTGTCCAAGAATGCTGACATGAGACGAGATGAAACGTCATACTGTTTTGAACATTAAATAAGTTTGTTTTTCTTTATATGATAAACTTAAATTACATGGCGCATTATATATATATATATATACATATTTATGTGTGTACGTGTGTGTGTGCATGTTATTATCAAGAACCACATCGGTTCTTGTTAATGACAATCGAAAGTAAAAGTAACAAAATAAGAACTTCGGACAGTTTATGCACAACTTCGAACACAATACCCAACACTTAATTCGACAATTGAAAAATATAATAAAAATTCAAACTAAAGAGACACGTCGCTTCTTTTAATCAAACTTCATATATATATATATATATATATATATATATATATATATATATATACATGTGCGTGTGCGTACACACACATATTTATATATATAAAAAAACTGTAATACATTGGAAAAACCTCATAAAAAATTTATAAGATTTTCCTTGTTTGTTACTTTCAATGAAACATGTAGAAAGAAGGATTGCTGTTCATATATATATATATATATATATATATATATATATATATATATATATATATAATGAATTATTTTGAAGCTACCATTTGATCTGGTACTGTCTTAACCACTCGACCATGAATAGCCTCTTGATCAGACGAGGTTTTTATCATGCTTATATAACACAATTTTCGATCAATCGTAAACAAACCATATCTGCTCTGTAATGTATCGTAATGTCAAACAAATGTAAACATGTTACGGAAATTAACGAATTTTAACGAAACTTGGTTATAAGCAACCGACATTTGTTTGACATTACGATACATTATGGTAGCTTCCCCTATGTAAATAGGGGTCGCAGGTTCGAATCCTGCTGGATAGCACACATTTTCGTAATAAAAATTTATCGTGAAATAATCAGGCCGGTAGATATAAATATAAAATACTGTTTAATTAAAAACAGAATATCTACTTAAATACGAGTATCGGTAAAAATAATGTTCAAAATAATTCATTACAAATTGTCGGTTGCTTATAACCAAGTTTCGTTAAAATTCGTTAATTTCCGTAACACACACACACACACACACACACACACACACACACACACATATATATATATATTCTATTTATCCGTACGCCAACTTTGACAAATACAATCAAACTGTATATCTATTTCATAAAGTTTTCATTCTAATGAAATTTTAATAATGTATATAGATATATATATACATTCGTAAAATTTCATATATAGGGATGTACATTGTGGTGCAGTGGATATCGGCTCGGAACGAGAAATCGGGGAGCCGAGTTCGTATTCCAGTTGAATTCCTTGCATTCACTTACGCTCAAATACCCCCGGGAAAGGTATTAATCTGTCTCTTTCCTCCAGTTATGTGTTAAATAACAGGATTCTGTAGACTTGGATGCCAACCAGTCTACCGCAGAAAGTAATGGCAACCTACTGCGGGATAATCTGCCCGTATGGCACTTAACTGACTGATTAAACAACATATAACGCATTGATACATTAACTATTAAGAAACATGATTGAATATATATATATATATATATATATATATATATATATATATGCCAACAATTAATTATGCACACTTTATTTCTAATATGCATACATAATTATAAGAGTAAACAAATGGCTAGTATATGTGAATTTTGAACATCTAAACATGAGTTTCCCACTTTAAACTCAGGATTGTGACATTCCGTTATCATTGGGCGTGCGAATAACTCGCTCTCTCTCTCTCTCTCTCTCTCTCTCTCACACACACACACGCACACACACACACACACACACACATATATATATATACTGTGTCAAGGCGTTCTCTCTTGGGATTTTGTGTAGTGAGCGTCTTTCATATCCGTTTCTCCCTTGCATTCCTTAGATACGGGTCTTCAATCAAATTCGCAGGTGACGTGTTTGGGGTAAAACTGAGGTCAGTGGTAAAATGATATCCGAAAGAAAAACTCGTTTATCCTCGCCATACAAATATCTCCCCCTTCTCTCTCTTTCTCTCTCTCAACCTATACTACATACAATATTTTTGATACGTATATAGTTGTGGTGCATTGGATATCGGTTCGGAACGAGAAATCTATGAGCCGAGTTCGAATTCTAGCTGAATTCATTGCATTCACTTACGCGCAAATACCCTTGGGAAAGGTATTAATCCGTCTCTTCCTTCCAGTTATGGGTTAAATAATAGGACAGATTGGGTTCTGTAGTCTTGGTCGGCAATCACTCTACCGTAGAAAGCAATGGCAACCTACTGCGGGATAATCTTCTGCCCAGTCAGTCATGTCTCTTTCGAGACATGATCGCCCAAGCGTGTATCACGTATGGCACTTGACTGACTGATATAATTGAAATCAACAATGCATTCCGAGTTCGATCGATATGCTTTTGAGAAAATTGATCTGTTAAAAGCGCATCGGTCACACATATTTAACAAAACGGATAAATAATGATGAGGCTTGTAATAAGGGAGGTGAGTTTGATGGTGAAAAATGAAAGCTAAGATGAAAATTATAAAAATTCTATGCAAAATACATTTTGAGCACAAGTCTACAGAAACGCAGAACATCTTTATTGATCGCAAGCTACTGAGATCTGAAAATGTTCGATATTTTCTAGACCATTTCTTATGAATGACATAAACTAATGTATAAATCAAATTCTGTCAATTAGTTGGACCCGTATGAATAATTAGAAAATGTCTGTAGGCCTTTGAATATATTTGCAGGAGAAATGCATTAATTATCAGTTGTAGAAAAAGTTTTGATTCACTGATATTTATAAATAAATCAGGGTAGAAATGTGTGAACATCTACATCTTTAATTATTTCAATGTACGTTTTAAACATTTAAAATTAACAAATATTTCCTTATTTTATCAGAATTAATGATATGAAGCAAAAAGATGTCAGTCGTGTCCTGAAAGATTTCTGTATAGTTAGTTAAATTTGAGCTGAAATAGAATTCTACCAAAATAGCAAAGAAATATGAAAATGGATTTTGAGTAAATTCCCAAATGAGACAGCAGGGTCGTAGAATGCTAGTATTAACCATACCTCCTCCACTGAGACGTGATGTGGCACAAGGTCAGGCTTAACGTGGGGAACCCAAACACAGACACTCAGGCCAAAGGTCAAAATTTTCCCATCCCCACATATGCGGGATCGGGTACAAAACGTGTCTATTCATCTCAGCCGAATCCCAGTTCATAGACGGAGCCTCGACTGAGTCATTCTCTCCCCGACGACCGTATATTTATTATTGAAATTACAATAATTGTGGCAAAAGGCCGAAGGGAAAGTGGGTTGAAGTTGGTCATCCCTTTCATATATCTAGCTAACCGGATTCACGACCCAAACACTCATTACAATTTCCTCATTCACCACAAGAAAACATCCATCATCTGATAATATCACATTTTCACTGAAGAACCTAAAAAAGGGAGAAATCCTCATGAATAAACATTTTTATTTTTTGTTCTATATACCAATTTTTTTTTTCTTTTTACAAAAATACACCAAAAAAATTAGTGATATAAAAATATATGGTGGAGGGAATGAACCCCGAAACAAACTAAAAGATAAGAAAACAACAAACTATAAATAAGAAATGTTAGTAAAACTCGGCCATTCCACAAAAATAAGAGTGGCTGTGGTTTTCTGTCAATAGGTAGAATCAAGAAGCACACTCCTCTGCCCGAAGACTGAAATGCATCTTGCTGCTTTGGAGGCCTCTTTATATTCGAAATCAGTATTACAATAAAGCTTATTAAGTTTTTTCTTCGAGTTGCTTTTTTAAAAATGTGGAAATGACTACAGGATACGACAGATGAATATCTATAGGATACAAATCCTATATAATCCATCAACCAACTAAAAAACACAAAATAAATTACACACCCACAAAATCAATTTCAAACGACTACAACATTTGGGAAAAACCCTAAGTAAAATTTGCACACCCGCAAAAGAGGATCCAAACGGCTAAAAGTTTTTCTTTTTCGAAAGTCAGTGTGAAAAGTGATACGCTGGATCCTGATTGGTTGACAAATCGAGAAATTCAAAAAAATTCACAGCAAAAGAAAAAATCGTCCTGGGAGCCTCTCAAGTGACCAGAATTTAATATTTAAGGAGGTCCCCTGACCGGTCGCAGTCCGTCAGATGTAAAGAAGAAACTTCAAACTGACTCGCCTTTGCGGCCAATATTTTTTTCTTCTTTTTCACTCCACGCCAACCCGGACGTAGGTCACGCCACAGTTTCATCCGACCTCTTTTTCCAACGTCTTTTTCTTCATTTTTATACCACGCCACTAAAGAGGACAACAGCAACAACCAAATGTACGTATTAAGTACCGCTCCTTTATTTGTTTTGCCTTCTCTTTCTCTCAACCTGTCGCGACCTACTAAAAAGAGGAAGGAACAAACCCTTTACATTCCGCTACTACACACCATGAACTCTAAACTTTTGCGGACATTTCAATTACCTACATTACTACTACGAACAACTTTAACTACAAACTGCATGCATTTTCTCAATGAACATTTTTCTTCTCGCAAATATATTATAGTGTTCAGTTAACAAAATTTCACTTATATTTTCCTTCTTACACTTTTGCCATTCTGTAAATAAATCTTTGCTTTAATGTACACACGAAATATTTTATCCTTTCACATTTCAATCTTCAATCTTCTGATATTTAAATTGTGGGGACTTCGGACATGTTTGATACAAGGTCAATTCACCAAGAATAACCGAGGCCCCTATATATCTGCCATGGCTGGGAATATTTGGCTAAAAGTATAAAAGAAAAGAAAACAGAAATAAAGAGAAATGATAATTAGAAAATTTACCGAAGAAAATTTAAAATTGGAATAACAGTTATTTGATCTGATTTGAGTGCATTTCTTGTTTTATTCAACTGTTTTCAGTGTAACGATTTATTATTATTATTTGCTGTTGCTGTTGATGGAAATAACTAAAGCGTCACCTCTTTCACAAATAGGGACTTTGCACTGGTTGAATATTTTCAAAAATGTACTGGCGAAGGAGACTTTGTTTATCTTGCGAAGCAAACTAGAAAATAATCTTTTTTTTATGAAGCATTTTAGTGATCAACTAGTTTGTGATATTGAAATTTTATTTATAGAAAATATTTCCAGACTGAACTATATACATATATATATTAATGGGGTGACCGCTTTCTCTAGTGATTTCTAATATTTACACAGAAACATTCGAACTAGTGGACTATCGTCCGAATGTTTCTGTATGTTTCATACTCTGACCTTAACAGGAAGATGTAGAAATTATATTTAACTATAAAATCTTGATAGTTCATAAAAAAAGAGCATGATAAGATACCACAAACAGATGAAATATAGAATATTGTCTGCACTTCTAAATGAATATAATTGTCATATCTGGCGTTGATTACATAATTGGCGTATTTATATCGATGGTGTCTTAATACTTTGTCAGTAAGAGGAGTGCTAAACAAATCTAAAATATTTGTCAGTAGTATAAACTAGGTTTAGTAGACTTAAATTTTGTCCCAAGCTTTAACTGTGGTAGTTAAAAAGGGCAATTTATTTTACGCTGAGAAAACATTAAGATATTCTGATGTGAGGGTTGCATAACAAACAGATATGAATAGAAATATACACACATACTTGCTCGTAGTATATTTTTAGCCTTTATCATAGCATTCATTTGAAATATGGAAGCAGTGTTTTCTTTCCATTATTTTAAGTGAATGACATTCAAACCAACATCTCAAATATCCTACTGAAATGAAATTCAAAACTCTCAGCTTTCCCAATCTTACTGAGTATCCCTGAATGGTCATGTGCTATTATAGTGCGAACGGTTCAAGGTTGAAATGTGTATTTATAGATAGTTACGCGACAGATGTCGGATTTTAAGGCTAAAATTTAAGAATTTGAGTTTTGGCATTAATCAGAAAGAAACTCTCTATTTAAGACAGTTATTTTTTTTTCAAATAAAAGATCATTAATTGGAACAAAATATTGTTTATTTTCATATTTCTACATAATGAATTATAAATCTGAAGAAAAAAAATCATATTTGCACATTTCTAAATAAAAAGTATAAATGTGACGCCCTACCCGCGCTGGTCGTTGATGGCGTCGATCCAGTAGCTGGTCTTCGAGTCGACTCTTCCAACGGTGATCTCTCTTGCCCACGTTGTGAAATTTGATCTCAAGGAAGTCACGTGGAATTACCGCTATATGTCTCTCTGCTAAGTCCAGTCAAACTGAACACGCGCGCACATTTGAATAAACGAAATGGCGCCAAAACTAAATAGAATGACGCCTGAATAAGTTGAGGAAAAGTTTTTATATACAAAAAAGAAAAGAGTAAAACAATCACCAATCGTCTTCTCCCTAAGCCCTGTTCCTATCAAACTGGTAACAGAACGGATGTTTCGACTAATTTCTCTAAGTAGTGATTTGCGAAGCGTTTTCCTTCCTATCCTTAATTCAAGTTTCTGATTAGCTATATCACTTCACTCCAATCGGAGTTTTGAGTTCGTGGTGATTCGAAATGTCTTTGTTTCACTGCACACCGGAGTTTGTGGCGATTCGAAATGTCTTTATTTTACTTTACACCGGAGTACGTGGCGATTCGAAATGTCTTTGTTTCACTTCCCACCGGAGCTTCACGGAAACTGCCGACAAGTAGTCTTTGAGTGTGGCAAGTAAGGCTGGCAGCGGTGTTAATACTTCGGACTGTTCCTCGATCCAAGCCGGGACTCAACTGGCTTTGGCCCCTTGGGGCGTTGTTTTTATGCTTGTCCCTGCCTTACTGGGGAGGGAATGACGGACACTGGGTGTCTATGCAAATCTAGTTTTCTGGCCCTTGTGGCAAATAAAATCACAACTTCAGCTCTCTCTGTCTGTCCTCCTCCCCCCGACGCAGCCAATCGAATAGCGCTATTTTTATGACGTCACTTCTTTTTATCTTCTTTTCTTTTGGTTAAAAAATTTAGTCTTTGGCTCTTGCGGCCAATGAAATCACAACTTCAGCTTCTTTTTGACGCAGCCAATCGAGTAGCGCTAATTTTATGACGTCACTTTCTTTCTATGTTCTTTCCTTTTGCTCAAACAATGAGGCAGTTTTCTCTATCTTTTTAGTCAGGGTCTATACACCTTCCATTTCTTTTTTAGGGAAATCCTGATTCAGTCATTTTTCCTTATAATTACTTTTTTCGTTAACAATTAACTCAATCTTTGCACTTGTCAGAGACGCCTAATACGTGAAATTCCCCTCTCTTCGTTTGTGACAACCTTCCCGACATTCCACAGATGTGCTCATTGTTTCTTAGGATTTTCTGTTTTCATTGTCTGATTATATTCTGCATGGTTTTGTCTATAAAAATATAACGACAATAAAATTTCCATTATCTCTGTCAACAATTAACTTAACCTTTGGACTTGTCAGGGACACTTGAATACGCGAAATTTCCCTCTCTTCGTTTGTGACAAGCCTTCCTGACATTCAACATATGTGCTCGGGTCTTGTATCTCGTTGAGGCAAAAAAAAAAAAAAAAAAAAAACACTTTCTTAGGATTTTCTGTTTTCATTGTCTTGATTATATTCTGCATGGTCTTGTCTAGAAAAATATAAAGACAACAAAATTTCCATTCTTTAATCATTCTACCAGGGTCAGATAACGCCCATTACCTGTATTTTGACACTTGGCGTTCTATTCACGAAGTACAGTTGGGAGACTTTCTTTGTTTTTGGAAACAAAAATTTTATTATCATTTCTCCGTGTGTAGGGAATCTTGACTGGTAATGTACCTTTCACTTGATAACAGCTGGGTCGATGAAAATAACGATTAATACAAAACAATGGCTGTCCAACCTTGTGACCTTATTAGCTTCAATGTTTCCCTTACCTTGATATCAGTCATCTCGTCTCGTAGATAATATTTTGCTTGTCACAATTATTTCATCAGACTATAATGTCCTTAATTTATATATATATTCTTAAACGTAATAAAACGTTTATCTAATTAAATAATGTCATAGTTTTATGACAGTTTTTATTTTACTGTTCAGAGCAGACTTTTGAAAAATTGCTATCTACATCTACTGCTATTTGCTGTAGATGTAGAATTGGAACTCCAATCTCTGTCAGAAAGTTGTGTACAAACTCAGACTTTGATAAGGGTACTCCCTCCTGGGTCATCCATTGAGTGGTTTTTAACAGTACCAGTGCTGATTTATCCTGTTGACTGTCAAACTTCACCTTACTTAGTTCTTTTTGTAGAACAGGAATATTAAGGCAGGATTGATGCTCTTTGCATAAAATATGGTGAGTGAGGGTGGAATGTTGAAAGTTGGTGCATTTATTTGATTTGTGCAGAGATGTCCTTGAATTGGTTATGTATAGTACATATTTCACAGTATCGCCCGGTTCACACTCCACCCACGTCTATTGAACAGGTGAAGAGGCTCATCCCTTGTCTCCTGTTTAGTAAGCGGTTTCTGGTTTTCTCTCTTCCAATCTTCTCATTTTTTTCTTTTTTTTTTTCAATTGGCGTAGATAGATCTATCTATCGCCCGGTTCCCACTCCACCCACGTCTTTTGAACAGGTTAAGAGGCTTGTCCCTTGTTCCCTGTTTAGGATGTGGTTTCTGGCTTTCTCTTTTCTGATCTTTTCGTTATTAATAGCCTCCTGCACATCAGAGACATTACCGCCTTGCTTGGGGTGATACGATTAAAAAAAAAATATTCACCAAGATTTTCAAAAATAATAGTTTAAAAATAATTTCATTCATTTGTCTAATAAGTTGTGAAAGATTCTTTCAAATCCGACAATTATTTGATTTTTACAAGAATTTCCAAATTAATGTGTTTTTCAACAGAAAAAAAAACAATAAAAATAACAAAAAAGAAGAATTGAGTTTCGTAATATTACATTATCTATAGTAAGCACTGATAAAATCTTGGCCTTCTGTTGACGAAAACAAAAACAATTTTTTACCAAAATTTCGAACGTGTTAGAAATGATTAAAAATTAAAAAAATTATAATATAAAAATACTTTGATTCTTCCTCAATAAACATTTGACATAAACTTTTAACGAAAAAATCTTTTAAAAATTTTGGAGCTTTTTTCTTCATACTATGCTGTTCTATTTACTTAATTAGTGTCGTTACCTAATATAGATCCTAGTCTGCCTTGACATTAAACTTATAGATAGAGAGAAATAGGTGGATACATATTTTTTCGCAATGGTATTTGTGCGAAAGTGAACGCCAGTATTTAAACAAGGCTCGCCGATTTCACTTACACATACACAAATATATACTTCTTAAACACATACATGAAGCGATTTCTCATTTTCTCTTTTTTCTTTATATATATATATATATATATATATATATATATATAAGAATACAGTAATCGCATAAATAATGAAGACGAAAATGTTATTAAAAGATTATTCGTCAGTGTATCACAACAATTCCAACAAATACCTTAGATTTATCATTTTCTATCGCGAGCCTCGTCAGACTCATCAAGGGCCTGTAGCATGTACTCCGTTACGGTTGTTAGCAGGTCGGCCGTGGACCTGTCAAAGCGGAATCCATATTGCCTGTCGGAGAACAATTTGTGGGCGGTGAGATGATGAACTATTTCAGCATTGATTATAGCCTCGAATACTTTCCCGAATATCAGTAGAAGACTGATAGGGCGATAGTTGGATGGGTCCGAGGGTTCACTACAATTCTTAAAGACAGGAACGACTGAAGAGAATTTCCAGCATGCAGGAAAGCAGGAAGCAGAAAGGCAGTAGTTAAACAGTTTAGAGAGGACAGGGGAAAGTTCAGGAGCACACCTCTTAAGGACTATCACCGGGATTCCATCGTCTCCACACGCCTTATGGGGGTCGAGTTTTGAAATTACTCTGAATACTACTGTCGGGGTAATATATACGTCGTGCAGTTTGGCCTCAGTTCTAATAGGGAAGTCGGGTGGGTGCACTCCGGACGAGTCGAATGTGGAGTTTGATGAGAATCTGTGGGCAAAGCACTCAGCTTTGTCCGCAGATGACGTGAGAACCTCAAATCCATGGATTAAAGGAGGTATTGAGGATTTCCTATTGTTGAACACTCGTTTACAAATCCTCTAATAATCCTTGGAGCCGAAATTGCGGTCAGCTATGTGCTGTCGCATTCTCTCAGCAAACAACTGTTTGGCGTCATTCGGGGTGAAATGATTAAAAAAAAAAAATTATTATAAATAATTCAGCACATCAAAAATCCACCCGATATAAAAATAATATTGTTTGTGAATTATCATATGCTTTGAACATGATAATTCATAAACAATATTATTTTATATTTATAATAAGTATAGCGTTGCCGTAAAAATGACAGCAAAATATTTAGCTGTTTTACTCCCATGTTATCCCACCTAATGGAAGGTAATATATATATATATATATATATATGTGTGTGTGTGTGTGTGTGTGTGTGTGTGTGTGTGTGTGTGTGCGTGTGTTTGTATATATATAAAATCTATATATATAAATATAAATTTATAATCTATAATATTATAATTTATAATATATAATATATAATATTATAATTTATAATATACAATATATAAATTTATAATATATAATATTGATATATATATATATATATATATATATATATAAAATAATGTTTAAACAATTCATATATATATATATATATATATATATATATATATATATTCTGGCGTAAATTACCTTGTGTTTATCAAATATTTCTTTATCCTTAAAGAAAGCGGATATCAATCATCCAAAATTAACTTTGTGGAAAAATTCAAGAGCTCAAAAAGCAAAAATAGAAACAGGAAAATCATATGGTATAACCCTCCTTTTAATCAGTCAGTTAATTTCAAGCTTGGACACAAATTTCTTAAACTAATAGATAAGCGTTTTCCTAAAAATAACCCTCGAAGCAAAATCTTCAATAAAAATACAATAAAACTAAGCTATAAACTAAGCTATAGCTACTCCAACAATCTAGAAAAAATAATTAAAGTACATAACAGCGAAATATTAAAAGCACACAACAAAAATAACTCCAACACTAATACCAGTCTGCCCAATAAAAACAACCTCTGTAACCTTAGAAAGCCAAACAAATGCCCCATGACTAATAAATATTTAACGAAATCCCTGATATATATGTGTTCGATTTCATCCATGGAGAATCCTAAAGATGAAAAAATATATATCGGAAATACCATGAACGTATTTAAAAAGCAATTTTACAATCACCTCTCATCCTTCAATCACAAAGAAAAACAAAACATGACGTTTCTCTTCAAATACTTTTGGAAGCTAAAAGATGAAAATAAAACACCGAAAGTTAAATGAACAATCCTCAAACAAGCTAAATCAATAAAGGAGCCATGTTTCCTTTGTCATCAAGAAAAAAATTGAAATCATTAAATATATGAATAGCAACAAGCTTTTAAACCAGAGGCATGAAACCACAGTAAACTGCAAGCACATTCAAGAACTAACCCTACAATCATGCTAAAAAATACTACAAAAGGACCCCTTAGAAATGATACACCCTCATAGTACTAACAACACTCTTACACACACCACAAGGAATTTAAAATTTAAAAAATTTAAAATTTTATAGAAAAAATCGATTTCCTAAATTCAAAATTAAGATTACATATACAAAATTAGATTAATTATAAAAACTGTGCTTAAATACACACATTAAATTTTACCTATTACCTTAAATACAAACATACCTATTACCTATTTACCTATTACCTTAAATACAATATTAAATCTTACCTCCTACATTAAATTCTACCTATTATGCATCCATTACCTACTTACCTATTACCTTAAATGCTAACATTAAATGTTACCTCTTACATTAAATCTTACCTATTATACACCACAAACTGTGATCTAATTTAAAATTTAAAATTTAATAGAAAAAATGAATTTCCTAAATCCAAAATTAAGGTTAAATATACAAAATTAGATTATAAAAACTGTGCTTAAATACAAAAATATTCTATAGTTGTACAAATAAGCGGTAAGTCCAATCCCATCCCTCTCCACCCCTTACACCTCCCTACTCTGCTCCTCTAAGAAATCCAAAGGATAAAGTCTAGTCGCAAGATCATAAAACTTACATACTATCTGCTAATGTTAAATCTGTCTACAAAATCCCAAGACACTCATTAATCAACTATATTCACTACCCACACCACTTTCTTCAAAATTCAAACGGACAATTCAGAAGACTTATTTCTTTATCATTAACTCCCACCAACATCCCACACACAACTTAGCAAATATAAGAAAAGAGGCTTTTCATTCCTGTCCACACCACCTGATGAGACATTGTAGTTTCAATGTCGAAACAAATGTACGATTTGTAGTGGATATATAAAAAAATTGTACATGTTCTAAAATATAATTTGTAATAAATATTCACAGCTCTATATATTATATATTGAGCACTGTTTAAATTAATGTTTTAGACGTTGTAAAAAAATTTTTTTCTTCGTTCCATATTCACTCGGATATATATATTTTATATATATATTCTTCACTATTCGACGAGATAATTATTGCAAAAAATAAAATAATAAGGCACTTTTAAGGAGCAAACACGCGGGAAAACTTTCATAACTGCTAGTAAAGTTTACTTACTGGTGGTAAAGTTAATGAACTGAGCTGACGCTGCCACTCTATTGTTTCTCTATTGAACTGGGCCGACGCTGCCTTGCTATTTTCTCTCTCTCCATGAGCGTGACTGGAGGGATACACACACACACACACACACACACACACACACACACACAACGGACTTTATTATAATAATCGACAGACAACCTTTACTTCTTACATTGTCCACATATGCACCACACACTCTCGGAGTTTGAATTGTCGATATTAATTGCAATTCGTGCTCATATAAATCAGTACATTACAAACAACCAAAATACAATTAAAATATGATAAATTTTAATAGATCAAAATATTATACAAAACTCATTGCAAAGAAAGACTCATTATTCTGGATGCTACTATAATACAAAATAAAGAACAAACATTAATAAAATATTTTTCTCTACAGGACATCGGATATTGAAATGTGTATAAAAAAGGAATACGTTATAAATTACATGACTTTGAACCTTTCTGAACTTTAATTCCAGCAAACTAAAACGCTAGAAATGTTTCAAATAAATTATGTTTACCATTCTTAACACTAATTTAATAGTCAAAATTACAAGACAAAAGCATGAACTTTGGACAATTTATGCATAAACTCAATATCAATGTACAACACTTCATTTAGAAACTGGAAAGATATAATAAAAAGTTGAATAGACTGACTTTGTCAGTAGAATTTAATAAATCTTGCTTGGATTAATTATTGCTTCCTAAATACACCGTGTATATATAGCACCTAATGAGCCAGACGAACCTACCTAGGTTTCACATCAAGCTGATCCGTTTAGGTGAAAACTAGGTAGGTTAATCTGACTCATTAGGTGCTATTTATTTAGTTTGCTCTACCTTTGTATTGAGCGCTTTCTCGTGTCGGGTTTTTTCTTTGGGCTTTGTGCTGATTTCGGTCTGAACACTTTTGACTGTCTTTCATGCCCTAAGCTCTTTCTTTTTTCTTTTAAGTAAAGCAGTTTGGTATATTTTTTATGTCTATTTCTTAACCTGTCACATATTTGGGGTGTACTGTGGTCGAATATTATCAAGCCGTCGTCACGGTACAACCCATGATTGTGGAAGTCCAGGAGGTTGTTCAGCTTGGATAAGAGAAGGCATCCTACCAACTCAACTACCTCTGTACTATCATATGCCCCCATAGGATTATCGAAACCCTCGGCATCAGATTTTTTGATCCACAAATCATCATCGTAGTACAGTAGCGTTTTGCGACAATGCCTAATTAACTCTAGCTCAGTCGCAGAAATTTCACTCAACTCCTTTGCTAAATTAATAGCTTCAGTTAATATATCTACCGTTATTGACGAGTAAAAATCTTTTATGTCGTATTTTATAAAAGCGGAGTGCTTAAATTTTCTAAATTCATTAAACCACTTAATACAGTATAATGACGCCTGATGTAACCTTAGATCTAACTACAGGCAATATTGCCCCTTACACCAAAAATAATTATATCCCAATTTATGTGAATAGACAGTCTAATCACCCAAAACACATATTAAATGGTATCCGCAAAAGCATAGCGTATTGGCTATCCTCTAATTCATCTAATATTGAGACATTTGATAGACATAAAAATATACCAAACTGCTTTACTTAAAAGTGGTTATAAAGACAATCTTCAGTTTATTAAAACTAAAACTACTAAAATTAAGAACAGAGGTAGGAGGATAACGTGGTTCAACCCTCCTTTTAATAAGGAAGTAAGAACTAAAATTAGTAAAATTTTCTTCTCCTTAGTTGATAAAAATTTTAGTAAAAACAGCTGCCTTAATAAGTTCTTTAGTAGAAACACTATTAAATTAAGTTATTCCTGTTTACCTAACATAGGTAAAATAATAAGCGGCATTAACAAAGTAAATTGCGAAAACCTAAAAATACTAGTACTAAAAACAAGTGTAATTGTAGATTGAAAACTGATTGTCCCATTAATGGTAATTGCCAGCAGTCTTGTGTAGTGTATAGTGTTAAAGTCTATACTGATGAACATGGCTTGCAACCTAAAATTTATATTGGGGCTACACATGACTCATTTAAACATAGGTTTTATAACCATAAAAGTTCTTTTAGGTACCAAAAGTATAGCCACAGTACTGCGTTAGCATCGCATGTATGGAAAATTAAAAATATCATTAAAAAAGATCCTATTCTTAAATGGGAGATATTAAAAAAATGTTCAAACAACAAAGTAGGTAGTAAGTTCTGCAAATTATGCGGGGAAGAAAAATTAGCCATAGCGTTGTTCGAACCCGCGCGGAACTTGCTAAATTCTAAAACAGAAATTCTGAATAAATGTAAACACGTAAAAAATTTCTTACTCAAATAGTTTTTTTTTGTTGTAATAAAGATTGTTCTACCCTTCTTGATTTGGTTTCTTCTTTACTTGAGTACTAAATATTTGCTGGTTTAATCTTAGTTGTTAGCCTCTTACCCTGAAGAACTGTTGTGTGAAACCGCGGTAGGTGGTGGCTCACTTCTAGATTTCTTGTATTGTATTCTTGCTCTACTTTCGTACTTTCGTGTTTTCGTATCGAGCACTTTATTGTTAATGTTTTGTCTTGCGTTTTTTTTTCTTTCCAACGGGCACTAGACGTATTGTTCTTGTGCGCTGTTTGTTTCTTTTTTTCCCCATTATTTAACCCACGAGGTAGTTCTCGCCGGGTTATAAGACGGTTTAAATTACTGTTAATTTAGCACTATTTTCGGAAGTTCAGTCTGTTATTATTAGTGTTGCCTTACTGTGATTAAGTTCATTATATATATATATATATATAAAATGACAAGTGAAAAAAAACTTTCTTAGCCAACGTCTATATCTCCCGCAGAGGCGAAATGCTTCAAATAAGAATAGTTGTTTTTATTCATTTTGTTCCTTTATAGATACATTCTATAATATTTACACACATAAATATATATATACGCTCGTACACACACACTCACATATGTTATTCACATATCTATATATATATATGTATATATATTTTCAATAAATTAGGAATATTTTTTAAATGATTCATTAAAACTATCACTTAGTTTGGTTCCGTTTCCTTCTCTTCAAATGTTATCTATATATTTACATAGCATGTATACCCATTTTTCGCCGGCGCACCAACATAATTGTTTATCCTTAAATGCATTTTTTCTATCTATGCATATTGTGATATGAGTGTTTAAATATAATTTCTCATCGGCACAAATGAATAAATATATATCTTTGCTGAAGCATTTGTGTGCATGTATAATGGATATATATTATGTTATATTTTTATCACATATTTATTATACATTTATTATTTATAGTATATATAATTTGGGAACGTTTGTATCGTTGTGAAGTAATTTTACCCAAACAACAAAATTAATTATTACTCATTGATATTGCCTCCCATTCCGAAAGAAAAATGTAACACATGACCCACTTCAATCCGGTTTATAATCCATTTGACCTCTTCCTCAGTCCTCAGAATAGAAGAAGGGCCCAGACAGGAAATGTAAATAACATCACCAGCAGGAGTGGCTTCCATGTCATTAGTTATTCGTTGACCTTCGTTTCATAGGTAATTACAAAAATATATCTAAATATGGCTCAAAATAAAAAAGAGCTATTGCGTCGCAAACAGTTAATGTTTCAGTTCATTTAAAATCAAAACAATTCAGGTCGATGAAAAAGAAATAATTACGTTATTTTAATTAGTCACGTTTGTGATAAAAGAGAATGATGAAACTTTGCCTATTGCATCATTTTATTTACAAAAGTTTTACAAAACAGAACTAATGTGTATAGAGAATTAAAATTTATATTAATCCAATACGTTTTATTATTTCCGCTTAGGTGATACTATGTATATGTTTGCAATCTTTTTATGCGTGTCATTATTTTTTTATAATCATTCCACCTCATTCCATCCCAAGCAAGGCAGTACTACCACTGGTGCACAAGTGGTTACACGAGAAAAGAGCAAGAAAAAAAGAGAAACAAGATACAAGGGTTTCAAAGAAAGGAAAAGAAAAAGGTGGGAATCCTGATGCACAGGATGTAGAGCGAGAAAGAAGAACACGTAAGCAGGAAGCAGAGCAGAAAGAAGAAGAAGACAATACAGAGGGTTGCAGGAAAAGGATAAGAGGAAAATGGGAATCAAGAAGATAAAAGATGGCAACTGATGTTAATCTTAAGCTCTTGGAGATTGTAGCTATCAAGGAAGCAAGTATACGGAAGAAAGTTCCTCAGGTGGCAAAAGCGAAAAAAGAAACTTAGAGTAGAAGTGACATCTGACTGTTTTGTTTGTAAAAGGGTGTGGCCTAGTTGCCAATCTAGTAGCTTGAGTAACCTCGTGTAGAGGGAAAATCAGTGAGATAAACTCGTCAGAGCAGAAGCTGTGAAAATATTTGTAGAGAAGATAGAGTGAAGACATATCCCGTCGGTGAGAAAGTGACTAAAGTCGAGATGCCAAATCAGGATCGATTATATTACAGATCCTCTTTCGAATTTTGTCGTGAACTCCGAGAAGAATAGCAGGAGCGTTCGACTAGATATCGCAACAGCATTCAACACACAGACGTATGGAATATGTGCAAGATGGACTCTGACGAGAAAAACTTCCTGGCCCGACATTCCAAGCAGTAGCTATAGCTATTGATTCAATGTAGTCGTTCCTCTTGAAGTCGCTCGAGAGAGTAAGGCCGAGGAGATCCAGTGTATTGCTTTCTGGGAGACTAACGTGATCCATACTGACGGAAGGTAGAATAGTTTGTCTATGGTGGTTAAAGGAGAGCAGCTTCGTTTTGGAAGCCTCAAAATTTACGAGCCATTTCTTGCTCCAGTCCACCACTTTTCAGAAGCAACAGCGAGATTTACTTTGTCAGCTATGGCCAATTTCTTATTAAGTAAATAGTGGTGGCGTCAGCGTAGAGGCCTACTTTTGAACTGATTATATCAGGAAGATCATTGATGAAGATCAGGAAAAGCGTAGGACCTAGGATATGAGTCTTGAGGGACATCCGTGTTCGCGTTATAAGATCTCGAAAAATGCCCGTTCAATACAACCTTCATTACGCGATTTGATAGAATTAGATTAAACAAGTGTCCATTTATACCATAGCTCTGTAGGTTGCGCAGTATGCCACACCCTGTCAAACGCTTTGAAGATATCAAGGGCAACGGCTCAAGCTACGCCGTTCTTATCGAGAGCCTGGTATATAGACTCATTGATGGTTGTTAGCATATCAGCAGTAGACCTGGTGAAGCAGAAATCAAACTGTTTGTCAGAGAATAAGTTGTGAGATACGAGATATTGTATCACTTCTGCATTGATAATAGCCTCGAACACTTAGCCAAAAATCAGTAGGAGGCTGATAGGGCAATAATTTGAGGTGTCTGAGGTTTCTCCAAAGTTTTTAAAGACAGGAACTACAGATGTAAAACTTCCCACAAGCAGAAAAGTAAGAAACAGAAAGGCAATAATTGTAGAGTTTAGAAAGTACAGGGGTACATTTTTTTAGGACGTAGACTGGGATTCCGTTACCTCCGCTTGCCTTACGGGGGTCAAGCTTAAAAATTATGTTAGAGCTCAAAGAGGGGGTTATGTATACGTCACTTTGCTGAGCCTCAGTTCTAGTTCAGAAGTGTAGGTACTCTAGGCGAGTCAAAGGTAGACTTGGGGAAGAATTTGCGAGCAAAGCACTTGACCTTGTCCGCTGTGGCTATGAGGACCTCAAATTTTTTAAATGAAGGAAGGATCGAGGGTTTGTTGTTGTTTAACACACTTTTGGAGAGCCGCCAGTAAACAACAGCTTAGCATCATTTTTCTCTTGCACTCATTACATGCTGAGACAAAAATGTGCCTATTGTAGTCAGAAGCGTCTCTCCGGTAAAGCTGGAAGAAGTGATTCCTGTGAGAAATGGCGGCCGAGCAAAAAAGATATATATATATATATATATATATATATGAATGTGATTTAAGTCGAAACTTTCTGGCTGGAATGAAAGCATTGATGTCAGTTTTTCCCCAGGAGGAGACCTCAGGCCTGAGAAAAAGAAAAAAGGCGGTAACCACTTCACAGACAGGAAAAAAGGGAGGTGTATGAACCGGGCGATAGAAGGGCCTATCTACTCTAATTGGAAAAAAAAGGTTTTAAAAGACGGAAGATCCGGGTTTCTGACAGAAAAAAAAACTGGTAATGTCAAAAATACATACCTGGGCGAAAATTAAATCAGACAATGGTTAACATTCTTGGAAAAAGTAGAAACATACCTTTAGAGGAGATGAATTTACTTTGATCTAGGAGGTAGCCAGTAAAAATAATTTTAATTAAATCCGGTATTACCTCGAATAATCAAAAAATAATAAAAAAAAAATTCTTTTAAATTGGCAACTCAAAATCAGAGTTCGAATAAAAGTGAAGACAAGAGCTTTCTGTGAATCTCATATTCGTAGAATGGCATTGGACTTACGACAGGTCAGCCGCTCAAAGAGAAATGGGCTGTGGGAAGTTAAGAAAGCAAATCAGGCAGAAGGGTAGTAGTGAATTTAAGAAATATATTAAAAAAACACACAGGGACGAAAATTAAATCAGACAAAGATTAAAATTATATGCATGTCTAAGCATACATATGTCAGTTAAGTGCCATACGTGAAACACGCTTGGTCAATCATGTCTCTTTCGAGACATGATTGACTGGGCAGAAGATTATCCCGTAGTAGGTAGCCATTGCATTCTGAGGTAGACTGGTTGCCAGCCAAGGCTATAGAACCCAATCTGTCCTGTTATTTAACCTATAACTGGAAGGAAGAGACGGATTAATACCTTTCCCAAGGATATTTGTGCCTAAGTGAAAGCGATGAATTCAACTCGAATTCGAACTCGGCTCCCCGATATCTCGTTCCGAGCCAATATCTATTGCACCACAGTGAACATCCGCAAGCATACATATACTGATCATAAAATGTGTCGTTCGTGTTGGAGCAAAAATGTGAACTATTTTTATTTGTACTCAGTATACTAGGAGGGCGCATGCTTGCATATATATTTTTGCCCGTGCATGTATATGCGTGTGTGAGTGTGTGTGTGTGTATGCGCGTGTATATGTTTTTGCTTGTTTGATTGTGTGCGGTTATCCCTTATTTGTGTAAACTGGTAGCCATTTCAACAAAATAGTGCATTATTAAACGTAATATGTGTATGATGTCTGAAGATGCAGTTAAACCCTTCTTTCATCTGAGCTTTGGTTTTCACCGTGCCTCTTAACACTCTTGTCTTTCCTCCAAAGTATTTATTAATTTTTCTGCTAAAGGACATCATTATGTTAAAAACAATGTCACCTTTAAATCTTACCTTTTCCTTTCTTTCTCTGTTTTTTCTTTTTTTTAAACTTTCTTTTTTATTTATTTTTACATTGTTTTCTGTCTTTATTTTTGCCTCCATATGTCACTAAAAATGAAAACACTCGCACACCTGTATTTATTCGTTTAGGTATGAGTCTGTTTTGATATTAAGAATAATTGTAGATGTGTATGCGTGTTTGTCAATTTGTTCAAATTCCCTTTTAGATCAAAGCTAATTACATATTTCAGATATGAGGCCCATCAGTTTGGCCGCCAAATAGACTAACTATAATCATTAGTATATAAAATTCGGGTCGATACAACTCCCTAATGGTCTTTATTACTAGTTACTGTTTGTGTAATAATAACGTCCTATGACTTTGATGGAAGATTAATCGACCTTAGTAAAAATATTCGGTCGCATAAATTTAAATATTGTTTTAAAAGACTTAAGAAGATAAAAAGAGCGAGAGAGTTATAAGGTCAAAGAGGAAGAGAAAGAAAAAGAGAGAGGAGAGAGAAAAGGAGAGAGGAGTGAGAAAAAGAGAGAGAGAATTAATTTTGTGGGACGTGGCATTTATCCTTTTGGAGTATTTTACATTGTTGCGCAATTACTCATATCCACCCATCAGTAGAACAATGAGATGCATATTTTGCTCTCTTGAATTTTCACTTACAAACATGATTAATCACTTCTGTATGCAAACTCTATCTACATATTTTTCATTCTATCTCTTTCTCTAATCTCTCTATTTTTATCTCTATCCCTATCACGCATACAGTTGTTTATTTTGTTAATATTTTGAATCTTTTAGAAATATCTGAAGATTTTAGTCTACATTTTAGATGATGATAAAAATTCCTTCATATTTTCGACTGACGACATTGCTGAAGCTTCTGTATTGAGTAGAATATAAATTTGATGTTTATAAGTATATACAGGTGAGGAAGCAAAACTTGCAACATTTCTCGAACCTTCAAAATTAGCTTATTAATAAAATATAACATTAATAACATAGAAAAATAATAGAAAAACGAATAATTTATTCGATGTGGCCTATAGCATTTTCAATTACGACCTCAACAAAGTCTGAAAGTTTCGTAACAATTGAATATATTGGCTTACTTGATGGCAGACGACACTATTCATTTTGTGATTGAAAGTTTTGTTAATGGTCTGCTCCATGACAACCAATACTGAGTAGTATAGCACGAACAGGTCCGGGCTGTAGGGAGCCAAAAATCTGCTGAATAAAAATTAACATATTTAAATTTTACAGAACTTCTGGACATTGTTGTACGTAGCTGGGAACATCGTTCTGTGCCCCCATCGCTGCTCTGTGGGTAGTTAGGCTTGAGCCATACCAAAATGTAAACTCGAAACCTTGTAATAAGCGTCAGTACGTAGCAAGCTTATAGAAGAAAACTGGACATCAAAGATCATGACCTGGGCAGAATATTTGATGCAGAATGTGCTCATAACATCCTCAACCTACTCATCGTTTCAGCATATCAAAACTGAATCTACTGTGAAGATTTTCTTATCAGATAATTAATTTTAACAGTGAACTCACAATTATTGGGGCATCTGAGGACTTTCTTACACTTTTCCAGATTTTTAGACTTTATAGGCGATGTGAAAAGTTGTCTTGGTATTTTTCTGTTTAAGGCTTAGGTTGTCATGTACAGTTATTCTGAGTCTTGGGGATCTATAGCTATCGTAAAGAAGCACTGTCCAGGATATTCCTGAAACAGGTGTGTAATAGAAGTGGGCAGCATAATGTTTATTTTGCCTTTGATTTCACGTAATCTGGTGTTATTGTTAGTGGGTAATTTTTATTCTCCGCATTTTTATATTCACACAGCTAGAGAGGGCCAAGAAAAGATGCTTCTTTGGTACAAAAAATATAGAAAATTTCATTAGTCGTTTTTTTTAGCTATTTATTATGTTTTTTTTTGTAATTTGTTTGTTTTATAATGTGTTAAAAATGATACAAGAGGAAAGATAATGAAGGCCGAATGTTTTTAAGTTATTAATTCGAGAAATTAACACGAAATATATTGAAAGTCAATCGTCTTAAATATGATCTCAAATATGATCAGATATTCGTCAACATAAATGCTTGAATTTATATTGGGAAAGTATAAATTAAAGAAATACTTCAGTTCAATTTTCTAAGAGGAACTAAGAAACTTGTTAAATGCATTCGATCATAACGAGTGAAAACAGTAAAGTTAGATTTATGCATTTGTCTTTGTCGGTCGAATTAGTAGCGAGTAGAAAACAGTGAATCCATTGGATATTTGTCTTTATTTCAGAGATGAGGTAGTATTTACACTATTTATATTATTCAGACTACTGACCTCAACTTTGTTGCCATTTGTACGACGTTTTGGCCGTTCTACGTTACAATAATTACAGTAATAAAGGGTTCGGTTCGAAATTCCTAGCACCTGAAGAAGGCTGGAGCATAGAACAGCCGAAACGTCGTACAAATGGCAACAAAAGATGAGGACAATAGTCCGAATAATGTGAAGAGTCCATTGGATGTTAGCCAAGGTTTGAGAACCTTATTAGCCCATACATGAGGCAAGAACAGATAAATTCATAACTTTGCCAAAGACATTAGTGAAAAGTGAATGCAGTAGAGTTTGCCGATTCCACTTTCCGCTCAAATAACAGTTACTTTATGTGCATATCCAGTTTAATCTTATAGAAAATTAAATACGGGTATAAATCATTGGGAGGGTTTACAGTTCATGTATTAATTTCTAAAATTAAACATGAAACACTGTTGAAACCGTGTAGAATGTCTTTTTATTAGAATAAAGAAATATAAATGTTGATGCCTAAAGGAAAGTAAAAAGCAATAAGAAACACTCAACAATGAAATCATCAATACATTTAACAGAAAAGAACACGAAAAATCACTTGTAAAAATTCGAGCAGATTCAATTAAACTGCATAAAATACATAAAAAAGAAAGTAAAGTTTCTCGGAAAAACAAAATTGATTTGAGAAATGTGTCAGTTGTAGAAATATTATGAAAAAAAAGAAAACAATTCATATTCAGAACTTTTTGTAAACTTCAGGCAAGTGAGAAAATTAAGAAAAACGTAATAAATTGCAGGTTGCAGAGATAAGACATGAAAAAGACAGGGAGTCCCGATTAACAGCAACTCAAAATAAGTGCATTAGAAGAAATTACGTTTAGGCTAAAAGAGACAGCACGTAGCAGAATTGTACGTTTCACACGTGTGACAATTGAGATGAAACCGTCTATAATATTATATACAATTGTAAGAAATTAGCTCATAGTAAGTACAAAATAACTCATGGCAGAGTAGGAAGAGTGATCTAGTGATAACTGAAAACGACTTAAACATACCAACCATATTAAAAAACTAAAACGAAAGAATGGTGTGAAGATAAAAGAAAATGAAAAGATGGAATTTATTTAATCATTTCACCCCAGTCAAGACGACTAAGACAAAGGAAAACTTAGAGTGAAGGAAAAACATAGAAAGCAAATGCTGACAGGAAAGGGCAATAGAAAGAACAGGATTCAAGAAGACAAATGACGACTGACGTTGCATTTATAGTTTTAAACATGGCAGTTGACAGAAAAACAAGGAGGTGGGACCAAGTCCCACAGGTGAGAAGGGTGAGCGACGAAACTATCAAAATAGAACTTACAGTTATATTTATAAATTTTAGCAATAAAATATTGTGACCTAGCTGCCAGTCTATTCAGTCAGTCAATCACGGACCATACGTGATACATGCTTTAGGCGATCATATCTCGAAAGAGATATGACTGGTTGGGCAGAAGATTATCCCGCAGTAGGTTGCCATTTCTTTCTGCGGTAGACTGGTTGCCAGCCAAGGCTATAGATCCCAATCTGTACTATTATTTAACCCATAACTGGAGGGAAGAGACGGATTAATACCTTTCCGAAGGATATTTGTGTTGGTAAAATTCGCTATAATTTATGGATAAAGCGCAGGGATTAGTTTATGTATTGATTATAATAGAGAATCAATCTCCCGAATGTATATTATATAGTAACAACAGTCTATGATGGTCACAATATAAGGGATTGAAGGTAATGTTGACAACGTTGCTGGATATAGAGTATCCTCTTGGCATCTGTTGACCATGTCCGTCATAGTGTTGTGAGTTGACTGACCATGTATTATCTTCGATACGGAGTCACCAAATAAAAGAAGGAAGAATGGTCATCCAAGCACCACATATAAATAGAGAACAACTCAAATACGTTTAAACAACAATAATAACATTGTATTGACTGTTGGTTACAAAGTGGTAATTATCTTGCATGCAAGAGAGTTCAATTAATGTTCTCTCTGGAAACATGATGTAAAATGTCTTAATGTTCTTGGTTGAGGAATTGCTGAAAAAGAGTTGTATACATATTGCTCGTGCTAGTTTGTAAAAGTGTATTGTTTGTTTGTAGAGATATTTGTTGTAATAGAGAGAAGGTATATTTGAGAGCAACTAATTATGGGCATAATTAGCGCAATGTGTGAGTTGGAAAGAAGCAGCATCATTCGTTCTGTGCTTCTGAAAAGAAATATTCCAACTGGTGTCCACGTGAGTCCTTAGGCTTATATACTTTAAATCTAAGCGCAGGAAATAAGTGTCACGTGTGATGAATTAACCAACCAGGGCTTGCACGTAATGTGTTCAATGAAACAACGTCAAAGACCATCATTCTCGAATCAGACACTTTCCAGAAACGGATCTGAACTCCAATACGCAGAAAAATATGGCCGCCTTTTATACACGTCGCATTGAATATTTTGAGATTCATGATTGGTTAAGCCTTCTATTGGTAAACTATAAAATGGGTTGACTCATGGGGGTGTGCACAGTATACAACGGACACAAAATGTTCAACAATTTGTGCGTAAGTGAATGCAAGGAATTCAACTGGAATTCGAACTCGGCACCCCGATGTGTCGTTTTTAGTCGATATCCACTGCACGACAACGCACATTACTTTTAAATTCTTCAAGTCGAAGCCCCATAGAGGTCATCAGAAAAATTGTCATAAAAATAATTATAGAAAAGACACAGGGAAGCTACATTACAATGTGAGAAAATGATGGAAGCCGAGATGATAGGTTAGGACAGATAACATTGTAGATTCTTACTTGGATTTTGTCAGAATCTCCAGATACATAGCAGAAGTATCAGACCATATGTGGTAACCATATTCAAAGCATGGACGAATAGTAGAGAACAAAAAAAAAAGACAAAAAATAAAGAATTATAGGCACAATTCTGTTTGGATTCTTTCTATGAACATATAGCTTGATAAAATGACTCATCGCAATAATCGAAGAAGAAAAGAGTGAAAATCACTGTTCCATAATTACTCTACCAGCTCAGATATTACTAGCAGAAAGCTGCTACGCCTATATTCAACTTTGAGATGTGACCGTACTACTACTACTAGTATTACTAACAGATAAGTGTGTGTTTATGTATTTTCATCCATGCATCTTCAATTAATATTAGATATACTCAACTGGCTTTTGCTCTGCCTAGTTTGTCGACATGAGAGCTCCAAATAAGGAAAAAAAATTCTTAGATTAGCAAACTGAATTGTTGGTTGAACCGGAGAATAGATGAACAGACATGAAGGTTTCCGTAGAACGAAAATGAGTCATGTGAATCATGAAAAAAATTGAATACCCCAGAAAGTGCGCAAAACCATAACAACAATTAGACATTCATATAAATTTTTGAATTTCCGGATTTCTATAAATAGTTATGCTTTTGAGCATATTGATAATGCATAATATAAATAATTTTAAAATATTTTCTTTACATTTATCTATGACTTGAAATATTTTTACAGGTTTCCATATAGCGGCGTATGCTTGACAATCTCCTCAAAGATAAGGAAAAGACTTGAAGCAACATAAATGTGGTTCTACAGAAAGATACTGAGAATACCATGAACCGAACATGTGAATAACAACGAGGTTTTTGAGAAAATGGAAACAAAAAGAAATTTAGACTTAACAAACTTGTCGTTCAGATTTCCCGAACGTTTAAGAAACACTTCGTATCAAGTTATTGTTAAGTTTGACAATGAATGCAAGCGCTTTATACAGTTATTACTATCTCTATGTATATCGTCCTATCAGTCTTCTACCGATATTCGGGAAAGTATTCGAGGCCATAATTAATGCTGAAATAGTTCAACATCTTACTGCCCACAAACTCTTCTCTGACAGGCAATATGGCTTCCGCTTTGCCAGGTCCACGGCCGACTTGCTAACAACCGTAACGGAGTACATGCTCCAGGCCCTTGATGAGTCTGACGAGGCCCGCGCGGTTGCTCTGGACATCTCCAAGGCTTTTGACAGGGTTTGGCACTCTGGCCTCCTATGCAAGCTACGGGATTACGGTATTACCGGTCGTCTGCTTGACCTAATCCAATCTTTTTAAAATAACCGCAAAATGAAGGTCGTTTTGGATGGGCATACCTCTTCATCCTACAGCACGAATGCTGGTGTCCCACAGGGCTCTATCCTGGGCCCGACACTCTTCCTTATTTTCATCAACGACCTCCCAGATGAGATCAGTTCCCAAGTAGGCATCTAAATATACTCCCGCACCAGTAAGAAACCTGTCGTGGCGGACAGACATAATCTCGCTGCTGACCTTGAACAGGATCTACACTCTGTGGTGAATTGGGGCAAGAAGTGGCTTGTCAACTTCAATGCATCTAAGACCAAGCTGTTGTCTGTCAACCATCACAGGCAACCTCTCCTGTCTCCCATAAGCATGGACCAAGCGATTCTCCCTGAGAGCAACACTCTACGCTTTCTCGGCCTTACCCTCTCCTCAAACCTCAAATTAAATTATATTAAATCCATAGCTAAATCTACTGCTAAGAAAGTTGGGTCACTATGTCGATTCAGGATGTTTTTTTCCGCCTGAATCCATCCTGCATATATACAAGTCAACCATCCGTCCGTGCATGGAGTACTGCTGCCATTTATGGTCAGGCGCCACTGCCGCTCTCCTCAGTGTTCTCAATAGGCTCCAAAAGAGAGTTTGCAATGTGATAGGTACTGATCTGGCGGCTCGACTGCAGCCACTTCCCCACCGTCGAATTGTGGCCTCCCTTTGTCTGTTCTATAAATACTTTCATGGCTTCTGCTCGGACGAACTTAAGTCACTGGTGCCTCCTTACCAGGTGTTTACTCGTGCAACCAGACTGGCAACTGGGTCCCACCCATTCACAGTTAGGTTAGCCAAATGTAGACGACAATTCTACTCCTGCAGCTTTTTCTCTCGCACTTCCCGCCTGTGGAACTCGCTCCCATATTTTTGCTTTCCTGACGGCTACAACCTCCAGAAATTTAAATGCAATGTCAATACTCATCTATTGACCTAGACTCTAGCTCTCTCCCCACCCCCGTATATCCTTCCATTTCTCTCCACCTATGTATCTGTCATCGCACCTGCATTCTCAGCTTTCTATTGCTCATTTCTAACTAGTTTGTACTCCTCACTCTTTTCTAATTAATCTTTGTACAGTTATGTAGCCCCCCGCTCATCAGTGGCATTTCTGCCTTACTTGAGGTGAAATGATTAAAAACAAAAAGGTACAAGAGATGGGTTCTCTAAGTGTTCAATCATTCATTATTTTATGTGTGGCATAACATTAAGAAGACATCTATCTTATTGTCTTTTCTCCTCACTGATGTTTTCTCATTCTCTTTTATTTTCAGTAAACCTTTGCGGTTTAGAACAATTATCGCCTTGCTTGGGATAAAATGAAAAAAAAAAACAAAAAAAAAAACAAAAAAAAACAAACCCCGAAACCAATCTATCTATCTATCTATCTATCTATCTATCTATCTATCTATCTATCTATCTATCTATCTATCTATCACTTTAATGAAAGAATGTTTGTACCATAAATATCAGTCAAGACAGATTTTAGCCATCAACATTATTGTTTTAAAATGTGCATGTGTGAATGTGTACGTGTGCATGTATGTGTGTGTGTGTGTGTGTGTGTATGTGTATAGATTTTTTGACATTAGACTTAGTCTAATTTATTTACTTTCGTTTATAACGAGACAGAAATTTATGTTATAAATCGTTGTGTACTATTTTTGGAGAATGTGTTATATATGCAATATTTTTTCATCAAACCTTATGTTTTAATCCGGAGAGAGTAACGGGCACTCTGTCCATGAAGATTAGTGCTGCGCAAGATAAAGTCATAGTATACCTATCAACATTACAGTGTGGTGGAAAATTATTAAGAAAACTGATCAGAGAAACTGCAATCAATGAAATTCAATCGATGTCGGCGGAAACCTAGCGAGTAAAAGAATAATGCCTATACAAACTAAGGAAGCAAACGGTAGACACTGATCTTGTCAAAAGGGAGGAATTGCTCGTACAAACGAACAATCAATAAGAATTTTTATGCCAAGCAAGAAACAAGCTCAATGGTTGGTGAAAGATGGAGTTGCTTAAAAGTGACTTGTCAATCTGATGGTAAGGTTAGGATTCAGGGTAAAATTGCAGGTCAAGAAAATTTTGTGAGGATTTCAATTGTATCAGAATTAAAGTGAAAACTAATGATATCCTTTACTTTGTTTATCTTTGAACCAATTATGATGCTCATCATCATCATCATCATCGGCATATATTTTTTATTTGTTTTCTTCCTTTCCTCTTCTCTCCCAATTCCTTGTTTTTTCTCTACTGATTTTATATTAATTTTTCAGTTCTAAAATAAGAACTTTTATTTTTTTCTTCTTCTTCCTTTTCTTTTCCCTCCCACCCTTCTTTTTCTTCTCCCTATCCTTCTCCTTCTCTCCTCCTTCTTCCTCTCCTCCCCATCTTACTTCTTCTTCCTCTCTTCTTCATCCTTCCTTTTCTTCTTCTTCATCTTTTTGACCCCACTGATATTAATAATCTTGTCTTGATTTTGGTTTTACATTCTCTTTCTCTTCCTCGTTGTCACTCTTGTTTTGGCTGTCTCCAAATTATTTCTTTTATTTAACGTAATTTATAAATAAATAAAAATCAGCTGATTGACCTATATTATTATAGAACAGATGCGCCATGTGTAAACACAAATAGCAGAAAAAAGACAATATGATATTTACCTAAGTGAATAAAGTTAAATATTTAGTATTATTTTTATCGGTTTGTTTTATAAAATATTCAATAATTAAAGTTAATACGCAAAAGAATGAGAAATTGGGAATTTAACTATGATTCTTCTTATATAATTGCGAGATAGCTAATGTTTATGCTTACCGGCAGCTAAAATTAAATCGAGGTTACCTATGCGACACATGCATCATTGATGATCAGCTACTTGGTTAATTTAAGATTCAGAACTACTTTTTGTATTATCCTTTCATGACTAAAATAATTGGACACCGACGATAAAGTAAGAAACTGTCAGCTATAATAACAATTACAATTGTAATAGTATTTTCTTTTGAATAGTAAATCATAAAAATAAGCTCAATCAGTGAACACATTTAGGTACAAGTTCACTATTTTAATCACGAAACTGTTTTAAATCTGTTATTTTTCTTTATTAAATAAACAGAATGGAAATAATTTTGCTCAAAAGCCTTTCTTTAAAATTGTGAGCTTAAATTGTGAGATATTATATGCTGCGTTCGATGATTGTGAAACAAGTCTTGTAATTGAGTTATTTAATTAGATTTATATGAAACGATCGTGATACATAGATATATATATCTATGTAAGGACTAAATTTCTCTCTCGTTATATGAAACAAGGAATCGATTCCCGAACATCCTATATATATATATATATATATATATATATATATATATATATATATATACCAAGTAATCACCTATCGAAGACAATAACAAGACAAAAGTATATATGTAGGAATTTCCGCCAGACCATGGAAACAACACCTGTATAAGCATAATCAATCCTTTTCTAAACCCCACATAAAATATCAAACCGCGCTCTCTAAACATTTCTGGGAATTAAAAGACAGAAATCTTTCCCCTCAGATTGAATGGATGATTATAAGGAAATCTCAAACCCCCAATAGCTTTAGAAGCAAATGCAATTTATGCTTAGACGAAAAGATTAAAATTATCAAATTCAGAGAATCTAGCCACTTATTAAATAAAAGAAATGAAATAATTTTCAAATGCCGCCATAAAAATAAATTTAAACTGTCTAACACATAAAATCTTAGAATTACCCCATTCTGACACACTTTCCAGTTCTTTCATATTTTGTGTGGATCATTTTTGGGAGGATTTTACGGACCGAAGAAGTGAGGATAAAGATCTACCATGCAGTGATTTGACATGCCAATATAAGTACGCAACGACTTTATATTATTGGTGTACGAATTTAAAATATCCTATGTTGAACTGTGTGATTGTAAATGATTTTACTGTAATGACTTCGATATAAATATTAAGATATAAACTTTAAGATTAGATATGTTTTTCGTGTATATGGGTGCACCTAATTATGTGCATTTTCCCAAGTATAGTTATGAAAATATGTGTTATATGAATTATTGTATGTATTATTGTGTGTTTAGGGGTGCACCTAAAAATAAGTGTATTTTGTGTATAAGAGTGGACCTAAATATGTATATGTTTTTCCAGTATACGAAAACACCTGATTATATGTAGGTTGTGTTAATTTGGGATGTAGTCGATTGTGCATTCTTGAACTGATTATACCTTCATGTATTGATCATTATACTCATATGTGTACAGGGTAATATCAATATCCGTATGATATATGCCGGTATATATGGATATATATGTGTAATGTTTGTTAAGATGTATGAAATGTGAAATATACCATCCTGTTTGGGAGTTAAAAGTAGATAGATATGTATACACAAGCGTACATTATCTTTATACATACGGGTATATAAAAAGTTATATATATATATATATATATATATATATATATATATATATATACGTGTGCGTAGATCCGCTACTCATAAATTTGCGAGTGTGTGAGCACAATAATTGTATGTGGATATAAATAGATGAATTTATGTATGAAGAATACATTTATATGTGCGCACACACGCATGTGTGAGTGCGGGAGCATCTATGAGTAGATATACATATGGATGTGAGGATGTATATAAGTATGAAAATATATACGTAATTTGGGAGTATGTGTGAGAATTGTTAGCACACTTACATATATATAACATTATTTATACTTTTTTCTTATTTTTCTCTTCAGTTAAAGGAAATGCTTATTCCGGCAAAAATTTTTGTACGAAATGGAACGAATATTGTGTGCTCTGATGAAATGAGCTAATTTAGCTTATTGAAATTGAATTATAACTCATAACCAATTTAAATGACGTGTTGAGTTTTCTCTTATATATATATATATATATATATATATATATATATATATATATATATATATATATGCGTGTGTGTGTGTGTGTGTTTATAGGACCTATATGGACATGTTAAGGCAAACTGATAAAGTTTATAAACGACAAGTTTAACCGACGTGAGGTGCGTTGGATTCGGTTTCTTCAAATAGGAATGAAAAACAAAACTGTGTGTGAAGAAAATGCGTTTGAATTTTTGCGAATAAGTTTGGGCTGTAAATTAAGTTACCTTATCAGATCCAACGACAAGAAACCAGAATATCTATCTATCTATCTATCTATCTATCTATCTATCTATCTATCTATCTATCTATCTATCTATCTACATAATTAAAACGGAAAATCGTCCACGTGTGCTTCTTATGATATGTGGATTTAATACGCCGGTTAATGTAATTCGAGGAATATAATCAATAAGACTGATGATTTTTAATATATTTTAGTAGGTCTTTTAACTAAACTGAACCACATTTCCACAGGACTATACACCATATCCAGAGATAATCATCGCTACCTAAAACAATCAATAATCTACAGTCAATGTTTACGCATTAAACATATGTTTAGAAAACGAGAGTTACAAACACACACACACACACACACACACACACACACACACACACACACACACACACACACACACACACAAAAACACATAGGACAACTATTCAATTACTTTTTCAATAGAAATTATTCCCTTAAAGTTATGAAATGAAACAATCACTAAAGCTTCCAATCAAAATTGATATAGTCTTCTAACCTATGAAACAATAAAGAATAATTCTAGAATTTCCATGATTTTTATTTTAATTATAATACTCGCAAACTTTCTGTTATAACTTGTTTTCTACCATTATGACAATATGAATTCGCCGTGACGTCTGTAAGAGATACTCTGAAGACTCTCTCCAACAGTTTTGACTATTTGCAATTCTTTATTATAGCATCTAAGCAACTTCATATTGTCACCGTTCGGCTTGTTCATTTGAAATTGGGTGATAGGGCGGGGTAGTAATATAAAGAACATTTTACAAAAACCTTCAAATTCGTGAGCACCGAATTGTGTACTGTTATCCGAAACTATGATATCTGGAATGCCATATCTTGCAAACAGTTCGTGTAAAATTTCACTGTCACAGAAGAAGTTGTTTTCTGCTCTTACAAATTGTAGGCCAATTAGTAAAGCTATCTACTATTACAAGATGATTCATTTATTGGATCTAGAAAATCTATATGCAATCTTGACTACGGAGTATCTGTTTTTGACTAAGGTTGTATTTCATGTAAGTGACTTTGCTGCCAAATACAACTTCTGCAGGCTTTTATTAATTTTTTTAATGTCTTGATCCCTTTTAATCCAGTGTGCATAGATTCTCGCAAGAGATTTTATTCTTGGAATTCCCGGATATCCATTTTTAATTATTATATCATCCAGATAAGCCACTGTGAAATCACAATCTGTAGCTTGTCGAAATATAGCTGGAGCTACTTTAATAACAAAAGGAAATCGGTTGAACTTATACAATCCCTTGTGAGTATTTATATTTGTTAACATTTTTTTCAATCTGTATTTGAAAATATGCTTAAGAGAAATCCAGCTTCCAAAAGATTTCCAGCATTTACCTATGCAAAAATGTCTTCTAGACTTAATAGAGGGTAGTTATGGGCTTCTAAACACTTGCTTAACTCTGTCAAAAAATCAGTACAAGCAATCATTTTGTTATTTCTTTCTTTACCTACATTGCTGGTGCTGCCCATTTTGAATAATTATTCTTTTCAATTACGCACATTTTTCAAGTCTGTCTAATTATTGCTTTAATGCTGCGAATGGTACACTCCGTTCGGTTTAAAAACTGGCGTCAAACCTTTTTTCAGTTGAAATTTCACTATGAATTTGGAACACTGGCTCAACTCATTCGACAGAACATCCGGAAAACATTTTTTCAATTCTTCCTTTTAATTTTCAGTCTGTTATTTTTCTTTTTCCTTCTTTTTTAAATTGGTCACTAGTCCCGTTACGTTTTGATAATAAGTGTTTTAAAATCTCAAAACTCAAATAATTCCATCCAGTCAGTACTGAATAAATTCTTTGTATTTCTTTAAATTCATTGTATTTTCTAATTTTTCCGTAATAAGTGTGTAAAAGCTAACGCACATGCCTTAGCTGTTACACACATTACGAAACTAGGCATTACATGTCATTGCACAAATAAAAAATAATTTTTCACCTGAGACACTGCTCGTGACTTACGAAATCTTTCTTAATATATCCTTTCTGATTTATTTTCATGGGGTTTCACTGATTATTGTAAAATCACTACCAGTGTCTTGTAGCATTTTCATATCTATATTATTTATTTTCACATTCAAAAACTTTCTTTTCCATTCTGTGATTAATTTTTAAGTCGCAGTGCTATGTAAAAATTATTTTTTGTGGGAATTATTTCTTGGTTTAGTTTTACAGTATGACTTTATATATTCTACTTTACCACACTTGTAGCCTTTCGAATTTTTAAAGGGGCAGTCTTCTGAGAAATGTAACCTTCCACATTTGAAATATGGATTCATTTTCATTTTGCACACTTTTCTTTTGCTTGTACGTATGCAAATTCATTTTCCTAACATTCGTCCAATATTTCCTGTAGTGTAAGTCTATTATTCTCTTCAAGTTTCTTTTCTTTGAGAATCATTTCCATTAACTTTTGTTCTTGCTTCTGCAATTCTAACAACTATTGTTGGTGTTGTTACTGTTGCTGTTGCTGTTTTATTGTCGTTGAATTTTTATCACAGAGGCCAATAAACTAATTCTTCCATATTTGAAGAATATTTTTATTTTCTCTTTTCTCTTATTCTTACTACACACAAAGACAAAAATCTAAACTAACGTAATTCAAATTCTCGTTGTCATTGCTATTCTGTGCGCTTAGGTAACAAGTTTTTTTCCCCGTATTATCACTCAGTATGAGTTTCAAATATCCTCGTAACTGAAGCTATAACTCGCATGAGTTTCGATTCCTCATCACTCCTGTTATAACTTGTATGAGTTTCGAATCCACGTCACCACGGTTATAACTCGTTTTCTACAGGTATAATATAGTCTTAGGCACTCGCCAGGACGTCTCTAAGTAATACTCTGAAGAATGGTTCCAGCAAATTTGGGCATCATGGAATTGTCTATTATAGCGTCTAAAATAGTTCATTTTGTCGTCAGGGTTTCTTATTTACTCCACAACATTTCCCCATATCTTACTAATATATATATATATATATATATATATATATATATATATATATATATATAGGTTTAAGACGCGCCAGATCAATTGGTGGCTTCCCCTATGTGGATAGGGGTCGTAGTATCGATCAAAAATAATGTTCATACAAATCATTTCATATATATATATATATATATATATATATATATATATATATATATGTATGTGTGTGTGTGTGTGTGTGTGTGTGCGTGTGTGTGTGTGTGTGTGCGCGTGTGTGGTAGTAGGTCGATAGCTACAGAGGTGCAATCAGAGATTAACTCATATAGAGCTTCAGTGATGATTGATAGAGAGAGACGAGATGGAGAGAGACAAGCAAAGAAACGAGGACGAGAGTTTTATTTAGCGAGCAAATCTGTGGTGCTGTCAACCGGTGATCAGATAACGTTGTACGTACGATCGTGTTATGGTTATTGTCTGTCAGTTCCTGATTAATAGTGAAAAGATATCCCAGAAGTCAACGGATGAGCGTACTATTTTATCTGCCCTATATTTGGCGACTTTCAGACGGAATCTAGAATGAAAGAGAAAAGAACCAATCAGTTAACGACCCCCGCAGTCACATTTTTCTCACTGTTCAATTACATTTTCACCCGTTGGTTAGGGCTAATTAAAAAATAACAAAAAATATCCCCAGTCACCATAAACAACAAAAACAGAAGAGAGTGTGAACGCTGTGTTTAGAAAAATAAAAACATTCAATAGATTTCTGTTTTGTTTATCAGGACGAGAGGAAAGATAACAAATATATTTAAAAAATGTGTTAAGTTCTGATAAGTTGGAATGTTTTGACAGCGACATCAACTATGCAACCATGTCACTGAAGTTGGCACTTATATCACATTACAAGCAGAAAAGACAGAGCAGGAAAAGAACGAAAACATTTCTTATCTTTTTTTAACTCGAGAATAAAGCAGATGTGGCTAGATGACTGTTTAAGTAGAAATAATAACTAATCAAGAGAAAAATGGTAATACTTTATTAAAATGTAATGCTATTTTCTGACTTGAACACTGTGATTTAATAATCCATATTTTTATAATCATCTTGGCTATAACAGAAATTCCATCAGTTGCATTGAGGTGTCTAAACTGATGTCATTATTTATAAATTTGCGTAGATGTTGACCAACCTTGGCGTAAATTTCTAAATAACTATTAGATTGATGGTTACAGGTAGAAAAATCAACTTGCACTTTGCAAGAAAAAGTAATTAAAAAAACAGAATAATCGTAATTTTATTAAAGACTAACAAGTGTAAATATTGTGGTAGAAGTAATGGTAAACACGATAGCATCGTAATCAAATAGTCGCGGATTCGTTTTTTAACAATGATAAATTTTTTTTTTTAAATAAATTCAATGAAAAAAATAAACCATTATTAATAGAAATCGAATAACTTATTTTTATGAACAAAACTTAAAAAATTGAATATCTCAAGAAATTTCGATGGTTAGATTTTTAAAATATGTTATAAAAATATCAATATTGATTCCATTCCATTTATGCACTACTGAAGTCGAAATTTTAAGGTCATTCAGGACAGAAAATGGCTTTATTTAAATAATAAATTTAATTTCCTGAAGGAACAGAAAGACATTAGATGTATTTCAATAATACATTGTGAGAAAATAGACTCACATGATGTTTATGTTGGTGTTGCTGTCAAAAGACGGCAACACCATCCTTACCATAAAGTCACAGAAGTTGACACCACAAAGAGAGAGAGAGAGAGAGAGAGAGAGAGAGAGAGAGAGAGAGCAAGCAATAAATAACTATAAAGATAAAGGATTAGTTTGGAAATGTCTAACAAAACATATCCTATTTGGCAGAATATTGCCGTATTTCCAAAGTAAGATTTTCTGTAGCAGGAATACACACACACACACACACACACACACACACACACACACACACACACACACACACACACGTACACTTGCACGTACAGACACATACACACATTTGTGACATATATTAAAAGTACGTTAAAAAGTATATAAAGAAGCGAACCAACGATACAGTTTGCTGCAGTATACTTTTGGAATGTAAAACGCTATTACTGACAGGTTTGTGATCGTTTTGGAACGACAAATCGGGGAGCCGAGTTCGAGTACCAGTTGAATTCCTTGCATTCACCTACGCGCAAATACCCTTGGGAAAGGTATTAATCAGTCACTTCCTTCTAGTTATGGGTTAAATAGCAGGACAGATTTGGTTCTATAGCCATGGCTGCCAACAAATTTACCGAAGAAAGCAATGGCAACTTACTGCGGGATAATCTTTTGCCCAGTTAGTCATGTCTCTTTCGAGACATGATCGCCCAAGCGTGTATCACGTATGGCACTTAACTGACTGAATCCGGCGAAGAAAACTTGAAATTAATCCACTCCTGATTACTACAGTAATAATATATTTCTAGATAGACAAATGAATCTCTGTAAAAAGAAATGGCATATGATGGTATATTAGACCACGTCGCAGCATCATAATCAATTTTCTGATCAATATTAATATAACAAACTCATTTCTGTTTCGCTACTTACAAGAGTAAAGAAAATAAACTTTATAAGGATTTTCATAATTCGCGAAAGGTCATATATATTCGGACCATTTCTCTAACAGACATCTATCTTATTTGTTCTTTGAGTATTTACACGTTTTATTTTCCTTGTATTATTTTATCTACTTGTCAATCCAATTTTATTGCTTCACTTCTTCTAGCATAATTATCGCAGTATAATTATCTATGACGTTTCCTTTTACTCTAACTTTATCATTTTTTATTGCAGTCAATCTGTTTTAACAACATGACAGAGTTACTAACGCAACGGTGTAAAGGGGAGAGTTTTTCCCAAAATATATCCCTCGCCCGGGAAGGAACAACATGAGCAACAAGTGTCTCTGGACCGTTACCCTGCGACTGTGCGCAACAAAGAAAGTATTACCTTGGGGACATGGAACGTCAGAATGTTAAACAGCTGCGGACAACTAGAATGTCAAGCAGGAAATGAACAGACTAAAAATCAATATTCTGGGAATATGCGAAACCAGATGGCCAAATAATGGCGACTTCATCAGCGACAACCATAGGATAATATACGCCGGAGGCAAAAATAATGAAAAAGGAGTCGGCTTAATACTGAACAAAGAAATGAAGAAATGTGTTTTGGGATACTGCCAGTTCTCCAAAAGAGTTCTCCTGGTCAAACTGAAAGGGAGACCGTTCAACATAGCAATTGCACCAACAACACAAAGCGCTGAGGAAGAACTAGAATCTTTTTACTCCGCTCTAGAGAAGGCCAAGGCTCAATGTAAAAGCCAAGAAATCAGGATCATCATGGGAGATTGAATGCCAAAGTAGGTAGGAGAGGAAAGGTATGACAACTGGCAACTTTGGTTAAGGAATCCGCAGCGAACGAGGAGAAAAATGGGTCCAATGGTGCATAGCAAATGACCAGGTAATAACTAACACCTGGTTTCAAGACCACCCACGACGTCTATAGACATGGAGAAGCCCAAGAGGTGACACGAAAAACCAGATAGACTACATAACCATAAACAGCGGATTCAGAAATGCAGTGGTTCAAAGCAAAGCCTATCCAGGCGCTGACTGTGGAAGCGACCACGTCCCTGTCATCTGCAAATTAAAAGTGAAACTTTGGAGATTGAAGAAGCCTACTGCAGTACAAAAACTGATATACTACGCACACGTGAATGACCTCAACCTACAGAAAGAATACACTAACAGTGTGAAAACCAAATACGAAGAACAAACTGGGAAAGGACACTCGAAGTGGAACACGCTAAAGGAAGCAATAGTGACAGCAGCAAACAGCATTGTCCCAAAGGAAATCAGGCGCAGAAAGAAAAATGAGTGGATGACTGAAGAGATTCTGGACATGATGCAGAAAATGATATCAAGACATGGAAAGGAGTACAGGGAACTACATAAGGAAATAAGAAGAAAATGTAGACAGGCTAAGTAGGAATGGCTCAATGACAAATGTTTTTTTTTTTAATCATATCGCCCCAAGCAAGGCATTTTACTGCCACTGTTGTGCAGGGGGTTAAACAGGAGGAAAGTTATGAGAAAGAGTGACAGGTTATAGGGGGTATCAGGAAGTGGGTAAGAGAGTGAAATAGGAGATGACTATTGACTTTAGATTTAAATGCTTAGAGATTGTAGCTGTCAGGGAAGCAAGTAAACAGAAGGGAATTCCACAGGTGGGAAGTGCGAGAAAAGAAGCTGATGGAGTAGAATTTGCATTTACAATTTATTGGTTTCACAGTAAAAGGGAGGGACCTAGTTGCTAATCTTGTGGCTCGAGTAAATTCATATGTAGGGGGCACCAGTGAGTTAAGTTCACTGGAGCAGAAGCCATGAAAGTATTTGTAGAAGAGACACAAAAAAGCCACATTGCGCCGATAAGAAAGTGACTGTATCTGAGCTGCCAAGTCGGGATCAATCACATTACAAATTATCTGTTGGATTTTATCAAGGATACCTAGGTGGATAGCAGGAGCACCCGACCAGATATGGTAGCAGTATTCAATGCACAGGCAGATGGTAGATTTATATATGTGCAGGGTTGTTTCATTGTAATGGTAAAATGAATTGAATAGTTTACATATGGATTATTGTCCCTATCTGTGTTGTTATTATCTCCATGTTTTAGCCTTCATCAGGTTTATGTCAATGAGGGTAACCTACAGAGAACACAGCTCATCAGAACAATTGCCATGAAAATATTTGTAGAAAACACAGAGGAAGGTCAAGTTATGACAGTGAGGAATATTTCAGCTCTAACTGATTTGGTAATCTTAGTTATTATTTTTCAAATGAGAAATTATTATTATTATATGCTTTACTATTGTGCAGAAGTAGAGAGATTGAGCAAGAATAATAAAGCAGACATGCATAAGGAAATAAAAGAACTGACAGGACAAAAAACCTGCTCTTCAACAGGATGTATAAAATCTAAGGATGGAACAATCATTTTGGAGAAAGAGGAAATGCTCCAACGATGGGAAGAATACGTAAAAGATCTTTTCCATGACAAGAGAGAGCAACCAATATTACGCAAAGGTGAGGACAGACCGGAAATATTAAAATCTGAAATGGAATCTGCAGTAGCCAAACTGAATAGAAACAAAGCAGCAGGACCAGACGTCATAGTTACAGAACTGCTGATAGCCTTGGAATAATTTGGTATAGAAAAAATTACTGAAATAATAAATGAAATTTATAATAGTGGGGTTATACCAGATGACCTCAGCAAGTCTATCTTCATAGAACTACCTAAGAAGCCTGGAGCAAACGAGTGCGAACTCCACAGAGCCATCAGTTTAATGAGCCATATAACAAAGCTGATCGTGCTAATCCTGATGAATAGAGCGAGAAGCAGAATCAGGCCAGAGATAGGACAAGAACAGTGTGGTTTCGTTAAAGACACGGTAACAAGAAATGCCATATTTATGATTAGGATGCTCTCCGAAATGGCAATACAAATGAAGAAGGACTTATACCTGTGCTTTATTGATTATACGAAGGCGTTTGACAAAATACGCCACAAAGAATTGATGGAGATGCTCGGCAGCCTGGACATATTTGGGAAAGACTTGAGAGTAATAAAGAATCTTTACTGACAGCAAGCCGCTTGAATACGGACAGGTAATGAATTGAGTAGATATACAAAGATAGAAAGGGGCGTAAGACAAGGATGTGTCTTTTCACCGGATCTGTTCAACTTGTATAGCGAGAATATTTTGAGGACCCTAGAAGTTATGCCTGGATTCGTAATCGGAGACCACAATTTAAACAACCTAAGGTACGCAAATGATATAGTGCTGATGGCAGACACGGAAGGGAAACTGCAGGACCTCCTGCGCAAGGTAACTGAAGAAAGTAACAAGAAGGGACTAGAAATAAACTGCAAGAAAACCGAATGCATGGTCATCAGTAAAATAGGGCAGCCCAATATGCCAAATACAGATCAGGAATACTAGAATCAAGCAGGTACAAAAATTGTAATACCTGGGAAGTGTTATAACAGAAGACGGAAAGTGCGACACAGAGATCCGAAGGCAAATTGGCATGGCGAAGGAAGCATTCCAGACATTGAGTAAGGTATTAAGAAACAGGACAATTTTGCTGGAAACAAGGAAGAGATTACTGGAATGCTACGTGATGTCCGTCCTTCGCTATGGCAGTGAATGCTGGACAATATCATCAAAGATGAAGGAAACATTTGAAGTAACTGAAATGTGGTTCTACAGAAGGATGCTGCGAATATCATGGATCGAGCATGTGAGCAATGATGAGGTCTTGGAAATGATGGAAACAAAAAGGAAATTAATACTGAGCATCAGAAAGAGACAGCTGAAGTTCCTGGGAGACGCAGTGAGGAAGGAGGGCTTGGGGAACCTGATACTAACAGGCCAGATAGAGGGAAAAAGAGACAGGGGAAAGCAACGGATAACATATTTAAAGGACCTAATCAGGTGGATGACGAACGAGGATTGCATGGTGTAAAAGGAGAAGGCGTGCTCGGAGCCACCAGGGATAGGGAAACGTGGAAAGCCATGATCGCCTACGTCCTGAAGGGACAGGGCACATAGAAGAAGAACGTAAGAGAATAATTTCTGTAAACCTCAAAAAACATCTGTAAGCGAAAGCAAAAATAGTCACTCGACGGTAAAGCGATTTAAATAAAAGTATGAAAAATAAGAAGTGGAGTTTAAAGAATCGAATATCTGACCCACATTTGAGAAAGGGTATTGTTCAAAAGTCTCCCTTTGACGAATAAATCAGACGAAGCGATAATGTTTGCTTTTTGAAAAGATTGAAGGATTGAAGTGTTTGTAAATCATTCAGGTACGTATGCTGTATTCTGTATAGTATTCTGTGTGAAATGCATCTTTATTTGTCAGGAAATCAGAAATTTATTAGCCACAAAATAGTAATCGTATCTCTTTAAATGTGCAAAACGTTTAAAAACAATCAAAAAAGTAAGTCATAAAAACACCATGAATATACAAGAAAAGTTCCTTACAAGTAATATATTCCATTATAGAGGATTCCCTGTGAATGGAAAAATGATCAGCACCTATTCTGGAATATTTGTAGTTTATATTTCAGTAGTAAACACTTAGATGTTAAGTAGCGCAAGAAATGTATGAATTTGATTTAATGGAAGCTATTTTTTTGAAAGCAGAAAGAAAGTGTTGGACAGGTAAAAAAGCAAAAAACAAAACAAAAAAAAAACAAAACAAATAGTGTAAATTCTTTTTGAAAGGAACTATGTTCAACATTTATCTAGTTGAAGGGATACAAAATAGTTAACTTATTCTTATTTCAAAAACTTGAAAGCAACCAGTTTCTAAATGTGTAACTTTTTTTGCTGATTCCATATTTTCAAATCGTTGTCAAAATACAACCTGCAAGTGGTCAGCGATATTATCACTCAAATTTAACCAAGGATAACTTTATTACAAAGAAGACTAAGGATATATTTTTATATAAAAATTAGCAAATGACTTTTGGTAACGAGATTTCACGATAAAAATTATCAGTCATATCACCTGTTATAATATCTAAATAGATGATTGAATTTCTCAAATTGAGACTAATATTTGATGGTGTTCATTTAACGACATTGATCTGTTGTCACAAAAAAGTGTGAATGCAAAAACTCTGCAAATGACATTTTTTGAAAATCTGGGTTTAAATGGGTTTAATTTGCTGTATCAGTGTAAACTGAACCCAAACAAGAAAGAGGTGCCTATTTTCAGTTTGTGTGGGGAAATAAAGAGATAATTTGATTAGTTTTAAGTGTTCTCACCTTTTTGATTTATCTACTTTCGCTTTCAAACTGACATCAGACAGTGAAAAAATGGGCATCGAAAATCTAAATAAAAATTATCGTAATGTTATGTTGAGCTAGCTAAATTAACAAGTTTATCAACTGACATATCGGCGGCAAAGGATCCATAAAAAAATAACGCTTTCACTTTGAGAAACACAGTTGTTTAACCATGAAAGTTTTCCAGCCATTTACTTTGTTGTCTTATAATTATAATCAAGTACCAAACATGAATCAATAAAAAAAATATCGATTGATATAACTGAATATTTTTCTTCTTCATCCAATAGAAGCTAGGTAAAGGATATTCTAAGAAGACCACCCAAGAAAAATAGTTAAATAAATTTACGGTTACCGAAAAGGAACAACCACTCGAGATAAAACTTTTAAGACTCTTGAATGCTGGCTACAAAATTCGGCCAGAAAAATAAAATTCTGATGATTCCTTGCACCCAAATTCAGGATAGCCATTATCGCGAAAAAGTGAGTCTCTTGGTTATTCTGAAAATTTAACAACTATTGATAAAATGACAGCTGACTATGATTTGATTTGAAACAGAATCTTTTCTCTTGCATGAAAATACTTGAAAAAATTTTAGGGACAGAGTACCGTCTGGCCAGAAAGAGAGACGGAATTTTCAGATATAAAGTTTCTTTGTTTTTAAGGAATTTTGCGACGCTGATAATTAAAGAAAAGAAATTTATGGTTTTTTTTTCGACCGAAGCAAGATAATATCTTATGACGATTGCATACAAAGCGAGAAAGCCTAGATAATTAAAAACGCCTCATATCGAGAGACTGTATATATATTTTTTTGTTACTTGAGAAGTGACATGATGAAACACAGATGTGAACAACGACCACATTAAGTCCGAGATTGAAACGAAATGATCAACAATCAACCGGCTTCGGAGATTTGGGGCGTCGAACAGAAGTACTAGTGGGGGTTCCAATTTGTTGACTACGACCAAACCAGTAGAGAAAAACAGCAGAAAACTGAGACCATACGGTTCTAAAACACTCCGCAATTTTTCTCGACATTCGTCGAAGCTCGCAGCGACCACAAGAAAAGGAACATAGTAACAGGTAGGGTTAGCATGAGTGACCACATGTCAGAAGACAAAGTAGTGGAGCAACGGTTTACAGCAGGGTTTAGGGAATTGTTAGGTGAACCCAGTGTTTCAACTTTTAGGAATGACCCCATGAAGTTAAGAGAATGGTTGGCTTGTATTGAGAAAGGCTACACTATAGATGAGCTTACAGATAGATAGACGCTCTACCTGGCATATAATACGGCGGAATGAAAGGTTTCGGAGTTCATAGGAGTTGCCTGATCAAGGACCCTCAGTTGACATGGACAGACCTGGAGGATTGACATGGACAAGCCTGGAGGGTCTGTTAATCGACGAGGGCACGGCCATTGGGAACATGTGAGACCTGATGAGAAGATCGAGACTCCTGGGAGGTTAGAATATAGGGTCGAGAAGATAGTTGTCCTCGCGTACGAGGTAGATGTAAGACATTTCCCAAGTAAGACATTTAATGATGTAAGACATTTCCCTCATGCCGTACACGCTCAGGACGAGCGCGTACGGCACGAGGTAGTCAAGAAGGCTCTGGTCAAGCTGTCAGCGGTCATTGCACTAGCCAAGGACAACCAAAGAGCATGAGGTAGAGAGAGGGGAAAAAGACTCAAGGGCAGAGTCGAGAGATAAGCAGGCATGAAGAAAAGAGAAAGTCTCTCACGTGGAATAGAAATATTATGCAGGAGGAAGAGGAACCGAAGGAGTGGGAAGAAATTCCTGGTAGATGAAAATAGTAGTTGGTATACAGATTTTATAAGCAAACAGCGGGTCGGATGGGGCTAGTATGTTAAACCTGTAATTATAGAGGTCACAGGGCAGTGGACTGTCCAACAAAGAGGTGATTTCCGTGAGATTTTTATATTCCCAGTTACACAAGGTACGGTCGTCGAGGGCATGAGACAATATACTACAGACTCCTGTTAAAAACCCACCCCTGAAAAATAGAACCAGGGAACCATCAATAGGCTGCCCCAGAAGTGAAAGAGAGACTGGTGCACGTAAGAAAGAATAGAATGAAGTGTTAGACATGTAGCCGGTCGGTCATTTTGCCGCAAATTGCCTGGGCAGAAGAAGACCAGGACACCTGAAGAGAAGCTGTCATTATAAGAATCGGGAGAGGAAACCATAGGAAAACTATCCAAGCGCACCCAGCATAGAAAAGACTGCTGGTCCCTTTGAAGTGACAGTAACGAGGGGTTATTGCTGCTGGAATTTATGTTCGGGTTGGCAGAGGGCAGTAACTCAAGGAAGAAAACAAAAGTATTCTCCTTGTCGAACCAAAGGGAAGAACTCACGTGAAAACCAATGGTAAGTAGTCAGCAGTGAGGGTCCTGATAGATACAGGGGCGTCGGTTTTTTGTTAATTAGGAAGAAATATATAGATCCCTAACAAATCAGGGAAGAATGAGAAGAACTGATATAGAAATTACTCAGGGAGGTGGTAAACCCATAGATAGAATGGTAAAAATCCCAGTGAGTGTAGTACGAACCAGAGGTGTCCATAACTTCTATATGACCCCTGACCCTAAGTTTGGAAGAGGATTAGCTATATCGCCATAGAACCCAAGTATGGTTCAACCCTACTTAATGTTAATTGGTCAGTAGCACTGGTGGTTGAGAAGGCTATAATTTACCCCCTAAAACTGCAGTGTCAGGCAGAGGTACGCTAGTGACGGAGCGAAAGATGAAAATAAGTTTTAAATTAGTCCCACTAGGGGACGACAACCCTCAAGAAAATGAAGTGGCCTTATGGGAAACAGTGGTCGAGGTGGCAGAAAAAGTGTCTATTGTGTTGTTCCATCAAGCACTAAAAACAATAAAAATAAAGAAAAGAGAGAAAGTATGAAGGGCCTCACCGTTGAGAATCATACAACGCGTGAAGCTTGATGAAGTAGAAAAGAGAGGACCAGAGTAGATGGAAGGTATAAAGGACGAAGAGGTAGTATCCCCTGATAAGTTTAAGGCAAGACTGTGACGTCTGTTGAAGGTCAACCGGCATGTGATGGCCAAATCAGAGAAGTTGTTAGGGCAGACCTGCACGGTGAAGATGCGGATAAACACTAGAGACCAGCCATCAATTAAACTGAGACCCAACAGAATACCTATCCACAAAAGGCCCCTTATAGAGGAAGCTGTCCTGGATATGTTCAAGGCTGGGATGATTGAAAGATCTTAGCGCTGCCTCTACTTTTAATAGACGGCATTTTGGCCCTACTAGGGAAGGATAAATACTACTCTGCAATAGATTTGAGATTGGGATATTGGCAGATAGCAATTAATAAGGCCGATAGAGAGAAGGCAACGTTTGCGTGCTATATGGGTTTGTTTCAGTACCGGGTCATGCCATTTGGGTTGGCCAATGAACCGGGTATGTTTCAGCGGCTAATGTCCATAGTGTTAAGCGGAGAAGAACGCTTTGTTGAGGCCTATCTTAACGACATTCTGGTGTCCTCAGAAACGCAAGAACAACATTTTGACCATTTAGAGCATATATTAGGTCGATTGAGAGGACACTGGTTAAAATTGAAATGGCCAAGGTGCCAGTTTCTGAGCGAGGAAACTAAGTATCTAGGTTTTGTTATAAGCAAAAAAAAAAAAAAAAAGAAAGAAAGAGGGATTAAACCCGACAAGTTGGAATTTATAAGGGAAATGCCTGAGCCCAAAACGGTAAGACAGGTAAGAGGCTATAAATTACTACAGGCGCTTCATTTAAGTCTTTTCTAGAGTGGCGACCCCGCTGATAGCATTAACTAAAATGCATGCTAGATTTAAGTGAATGGAAGACTTTTTTAAAAAATCATGTCACCCCAAGCAAGGCATTCCACTGCCACTATAGCGCAGGGGGTTACACGGGCGATAGACGAGTTAGGATGTACATAGGGGGAGAGTTGGGGAGAATGGGAGGGTTAGTGTATTAGGAGGTGTCTATTGACCTTACATTTAAACTCCTGGAGGTTATAGCCGTCGGGGAAGCAAGCGTGCGGAAGGGAATTCCACAGGCGGGAAGTGTGAGAAAAGAAGCTGTTGGAGTAGAAATTGCGGTTACATTTCATCGGTTTCACTGTAAAAGGGTGGGACCTAGTTGCCAATCTAGTATCTCGTGCGAACTCACACCTAGGGGGCACCAGTGATTTCAGTTCATCAGAGCAGAAGCCATGAAAGTATTTGTAGAAGAGGCACAGGGAAGCCACGTCACGCCGGTGAGAGAGTGACTGCAGGTGGTCAGCTAAGTCGGTATCAGTCACATTACAGATCCTTCGCTGTATTTTGTCAAGAAGCCCTAGGAGAATAGCAGGGGCACCCGACCAGATGTGGCAACAGTATTCAAAACACTGATGGTAGATTTGCATAAGTGCAGGATTTGTATAAGTGCGGATGGTAGATTTGTATAAGTGCAGGATAGTTTCAGGCGGAAAGAATTTCCGGGCCCTCCACAGAGAGCCAACTTTCATGGCAGCAGATTTAGCAATGGATTCGACGTAGTCATTCCACTTGAGGTCCGCTGAGAGTGTCAGGCCAAGCAGGCGTAGTGTTTTACTCTCTGGGAAGCATGCCTGTTCCATGCTAATGGGAGGGAGGTGCGGTCGTTGAAGAAACAACTGATTGCTGTTCCGTTGCTGACAATTCCAGATTTCAGCAAGCCGATGGTCCAGTACACTGATAATAGGGAGCAGTGTATAGGAGTAGTCCTTACTCATGTCCAGATAGGGATGTTCCAGTGCCAAGTATACCAGTGACAGTGCCGGTATACTTTTTGTCACATAGGCTCCAGAAAATGCAACAGAAATGGCCGATGATAAAGAGATAGGTATGTGTCATTATGCATGCTTTACAAAAGTTGGATTATTACTTGAATGGGGTGATCTTTACTATCAAACTGACGATAAGCCATTCCAGTACTTACTGGAGGCTGACTGGACGTACCAAAAAATTCCCACAGGTTCAGTTGAGCAGGTTCAATTGCAAAATAGAGTACCTGACCGGAAGAGAAAATACCTGTGTAGATTTGCTCTCCCGAATACCGAAAGGTTAGAAGCAGCGTTTGTGAGTGTAGATCCGGGATTAGACGATAAGGTTTGCCAAATAAGAGTCAGTCAGTTAAGTGTCATACGTGAAACACGCTTGGGCGATCATGTCTCGAAAGAGACATGACTGACTGGGCAGAAGATTATCCCTTCAGTAGGTTGCCATTGCTTTCTGTGGTAAATTTGTTGTCAGCCAAGGCTATAGAACCCAATCTGTCCTGTTATTTAACCCATAACCGGAAGGAAGAGACGGATTAATACCTTTTCCCAAGGGTATTTGCGCGTAAGTGAATGCAATGAATTCAACTGGAATTAGAACTTGGCTTCCCGATATCTCGTTCCGAGCCGATATCCACTGCATCACAAAACTCAAATAAATTGAAAGACCGTCTTGTGTAGGAGGCGGATATAGAAGAGGCCACACAGGTGATAACTGAACCTCATTGGATAGAAGAGATAGAGAAGGGTCACTAGGGCAGTGAGTTAGAAAGTGGAAACAGGAGCGACTTCCAATCATGTGATACACAGAGAGAGGTTATATTACCTCTCAGTCAGAGACGAAGAAATGAGGCTCAGACTATATGTGCCTAGGTATTTAAGAGCGGACATATTAAGGCAGTGTTATGATAAGCTATGTCATATGGGGATAGACCTGCGACCTAGTGAAAAAAAAAATTAGTACTACTGAGGTTACCAGCTACGTTCAGAACTGCGTAGTATGTCAGTCTAAGAATAGAAGACAGAAGATGGCCTCTGTTAAAGAGGTTAGCATGGATGTATCGGGACCATAGGGGAAAACCGACAGGGAAAACATGTACATAGTACGCTTTGTAGAGTGACTAACAAACTGGCTAAAGATGTATGCTGTGCCAATAAAGAAAGCTCATACAATGGCTGATTTAGTAATGTGTTGAACATAATATGAGGAACGACGACAATAAAATTTGGACCCAAAACTTTGACGATATTCTCACTGATAGAATGAGGATATTATTACGTATTTATAAATAAAAGTATACAAAATTTTCTTTATTCGCTTCTTGGCTGTGGAGTAAGAAGTGGTCGGGTCGGAGCGTCTGCACACACGCATACGAGGGCCCAGCCAGTCGAACAGAACACAATTTCTCTATCTGTCTGTCTGTCTGTCTTCCGATCTCAACTGCTGTCTGATTTCTGCCTACTCACCTGTCTTCCGATCTATATATAGCGAATCTAATTTTGCAAACGTCATATTCCAAGTACATCATTTACAAAAAATGTTGAGGTTTACATTAGCTAGGCTGTTTTAGCAAAACAATTTTGGTCAGACTAACCAACTTGGATAAAGTGTTACATCCTTGGTACCGAATTATAATTGTCTGCATGCAAAAGTTATAAACTCAAACCAAATACTGTACAGAACAGAACGCAAATGTATAAACATCTTATTGTTAATTTCACAAAGATTTATTTTTCTTATTGTAGTTCCCAGCTCTGTCTGGATCATTGATGCAGGGGATTTCGGTGACTTTCAACCCAAAATGGCTTTCTGGTCAATCAAATACATTGTGGAACAAGGCTGAGTTTGAAACGAGGTGACTGACTATCGATCGCCCACGGAGATTTTGGCCGTCGACACGAAGGGCTAGTGCGAGTTCACAATACAGTGACGCTTTAAGTAGTTTATTTGAAAAGCATCTAAAATTGAAATTAAAGAAATATTTGTAAAAACTTATTAATGGTTATTTTGATATTTTTATTTATTTATTGTGCCTATTTATTTGTATTTGAACCATTAATTAAAATAGTTCAAACAAAAATAAGCTAGCTTTTGTATTTTTATATTTATATGTACTTGTATATTTCGACATTTTTTTATTTAATTAATTTGTATACGTTCTTTATATATATATATATATATATATATATATATATATATATCTTTGTCGTAGTGATGAAGCTCACGTGCAAGAAGAACATAACGATGTCGAATAGGCTAAAATTTAGTTTTCATGACAAGATCATTCACCCCTTTCGACACATCACTTGCCACCGTGGTAGAGCTAGGCTTATCTCTCCACTTATCTTTCACTTACACTGGGCCAGCGCCTATTCACATCACTTTGATTGGGTAGGCGTGATAAACTTCATGAATGAATATCAATACAGTATTTCAAGAGCACTATGAAGGCAGAGCTCTAAACTGGTATATACAATGTTAGAATATTTTCTAAATAAATAAGTCTAACGCACTTTGAATAGCAATACAAAACGGAGTCGGCTTTCACGTTTACAAAGATCCCAAGAATAACGATCTAATATTCATATATACTTTTGATCTCGTATCTCGTATCACTATAAATCTTTCAAATAGATTACAACTAAATATCATTGACATCACAGTCAACCAAAGTATATATGGACATCTATTATAATGATTTATATTCAGCATTTGAAGAAGAGAATTTCAACATGATGGCGAAGGTGTAATTATAGCAGTAAATGCTCAGTTTATACAGGAAAATGAAAATTACATCTGGAAGTTTGGGTAGAAAGTAAAGGAAGGAGGAAGGGAACATATTTTCAGCTATACAAGTGTAATAAGTTTGAAAATATTGAACACATTATTCAAGAAAAACATAAGAGATGAACTTAAAAGATTTTAATAGAATCAGAAGACTGCAACTTAACTATCATTGAACTCAATACAATAAAAAGAATTTTTATTGTATTGAGTTCAATGATAGTTAAGTTGCAGTCTTCTGATTCTATAATGTCTGTTCTGTACTTTTGTGATGCTATTTGTTTGTAACTGTTTGAGATTTGTGAGATGTCTGATTTACTCTGATAAAGTTTGAGTGGTTTGCTTATTCTTTGGCTTATTCTTTTTATTGTATTGTACAAGCCAAAGAATAAGCAAACCACTCAAACTTTATCAGAGTAAATCAGACATCTCACAAATCTCAAACAGTTACAAACAAATAGCATCACAAAAGTACAGAATAGACATTATGAAGGAAGACATTATGAAAGAAGACATCGCAATAGTTTCAAAATGTCAAAAAATATTAGTTCGGGGAGATTTCAAATTGCTGGTGTATCTAAAGAAAGTAGAGACGCACTATTATTCCCCCTAAAGTTATTAGAACAAGACTTTCCAAACATGCGACACCAATTTGAAGGTTTCTCAGAAGTTTCTCCTGGAGAGAGGCCTTTAAACAGGCAAAGCAAAAATGTACCTGAATCAAATAATATTACTACGCAAAACTTAGTTGACGATATTATCAATAAACGAACACATTTTTTTCATCGATTGACTCAAGCAGAGAAAACTCACAAAACAATATAATCGTTAAACTGCTGCATAAGAAAGAAAATCCAAAATCCTTTGTAATTACAGACCAATTAATCTACTCATCTTTACATACAAGATTTTTTACTGGTGATCTACAATCTCTAATAAGATAGAAGAAAACTAATCATAGGAATAAGCTGACTTTAAATGAGTTCTTTAAGCATAAACCATCTCCATTTGATGCATCACCTCAAAGTAGAATACAGAAGGTCAGTCTTTATAGCATTTGTCAACTACTAAAACGCCTTTAATTTACTAGAAAATGATCAAATCATTGAGACAAGTAAACATCAAGGTGTAGACGGTGTTTATAAAAGTTTTACAACATAACCAAAAATATAGAATCTCTTTAATCAAACTACAAAAAAAACTCGGATCCCTTTTAACTCGTGAAATGAGTAGAAGAAAGGGATATTATCGCAACTATTGAAAACTGACCTTGAAATAGCTTTCCGAAATGTAGACTTGATAATTAAAGGTATCAAAATGGATGGCGAATAGATCAGTCATCAACGATTTGCTGACGAAGGCTTCGTTTTTGTCGAAAACTTTCAAAATTTTCAAATAATTCAAAATAAACAGAATGGAAAAAGTTGGTTTTAATATAGATTCTAGTAAAACCAATATAATGACAGTGAAACAACAATACAAATAAGTAACGCATAGTTGGAAAACGTAAACTACGGCATCCAATAGGGAAAACGAACCCCATTTAATTTTCAGAACAGATTAGCAAGCATTCAATAGAGCAATCTTCAGGAAGAAGAACTTCCTATTTTCCTTTGAGAGAAGAGCCTATAAACAATACATTTGTCAAAAAACACGGTCGGTGATGAAATATAGAAAAGAATCAAGAAATTAGTTTTTTTTAAGAATCTTGTAACGTGCAAAGGAAGAATACTAGTAAACATCAGCTAAAAATATCTAAAAACAGCACTGTCTATTTCTCTACTTGGTATTTATGCTGAGAGCAAAAAGTATTTACTCTTGTTTCAATAATAAGTATGATCAGTTCAGGTGAAATTGGCAAGTGATTTAGAATGATCTACAGTTTGTTGTTTAAAGTAAGAAGTGGCTTTTTAAAAACCTTTAACACCGCCAAGACAAAACTTCTCTCTAAAAATAAGTTCATATTTCTTCGTAAAGATAACTTTATTTCGATACAAATATCTTGGTTAAAATTGGGCTATTCATATGCAAATTATGTATTTAACGATAAAAAGGTTAGTAGTTAACCTACTCCTCCACAATATTTCATCTTTAACGTCCCATCATCGATTGACCTTACAACCAATGAATCACTGCTATCTAAATGACTATACCCGTGGGTCCTGCATCATATATGAAGCTATCGAGAGTAGTTTAGTAAAATGTTCTCTCTAGGAAATTCCATTAAAATAGCTTGCTTTATGACTCCTCCACATCCTTTCTCTTATCCCTGCTTGAAATTCTTCTTAACGATTTATATATTTCTGAGACAAGACTAACTTTGAGTGGAAGGAGACAGAGAGAATGAAAGAGAGAAATGGGGGTGGGGAGAGTAGCGCGCGGTGGGCGGAGATTGACAAGTATCGTGCATTAGATAAAAATGCCGGGTGAAAGTGGTCTAAGCTACAAACAGCAGTAATAGCAGGCAAAAAGATAACGATCATGTTCGTGCTGAACAGCCACTTCTGCATTTTTCTTTTCATTTGTTTCCTTTATCTATTTTATTTCTTTTTTCCTTGTCACTTTTAGTGTTTTATTCGATTATGTTTTTACATTTGTTTCGAACTATGCATTGCTTTGTTCCGATTTCTTCTTTTTTCATCCCATTTCAATTTTTTCTTTCCTTCCTTCAACTTCTGTTCACATGGTTCATGAGATATTCTGCAAAAAATAATTTGAATTAATTTGATGATTGGTTTTATTTCCAGATTCTTTCTCTAATCAATAAGCGAGTATCGCATAATCCATAGATTAATATTTCTATAACTCGGAGAAATTAGTGAAATATGTCCGCCCAGACCTCTGACAAAAATTGGTGATCTGTTTCTGAAAATCAATTAGAATGTGATTAGCATATACTTTGCTATTCGAACCAGTGTGCTTATCTTGATTGTTATAATCTCAACGTCTTCTTCAGGTGTCTATCGTCGTAATTTTATTGAAATCTCGAGCCAAACCTGTTACCTTTTACAGGTATAAATGGTTTTCATTTCGCGTCCTATACTTAAGGAGATTTAATTAGTTAACAATTGCCATATTTATATTCGTGCCGTTTGTTCGTTTTTTTCACTGAATCAGTGTATGTGACAATTCAGTACGACCAGTTTCACGATTTAAACACACAACTGCCAAGGAAACATATAAGTTTTAGCTAAGGCTTTAATTCATTAGGCCACTTTCTCTTGAAAATATTCAAAGGAACAAACTGTTATGAAGAGCAATAGAATACAGATAATTTATCTAAAAAAAGAAAACGCTAAAAGCTAAGCTGAATGTTCTTTTTGCATTTAAAATGAATGAACCGAATTGATTTCTTGCGTTTATGAATTTTAGAGAATATATATTTTTCGAATGTTCTATCTATCTATCTATCTATCTATCTATCTATCTATCTATCTATCTATCTATCTTACAGGATGTTTTGGGATGTATATGTGCGTACATGTGAACGTTATCCTTGTCGATGTGGAACTACTTCCAGTTACTCAAATATTATCAGTTTTTCCAATGATATATTCAGAGACACTTAAATTTCAAATATTAAGTTTTCGCACAAAATCTCTGGTTCTTTGAGTAAATCCAATTCAATAGTTTCTTTCAAAAAATTCTGCATTTATACTTGTTGCGTCTTTCAGAGTGATACTCTGTGGATATCTTCATTTTAAATGTTTAAACTACCACCGAAATGTACCAGCTTTCCCTACATCCATATCGACTGCACAAATGTTTTAAAATTCCTCTGTAGCAGAACTACCCTATCAGAATTCATACAATAATAACATGTTACTATAAACTATAAATACATTATAAACGACATACTGTCGGATAGAAAAGAAGATGTGCTAAGTCTAAACGCAGTTTTTTCCATTAAAACTTAGTTGTGCCTTGGTTGATTGACTCATAATTCATAGCGGTTATTTCAGTCTCTGACAATCCTAATATATATATATATATATATATATATATATATATATATATATATATATATAATACTAGCAGTATAGTCCGGCGTTGCTCGAGTGTAATGAAAGCTTTAAAACTAATCCATGGTCCTGGAGTTCAGACTCTTTGGACGTTGACACGAAAGACTAAAAAGCAATAGTTGTTTCCAGTTAAAGCAAAACCGTAGACTGAAAGAAAAATGAATGGATGTAAATCAAATTTTGATTTCCTGGTATCGATATAAAATAAGTTTTTTTCGTCGTAAACTGAGTTTTGAAGATCTCTGAGTAAATTTTGAAGTACTCTGAGTAAATTTTGAAGTCTTCTGAGTAAATGGTATCATGGCTGAGACTAAGAACTACAATTATACCTACTTAGAGCCAAACCTGAAGCAAAACTAAAATAAAAGGGGTGAAAAAAAATACAGGCATAAAGGCAGATAAAGAGACACACACACAAACATCTTGCTTTATATATATATATATATATATATATATATATATATATATATATATATTATCTATTTTCTGCAGTATTGTAAGAACTGCAGCCTTGAAACTTCTGAATATCGTTTCTTATGTCTTTGTCTATGAGTGTATGAAATTTGATTAAATCGGACCACTCCTTCTATAATCCGATTTTTCGATTATCGATTTTCGATATTTATCGGGAGTACCTCGACACAAAACCTAGCTAAGAACTTTCGCAGACACTTATAGTACAACTGTGTAAATTTTCAAGAAAATCGGTTCAGTCGTTTCGGAGTCTATAGGTAACGGACACACAGAGACACACACAGACAAAGTTCCATTTATAAATAAGTTTAGATATATATATAAAAATAAAGAAAAAAGAAAAACCTATCACAGTCAACGCGTTTTGTCCTCCCAACATAATTTTTAATATTGAAGAAATACTATGAACTGCCAATGAAGGGTGAAGGTAATAACTATTGCCAGTACACATTGAGCTAAGTTTACACTACTATGAAATAATAAAATCAATATTTAGATAAATGTGCTATCGAATACAGGTAATCTAAGTTGCACTGACAAAAACAAAACAACAACAACAACAATAATAATAATAATAACAACAACAACAACAACAACAACAATAATAATAATAATAATAATAATAATAATAATAATAATATGTCTAAAGTAAGTGTTCCAGTGATTAACCAACAAATACGTTAAGAAGAGGCAAATATGCAGTAGCTCTGCATATTAAACATTGGGGAACAAGAAATGACGTCGTGGAAAACTTTCCCTCAACTTTCCCTCCTTTGATTGCACATAAATCTTCTGAAGATTGCAAATACGAATAACGGACATCAGAATAGTTCTAGTATCAATAAATCTAAATATCAATTTGACATTGAATTTTGTCATCAATGAAACCGAATGGAGCAATTATTTGTTGCGATTGCATTGATTATGGCAGAAACGAATGAACTTTTTTTGTTTGCTCGTTTTTGTGATGAGAAAGTGTTTTAAAAATATTGATTATACATCACTCTAAATATCTGATGTTGAAATATTACTATTATTTTCTTTTTAAATAAAAATAAAACTTTTTATATTAATTGTAGACAAAGTTTTATTAGATTTTAATCATAATATCCCGTTCATCCTCGGTGAATCACTCAAGTGCTTACTCGGAGTTCATCATGGAGCTGAGTTACCACAAGGTCTATTAGGAAAACAAATATAGTAACCTTGGGTTTAATAATACCGGACATCTCAAGAATCATAACAGGCACCAGTGTATATCAGTTGGACATTGGCGTATATTTTGCTACTTTTCGATTTTTCATTTGCCAAGTAACAGATTCATGCGAAGTAGGTCAGGTTGTTATTTGCGAAAGATTGACTGCAAGTAAAAGAGAAAGATAAAATGAGAACAACAATGGCGAAAAGAGAAGTAAAATTAAGTCTTAGAGTTTTTGCCTTGATGGGAGATTTGCAGTTAAGATCTTTTCAGTAACGTTGTTTAGTGAGTTGCTGCATATATAGTAATGTGTGCCTTCAATAAAATATAAATAATTACAATTGTACAGCTTTTTCCTCTGATAAGAAATGAATCCACAGACTTTATGGCATGTCCAAAATAAAAGTAAATAACTAAGTTGTAGTCTTTTCGAACCTTAATTTAAGTTTAGATTTCATAACTTTTATCCAAATTGCTGATTTGGTAAAATTTAACATTATAAGATAGGAAAACCGAAAAGTTAGTCTTACTGACAGTTGAAATTTATAGATTTTTTTTTGTCAAAACAGATTTTCAGGATATTAGGTTTCTGAAGTTCATTAAATTTTATGCCACTTTCTATTATCGATGAGATTTTCTTACCAATCTTTTTTTGTTTTTGATAATGTGGAAAATTAAAAGCTTGAGTATATCATTATTTTCACTTTAAATTACATGTGCTAGCCATTTTTTGTTGCTGCTAGAAGTGTTCAGATGACGCAACTGAAATGTACTAAACCATTTTCCTCACATCTGTGCTTATAAACACGAAGAGTAATAGTCTAAGAAAATATCAAATTGATTTGTTAAAATTGATTTTCATAGAATTGTGATAGTCTAGTTTATAGAATTTGAATCACTTTTTTTACCATAATAGAACCAATTGAGATATCTCTGTACATGAGTTGATCTTTAGGACGACCATTGTATTGCACATATGCATAATTCATAAACAATATGAAACTTATTAAAAAGTTTTTCAATAAAAACATATCACATAAATAACTATTGGTCAACTTAATCTCACGATAGTCAATTTAAACATAATCAAATCTGGCCAATAATTATAAATTTTTAAATGTAATATTATGAAATGTCTTCCGTTATTGAAGTCAATATCACTTTAAATCCAAGAAAGCCTACATTTGATGATAAATATAAAACTTGCGTTGATGGAATGCAATCTTTGTTCAATTATATTCTCTTTTTATCTACAAATAAATATCGAAGTTGTTATATTAACAGATAGCGTATGCAATACGCTATTAACAAGGTATTTTTTGTTTCGTAATGTTTAATGTATCGTGGAATGCTTCTTGATAATTAATTGTTTCAGAGAAGGCGTATACTGTTATTCCAGAATGAACTGTTAACTCTGAAATTATTCTTATTCACACATATATAAGAACATTTTTCTGGATTAGACCTATTTGGTTGTCAAGATAGATATTTTCCTTCAGCAGCACTTACAATTTACAAAATCAATACTTTCGTGTGTTAACTTTCCAGACAATAAAGTTACCACAGCTTGTTGGTTTTACTTCTATTATTCAATATATTTGTGTATTTTAAAATTATTTGAAAGTGTACTGGCTTGAATTGGGCTTTAAGTTTAATTAGATATTTATATGTAGGTACCACCACTCATTTTCGATACTTAAATTGAAATTGAAATTTTAAAAATAAATAAGTTATCTTCAATCATTAAAATTAGCTTTAATTGAAACTCAAGCTATTAAATTTAATAATTCTAATAAGCAAAAAATACTGGTGTATTTTTAACCGAAATTATATTGATTGAGATCTAAAATTTTGAAATTTTACATTTTTTTAAAAATATACCGCCATTTTTGATTGATTGACACATTACGTAAACAGTAGCCAAATTTCTGTTTAAAAATCTTGCAAAAATAAAATATACCTCGCTGACACGTTATTTAAATCAATTTTTAAAATTAAAACTTACCTTTATCTGTTTTCAATCAATTAATAATTGCTTGCTGCCAGACATTTACAATAAAAAAAGAAATTAATTACGGTAGCACTGTTTTATGTCAGTTATTCTAAGCGATGACGACTACCGGGAGCGAGAACGCAAGAACGCAATGTGTGGAAGACAATCGTGCCAAAATTTTCATATCTTTTTTTTTTAATTATTATAAATTAGTTAATGTTCCTACGGTCACAATTAATTAAAAAATTGAGGAATTAAAAAAAAATACTTACTTGAAATGTTGAAGGATTACTTGCAAAAAATTTTAGAAACGTAGAGAATAAAATATCGTAAGAATGAAAATGCGTTCTTCTATGTTTTGCTATGAAAGAACGCTTGTTAACTTATAAAATCAATTTGACCCATATGGGACATCGTACTTTATAAATTTGAACATCGTATTTTATAAATTTGAACATCGTACTTTATAAATTTGAATATATTTGCACAAATAAATATCTTTTCTTTAAATATACGGGGTGAAAATTTTTTATTAATTTTATTAATTTACGTGGAGCGGGGTTACAGAGTTAAAAAAAAAATTTCCATCTATATTTTTTAAAAAAATTAATTTAAAAAATAATTTTATTAATTTGTGAATGAGTACTGAAAGTTTCATTAAAATCCGACAATTATTTGATTTTTGCGAGAATTTTTAAATTAATGTGTTTGTCACCGAAAAAGTGAGTTACGTAAAAAAAGAGTTATGTAATCAATTGTAAACAATCGTAAGATTTTCTTCGATTTTCAAATCAAAACAAAATTTTCTGCCAAAATTTCGAACATGTTAAAAGGGATTAAAAATTTTATAAAATAAATAAAAATTACTTAGATCTTTCCTCTTAATAATATTATAAACATTTTGATAGAAAAGGTTAGTTTTATTAAGTTTTGAACCTTTTTAAATCATACTATACTGGATTTTTTGTGATGTAATGGAGGTACCTATTTATATGTATTTCTTTTCGTAACAACATATTGCATGATTAAAATGCATGAAAAGTGAGAAACAGATTTGATGTTGAAGGATTTGACACACAGAAACAGACACATATATATTGACATTTCTTTTTTGTAAGCGTTTCACCCCGAGCAAGGCATTTCACTGCCACTACTGCGCAGGGGGCTACATAGAGTGGAGAAAGGATAGTTAAATATAGGAAATGTCAGAGGGTGGGTGATAGGCGGGTAAGAATACCGAGAATGAGGGTTGGGTAGATGAGAGTGTTCTGAGAATAATTGGAAGTTAGTGTGATAGGAGGTGTCTCTTGACCTTACATTTAAACACCTGGAGATTGTAGCTGTCGGGAATGCAGACATGTGGAAGGGAATTCCACAGGCGGGAAGCGTGAGAAAAAATGCTGTTGGAGTAGAAATTACGGTTACATCTTATCTGTTTAACTGTAAAAGGGTGGGGCCTAGTTGCCAATCTAGTGTCTCGTGTAAATTCGTGCTTAGGCGGCACTAATGATCTAAGTTCTTCGGAGCAGAAGCCATGAAAGTACTTGTAGAAGAGGCACAGGGAAGCCACATCACGCCGGTGAGAGAGTGGTTGCAGCCGGTCTGCCAAGTCTGTATCAACCACGTTACAGTTTCTCCTTTGTATTTTGTCAAGAAGCCCAAGGAGAGTAGCAGGGGCACCCGACCAGATGTGGCAGCAGTATTCAATACATAGGCGGATGGTAGATTTGTATATGTGCAGGATAGATTCAGGCGGGAAAAACTTCCGGGCCCTGCACAGAGAGCAGACTTTCATAGCGGCAGATTTAGCAATGGATTCCATTTGAGGTCCGCCGAAAGTGTAAGGCCAAGGAGGCGTAGTGTTTTACTCTCTGGGAGGCAAGCCTGTTTCATGCTTCTGTCTTTATCATACATACTATCAGATACGGGATATATTTGTGAAATGTGTCGAAAAATTGAAAAAGAATTTCGGTTGAAAGAGGACCGATATGGTAGAATCTGTCCCATACTGTTAAAGAACAATAGATTTGGCTCTTTATAAAATAGTATAGAAATACAGAGCATCCATAATAAATCCTATAAAACAATCAGCATTCACTGGGTGACTGAAAAGTTTGAAAGACTTAAGTTTTAGTGAGTTTTTATTCACTATAATTGTTTTAGATTTTGGTGTTTTCAAACAGTAAATGAATGTATTTTAGGAGATTGCACAGTCTAAAACTAAGTCGTCTGTATTAGCAGACATTAAGCATATAAAGGGCAATTTAGAGCACTCGGCATTTAAACTGTCTATGTATATAGAAACTATTAAGAAAAACGTTGCATATCCATTCTTTAGAAAGAACTCCCAACAATCACTGATGGTTATTTGAATAATAATAAAAAACAGTAATAAACTTTTCAAAGAAGATTAAGTCCCATTATAAGCAACAAAAAGGACCCGAGAGTAGTACGGTCAACTAGATATTAAAAGATTGTTTTTACAGCTAAATATTTGACAGATAAATATTATGTATGAAAATATTAAAATTTGCACATGAAAAATCTACTATATTTTAATTTTGTATTATATTCTAGAAGTGTTTATGCTGTTCAATAAACACTGTCTTTTAAAAATAGACATCTATTTTCTTTTGACATGTATTTGTCCTGTAATTTTTAATGTAAGTGACTGATATCAGAAAAGTTCAGGTTGACATACGAATCATTGACGTACGTGATTACTTATCTTGGAAACATAAAATCTTAAATTTGTTGACTACGTACTTTTCAAAATGGCGTCATGAACGTGTGTATTTCTTTTCGTATATAGATGTGTATGTTATAGCGACTTACTAAGCGTATATTAGATATATTAGGCAAAAATATAAAGTAATCTGTAAAATTCGAATTCAGTCATAATTGACCTAAAGGGACAAACTTATTAATCATTACACCTTGTCGAAGTGTCTTGGCTTTTAGGTTATAGCGATTTACTAAGCATAGCTCAGATGCGGTACAAGACCAAAAGTATAGAGCATTTATTGATCAAACGTTCTGCTGTGTAGTAATTGCTCTAGCAAGAAAACCTTATTAACTACTACATCACGTCGAAATGTCCTGGTTTGTACGTTATAGCGAGTTATAGCTTAGATGTGATGCGAAGTCTAATGTAAGGAACAACCAGTGAAATTCAAACTTACAACTCAGTCGTAATTGCTAACAATTACACCAGTTCCTCAGTTTATACGTTGCTTCTTGGATTACATTTATTTCTTGTATGATTACGTTTTGCTGCAACAAATGCTTAGTAAACAAAAAACACAATTGAGAAATAATTTTTTGTTTTGGCATTTTCACTTCGTTGGAAGTAATAATGAAGGCGATTTTTCTGTTGTTTACCAAAATACACGCCTTTATATTGAAGTCTGTCTCTAGATTATAAGTAAGCCTTTAAGTCCTGTATGTTTACTATTTCCACACGCACGCATTCAAATAAACAAGTTTAATTTCGATACTTCATTGTGATATTATTATGTCATTTTTCATCATATTTCGATTTCTGCTTTGGTCTCACTACCAACCAAGTCTGCGGGGAGACCTAAGGCAGGTCGTGGCGTGTTGTTATGACTCCATTTCATGTTTTTCTATATTCCCTATCATCCCTAGCATTACATAGATAAAGTTTTCCTTAGTGTGTGGGCTGTACTTAATAAGACAATTTTTTGTATATCTCTTAAGCTGGGGTTTCCAGGGATTCTTTCAATGTGTTGTTTTGTTCCATTTTTTATCATTCCAAGTGCACCTACTATCACTGGCACAACTCTTGTTTTCAATTTCCACATTTTTTCTATTTCAATTTCCAGGTCTTTATATTTTGACAGTTTTTCAAATTCCTTGATTGCTATGTTACAATCCGCTGGACAAGCCATATCAATTAATAGACAAGTTTTCTCCTTCTGGTTTTAACAATAATGTCTGGCCTGTTTGCTTCAATTTTTCTGTCTGTGTAGATGGTGTAATCCCATAGAATGGTTACATCTTCTATTTCTGTAACCGGTGCTGGGTGATGTTCATACCAGTGTTTGTTTACAGATTTTCCATAATGTTTGCAATGTGCAAATTGCCCAATGTAAATATTGCCCAACTCTATCGTGGCGATTTTTATATTCATTTGGAGCAAGCACAGAAAAGCCTGAGATTATGTGGTCTATTGTTTCTTGGTGTTTATCACAAAACCTGCATTTTGGATCCATATTATTATGCATAATATTTGCCTGAAAGTTTCTAGTGAAAAGACTTTGGTCTTGTGCTGCAAGAATAAAGCCTTCAGTTTCAGACTTTAATCCAGATGCACGTAACCATCGATGAGTATTAACTTTGTCAACATTGGATTTATTGGCACGTTCTGGGTATTGGCCATGCAGAGGTTTGTCTTGCCAGCGTTGTTTCATCTGTTCAAGAGCTTTATCTTTGGTTTTCATTTTCATATTTTTTGCCGCAATAGTTGGTACTTGGCTTCTGTTTTGCTTTTCTACAGAATCTACTAACTGTAAATCTTGTTTGTATTTACTGCCTTCTTTTATTATTGAATATTTTTTCTTTCTTCATGTTGCCTTACTAATTGTATCATCTAATCCTTTGTTGTTTCTATGTATGTTAGTAAGCCAATAGTTGTTGTCTTGTATGACAATTCCAGCTGAATAAGACCTCTTCCACCTTCTTTACGGGGTATGTATAGACGGTCTACATCAGCCTTTGGATGATGCATCTTATGCTTAGAAAGAAGCTTTCTTGTTTTAGAATCCATTCGCCTGATGTCGTTTAGAGTCCAGTTTAAGATGTTGAAGCTATATTGGACAACTGGGATTGCAAGGCTATTAATGGCCATAACTCTGTTCTGAGAATTCAATTCAGTTTTTAATATCATTCGTAGCCTTCTATAGTACTCTTTACGCACTATTTCTTTCATTTTTTTATGGTGGATGTTTTCGCTCTCATTTACACTTAGGTATTTATAAGCTTCTTCTGGTTTCAATTCTTTTATTGTTACAGCAGGGTCTAAGCTAATTGAGGATGTTTCTTGTATTGATCCACGTAAAACTGTAGCTTTAGCACATTTATTCAAATTAAATTTCATTACAATGTTTTCGCTGAAGCATTTTACAGTTTGCAGAAGACCTTCCAGCTCATTATCATTCTTAGCATATAACTTTAAGTCATCCATGTAAAATAGATGGCTTATTTTCTTTTGGCCTGTTTTATAACCACATTCTGTCTTATTAAGTTGACTGGTTAGTGCTATTAATGATATGCAGAATAGTAAGGGAGATAAAGAATCACCTTGAAATATACCTCTTTTGATGTTTATTTCATCAGACTTATAGGTTCCATTTATATGATTGAGGTAAAGGGTTGTTTTCCATATAGACATGCACTGTTTGATGAAATTGATGATGACGGGCGATATCTTGTATATATTTAAAGTCTTTAAAATCCAGGGATGTGGCACACTATCGAATGCCTTTCGATAATCTATTCAGGCTGTACTAAGATTTTTCTTTGTACTGTAGCAGTTTTCCAGGATCATTTTGTTAATTAGCAATTGGTCTTTACATCCATAACAGCCACGTTTGCACCCTTTTTGTTCAAGCGGTATCATGTCATTTCTTTCTAAGAATAAATATGTCTGTTTTGTTAAAATAGATGTTAATAGTTTATATCTTGTCGGAAGACATGTAATTGGTCTGTAGTTTTTCGGGTTGTTTGTGTCACCATTCTTGGGTAGAAGAAATGTAATTCCTTTGGTCATCCCTGCAGGAATTTTAGTGGGATCGCCAACCATTTCTTGAAGTTCTTTGGCTAGTTTTTTATGTGCTGTATTTAAATAATATAGCCAAAAGTTAGGAATTTTATCTATACCTGGGGATTTCCAATTGTGTGCTTTTTTTTGTGCAAATTTAACATCATCTTCTGTAATTCCAGCCCATGTCTGTTCTGGTTTATTTTTCATTCGTTCTATCTCTTGTGCAATCCAATCTACTTCCTTGCTATGTTCTTTAGGGCAAGCCCATATCTTTTCCCAGAACTGTGTGACTTCTTCCATTCTAGGGGGGACTGTCACTTCAATTCTTTTTTTACCTATTTCCCTGTAAAATCTCTTTGTATCGGTTTGAAAAATCTTGTTTTGTCTGTAAAATCTTGCTCTTTTCTCATAGCGCCTTATTCTTTGAGCCTTCAGTTGTATTTTTTGCTTTATTTTTTCTTTAGTTGATAAGACTTCATTTTCATTTCTAATGTTGTATTTTCTTTCGGCTCTTCTGCTTTTCCTAGTTCTTACATTTATTCCTCTACTCAGTTCATCCAGTACTGATAGTTCACTTCTAAGTTGTTCGATTTCTTTTTCTATTTTTCTTTTCCAAGGTGGATCTTCATGTCTGCGAGACTGCCTTGTTTTTATTTTGATGTTCAATTTTTTTGTTGCTGCTGATGCATATATTGCTTCATTGAGATTTGTATGAGTGTCTTCATCCAAGATTAATTTGAGTGCTGCATTGTAGAGTTTAATAGTTCGGAGGTTATGCTTTGTTGGTTGTAATTTTGGGAGCTTTTCTCGTTCCTCCATTGTAATATTTTGTATTTGACTTAGATGGTTCTTTATTTCTTCCTTGGCTTCCTGTATACTGTTCTTATTTTCCGTCAAATAATTATGTTCGATGTGTTCTGAACTCGTTTTATTTTCGTCTTTTAACTGACTCAGATCACATCTTTCCATCACTTTTAAACTTACAGCATTATCTTTGCACTGATTTGTGTGTTTCACGGTTTCTACATTATGACCTGTGGCTTGTTTGATGTTATTACTTTTTATTTCTGATTCTGCCTCTGTCAATCGGTTATTACGAATAATGTACCTTCGTACATATTATTATATTTATTATTATTATTATTATTATTATTATTATTATTATTATTATTATTAATATTAATATTATTATTATTATTATTATTATTATTTTTGCTATTATTATTACTTCCTTGGGTTTCTGTTGTATAAACAATCTCTTGTCTTTAACTAGATCATCGAAGAAGCTTTAATAAAAGTGAAACATGTTATATTAAAACACATTTCCTACTGTTTATCTATCATAGTTCGTAAACTGTACTTGTGAGTACAATTTTTTTTATTTCTTTAAGGAATAGGATACCAGAAATCCGTTCAGTAGGTCTATCGGAACCCTTTTCAATCAATCAGAGGGCACCAACTACCACTGAAATTATTTGTATTCTCGTGTACCACATCTTTTAGATTACCACGTCAAGATCCTTGTATTTTGACAGTTTTTGATGTATCAAAGTTACATTACAATCTGCAGGAACTACCATGTCAATAAGAAAGCACAATCTGTTTTGTGGTCTTTGAACACGATGTCTGGGCGATTAGCTTTGATTATTTTATCTATTTTTCTATTCTCCATTTCTTGAATGTTTCTTTTGAACAGTTATCTAATCCGAAATGTCATCACTGAAACATTTTACAGTATTGAGGATAACCTACAATTCATTGTCCTCTTTGGAAAAGAGTTTGATATCATCCATGTAGAATAGAATCACTTTCTTTTTTTATTTTGTATCCATAGTTATCACTGTTTGCACACAAACACAAGACATAAACTGGTCTGTAGTAAGCACACAAAATAGACTGACTACAACAGAATTTTTAGACTCACTGGATTTCTATATTTAAGCGTCTAGACTAGTTCATTTCGTCACCGAGGAAGTTATTTACTCCATAAAAATACTCTTGGTAATTTTCTTGCGCAATTCCTCAGAATTACAAATTTTCCTGCACCTGTCTCAGAATTTTAAGTTGCAAAAACAACTAGCGATGGATGTAAAATCAAAATATATGTTCCAACCATTTTACTGCCAAAAAGTTTTGATTGAACAAAAAAGAAAATGCACATGTCATAGTACCGAAAAGGTATTTAAATATTCTGTTTGATTGCATATCCAGATTTGGTGATGTGAGTCGGGTCGAGATAAATTGTCATCACCCTCTTGTAATTAGTCGTTAAATAATTAAATATACCGAATAAATCAATGTAATGAAAATTAGATGGGATTCTTTGTTTTTTCTATGTAACCCCTTGATTGTTTCTTTCATTACAGCTTCCCACATGCCATTACTCGAGTCTAAATTGAGAAAACTGATAGCAATCATTACAAAATAAAACAATAAAACAAGAAGTAATTTTTGTACTAACAATAAAAAATACTACATAATGTTGCATGAGTAAAGTCTCTGATGTTTTACACCCTTCAAAAATCTACCATATCTCCCAATCCGTTCCCTGGAACAAAGAAAAAAGATCATCAAAAAGTCAACGAAGTACATCATCAAACTCAGCAAAAGTTGCTACAGAAAAGAAAACAAAAACCCAAACCAATTTTTTAACATTGGGGAAGACGTGTGCCGAATGTCCAAAGAACAGACTGACAAAGCTTTAATACAATCTAGAAAAATGAGACTTTAAATTACTCTTAAATATGGAGGTGGAAAATAATAATAATGATAACAAAAACATTCCAGAAGCTAAAAAGGATTCTGACGGTGGTAAAATCAGACCAGGATATCCAACAAATATGGGCGATGATAGTCGAAGTGAATGCCACCTTTAGCTTTATTCATCCCTGTCTTTCTTTGATTAAGAAAATGTTAAACATCAAATCAATATTGTTCTGGGAGGCTCCCGTTCTTTATCCACCCCTCCTTGTATAAAGCTTTAAAATTCACTTTCCCTGAAACATTGATAGCCTGTCTTCTAATGGCATTATCAAGAGTGAGATTGGACAGGTAATCGGTATCCTCACTCCGGCCATGTGTTTGGATGCGGTAAGTACTCTTTGCTCAGGCTTTGCGTGCAGGATGTTACTATAAAAGATAAGGCTCTTCGTCTCATTGGAGTTTATTTGCTCAATAACTATGTTTAACAGCCTGATTTGTTCCGCGGATTCAGCCATTTTTGACGACGACTCGTCGGTTAATAACTGGAATATCGTCCTTGACCTCGACATATAGATCGTATAGGGGCAACATCGGATACTAACAACCGGTATGTGAAACCATTTTGAGACTTTATCAACAAGTTTGATCTTGTTGATAAGTATCGTATTGAACACCCTTGGACTTGGAAGAATAGGAGCAGCTGGGCTATGACGGTGCGTTCTAGCTACTTCGACTGATTTCGAGTTAAGAGAGTCTATGTAGGGCTCTTAGGTTGACTAAGTTTTCATTCGATAGCTTACTCAGACCATAAGCTTGTCCAGGTTAGGGTAAACCTAAGATTGGGATGGCTGGCTACTGGAAATTAAACGTATTATTATTTCGCGTGCGAGTAATCCAGGACCAATTGCTACTAATGCCACAGTATGAATTGACGGGAGCTGTGATTGGGAAAATATGGTTTGATAAATTAAAATCCAAAATTAGGTTGTCTGCTGCTAACTGTTCAGTTTGACGCTTATTTAGTCGATATCCCCGCCTTGAGGCGACTGAAGCGGCTTGGTGACAGGGCCCCATTACTGAGTTGGAAATCTGGAAAGCACTGAAGCTTGTTGGTGGTACGCATCTTCGGGATTAGTAGATCTGCTCTACGAACTTTACTTGAGGTAGTCGACTGTCTTTCTTCTCTGATCGATTGAGATAAGTTCAAGGCATTTGGTAGAATTGACAATCGATTTCTAGAGGCTGTCCTTTTTGTCGTCGGTTTCTGGCCGTATTTTCGAAGTTGGATCCAACTTCTGTATAAGTCTTCCGGTGTGCTGAGGGATGTGAATGGAGTAAGATCAGAACCTTTCGTATTGTCCCTCTCTTTTCGAGATGGTCTGATTTCGCCTTAGCTGTACGTTCTTGCGGCGGAGCCTTTTCTTTCGCAAGTAAAAGATGAATAATGCCCTACGCGGAATTTCCCTACCTGGTGCTATCACCTAGGGTAAGTACTCCGACAATGCTGACAACTTTTCGATTCTTGTATCGAGCAGAGATGAGAATGGTGAACACGGCAAAGAAATTAAAAAGTACCAAACGGTAACAGGGGATCACGATCAACAGCGATAAGTTTGTTGGGTTGCGTTTGGGTGCGAGTAAGGGGTTTCTTTTCCCGAGACATTCCTCTGGACAGAAGAACTGGTGAAGATTCACGGCGTCTAGTTCGTTCACGGTCTCCTCTTGGAAATGAATTGATCGAAGGTCCGGGAGAAGCTGATGTCGCAATTTGTCTGTGGTCCCGGAGGAATCTTTCCTTAAAGGGGAGAGCGGATGTATATGCCTCGTACCTCTACTTGTTTCTCCGTTACCAACTCTTGGTTCATCTTCTTCTGTTTATCACACTGATGTTGTTATTAAATGTCTTGTTTTCCTCGTGGGAAGGTAGGACTTCCAAGGTTTGTCGAGAGATCTGTTACCTCTATCCCTCTGAAGGCAGTCTGGTATGAAGGCAGGCTTCCAAGGTTTGTCGAGAGATCTGTTACCTCAATCCCTCTGAAGACAGTCTGTTATGCCTAGCATTGAGATTTGTCAGCATACTAGACCGGATGTGTTTGCAGTTGAATGAGAATGGCAAATTTTAGAAGGAACCGTAAAAAGACCCCATCCCTGAAAATGCAAGGAAGAGGCCCGACGTTTACCTCCAGGTGAGTGTTCCTTCTGTTGTGAATGTTTGGGATTGCTCTCAACTGAAGATTCGGATAAAAAGGAAATGAATCCCTCTATCAGAATTCGGCAAAAGGTGTGTGAATGTTGTGCGTCTGTGCCGAGCAAAAGGAGAACGGCATTTTGATACCGGCAATGCATTAAGGATATTAGGAATTTCTGAAATGAACATTGGCAACCTCCCCCAAAATAGGGTAGTTTAGGCTTATTTTGTTTTTAGTCTGTCAAAATGTTTGCTCAGTGGACCACTACTATTATATGCCTCCACTTTCTTTAGATTAATTTCTCCTCATCTCCCCTTAAGTGACCTATGACATCACTTCTCTGTTGGATGTGGGGCGCCTTTCGTTTTTCTAGTGTGTTTTTCGTTTTTGTTGTTGTGCTTGAATTAGTGTGTGATTGAGTGAGTGTTTGGTTAAAGGATTGCTAGAATCTTTAAGTCCCGCATTAATTTCGTCCAGATAACTGATTTTTCTGCCACATTGGGTGGGTTGGGGGTTATTACTAACATTGTTTCTGTTTTGTTTCTTGTAAACACATCCTGTCTTCTTCGTAAACTTTCATTGCGGCTATAGATTTTGTGAAGTTGTTATTTTATTCCCCACCCCCATAGACAAATTGCATAGATGGAGGCTTTATTGAGTTTCTGAAGTATTATTGTGGTTGTAATAAGAATGGCAAGTAAAAATGTGTTGTTTTGGTGTAAGGATTATTGTGTTATGTTTGGGTCAGTGGTTCTGGTTAGTTAAGTCTGAGACAAATAAATACTATTCTTCCCCAACCGTAGTTTTTGGCCTTGTGACAGATTTGCACAATAAATATCGCTGGGGTCAGTCTTCAGAGTATTTTTACAGACGTCATGGCGAGTACCTAAGCAAGACTTAATATTATAACCGATAGAAATCGAGTTATGACAAATCTATTTTTAATCACTAGCTATATTCACACCATCTATCTATCTATCTATCTATCTATCTATCTATCTATCTATCTAATATTTGATTACTGCAAATGCGAAGCGAAGAAAGGGTTTATTATTTTATAGTCTGTACTAATTATATTTAAATACATGATTATTAATATAAAAGAAACCTCCATTTAATAGAAATACACTTTGATGCTAATAGTGAATTAAATGAATCAACCCGAAATATATTTTTGGTTATTTGATATTCATCATTATGACAGATATCTGGGAAAAGTTTCTTATAAAATCTATTTGGATGAGAAAATAAAAAAGAAAGAAAACATGAGAGAAAGAAAGAAAATTGCGTTGCGTAACAGTAACAAATGATTTGGATAAAAATTAAAAAATATATGTATCTTCAGTAATTGATATTGCTGTTGGGTTGACTGAAAGTTTGATTCAGTTTTTGTAATTAAATATCATTAGGAGAATTTACTTCACTCAAAAAGGTCACTGCATTTATCAATATAATATTTTTATATGTTGTTTTATATTTTTGCAAATCGACCGCAAAAATGTTCTGCGCAGTTTATAGAGAAGTTTACTCTGAATGATTTAAGGCGCCAAAAGTGCTGTAGATTTCTTACTGAATGATCAGGTAAAAAAGTTGTGATTGATAAGCGATCAAATGAAACTTTACTTAGCTATAATCAACAAATACGGAAGATAACCAATATACTTAAGAAATCCAAATCAAGTGCTGAAAATTATTTGTTCTAGTTTCATTATGCTCATGATGTAAGTGTGTGACTAAGTTTAACAATTGACGAACGAAAAGCATCTAAAATTTATTGGGAGAAAAGGGCCTAATATTCCATTATGATAACAAAAGATTGAAAGCTTCTTTGGCCTTTGCGTAGAAAAAGGATTTCACTCGTCTAATGTATTTATCGAATATTGCACATTCATTCATTAATTCCGGACTTTACAAAAGCTGTGAAGCCTGGTATATGCTGAACAGAATAGCTGTTGAGTTAGGCATATTGGGATTTGTATATTTGTACTCTAGCATCACTCACTTGGTGTGCTGCTCTCTCACACTGTAATAAAAAGAAGATTTCGTCGAAAAATAAAGCACTTTTTGTTCAGAGAATTGAAAATTCTGAAAAAGAGTTTTTTGAAAGAAAGCAGAAGGTAGAAGAAAACAATAAATATGCCGTTCAATAATCAATATATATATATATATATATATATATATATATATATATATATATATATAGAGAGAGAGAGAGAGAGAGAGAGAGAGCTATGGTTATATTGTCATTTTTAATTATTAATTTCGCGCATGCGCGTTGTATTTTTATTTTGTTGACTGTACAATGTAGTAGGGTTATTTGGGTACTGTGAGAAAAAGAGCAATGACGCAATTCACTCCGCCAGAAACTTGGAAATGGTATGCTGTGCTGCTTGCCATTCGCGCCGTAAGTTCTAATACAAACATTCCTAGTTTGTGTGTGAATCTGAGGACTGTAAGGAGGATTCGGAAAGAGTTAGTTGTCTAATTGGGATTACCGAGGTACGGTGGAAAAATCACTCTGATTGTTCTGATCAGAAATGTATTCATAAATTTGTTTGTGACGGTCCCAAACTCAACACGGATGCATACATCAAGTGCCTTGAGGCGGTAGTGCTTTTCTGTTTCAAGAAGGTGGCTGCTGAAAGACCCTATGTCTGGCAACATGCCCCTGCACCATGCCACACCATATAAGCAGGTGAATCCAATAATGGTTGTAATGCAATTTCTGCGATCACATCACCCCTTACATCTGGCCACTTAACTCCCAGTCTGCAACCCCTTAATCATTATGTGTGGGGTGTAGTTAAAGAACAAGACAACTCCTTGTAACACCAAAAGTGAGCTGAATGCAAGTATTAAAGCAGCATTTACCAACTCAAACAAGGAGACCGTTTAGAAGAGTTGCAGAAAATACCGAAATCGTTTAGTGGCTGTGGTTGAAATCAATGGCGATTTTTATTGAATAAATTTACTCTTTAGTATTTCAAGATACATTTTTTATAATTTTGGTAAATATATCTGCTAAAATTACATGTCGGTGTTATTTTTACGTAATTAAACAATAATTTACCCATCGCACCCTATAAACACACACACACACAAAAAAAAAAAAAATAAATAAATGATATAAAAATACAACTGAAACGTCAACCACTAATTTACAATGATAATTATTCTTTTGTAAAAATTAATAATCGACTGCAATATGTTTTCTTATTTTTCATTAAGACGCAAAGGTCGCCTAGTACATAATTCTTTGCTTTAAATTAATAAAAAAAGATAAAGTCAATTCATAATGAAGAATTTAAATAATTTTTCGGATCAGTTGACGCATTCCTGTTTTAGAAAGCTTTGTACTATTATGGAAATCACATCAGCATGTTGAAATAAATTTGGAAAGAAACACTAATTATAAATAAACGGAAAAATATACCCAAAATGAGGCAAAAAATTGATTAATATCATAATCATCGCTTTAATCGGATGTTCTGAAGGTTAATAAGGCTTGAAAATTCCTTATTCGACCAACTTACAAGAAATGTTCGTGTGTATAACGGAGCCGCCGAAATGAAACGTGCTTTTAAATGTTCATTTAAAGAAATTCTGTTGGAGCGTGATGGAAATAGATTGTTTTTGTCTCGCAGTGGAACAAAAGAAAGGAGATGTGAATAAAGTGATTACGAACAAACCGAGAAACACTTCTAGATGCCCGCTCACACGCACACGCACACGCTTACACATAGGTTGATGTAAAAATAATTGCGGTAGAAACCGTTTGAAAAATTTGTTTATTTTGGAATAAAATATCAACGATGATCAGGTCGTATATAATTTTAAAGTGAAATTTATTTCTAATCATTTTGATTTCACATTTTATTAATTTCACTGCTTATTGTTACTTATTTAATCTTTCAAAGTGAAGATAAAAAGCAAATTTTTTTTGAGAGATTTTACCGGATCAAAATAGAACAAAATGCTGCGGAATCTGCTCGCGATACCAGCTAAATATTTGGACAGGTAACCGCAAAAAAGTCCGGCTCAAGATTAGATCCAAAAATTTTGTTATATATACGATAACTTTGAAAATGAAGACGACGGCAACTTGCACAATGGAAAGACTCGTGTGCATTACTCAACAGCTTCACAAACTAAATCTGTATCTGTTGTGGAGTAAATAATATACCTCCAGTGGTACAAATGAACTAGTCTAGATGTTTAACTAAAGAACTTCAAGTGAGTTTTGAAAAGCCCGTTGGAATCATTGGGGTTTAGATCTTTAAATTGTTGTTTTACACCACCCCCTAACAGACAAGAATTGTACATATAGGGATTAGTTAGGACTTTATGGAAATTCTGAAGTATTATGGTGGATGTTATAAGAATGGTTAGTATGAATGCGTTATTTTGGTGAAATGTGTTATGTTTGGGTTAGTGATTGTGGCTAGCTAAGTTTAATTACAAAACAGAAGACCATCCTTTCTCCATCTCCCTTGTTGATCATGTGCCACATTTTTGTATTTTTACAAAATAAATGAGTAAGTGGAGTCAGTGGAGTCAGTATTTCTAACAGACGTCACGGTGAGTAGCCTAAACGAGACTTAATATTATAAGTGAGTTATAAGAGTGACGACGAGGAATCTAAACTCATACATGTTATAACAAGTGGAAAAACAACTTTTCTTTTTGGTGTGTGTATAAAAAAAGGGAAAGAAAAAGAAAAAAATACCAGATATTCTTCAAATATACTAGTTTTTGTGGTAAAAATTCAACAACAGTACGACAGGACCGGCACAGTTGTTAAAACTGCAGAAGCAACAACAAAATTCAGTGGAATTAATTCTGAAGGAAACGGGAAATTCTTTTATCCGACGCGCTGCCAACTGCCATACTTGAATTTACATACAATTCAGATAATGAAATTACCTTTTCTGCTTATTTTTAGACACGAGAAAAATTTCAGAAAAGAATGCAGCAACTAGGAAGACGAGAAAAAATGCATTTGTTGAGAAAGTTACTACTGAAAAATATTGCAATTTTGTACTAACGAAAAAAAAGAAAGCAGAAGAAATTCTTTTGAAGAAACAGTAAATATTTTGACAAAATCGAGATAAGCTTGCTGTTCAGTACTCGTTGGAAATTAATCTGACAAAAAAGACGAAGATTTTGTCACGTATGCTTGAATCGATAACCAAGATTGTGACAAATTCAGATGAAACGAAAAACGACAAAGAAATACGGGCGAAATTCTAACAAAACTTGAAGAAATAATAAGCCTACACTACAAGAAATATCGGATGAATGTCAGAGAGTCGTAAATCTGAAACGCGATACCAAAAAAGTACGGAAAAACAATGTCTTACATACAACGAAAGAAAGAATGTACAAAAAGAAAAATTAATCCATGTTTCACATGTGGAAGGAGACGACTGATCCTTTAAGAATTCAAAATGTTACAAGTATGGTAAAGTAGGACATAAAAGTCACAGAAAACCAAAGAAAAGTTATGTATGTGAAAATTAATAATCCTGATGTAAACATGCAAATAGACACTGGTACTGATACCACAGTAATCAATGAAACCACATGGAAAGCAAACAAAAAATCTATATCAAAAAGGACTCTGAAAGTTGCAAGTAGCGTGTCAGGTGAGAAATAATTTTTGATTGGCAAATTGACTTGTAACGTCTCATTCCATAACAAATGTGTAAATACTTAAACTTATGTGTTAAAAATACTACAAACATATTCAGCACTGGCTGGATCAAAATACTGAGTTGTGCGATTTACCTATGAATGCATGTTGTAAAAATATAAGTGGACAAGAGAATGGTTTAAAAAACAGTGTGAAAATTTAAAGGAAGAATTTAATTTTCCGGATATTCTGTGGAAAGATTTAGGTTGGTGTCCCAAATTCAAAGTAAAATTTCAAGAGAAAAAAGAGTAGTTTAACATTTGTAGCATTGGATTAAGTCAACAAAGTATAAGACAAATTTGAAAAATAAATGTAATTAAAAAGATTAACTATTCAAAATTGACATTGTATGTAAAGAAAGAAAATATCGTGCTTGTGCTGATTTTTCAACCCCATAACTATTCATTACCAATTCCAGAGAAAATTTTTCTGAAGTTAAACGGTGGAGCATTTTTACGAAGATAGATCTTACTGAAGCATATTTGTAAATACAGGTTGAAGAAGAATTAACAACTGTAAAATGTACAAGGAATTGTATAAATTCAACTGACTTCCTTTTAGTACAAAAGTAACTCCAGCTATATTTCAGCAAGCTATAGATACCGTACTTGTAGATTGTGATCTTGCAGTTGCTTATCTAGGTGATATATTAATTAAAAGTGTATTTAAGAAACAACATGTCGAGCATGTGAAAACATTTTTGAAAAATACGAGAACACGGTTCAAACTCAGTGTAGAAAAGTGTGAATTGTTTTTGCCTTGTATCAAGTACCCAAGAGAAATATTTGACAAAAATGGTCGTCAACAAGATCTGTCGAGAGCAAGTACAATTTGGAAGATGCCCTTTCCGCGCTCGCCCAACAAACGATACTAGGTTAAAAGTATTTTTGGAATTAGCAAACTATTACCAAATTTATATACCTAATATGAGAGATTTACTGAACAATCTGCTTAAAAAAGATGTAATGTGGAATTGGCCTGATAAGTGTCAGAAGGAGAACGAAAAAAATATTTCCCTTAGACTTATCACTAGCGTACTACGATCCGAAAGTGATTATGGCATATGCTAGTAATTATGGCATAGGAACACTAGTTTTACATAAATATGATGATGGTAACATGAAAGATGTCTCACAAGCTTCGCGTTTGCTACTATCAGCAGCAAATACTACAGATCTTACAATGGAATGCCAACGGTCCGAAAACTAGTGAATGTACATGAGTTATCAAGATTGATACCAAAATATACCGATCTGTTTGAGGACACTGTCATTCCAGCAGTAAAAAGTGAAATAAAATGAAAAATATATTATGCAATGTAGTACGCAAATTAAAAGTTACCCTTGAAGAAATAAAATTAAAAACAGAACAAGACATGTTTATTGCGGAAAAAAAAAAAACAACTTAAAAAGTAAGAAAGAACGTAATCCATACTTGAACGCTTATTCGCTATGTGATGAAATAATGTTGTTCACAAAAAGACTAGTAATACACAGTATATTCAAAAACGTATATTAAATGAGTATTTACTCGAGAATTTCTTGGGAAGCTATATATACTGGACCAAAATTAAACAAGACATTGAAAAAGTAGTAAGGAACTGCAGAGGTTGTGCCCTGGCACCAAAATAATCTACCACGAAATTATAACCTTGGCCAAAGACAGATACTACTACTTTATATAGATTTCACAGGTCCAGTAAATGGATCACATTATCTTGTAATAGTAGTTAGCTTTAATAGGTGGTCTGAAATTTGTAAGCGCAAAAAACATCTACGACACAGTATTTTCTTTACACTAACTGCTTGCAAGATATGGCATTCCAGATGCCACAATTCACTGCTTACGAATTTGAAGATTTTTCAAAATGTTCTCGATAATACATATTATTACCTGCGAACTGTTTGTGAATACTTTTAAGAGAGCTTTGAAAAAAGTATGTGATAAAAAATTGAGCGAAGAAGCATCATAAAACATATTAGGTATATACTGGACAACGCCAAATCCCAATACAACCTCAGGCATGTTGCTGGCAGAATTGATGTTCGCAAGAAAAATTAAATCGATGCTACCAAGTCAAAAAGAATAAAAACGGATAACAAAAACAACACTAAATTTTACAAAGTTGGCAAAAATGTGTTTTTTTCAAAATGTGTAAAAATTGAAAAGAAATGTGGAAAGACGGTGTAATAATGTCATGAATTGGAAAGATGATATATATGGTAAAAGAAAAAACATGGGAACAAAAAAGACATTACAATCAGTTAAAGAAAAGATTTACTGAAGAAAGGCACGCAAGAAAGTAAGAACCAATGCAAGTACAGTATGATACTTTTGATGTACTAACACCCCCAAAATTCGTTGAACATACAAGTATGATTAAAAGAAAAAGGAGACGTATGAAAAAACTAGAGGTTGACCCTAAACGTAAAGCATACAAAATTCAGTACGTTGGCAAACTCGCCAGAAAAGGCGTGGGTGAATACTAATAAATAAATTTACGAATAAAAACAAATCTCAAAAGACGAGATGTTGTTAAGTATATAATACACCCCCGGTGACACAAATGAACTAGTCTACATGCTTAATTAAAGAACTCCAAGTGAGTCTAAAAAACACTGTTGGAGTTATTTCAGAGTATTTCTAACGGACTTCACGGTAAGTAGCCTAAATAAGACAAAATATTATAATCGCTAGAAAGCGAGTTATAGCAGTGTCAAAAGAAGATTGTAGTTAAGATTTGAAAGAGGCAACTTCTTGAATCCTGGTAAAGCCAATACAACAGCGAATATCACCATCAAATCAAGAAAAATGAACCAATAACAGAATTGTTTACGTCCAGTATTGAACAGTCTCAAAGAATAATGACAACGTATGACCGCATGTCATACAAATAAGTCTGAAGTAACTGAACAATTTAGCCAACAAAATTTTACCTCACCCACGTTAATCACCAGATCTTCTTTCAATCGTTTACGACTTTCTCAATCATTTCGACAGCAATTTCCTATAAGAAAATAAGCAGCAAATCAAAACGCATAAAAATTTCATCAGTTTCTGTCCTCCAGAAATCTAAACTATCGAAATTAATAGACTAGTTTACTGTTGACAGAAACGCATAGAATCTAGTGGCTCTAATTTTGATAAATAATTTTATTCTGTATACTACTTGAAATTTAACAGTAAAAAAAAAACATTGTACCAACCTAAAGTTAAGAGTAAAAACAATCAATCTTTTACTTACTAAAAAGAACGAACATTTTAAGCTAGCCAATAATTCTATTACTACTGCTATTAAACTAATAATACTAATTCAAATTCTAATAATGATAAAAACCATCTTTTGACAGATAACTCACGCACACACAAACACACACATAAACACTGACATATATATATGGTAACTAATGACATATATATATATATATATGTATATACGCTCTCACACTTTGGAAGAATGGTAAACTTTGAAAAACAGTAGCTACTCTGGCATGTACGCATCGCTCATTCAGTAAAATGAATTAGATCACTCTGGCTATTGGGAGCGTATAATGATAATATACACGTTAAAACGTCTGCCTTCTTCTACCGAACGCCCATAACCCAGAGGTAGAATCGCCGACTCACGCCATATTCGGTCGGGTTTCAATCCTGGGTTAAAAAGCAATCGGAGTCTAACCCTATTGATGAGCTGTGATACAGCGAAACAGATCTGTCTGCGGATGACTATATATATATATATTTGCACACGATAGTAATGAAAACATGAAAATTTTAAGTGTTTTTTAAAGAAAAATACTTCCAGTGTTGCTAAAAACCTAAAAATTGAGCTGAGCATCATAAATAGTTAGGGTGTTCCCTATCTAAGCAGAACTACTTTTGTATATGCACAAATTCATTGACAAATTAAACAGTTGAATTGCTGGTATTAGGTTTGATTACATTCTGAATCAAGTAGACTAAAATTTGCAGTTATATATTCCGTTGGGACAATTTTCCAGCATCACCTTTAAAATAGTATATCCCAGATTAGAATAAAATTATTAATCACAAGAAAGATCATAAGAATGTATGCGATATTGCTAATGTAGTATGATGACTTAATGGATATTGCACACAATTCACACCAAGTATCAAAGAAGCCGGGTGCATCATGGAATTAGCTTGGAGTCAATCTCGGCCACCAAATGTAAAAATAAGTGACCTCACAATTGTATCCGGTCTTGCAATTGAGTGAACGAGTTGGACATCGTAAAGATTAGGTAACCGCCTTAAAACATAGTGGGTTTTGGCAAAACTTACCAAACTGTACAAAAATGTCAGCAGAGAAAGAAACATGGTTCAACAGAACAATACAAGCGTAAAAAAACGTAGGAAAGCTATTAATTAAACTCAATGAGTTCCTGCATCAAGCACCCTCCACAAGATATTCAACAAAATAATAAAAATCTGCTACTGTTGTACCGAGAATACAGAAACAACAGAAAAATAACCAGTTGTAAAAACCAAACCCACCTCTAATTACCAAACACAGAACTAATGTTTCTTAAATAGAATTTGTCCGTATAAAAACATACTAAGCCACCGTAAAATCAACAGATAATGAAGAAAAAATTATACATAGGTGTAACTGAAGGACGTTGGAAACTCAAAAATTAGGCACGTAAAATATTCTTTACAAATAGTAAATACACAAAAGACTCAACCCATGCTAAACAGATACGCGAAATTAAAAACAAAAACCAAATTACCCAAAAAATAAAATAGAAAATAAGGAAAACAACCCCAGCCTACGACAATAACTTCAAAAACTGTAATCTTTATATGGGGGAGAGAATAGCTATAATCACCTTCCCAGACCAACATAAATTACTAAATAAACGATCAGAAATTATCTCAAAATGCAGTTACTTAAAAATCGCAAACTAAAAACGTATACCTTGTAAAATACCATCATGAAAATTGAAAATCTGTACCCCGCAGATAAAGCAACATACTTTAGACAAAACCAACTATATAAATAAGAAAAGCAAGTTCCTCAAAAATGAAAATAAACAGAAAACTAAGTCTAGAAATAAACTAATTAAGTAAATAATAAACAAATTAACAAACTAAAAGTGCACACATAAAAACAAGTGACTGTAATAATCAACAATAAATAGTTTAGTAATCAATAATAAATAATGTGTAAAAAGTTAACAAACAACACTATAAAATAGATACAACTAACTGCGACCCCATTTCACTTCCATCAGGTCACCTAACTTCCCAGTCTGCAAACCCCTTGATAATTGAGACCAATGTTTTATGTTTTCCTTGTAACACCAAAAAGGAACTAAAGGCAAGGATTAAGGCAGCATTCACAAATTTAAGCAAGGGAACACTTCAAAAGAGTTGCAGTAGATTCTGAAATTGTCTGAAGACTGTCGTTGAAGCCAATGACTATTTTACTGAATAAATTTCCTCTTTAGCATTTCAAATAGTTTTTGTGTTACTTTGGTAAATATATCTGCTAAAATGAGATTGTCAGTCTTATTGTAATTTTTACGTAATTTAGATGGCAGTTTATCTGTCGCATCCTGTATATGTGTTTGTGAGAGAGTGAATCTGCAGCTTTTTAATATATCATTTATTTTAAACTTTTTCTGAATATTACTTCTTATCTTTCTTTAGAGTTCTTTCCATTATTTACCTTCTCTATATTAAGAGTTAGTTAAAGTTAGTGGATTAAGCAATCTTAAAGAAGAATTTACAGGCATTGTTGGAAATTAGAAATGTCAGTGGGATAAGTCTATGAGGTCCAAGAGGGTGTATTCTGAAAAGAATGACATTTTCACGTAGGATATTCTTACGATAGCGTCAAATGACTTCGTACATTCCACATTTACCTTGTATGTATGTATGTATGTATGTATGTATGTATGTATGTATGTATGGGCTATCTCGAAGTCACAAGTCATCGTGACCGAGGGTTTTGTTCAAACTGTTGTTCATGTCAGATAACGCGTTCTCTCTCAGAAACTGTAACAAAGGTCTGCTCAGCATAGTTGCAGTACAGGTGGGCTCTGTTGGTGTTGAACAACTGTGCCTGCGCAGGCGTCTACAATGGGGATTAGCTATTCGCCCCGGCAAACGGGTATCCTAGAATACGTGTGGATATTCATTATGTATGTAAATATGCATGTAAATATACATGTATGTATGAACATCTATATATTTGTATACATATTTGTGGAAATATATTAATGATTGTACTAATACACCTAGTTCTTGGTAGCTCTCACTTTCCAAAATCTCACTAAAAATCCAAACACTCCAATTTGTTTTAGGTCTGTTGGGCTGAGAACGTTTCAGTACCTAGGTGCTTTAGCTTTTCATGCAACTGTATGGAAAATCCAGCTATTATTTCTTTTAATAACTTTTGTCATTGTTCATTATTTAACATCTTTTTGAACAGGAAGGCATAAAAATGACGTCGCATACTAATTATGGATTGATTATAGTGTTTAGTGGGCAGCTTTTGAGGGTCATTACTTTAGACATCCCAAATATGCGATATGAAATGCAGAGGTATATAGAAAATCGAACACAGCTACACATACATAAACATTCAGATTCGGATATAAAAATGCCCACATGCACTTCAGTCCAAACATACATACAGTGTACGCACACATGTAACTTTACATTCACATTGCTCAAACTTACACTATAATAACAAATTTGCCCAATATCACACATTCGTTAAATATGTAAATACGTTTAGCCACAAACACACATATTTGAATTCTCATTTTTAACTTTCACAACTTACATGCACATTATTTTTCTTTTTCTTTCAACATTACTTTGTCAGTATATATCTCAGTACGCTATGTACATATTACTATTTACTGTCTTTCACGCGAATATATATATATATATATATATATATATATATATATATATATATTTAAGCACTATATATATAGTGTTTAAAACAAATGAAATGTATTGTAATAGTATAAAGGCAAGAAAAATGTGTCTATGCTTTCTTTCCTCCATTTGTCTCAAATATATCGATTTCATTCAAAACAAAACAAAAAAAAAAAAAAAAAGAAAACGAGCGTAGAGAGGATTACTATAAAAAATAGATAGACAGAGGTAAATAAAGAACCGGTAACACCAAATAAAATGAAATAATATTGAAATCTTCCTTGTATATTCCATGTCTACCGAAGAAAGCCCAGATCTCCTGTAAATTCATGAACTTTAGAAATCGGAATATCTACTTTGTTCTCTCAAAGCACCTATCTAATTGCAATGAGGCATAATAAAAGTGGAGACATTGTTCAGACAATTGGAAATACTGTCAAAAGAAGGGGCACTAAAACCTCAAAGCCAAAATAAAAGGGATAAAAGAATGTAATGATTAGTTAAAAAAGGAATTAATTAGGTATTAGTGTATTTTTATCTTTGTAACGACACAAACATTTTCACACACCAGTTTCCTTTGATAAGAACTCGGATGGCAAATGGGATTTACAATAAAACCTATTTTCCTTTTCTCTCTCATTTCTACCTCTTATATTTGAGCACAATCATAGAAGAGAGGTTTACGTGCCATTCCAAAAATCCATTGGCAGTAAATTTGATCTTCCCTGTCTGCTTAGTAAATGGGATTTTCAGCTCAACTTGGCTTTATATAAATCAAAAGTCCAAATGGATTTGCTGTCTGTATGTTTTTATAAGTGTTTATATTGAATTGAAAATCTTTTGCATGTTGTTTTACACGAAGCTCATTTGTTAAGGGTTTTGCCTTAGGCTTTCTCTTTCATAGGCTTAAGGTTATAAAGTGGCATACTCTTCTTGTACAAAATAAGTGTGTACGCTTACAGATGCGTGTGCGGTTGCATGAATGTATTATGATGTAGAGCAACGGCCTGCAAACTTACAATATACAATGTAACCCTCAGTACGAGGGTTACATTGTATATTCAAACATTAATGAATGAATAAAATTGAAATAAAAATATAAGTTTATGAGGGTAATTTTTTGTAATCAGCGTAATATGTGTCAAAACAAAAGTGTAGTAGGACATAAAACATAAACAACGTCATGTAGACGAGTGGATTTTGCTTGTGAGATGCATTTTGGAGACTCAAGCTGTAATTTTTTTATCTATAGGAAATAAAATAGTATATTACGCTTAGATTATCCGCAGTGGATATTAACTTTTTCGTATGAGAAATATAATTCTATTAAATTACGTTATTTATTATAAATATTATTTATATTAAGATTTCTGATAGAAAAAGGGAATAAAAAGTTTGATATCTGTCAGGAGGTTCATTTTCTTTAGTTGAACTTCTCAATCTCTAGGCCGGCTGACAATTATTCTACTATTTAAAACAGTGTACTTACTAAATATAACGTTTATAGTAATAAAAAATAAGTTATCGGCTAAACAAAAGTTAACATTTATAAAAAAAAAAAAAGAGCGTTCCGGAAGTAATGAATTCTGTTTATTTCAACAGATAGATACAGGAAGCACAATAATACTATTAGACAAACAGGTTTTCAATTATAAAACATGACTTTTCCACATAGTCGATACCATTGCGAGTAAAAAGAACCTGTATTTTGTGAGTTGACAGCTCTACATGATCTCTTGAAATGTAGCTTTCCGGTATCGCAGTGGTGATGATGTCATATCTGTTGTTGATGGCTTTTTTTGAATGAAAGCTACTTCATCAATGGAAACCAAGCACTCCAACACTGATGGAAGAAGTGTGTGAACCGCAAGTGGGATTATATTAATAAATATTGGTAAAATTTCATGAGAGCATCTTGGCCAAGCTATGAACTTTTCAGCCGACCATAGTTTATTTAAAAAATGTACATATGAGTGTGTTAGCTGCCTGGTAGTAAAAATCAATTGCTAAATAAATATGTAACATTTAATAAGTATCTAACTAGGTAGTCCTTAGTATTGGGGATATCATTATATATTTATAGGTTTAAATATACTTTATAAATATGTAGGCAGCATTACTTCAGCGATTTATGAAGGAGTGAATTCTAGCAATATATATAAGAAATGAATATACAAAATCCAACACTCATATTTAATAGGACAACAGCAACATAGATGAAATCACAAACAACCATAAATTCTTCAATTCTCCCAGTCTTTGATGATTTTTATTAAGACGAAAATATAAAGTATTCATAGATATTCTACGATGCTCTGGTTCTGGTTAAAATCAAGAAACAATACCGAAATTTTGGAGCCAGTGTTTTCTAATAATATATTCATGTGCTGTAAACTATTCTTTATTTCATTTCTCTTATTTACCGTCCATCGAATTTATGATTCTGGGCAAATTCAGCAAGTGAAATTTGGCGGTTTACTTGGCTGACTACCAAATCTTAGGATATAAACTATTGTGATGATCAGGTTTAAGCTTGTTGAACAGAATGTAATATCTTGGCACTAGTTGCGTTGCATTCATGTTCGAAAGAGTCTAAGTTCAAGTCTAACACTTAGATATCTATGTTTAATCTATAAAAATGGTGATATGATACTTAAGTGAGAAGTTAAGAATTTAACAATATTCAATAGTATTTTTATAGAAATTAGGATTTACTAAAATTCAAATGCCAAAGTGGTTGCTAAGAAGTATAATTTATAAACATAATTATTTAAAATGGCCTATGTTTTTTAATTATATTTAGTCTATAATAACTTTGCGATTTTCAAGCTAATATTTACTAATTCATAACATATTGTTCCTGACTTTTAAACTGTCAGATATGTTACACTTCCTTCTGTTATTTTCTGAACTTAATTTCTCGCTGATTTGCAGATTCATCTAGTTATAATAACCATGAGAAAAACATTTTATATATAGCTTTCGTAATGATAATCAATGATATTTAAATCTGGATATAGATGTAGGGTCTATTGCATAAATACGAATGAACAATGTTTTATGTTGAGATCATCAAAAAGTAACTAGTTAATAATAAGCTTTAAAACCATTAACTGACTACATTTGGATGTATATTTTCATTGGAATAAATATGACATCTAATAACTAAATAAAGTTTTGATTGCATTGAAAGTACGATATTAATGCATGTTAATTAAATTCAACACAAACTTTTTAGCTAAAGTTTTATAATTCAGTGTTTGTAACAAATTTTGATCAGCATGAGACGAATGAATATACATGTCAATAAACATGTCAAAACTAAAAAAAATATATTTTAGTCTACTTGATCTTAAATTGTATAATACAAAGAATTTTCTTTATTCTATTGATTGTATAAAAAGTACTTCTGTTTTTATTATAGTGTTACAAAAAAAAGTGAACATTAAAGAAACAATTTATCATTTTTATTCTTTCATACATCGTTTTTTCTAAGTTTTTTCATTGGCTGGTGAAACCAATTCTTTGTTTGGAGTCAAAATCTCATTAAAGAGGGGCCCAAAATGGCAACTATAAATCGGGGATACTGAAATCAACCAAGCACAGAAATTTAAATATCTGGGAAGTGTTCTAACAGAGGACGGAAAGTTCGACACTGAAATCCGAAGGTGCATTAGCATGGCCAAGGCTGAGTAGAGTATTGAAAGACAAGAAGATTTCATTTGAAACAAAGAAAAGAATATTGGACGTTACGCGATATCTATCCTCTTATATGGCAGCAAATGCAGAATAATCTCCAGATGAAACAGAGACTCGAAGCAACAGAAATGTAGTTCTACAAAAGGATGCTGAGGATACCATGAACCGAACATGTGAGCAATGAGAACATTTTGGAGAGGATACAAACGAAAAGGAAACTTATAATTAGCATCAGGAAGAGACCGCTGAAATTTCTAGGACACGTAATGTGGAAGGAGGGTTAAAAATTGTTAGATATTGTTTCATTACCTTCTACTGTTAGATATTGTTTCATTACCTTCTTGTTGGAATGAAAGTATCGAGGAGAACTCAGGTGTGTATTTTTGAACAGGAAGATTAAAAACTTAATTCCAAGGTGCGTCACAAAGAAAATCATGGAACGAGTCCCAATTTGCACATTGATAACAGAAATATATTTTATTGGTAGGAGGTTATAACTGGTTGGGGAGCAGATAGAGATTTTTACAGCCACCGCCACATGATCTGAGTTACCAAATTGCAGCATGGAGTTACAGAGACACCTTTCCATGCGTGAGGTGGCACTGTAAGAATCTCAGTATTATGCAACTGTTAATCAGAGCAGTCTCTTTAGACGTTATGCAAGAGTTCGGGTTGTTAACTATTAGAAACCTGCCAACCCGGTGCCCTCAGTATAAAGAGACGTTGCCACCATCCATACATATCACAAAAAACTCGTGACAGCTCCACTATTAAAGCCTAAAAGAAGAAACGAAACCGGGAAGCACTTCGTAAACAGGAAACAATTGATGAGCATCTACTCCTGTTCAAGAGAAGTGGGGAAAAGTATGGGCTGGAGGATAGGAAAATATTTATTTCTACTTAATAAAGAAAAAAAAAATTATTAAGCTTTGACTTACAGTCAAGATATCCATTTCAGATTCAACGAAGAATTAAAAATGTCAGAGCCATACTTACGAAAAAAACTTAAACAAAGACCCATAGGTTTCACTTCCAGTTAAATAAATTTCTTTGAATTTGCAATCATAACTTATTCGGAGAGTTGAATCAGCTACCAACAGAAGGTTTGCCCATGTGATGTTTAACCAACTTTCTAATATATTAAGCGGGGAGGTAAGGAGATGATGCAGGTCAGTCCCAAGAAGCATGCGTGAATGGCCAACTAGTCAGTTATTAAGTGCCATACGTGAAACACGCTTGGGCGTCATGTCTCGAAAGAGACATGACTGGCTGGGCAGAAGATTAGGTTTCCATTGCTTTCTGCGGTAGACTGGTTGCCAGCCAAGCCTATAAAACCTAATCTGTCCTGCTATTTAACCCATAACTGGAGGGAATAGACGGATTAATACCTTCCCAAAGGGTATTTGCGCGTAAGTGAATGCAATGGATTCAGCTGGAATTCGAACTCGGCTCCCTGATTTCTCGTTCTGAGCCGATATCCACTGCACCACAACGCACATCCAGGCCAACTAGTAGAGCGTCAGAATAAAAAAAAATAAAACTAGTAGAGCGTCAGAATAAAAAATGAAAGGAAAAAGAAAGGGAAAAAGCGATTTCAAATGAGAAATTAAAACAAAATCAAACTCTCAAATACGACGGAAAGAATCAATTAAAAGATTTCATGAAGTAGGCACTTCTGGAAGGATATATATATATATATATATATATATATATATATATATATATATATAAAAGTATACATATGTGTATACACGCAGCTACACACCTATATATAAAAATTTATCTGATGTTAATAGAACTGTGATCAACGTAATGTAGTCAGTCAGTTAATTGCCATACGAGATAAAAGACATGACTGACTGGGCAGAAGATTTTCTCGCAGTAGGTTGCCATTACATTTTGCGATAGACTGGTTGCTAACCAAGGATCTAGAGTTCAATATTTTCTGTTATTTAACCAATAGCTGGAGAGAAAAGATAGATTAATACCTTTCCCAAGATTATTTGCGCGTAAATGAATGCAACGAATATCAAATGGAATTCGAACTCGGTTCCACGATTTCTCGTTCCGAACCGATATCCACTGTACCACAACGTACATCCGCAAGTTAGATTAATTATAAAAACTGTGCTTAAATACAAAAATATTCTATAGTTGTACAAATAAACATTAAGGATAGGTTCACTCTCATCTATTTCCACCCTTTACACCTCCTTACTCTCCCCCTCTAAAAAAAAAAACAAAGAATAAAGACTAGCCAGGCGGTCATAAAACCTATACACTTTATCGCTAACTCCACCAACATCCCACACACAAATTGCCAAATATAAGAAAAGAGGCCTTCCATTCCTTTCCACACCATCTGATGAGACATTGTAAATTTACAATTTGTAGTGGATATCTATTTTTAAAAAATTGTACATGTTCTAAAATATAATTTATAATATATATATATATATATATATATATATATATATATTCATGAAGCAAAATAGAGAGAAAGAGTAAACGTAAAGCAAAATTAAATTTTTTACCGATCATGTGCACTGGAGCTGATTTATGCAACTACATAATCTAAATACAACCAGCGGCATTACGAACGATGCAAAACAGTAATATAACTTTGTCAATGGAAGACATATACAATAAAAAATTTCCGAACGCAGGCATAATTGGAAGAATATTTTGAAAGTAATTAGTCGTAAATGCTTATTTTGACGATCACCTGATAAGAAAGAATGTTAGAGAAAACATCCACTAAATTCCCGATACATTTGATTAGTGACAAAAAACAAACAAACAAAATTTAAAAAAAAATAAAAAACGAAAACGTAAGAAACCAGAAACTGAAAGAGGCTTGTCACATGGCAGAAAAAGTTATTTATTAAATTATCGGGTCAAGTTTGAAATAAAAATACTCATGTTTTATTTATATAAGGAGAGTTAGAAAATTAGGAACCAAGTCGGTTTAATATATTTTGTATGAGTTAGATATGATGTGTCAGTTGATCAGTGGTAAATGGATAATTGAGGATGGGAAATACGCGACAAATAAGTCAAGACAAAAGAAGAAAAAGAACCTCGCCACAGAAGCAAAAATTTAAAACAAAAACGAAAAAGGAGAACAGAAACAAAGGTAGACAAAATATACATGAAAAAATATCAAATTGTTCGGCTCCTAAAGCCAGGCCACAATATTGACTCATTCCTTCTCAATCAGAGTATTCAACCTTTGAATAAAGACATCACTCTCGGGGAAGAGTGCTTCTTCATTGCTTTCTTAACTCTCCTCGAGTCGGCCTCCCACGCTTTATCACCGTAGGAGAACCACTGTTTCATATGCCTCTTTCAATGAGTTCAAACAGATGGTCCATAGGGTGAATGAGACAAGGTTGTCCACCCATGTGTTTTGATTACTTGCGAGTCTTGTTATGCTGTAGAACACATCATTCAACTTCAAACGTGATCCTCCACCACACTGGAAAGTATAAATGTATTCCTTTTTCTTTTTTGAAGAGTTTGGTTAAAATAAAATAAATAAGTACATAAGTAGGAGTGAAAAGTTTGTGTGTGTGAGAGAGAAGAGAAAATTACTGAAATATTTAATAAGATTTGTGAAAAGGAAAAACAGAAAACTCACATATACGTGTGCATGTGTGTGGATATGTATGATTTTATGTACGTATATTTAGAGAGAGAGAGAGAGAGAGACAGAGAGAGAGAGAGAGAGAGAGAAAGAGAAAGAGAATTTTTTTCTAAATAAATTTTTCATCCGCCATTTTTCATTGCTTTTTCGACGTTCCTTTTGACGCTTTTATCCCAGAATTATTTTCTGACATCCAGTATCTAAGAAGATACTGAATGTCAGATGTTCTTATTTTCTCTTAACTTTATCTACTCATCTTTTGCTCTAATTCCACCCTATTTATCTTTCTATATGTCTTCCTATTTTCTCTTAGTCCTCATCTTTCCTTCATACCGTTATAGCATTAATCAAATAAAACGTCTCAACAATATGGCTGACCCTTTTTTTTCCCGCTAAACTATGCTCATACGCAAGAGCAATGATCTAACAAGAAGTAGTTAATAGTAGGACAGATACCAGACGCCAACGAAATTCTGAAGTGTCTAATCGGAATATAGGCTTTTTATTCACCTTACAAATATTTTCATATCTTTTTTGCAGAATTTATAATCCCATCGTCATTTATCTCTATTTTGCTAGTTTTCTTTTCTTCAGCAATTCTTCTTCGGAATCAATTGTTTTCATTATTTTTTCTTTTCATTTTGTATTTTATGTTTTGCTGTCCATTTTTGCTTCCATTTCTTTTCTATCTCTCTTCCTCAACTCGCAGAGATTGTCACTTTTCGCCTACTGACATTTTATAACTATTTTCTAATGTCTATACTTCACGTGTCACAGCTCAGATTTTCATTTTATGAAATTTACTGTTAATATTTTTACTGACACGTGTTGTTTTACCTCCTTATTTTTACGTTCGTTATCCTTCCTTCAGAATGTTTTAAAATATCTATTTTATGAAATTATCTTATTTAAAAAATATTCTTAATATTAATATTCTTAATATTAATTTGTTAGAATGAATTAAAAATAAATTTCGCTTTAGATAAAGATATTTTTCTATGAAACATATATTGTTCGCATTTTTCTTAGATTTTATTAACAGCGTGTTCTGAAACTTTTGTTAAATAGAACAAAATAAGATATATATCAGAATAAATCTCGCCGTCTTGTCTGAAGACATTTTGGCCGATGAATTAACCAAAATTGTTAACGGCCTTGTCATCTATTCTATCTTGGTAGTTATCCAATTTTGGAAATGGAACTCAAATTAAAATTTTCTTTGATATTTGTTGAAAGGATGATAATTTGATGAGAATATTTGTTAAAAATACTGTCGCTATTACGACGGAACTACCACGCAACAAAATCTATTCTATCAGATGAATGAATTTGTGCGTTTTATAATTGAAGTTTAAAAGAGATTTTTTTCTTTCATATCATATTTCCTTTTTTTTTTTCATTGATTCTTTTTTCTTTTTATGCCTTTACAGTTTCCATTTTTCTGTTTTATCAATACTTTTTCGCTTTTCATTTGCATATACTCTTTTTCTTTTTGACATTTATTTCAATGAACTTCCTCTCTATTACTCTCTATATTTTCTTAATCTTTCATTTTTCTCCTTGCTATTCTTCTTCTTCGTCGTTGTCGTCGGCTTACTCGGATCTCTTTTCCCCTTCATTTCCTAATTTTTTTCTTTTTTGTTTCTTCTGTCTTTCTTCATTTTTTATTTCTCTCTTATTTTTGCTTTCACTCACTTCATAGTTTTATAATTTTCTATTCTTTGTCGCATTCTTTTAAATCAAGAACATTTTTGTTAGTCTATATCGATTTCCAGTTCTTATAAGAAACACATTCAGCTATTCATATATAGAAAACTCTCCTGATTTTTCTTTGCCAAAAGGTAATCATTATTATAAGTAAGCGTTTACAAACCATAGACGTTGAAGTTGTCACGACTGATCAGGATCGTAAGCAATACTACCAGATAGATGGGAGGAAGAAAACAAACGAGAGGTCACATTCAATATGATATTTACCTTGTGATCACCTGTATCGTCGAAATGTTTCAAGGGTTGTGTAAGATTTTAAGAAATAAGTATATGTATTAAATGAAAAATATTGGTTTCGAAGATTATTGGGGCATTCGTTTTCTTTCAGAGTCACATCTGGCAATTTACATGCGTATTAATGCTATCGATTGTAGTTTTATCGATTCTACCTCAACTGTTTGAGGTTACGCTATATTGACAAATGAGAATGAAAAGTTGTTGCTTTTTATGTGTTATTTTTTGTTGCCGAGATACTTTTGCGATATTGTTTCGCATTATTTCTAATTTGTACTGGACAAATTTGACACTTTTTACGTCTACTGTTGAATCATTTCTTCTTTCATTTATTTTTCCCTTTTTGCTATTTCTCTCGAGAAATATACTCTGACTTACATTAGCAATTTAATTACTTTATAATTTATATGAAATACTTTGTTTTGACAGATTGCAATTCCCGTATCCCTGACGAGACTTAACGAGGAAGACAGTACTGACAAATTGACAAAAAACGCACATAGGAACAAATAAACTGACCCAGCAAATAACAAATCTCTCTTTGCATGGGTAAAGCAGTTTCGTATTTATATCTATCCATGCATGTTCTGCAAAGCTAGCTTATACTCACATTAAGTCCTCAAAAAGGTTTCAAACATCAAATTAATTTAGTTATTTACAGTTTCTCTTGATTATAATTTAATAAAAACACTTCAGGATGTGCGTTGTGGTGCATTGGATATCGGCTCGGAACGAGAAATTGGGGAGCTAGTTCGAATTCCAGCTGAATTCATTGCATTCCTTACGCGCAAATACCCTTGGGAAAGGTATTAATCCGCCTATTCCTTCCAGTTATGGGCTAAATAACAGGACAGATTGGGTTCTATAGCCTTGGTCGGCAACCAGACTACCGCAGAAAGCAATGGCAACCTACTGCGGGATAATCTTCTGCCCAGCCAGTCATGTCTCTTTCGAGACATGATCGCCCAAGCGTGTATCACGTATGGCACTTAACTGACTGACTAATTCATCATTAAGAGCTGTATATGACAACAGAGAACAATATTCCCTCGAGCAAATCGATGAGAGCAATAAAACTTTAATAAATCTATAAATAAATCAATAAGTAAACAAAACTGATAAAAGTTATAAGATCTCAAGAAGCTGAAATTAACATGCAAAATACTAAAACAGTAGTTTATTAAGGTACATACGATATTATGTTATGTTAATCAAATATAATTCTATGGTCTATATTTTTGGATATATTTATAAACGAAATGTTGTGATGAACTTTATTTGCATAAAATCTAATATAAATATTATTACCCTTTGTTTTAATAAGCATAGGTAATATAAACTGAGAGTGATAAAATATATTACTCATATAAATATAAATATATTCTGAAAATTTTACTAACATTGGCTGGATAATACCAGTTTTAATTTGAAAACATAAATTTGTAAAATAAAATCTGATAGGATATATATACGACATAATGTAACATTTTTCCTCATACTATTTGTAGTCTAATCAAAACAAAAAGTCATATCTAGATTTTGGCGACAGATCATCTGTAATAGAGAAAAAAATAATAAATAAATATTAAAAATAACAAATAAAGGAAAAACACGCAATCATAAACACCAAGAATTACTAATAAAGACAATGCATAATAAGTATACACATATACTTATAATTGTATCACATGTTCACATTGTTTACAGAAAGGAAGCATAATATAAAATAAAAAGAAAATAACTATAAAAAATATTCCGCATTCAATTCATTTTCTCAACAAATAATAAATCTGTGAAGGCAATTTAATAGCTCCAAGACTGATCAGACATTGCCATGATATCGTAAAGTTTAACCAGTAGGAATTAGAGTCTCGTTGATTGCACTTCATCATGAAAGGATTATATTTCTAACACATAATGAAGCAAAAATCAGACCAAAAATTAAAATATTTCAGTTCCCGTAAACAGTTTATTTCCAATTATGCCTACAATAAACAAATAATAAAATCCGTTATCTTACATTTCTTTATTTCAATATAGCCTTTACGTTCAGTTCGTTTTGTTTAGTGTTGCTTTTCTCTCAAGTGTCCCCCGATCCTGTAATTGTTAGTGGCCTGCGTTACATCCTTCCTTTCTTCAATCACTTCACTGGTGGCCATGGGAACTCGGTCAGAGTATGCAGCTCTGTCACACGTCAGTCACTAATTTTTCAACTTAAGTGATACCCCACCTCTAACTCTCTCTCTATTTGAATAAAAAGGAGTTAACACTGCGTACGAACAAAAATAACGAATATAACTGGTTTTTGTATTAAACTATAAGTTTTTAAATGGAATTACATTTTTTCCTGTAATTCATCTAGAATTATATATTTGTGATTACTTTTCAAGTACTGAATAGAATGTTCCCATAAGCCAATTTCAACTAGTTATTGTTTCTTTTCCACGTGAGGGTCTGGATCTTTTTCTTATTTGTCAATATTGAATACGTGTAAACAAACTCAATGTTATATCGGTGATAAAATTTCAAATAACTCTCAAGAAAGTAGAAGCAACAAAGATACCGAAGATAATAGAAGCAAAAAGGATACTTATCCGTAAGAAAGAGTCAGTTGTAATTTCTAGGATACATAATGAGAAAAAATGGCTTGAGGAAATTGATACTCACAGGACATATTTAAGGCAGAATAACAAAGACAGTCAAAGAGTAACCTACCTAACGAGCTTTTATAAATGGAGATTAGAATAGGGTTTGAGTGGGTGGTAAATAGACAAACCTTACTAATAGCTACAATGAATAGGCAGTTGTGAAGAGCCATGATCACCCACGTTATGAACGACCAAGACACTAAGAAAAAGATTTTTCAGCTCTAAATTAAATTTACTGCTAATGTACAACACTACAAAGAAAATAAGGAATTTTTGATAAATCCATTCTCAGTTAATCTCTACTAAGATTTTCATCGGAATTGGTTAGCAAAGAAATATTTCTGTATGACGGTACATTGTTTCTTTTGGTTTGAGTGAAGGGATCAGCTAAAAAGGACTATGATCTTTGATAAGTTAAATTTAATAATAAAATCTGACACAAAGTTCTCTCTTTGTTCTTCCTTAAAAAGAAAAAATATAGGTTCATTTTTTACTTTAAAGAGCTTGCTTACCCAACCCTTTCACCGTGTTACATGTCCTGTTCTAGGCATTCAATGCCATCATCATCTCATATTCCACAACCTATTCTCTGACAAGCAGTATGACTTTCGCTTGGCTAGGTCTACCTCTGATATGCTAACGATCATCGCCGAATATACAAGGCTCTTGATAAGAATGGCGAAGTTCGAGTAGTTGCCCTGGATATCTCAAAAGCGTTTGATTTGGCATGCTGGCCTTCTGCTCAATCTACAGAGCAATGGTATAACTAGATGTCTGTTCGATTTAATTCAATCGTTCTTATCAAATCGCGTAATGACGTCCAATACGAACGTGTATGCTTCCAGATCCTATCACACGAATGTGGATGTCTCTCAAGGCTCTATCTTAGGTCTTACGCTTTTCCTGATTTTTCTGATGTAATCAATCCTCAAGTAGGTATCTATGCATTTACACTAAATAAGAAATCTGACAAAGTAAACTTCGCTACTTCTCTTGAAAAGGTCCTCTAATCGAAAAGTTTTTTGTCCAGTAATTTTTTTCGCACATGGTCTTATCTTTATGACTAACTAAAAAATAACTTTTTCCATGTTTGTTTAAATTAATCAATTAAAGGCATAAAATTGTCATTTGTTCTTTTTCCTTTTTTTTTATTTTATATAAACTACATTTTCTAATTAAATGAAAATGTTCCACAAATATATTACTGAAATTGAAAAACAAATTATGCCGATTATGTAAATCTCAAAAGTGTCAAAAAGATCTATTTTCTCCATGGTTGCATCAGCAAGATGATATTGAGTAATGAAATCAAGGTACTTGTTGAGTATAATAATAGTTACACGTCGAAGGAAATAGTTAGCACTCAAAATTTTCTGCATAAGAGAACATAAAACATATTTAAATGTCTGTTTTTGTAACAATTTATATTAGACGTTTAACATTAGAAATGCAGCGTAAGATATCGTGGAGCAAAGAAATAAAGTGTATATTAACCGTAGCAAAAGCTGCTCTTTATCCAAACGAATAATGAAAAGAAACTTTAGCAGAAGAGATTTATAACAGTTCTTTGATTAGAGAAATTATAATAGTTGAACAAAATGGTAAATATATTTATCAAAAAAGTCAATGCCGAACATATATAATTTATTTTTGCCTAATATATTGAACAACCATGTTTTATTCACCAATGCACACACGCACATACACACGCACACACATGTACATATTTATGTATTAAGACCTTGAAAATATTCTCGCTGATTTTTCATGAAAAGTAATGTTTTATTTACAAAAGTTGTTAAGAAAAATGTCACTGAAAATACATTCCACTACTTTTTTCCATCTGGCAGCATTTTAATTCCACGTCACAAAAGTGACACGTCTTTTGAGGTTAACCATGAGTCAACCCATTTTTTGGCATCTTCATAAGAATTAATTATTTTCTTGTCTTCTTATATTTTCTCCCTATTGTTTTTATGTGTTCCTTGTTTTTTCTATTTCTGTTCTGAGTATAACCTAACAAGCGCGTGTAAATGGATGTCAGAACAGGGTTTAGAAGAGATTATTTAAAGACAAATTTTATCAAGAGGTACAAAGGACAAGAAATGGTTGGGAGTCATGATCATGCAGAAGAAGAATATATACAACCATATATAATATGGTGATATATATATATATATATATATATATATATATATATATATATATATATTAATGTCAACCATGAATCTGCTAAAGTTTTGTAACATTTTGTTAAAAAAATCTAAAAAGAATAAACCATTTTTTAAAAAGTGTTGTATTGTAATCGACTTAAGAATTTATTTCTTCCTTGTATCAACAAAGCACTGAATTATATGTAAAGGTAAGGAAGCTTAAAAATGAAAGATAATGAAAAATATTTTCTTGAAATGTTGATTAAGAACATGTGATTTAAAACAGAAAAGAACGTTACATCATTTAAACAGAAAACAATTTACATCACACATTCTTCTTCTTCTTCTTCTTCTTCTTCTTCTTCTTCTTCTTCTTCTTCTTCTTCTTCTACGTGCCGCATCACTTCAAGACGTTGGCGATCATGGCCCTCCAAAATGGTATCTAAAATATTTTAAAAAAATTAATGGAAAATATTCTCTTTAGTTTCACTGTTGAGTTCTTCGTTTCGCTATAATCTGAATTAAATGATAAAATAAAGTTATTTACAATAATTTATGATTTATATTGTTAATACATTTTAGTCTAGAGGTATAGTATATGGGAAAAGAAGGAATATACGAGTCACTTGATTATTGTGTGTAGAAAGGTGTAAATAATCCATATTTTTACGAAGGATTAACTCAAATATAACGGTCTTAGATATAACTTATATTTGAGTCAATAATTGTATTTTTAGTTTTTACTCAATTATTAAATTTTGTATCTGTTTAATGTTTTAATATTCAGATTTAATTGTAATACTGTATTTTTCCAAATTAAGATGCTTAGCCATTTATTCTAGCTAAAAATGTCGTTGCGACGTATAATTTTCAAGTATTCAAAAGATTCTATGTTGGACGAGAGGAGATTAGTAGGAGAGGAGGCTTTAGGGGAACAGTTAAATTGATTGGAAATTCAATCCCTCTCCTAAAACCGACCGTCCGTGGTCGCGGATACACATTGATTTTGCTGGTTCACTTGATGGTTTTTACTACCTTGTTGTAGTCGACAGTTATTCCAAATAGCCAGAGATACTTAAATGTAAGAAGCCGACCGCGGAGGTCACAATAAAGTTTTTGCACGGGATATTTTCCCGTTTCGGAGTTGTTGACTGTATCGTAACAGACAATGCCACACAGTTTACATCCTGTGAATTTAAAGATTTTTGTCAGTCATTGCTGAACGAATATATTACCACTGCGCCATGTCACCCAAAAAGTAATGGACAGGTAGAGCGTTTTGTGGACATTTTCAAGCGAGCACTGAGGAAGGCGAGTTGTACTCCAACCGATACAGCTATACAGGATTTTTTGCAGGTCTATCGTATAACCCCAAATAGTAGTGCGCCATCTGCAAAGACGCCAGCAGAGGTCATGTTTGCCAGAAAAATAAAATCAGCATTTGACAAATTCCTTCAGAGTGAAATGGAAGTGGGAAATCTTAAAGTGCTTAAAAAGCACCTTAAGATCGGTAAAAAGGGTTTTTTTTTCGTGTATTTGGGAATAATAAAGCTTACTGGGATATAGGAACAATAGACAGACAAATTGGTAACATGACTTACAGGGTTCAGGGACCTAAGTTTATACACAAACGTCATGTAAATCAAAACAGTCTGAGAGGATAATCGATAGGGATCCAACGGAAGATGACATTATGGACGTCGTCATTGACACATTTGAGGTTTCAATACCGCAATCAGTGCCAGTGCTCAGAAGGCCAAAAAGAAAAATGAAATTTACGGAACCTTTAGAAATTAGCCCGAAAAGAAAAAGATATTGAGCATCTTTCATTTCATACTAGGTCAACGGAAAAAGGAAAAGAATGAGTCTCCTCACTTCTGAACTTTGAATTATCAGAAAAGCACAATACGCATTGGATTATTGGAAATCATTAACATTTACCATTAAATTTATCCAGTTTTTCATTATTTTGTAATCATGAATACAGACTGTTGTTAACACGTAAACTGTTTGTCGTAAAACTAAAGAAAAAATTGTAAACGTAATTCCTGTATATAGATTTTTGTGGCTGTTTCTGACTTATTTTTTGGTTTTGAATAAAAAGTATTGTGTGGTAATTATAAAAACAAAAAAATACTCCCTACGAAGTTAGGCTGAAAAGGGCGGTGTTGTGGGGTCCCCTCTCTAAAGAGTCTATGTTGGATTCTTCCGCCTACTATAAGATTAGTAGGAGAGGAGGCCTTGGGGTAAAGATTGAACTTATCGAACGCTAGACAATCGACACATACACTAGTCGTGTAATACTCTTCTGTTGTATTTACGGTTAAATATACAATGTTTCTATACCACATGTTTTGTTATTTCTTAAACTTTTCACTTGGTTTCAACAATATATATATATATATATATATATATATATATATATATATATATTGTGTGTATTTTAGCAGCATTTTTTCATCAATACAGGTTTCATTGAATAATATAAACAAGTCCTGCCTATTTATTTTGTGTATGATCCGTTTGTATGATCTGATTAGCTTGATAGTGTTGTCATGGAAAGACAAGAAATCGCAATAATTGTTGATTTTTTTTATCAGGTCTGAGCTGCGGCTTACATAAGCCATTATCAAAGGATGAACATTTAATGTTCAGTGAACATAGAACATTTAAATTATTATTAACAGAGTGGAGTTATACAGAGAAAATTAGACAGGTCCATTTTTTGTGTCGCACATGGCTGTAGGCCGAGAAGGAATGGTGGTAGTGGGTTTTTTGTTCAATTGAGTGTGTCGTGGCATGAGGGATTGGTCTGGGAACTGCTGCTACTATGGTGTAGCGGGTAAGTATAATAACTATAACCTCTCCCGTCGATTATAGGCATTGAAGTATGTTAGTAGAGGTGTCGAAATTTATTTTATTTAGGCTAGGTTTAAACTGTTTGATGTAGATAGCTTCTAGAATTTTAAATTTTCGTTTATTATTTTCTTGTCTAAGTATATGCGTATTTTCAACAAGTGTTTTCCTAAGAAGTGTGTGTTGATAGCCGTGGTGTTTTAAATGTCGGAATATGTTAGAATTTTCATTTAAGTGCAATGTAAGTCTCCGCGAAAGCGAGTTAGTAGGATGTCCAATGTAGGTATTATTTAGTTTGTTAGAGATACATTCTCGAAAGGGGCATTTGAATTTATACACTACATTGTTTTTTTGCAAATCGCTAACGGTGGGGGACATAGGCGATCATGGCTTTCCATGTTTCCCTATCCCTGGTGGCTCTGAGCACGCCTTCTACTGTTACACCATGCAATCCTCGTTCTGTCATCCACCTGATTAGGTCCTTCAAATATGTTATCCGTTGCTTTCTCTTGTCTCTTTTCCCCTCTATATTGCCTGTTCTCTAGGCCCTCCTTCCTTATTGCTGTCTCTTCCTGATGCTCAGTATTAATTTCCTTTTCGTTTCCATCATTTCTAAGACCTCATCATTGCTCACATGCTCGATCCATGATATCCGCAGCATTCTTCTGTAAAACCACATTTCAGTTGCTTCAAGTTTTTCCTTTATCTTTGATGGCATTGTCCAGTATTCACTGCCATATTGAAGGACGGACATCACGTAGCAATCCATTACTCTCTTTCTAGTTTCTAGCAAAATTGTCCTGTTTCTTAATATCTTACTCAACTTTTCGAATGTTTCCTTCGCCATGCCAATTCGCCTTCGGATCTCTGTGTCGTACTTTCCGTCTTCTGTTATAACGCTTCCCAGGTACTTAAATTTTTGTACCTGCTTGATTCTGGTATCCCCGACCTGTATTTGGCATATTGGGCTGCCCTTTTTACTGATGACCATACATTCGGGTTTTATGCAGTTTATTTGTAGTCCTTTCTTGTTACTTTCTTCAGTTACATTCTGTAGGAGGTCTTGTAGTTTCCTTTCTGTGTTTGCTATCAGCACTGTATCATCTGCGTACATTAAGTTGTTTAAATTGTGGCCTCCGATGACAAATCCAGGCATAACTTCTGGGATTCTCAAAATATTCTCGCTGTACAAGTTGAACAGATCCGGGGGAAAGACACATCATTGTTTTACGCCCCTTTCTATCTTTGTATATCTGCTGAATTCATTACCTGTCCGTATGCAAGCGGTTAAGGATTCTTTATTACTCTCAAGTTTTTCCAAATATGTCCAGACTACCGAGCATCTCCATCAGTTATTTGTGGCGTATTTTGTTAAACGCCTTCGCATAATCAATAAAGCACAGGTATAAGTTATTCTTCATTTGTATTGACCTTTCGGAGAGCATCCTAATCATAAATATGGCATTCCTTGTTCCCGTCACTTTAACAAAGCCACACTGTTCTTGTCCTATCTCTGGCCTGATTCTGCTTCTCGCAATATTCATCAGGATTCGGACGATCAGTTTTGTTATATGGCTCATTAAACTGATGGCTATGTGGAGTTCGCACTCGTTTGCTCCTAGTTTCTTAGGTAGTGCTATAAAGATAGACTTGCTGAGGTCACCTGGTATAACCCCACTATTATATATGTCATTTATTATTTCAGTAATTTTTTCTATACCAAATTCTTCCAGGGCTATTAGCAGCTCTATGACTATGCCGTCTGGTCCAACTGCTTTGTTTCTATTCAGTTTAGCTACTGCAGATTCCACTTCAGACTTTATTATTTTCGGTCCGTCCTCATCTTTGCGTAATATTGGTTGCTCTGTCTTCTCGTGGAAAATATCTTTTATATATTCTTCCCATCGTTGGAGTATTTCCTCTTTCTCGAAAATGATTGTTCCATCCTTAGATTTTATACATCCTGTTGAAGAGCAGATTTTTTGCCCTGTCAGTTTTTTATTTCCTTATGCATGTCTGCTTTATTATTCCTGCTCAATTTCTCTACTTCTGCACATTTGTCATTGAACCATTTCTCTTTAGCCTGTCTACATTTTAGTGCCAGCAGTAGTTCAACAAGTCATGGATACCATGCTGGGTGGACTTGACTTCACTATCGCTTATTTAGACGATATTCTAATGAAAAGCCAAAGCATAGTCAAACATAAGGATCATGTCCACAAAGTTTTTGCTAAAATCCAAAAGTACGGTTTCAAAATTAAAGAGACCAAATGTGATTTTTTCATGGAAAAAAATCAAACACATAATTGACAAGGATGGTAGAAGCCCGAATCCTGAACGGGATACCGCGATTAAAGACATACAGGCGCCCAATAACATCGTTTCCTTACAAAGCTTCTTAGGTCAAGCAAATTATTACTAGGCATGCATACCAAATATGCATAATTTGCGTGCTCCCCTTAATGAATTATTAAAAAAGGACAAGTCCTGAATTTGGATAGCAGATTGCCAGCAGGCATTTGAAAAAATAAAGAAAACTATAACATCAGACTTGTTTCTGACGCATTACGACCCTAATTTGGAAATCATTGTGGCTAGCGATGCGAGTTTGTATAGCTATCGGTTTTTCAGTTCCATCATTCTTTCCAACATGGATGACGGAACTGTAAAATCGATAGCACACGTTTAAAGAATTTTGCTTCTTGCGGAAAAAATATTCGCAGATTGAAAAAGAAGTACTTGAGATTATATTCGCAGTCGCAAAGTTCCACCGCTATATTTATGGTCGACAATTCCCTTTACAGACAGACCACGAGCGATTACTCACTATTTTTGGTTCAAAGAAAGGTCTGCCTACCCACACAGCCAACAGACTTCAGAGATGAAGTACAATACTGTTGAATTATAATTTTAAAATGGATTGCGTGTCAACAAAAATATTCGGCCATGTGGATGATTTGTCAAGACTAATATCCAAGTGCTCGTCTCTCTTCAATCTGAAGGAAAATTAAAAACTACACTTTGTAATATGGTAAGGGAACTTCCAGTGACGCTGGAACAAATAAATCAAGAGGCTCGCCATGATAAGTATTTTTTTTTATCATTTCACCCCAAGCAAGGCATTCCACTGTCACTATTGTGCAGGGAGGGGGGTTACATAGGGGAAAGTGCTGAGAAAGAGTGGTTAGTTATAGGAAACGTCAGAAGGAGGGTGGTCGACGGATGAGGATACCGAGGATGGGGGTTGGGTAGATGGGTAGAGTGTTTGAGAGAATGGATGCGAGTTAGTGTGATAGATGTCTATTGACCTTACATTTAAATTCCTGTAGATTATAGCTGTCGGGGAAGCAAGTATATGGAAGGGAATTCCACAGGCGGAGAAGCTGTAGAGTAGAAATTGCGGTTACATTTGATCTGTTTCACTGTAAAAGGGTGGTACCTAGTTGCTAATCTAGTATCACTTGCAAATTCATACCTAGGAGGAACCAGTGAATTAAGTTCATCGAAGCAGAAGTCGTGAAAGTATTTATAGAAGAGGCACAGGGAAGCCACATCTCGCCGGTGAGAGAGTGACTGCAGCCGGTCTGCCAAGTCGGCATCGATCACATTACAGATTTTCCGTTGTATTTTGTCAAGAACCCCGAGGAGAATAGCAGGGGCACCCGACCAGATGTGGCAGCAGTATTCAATATACAGGCGGATAGTAGATTTAGAGATGTGCAGAATGGACTCAGGCGAGAAAAACTTCTGGGCCCTGCACTGAGAACCGACTTTCATAGCAGCGGATTTAGCAATGGATTCGATATAGTCATTCCACTTGGGGTCCGCTGAGAGTGTTAGGCCAAGGAGGCGTACAGTTTTACTATCAGGGAGGCAGGCCTGTTCCATGCTAATGGGACGTAGGGGTGATTGTTTATGATGGTTAATTGATAGCAGCTTCGTTTTGCAAGCATTAAAATTTACGAGCCATTTCTTACCCCAGTCCACCACGGATTGGAGGTTTTTCTCAAGCTCGGCAACGCGGTTCGCTTTATTGCCCACACCAGATTTTTGATCGAGGTGAGAGTAAACTGTGGTGTCATCGGCGTACATGCCTACTTGGGATCTTATAGCATCGAGGAGATCGTTAATGTAGATCAGAAAGAGCGTAGGACCTAGGATAGAGCCTTGAGGGTCACCCGCGTTCGTATGGTAGTTCTGGGAGGCATGTCCGTTTAATACTGCCTTCAATGTGCGATTGGAGAGGAATGAATGGATTAGGTCAAATAAATGTCCAGTTATACCATAGCTCCGCAGTTTGCGTAGAAGGCCAGCATGCCAGACTCTGTTGAACGCTTTGGAAATATCCAAGGCAACGGTTCGAGCTTCTCCATTCTTGTCGAGACCCTGGTATGTATACTCAGTGATGGTTATATCAAAGAAATAAAAACGAAAATTATTGAAAAGGACCAGCGAACTGCAGACGTTTTCTCGTATATGCAATGAAGTGTTACTATACATGGAACGAGTTGTGATTCCGTTAACGCTACAGAAACGCATTTTGAAAGATTTTCACGCTGGTCATCCAGGGGGTACTAATATGAAAACTTTGATGCGTAGCTATTTCTGTTGGAAAAGTATTGACAGAGATATAGAAAATGCTGTCAAATCATGTAAAGGCTGTGCCTTAGCAGCCAAGGCACCTCCTATTAAATTCAACCCATGGTCAAAAAAACGGACCCACCTTGGTCTGGAATTCACGTTGATTTCACGGGACCTTTAGAAGGATATTGTTACCTCATTGTAATCGACAGTTTCTCAAAGTCTTCAGATGTAAAAAGTCGACTACAAAAATTGTTATAAAATTTCTTCACGAGCTGTTCGCTAGATTCGGAGAAGTAGACAACTTAGTGTCTGATTATGGAACTCAGTTTACGTCTGCAAAATTTAGAGAATTCTGTGAAATTTATTAGATCAATCACATCACCACAGCTCCGTATCATCTTTGATCAAACGGACTAGCTGAGAGATTTGTAGATACTTAGGAGAGAGCTTTGAAAAAAGTTAAGGCTACACTAACTGAGAAAGTTCTTCAACAATTCTTGCAAGTATACAGGATTACACCGAATGACAAGACACCAGCTTCACCATCTCCAGGCGAAGTGATGTTCGCGCGTTGTATACGATCTGTTTATGACAAACTACTGCCGAAACAAAAGAAGCCAAAAAGAACAAATATCGAACCTGCAAGACGGTATAACCTAGGAGAGAATGTCTTCTTCAAAATGCTTAAAGACAACAAATTTTTTGGGAGATGGACACGATAGAAAAAAGAATTGGGAATATGATTTGCATAGTAAAAGGTCTACAGTTCATACATAAAAGACACATAAATCAACTTAGTAAACGCCTGACGAGGCTAACAACGACTTTCCTGAGGAAACAATATATGACACTTTTAATATTCCAACCCCTCTAACGGCTCCCGAAATACGCAACCCGTTCAAAAAAGAAAATAAAAGCAACAGAGTTAATAGTGGTCAATCCGAAGCGGAACAGATATTAAGACCACAGACAGATAAAAGTTGTCAAAAGTGTCTACCGCGAACTAGAAAAAAAAAAAGAGAAAAACATTTTTTTGTAGACTCCTGCGGAGTTGAAATTTTAGGAGGGAGATATTATGGTGCCCTCCTACAAGGAATGGACACTTCCTCTTGTTATATGTGATTACCTGCATGATTTCCAGGGAGCATTTTGAAGCACTTAACGAAGACAAGTAAATAGCAGTTAACGACAGCTTATAATCAGTCTATAAGCACCATAATAATACCTTCGGACTTACTTATTTTTATGTTAGTTATTATTCACACTTTCTTTTGAATATTTTGTTTCTTGTTATAGAAATATACTGTTTTGAACCTACCTTCGTGTTTCGTGTCTTCCTTCCGACCAAACAGTCACTAAAACTTTGAGGCTCCCAGTTAACACAATAGAGAGATGCCACAAGGAAGTTAAATTGATTTCTTAAAAGGATATTTGTCAATGAGTAAACGTCTGATTGATTTAATAGTTTTAATAATCAGACTGAACGTTTGCTGCACTAATGTGACCGGAGTTGATGGTATAATTTCTCAAGGCCAAACACAGATATATGAAACATATGAAAAAATATATTGTCAAACGTTCACAAATACTAAATATAAGATAAACATACAGCGTTAAAAGAACTTAATTTTTCCAAAGGAAAGGAAATAATAAAATTAGGATCATGTTTAAACCAAGGATATTTCTAGAACTCTCCTTTCTGATGCACTCTGAGATTGTCAACGAGATTGGAATTAGGCGATTATTTCAACTACTTAATATTTGTAAAATTAAGTTTGAACAAATTACAGTTTCTTCACCAGTGAGTCAGCAAAAACTCACGAAAATAAACATATTGATATTGTGCATCTCAGTAAAACTGTGATTTACTCGTGGGAAAAGGATTAGGAAAATCCAAGAATATCCCGTGCACAATTACCAATTTTGTTCGACAATACCGGTATATGTATACTCTTATCAAAACGAAGCATCCTGCTGCAAAATCGGATTAATGATAAATTTTAGTATTAATTGAAAATGATAGTGTCAGAAACAAGAATAGTATCTATTTTGTAGACTTTCTTTTACAATACCGTGATCACTTATCTATTTGTTTGCTTCAGTAGAATTCCAAGAAAAATCAATGTTTACAATCCAATAACTATCTCTTTTTGCTTTCTGGTGATTTAGAAAATTTGAACTTGACTTAATAAAGAGGTTTTATTTTTTTAAACAGGCAAATACACTTACACTTATAGCGATAAGTAGACTCTCAAATATACGCTTATAAGGCAAGTACTTAGAAGTAAAAAGAACAGGTTAAGAAAAGCGTAACAGATGACTGTAAGCACACATACACTAATCAAATGCAGAGATGAAAAAATATTCAATTACGCATATATGGGTAAGTATTCATACAAATATTTGAATACGCATACATAGAATTTTAATTACTCCATGGGTCTCTATCCTTCGTAGTGTCATCAGCCATTGAATATTATTACGTATTTCCTCAGGAATATAAATATAATTTGATGACGGTATAGATATTGGAAATCGACAAAGAGAAAGATATTTTTCAAGAATGTATTTTTTGTATTAAACAATTTATTGTGGCAATATATTTTCAAGTTGATTGTTAAGTTATACAATCATTTTGAATATCCAACATTTTGCACAATAGCCTTCTATCATTCCATTTGAAAATAGACTGGTATCAGATATTCCCTGAGCGTGTTATGCAATTATGCAAAGTAGATATTCTCCTGCAGAACAGTAGGAGATGAGGAGATAACAAAAATAGTGTTATGAGAGGACTCTGAAAAGTTCCCCTATTTGACCAAAGGACCAAATATTCAGAGTTTTTGTATGTGCTTCTTGAATGGATTTATAAATTTTCAGCAACCATTGCACTTTACTTTCTTTTTTCTGATTTGTTTTCCTTAAAAATCTCGCATGAAAATTTAGTTGCACGAAGGTCATTTTAGAACAAAACGAACTATTTTTGATTATTCCATTAGTGTTCAGCTGACAAAGATGGAGCAATTGATATTTTATTGACTAAATATTAATGAACGAGATAAGTCAGTAAATGTTTTACATTTTATGCAATTATTATGGTTAAGACAAATGTTTCGAAGCAAAAACTCATACAAAAATTAGCAAAATTAAACTGTCCGAAAATAACTTTTTACATTAAAATTATCTCATGTAAATTAATATTGCACAAATGTGAAGGCTTTTAAATAAAAAGGTATTTCGCACAAATTCGAAATTAGATTCTTTTATACAATGTTGAACAGATTTTTACTAAAAAAAAATGTAAAAGCATTTGGAGTAGATTGATTTATTTCTCACTATGGCATTTTAAACATTTAAGAATATTTTCTCTAACGGGATATTGATAAATTGCTGTAGGCATTGTACATTTTTTTTTAAAACAAACTCCAAATTTTCGGCTTGTAAGTAAACGATATCTCTCTCTGTAAATATAAAAACTATATTGTGAATGTAAAGAGTACTTTATTCAAAACTAAAATAATGCCTTACATTTTTAACCCGTAATCCACTTGAATTGCAGTGTGGATTAAAATCAATTAAAATTGCAATTCAAGTAGATTATATCATCTTACTTTTGCGGCTACCTATCCATTTCTTATTCAATTTTATCTAAGATAAAATGCGGAACCATTTTTCTAACTACTTTGAATATCATTGATTCCTAATCAAACAAAATTAATAATATTAATATTATTATTAATTAATATTAATATTATTAATTAATTAATTAATTATTAATTAATATTAATATTATTATTAATATTAATAATATAATTAATAATTCTTAAAACATCTCTCCGAAAGCCTATCTTTTTTTTCATTGTTTAATAACATATATCTCAACACATCTCATTTTATTTTCTCGTTGTTTACCTCTTTTAAAAATTAGTGGTATTTGCAGTAAATAAATCTGAAGAATCACGGGCCTTCACATTTTATACCTTTATACTTTTCTTTATCTATACATGTTCTTGGGATTAAAAATGCATATTTAGTTGAACATTGATTCAAAATCATTGTCATTTCTATATAAATCTCACATGGATTGAATTTTCAATTTTTTATCATTTTTTTTTTGTTTTTTTTTTAAAATCATATCACTCCAAGCAAGGCGAAAACGCCACTGATGCGCAGAGGGCTACGTAAGAGTGAAAAGATTGGAAAAGAGAAAAACTGGAAACCACATCCTAAACAGGAAACAAGGGATGAGCCTCTTCACCTGTTCAATAGACGTGGGTGGAGTGTGAACCAGGCGATAGTTTAGTCTATCTACTCCAATTGAAAAAAAAATAGAATAAAAAAAAAAGGGAAAAGATTGGAAAAGAGAAAAACCGGAAACTACATCCTAAACAGAAAACAAGGGATGAGCCTCTTCACCTGTTCAATAGACGTGGGTGGAGTGTGAACCGGGCGATAGTTTAATCTTACGGCTCAAATCCCAAGCATGTCGTTTCCAAATTTTTAGCGGAGGGAATTGCGTTATGGAACTTTTCTTCTCGCAGGGGGTGCCCAACTGACTCTGCTATACCAAAAAAAAAAAAAATCCCAAAAAACAACGCGCTTGTGCGAAAGAAAAATAAAATGGCGACAATTTACACATCGCACCCTGTATATGTATAAAGCTCTATAGACCGATGTTTTTTTTTTTTTAACTTTTTAAATCCCTATTTTCACAGGCATTCAGGAATTTCTGTCAGTTTTCCTCCATCAGATCCAGTAACATGTATATTTTATGTATTACTCACAAACACACACACACACACACACACACACACACACAATATATATATATATTAATGCAGGTTTCATTGAATAATATAGACAAGTTTTGTCTATTAATTTTGTGTAGGATCCGTTCATACCGTCTGATATACTTGATGGTGATGTCGTTGAAAGACAACAAAAAATCACAGTAATTGTTGATTTTTTTATCGGGTCTAAGCTTTCGGCTCACATAAGCCATTATCAAAGAGTAAATATTAACACACAGTAAACATAGAACATTTAAGTTATTAACAATAAAGAGAATTGAATTGAAAATATAAGTCCATCCCTACCGTGGCGGATAGCCGAAGACAGTGACAAAATAGTAGCGTTGTGGTCCCTGGTCCAAATTCAAATATATTCCGTCATTTAGAACAACACGGTTATCAACGCACACTTCTGAGAAAAACGCTTGTTGATAACACGTACATACTTAAACAAGAAAATAATAAACAGAAACTAAAAAATCCTCGAAGCAATCTACATTAAACAATTTAAACCTGGTTTGAATACAATCAATTTTGATATTTCCAATAACGTACTCAAATGTCTGTAATCAGACCAGGGACCACAACGCCACTATTTTGTCTTCGGGATAATCTTCTGCCCAGTCAGTCATGTCTCTATCGAGACATGATCGCCCAAAAGCGTGCATCACGTATGGCACTTAACTGACTAACTGATAGTAGGTAGTCTTACAATTCATTACGACTGCAGTGTGTCTAATACCCACTATGCACTCGACAACCTCGTGGCGGTAAGTCCCCCACCAAGCTACATTCTGCGAATACATACTTACATACACACATATCTTCATCTATATTGTTAAATTTCTTTTTGAAATATTCATAACTCTTGCAAATGTATAATGTAAAATTTTATTTTTCCAGGGCAGGCTGTTTAGATTGTGAATATCAATTCCCTCTAATTGAAAACTGATTTAAGGTCTGCAGAATTTAAATATATATATATATATATATATATATATATATATATATATATATAACTTAAAATTATACAATTCTAATACATATATATTAAAATTATATATATATCCTAAACCAATTTTTGTGCTGTGGTTTGGCGATACCCGAGGGTCAACTCCTTCATTGTATGCCCCTAAGGCTAAAGTAGCGGGGGCTATAGAGCCTTGTACTAAGAAATGAGAGAAAAGAAGACATTTTCAATAAGTAAAAACAGATGAAACATGTAATGAACACTTTATTCAAGTTAAACTAAATGTTTATTTCACTCTTTTATTGGACGGCCTCCCGATATGGATCCCCGGTGCCGTCACACCCTCTAACCGTAGCCAGGCTTTTGTCTATACCTAAACATTTGTGTCGATAAAAAGTTATTTTCTGTTGGGAATTCTGAGGGAAGAGAATTCCCCCTTAATATACGCGTTACTATTCCGACCATTAAACTGATTTCGGTTGCGAATTTAACCACGAAAATGAGCATGAGGGTTCAATAACAAAGCATATAATAATAGTTTTTCTTTTTCTTTTCTTCGTTTAAAAACAACTTTAACAAAAAAAGGAAAAGAAAAAGCTTCAAGCAATCCGTTTGCTGAAACAAATTCATAAAGTCACATTGTGTAAGTGGAAGGTTTTAAATTTTAAATTTTAAATTTTAAATTTTACATTCATAAAATAGAAACAAAAGTTAGCGGTTTTTACAGGAAACTTAACGGGAGCTGGTATCTTTGAAAAGCGGAAGCAACAATTTTTTAAACGTCAATTAGAAAAAATTAAGCGGAAGTTTGGAAACAATTCTACGTAAAATGTATAAACAGGCAAATATATTCCTCCCTTTGTTTTTTGGTTTAATCATTTCACCCCAAGCAAGGTGGAACAGCCAATAGTGTGCAGAGGGTTACAGTGAGAAATAAACAGAGCACAGGGAGTGATGAAGAAAGGATATAACATGGATGAGATTCAAAATGATAGAAGATGGAAATTGATGTTGCATTTAAACTTTTGGCTATTGTAGCTATAAGCATAGCAAATAAAAGGAAGGGAATTCCACAGGCGAGAAGTGCGAACTTCTGTTAAAAGTAGAAGAGGCGGTTATATTTGACTATTTCAGTATTAACAAGGTGGGACCTAGACGCCAATCTAGTAGCACGCAAAAATTCATTAGTCCGGGCACTAAAGAAAAAAGCCATGTTTTGGTACTAAACAGGAAAGCTCAGTAGAACAATTATCATGAAAGTATTTTTAGAAAAGGCAGAGGGAAGTTACGTTACCGCGACGAGAGAGTGACTTAAACTATGATGCCAGTTCAGGACCAAAGTCGGAAAATAATATGTCTGTCTTGCAAGTCCGGATGTCTTGAAAGTCAGCTTTCCATTTAGTAACCTCTCTTCGAACACCAACCATTAAGCTGAAGGAAAATGAAGTTATCGAATATCTAGTTATTTCGTAAGTCTAGCAAAAAGTATTCGTGAAACTCACACGGATCATCGAATTAGTGAATGCCCTGCGGTAAGAGCGAAAAGAACTCACAGATTTACAAAAGCTACGATAGTCTGGCACAAGGTTTACGGTGAGAACCGTAGTTAGGAGATTGTGCTACGGCAAATTATAAGAAAGAAGGGCTCCGCTAGTCTTTGAAAATACGCATTCGAAAATTTTGCTTTAATGTAGTTTCGAACCCAGATATAAAATATGAGGGGACACACACATACACGTTTGTGTGTGTTTGTGTGTATTTCTTCCCGTTTGATATATATATTGATTGTTTAATTACTTAATTTCTGGTCATAATAAAGATACACCAGTGAACATTTGCAACAAAATGTGTTCGATACTATTATATTGTAGAACTTTTGAATATTTTCCATTCGTAAACGAGTTATTACACGACCTAGGTTTCTACCATGAGTGGTATCTTCAGGCGATTTGCAAGACACACACACGCGCGCGCGCGCGTGTGTGTTCAAAGATATAAAGTTTTCATTATAGTCTACTACGGCGATGTTGTCTCTTAAATTCGCATTTCTCCCTTTTTAATCAACTTGGTGCAGAACATTCATTTCTAGGACAGCACCTCAGAGTCCTCTGTCTTCATTTATCTCTCACACACACGCACACCCTTCTTCTCAGGTTAACATGCTTGTTGTTTTAATATGTTTCCCAAAGATCTCAAAGCGTAGTTAACAGTTAAGGTAACAACAACTACTACTACTACTACTACTACTAACAGCAACAACAACAACAATAATAATGATAAAAATAATAATAAAAAAGAAGAAATCAATTTTCTGGAAACTTCCGAAAATGAGTTTAGGGCACAGCAGATAAATCTCCCTTGCAGTGGATTATGCAAACGACATCTTAATCGAGAAACTGAGTTGCTTTTAATAGCAACCCGAAACAAGTCCATAATAATCAATAAAAGCCAGGATAGATAAAATTCTAATAAATGTCGATTGTGTGGTAATAAGACGAAGCAATGAAGCAAATAATCGTAGAAAAAACCATCATGAATGGGTGGAGAAGCTGATCTACCGGGAACTGTGCAAACAACTCCAGTTCGACTGAACTGACAGATGGTAGATACAGAAAGAAGAATCTGTTTCAGAGGATGGGTCATGAAATCTGTTGGGTCTTCGGTATTTAAACAGATTACCCAATCTAGATTAGATGATTGGAGCAAGTTGTCATCAAAGAAAAAAAAAAGAAAAAAGAAAAAAGAAGAAAACTTGCTAAATACCGGATTTCTAACAACGTCGTCAATCTGAAACAAAGTGAAAATATAAGTATTTCAAACATTCCTGAGAACAAAGGAGTGACCCTCAGACCTGTCGTTATCGGAGCACTGGGAACAGCCACGAACAGCGTATGAAATAAAGCCTAAATACCCCCAGATAGCCTAAGGGAAAAAAAAGAATGAACGAAATTAAAATTAGAGGAAAAGTAAGGACTATTTAAAAGGCGACATTGTTGAAAAAACATACTGAGGAAGGTGCTGCAGTATGGAGGAGATATACTGAGAGGAAACCACTTGTTATTATTGACATAGGCACTCGAGAAATGAGGTTATTATAATTAATATTAGTGGAAACAAGGTGTGTGAAATGGAGAGTCACTCTTCTAGTTTCATGAGAGGTTCAATTTTAACAGTAGACTTTTTATATTTAGTACAAAGTATGTGTTATGTACTTCAAATTGGGTTTTGATACATTCACTTATATGAAAATACCTTTGAGAAAGGCATGAATGTATCTCATCCCAAATCTATGAGTTAAATATGAGGACTTGTATCTGGGAAAATAATTGTTATATCCCAAAAGTTGTCAATGCAATATTCACTCACAAAAAGAATTAGATGTTTTATTTGTAAAATGTATTAGTTTTACACATAGCTTATCTATCTATCTATCTATCTAGAAAGAAAGAAAGAAAGAAAGAAAGAATATAGTTAAATAAATAAGAACTCAGATGGAATTAATGTGATCTAATAAACTTTGAGAAAAAAAGAATGAAAAAGAAGGAAGGTTAAAGAGAGAAGCATAGAAAGAGAAAAGGAAAGAGAAATTAAAGAAAGAAAGGCATAGAAATATAAAAATGATTTAATGATAAAATAAAAAGTTCAGAGAAATGATATGCAGTGACAATAAAAAGAGAATATTACAAAAGGTAAAGATAGAATTTTCAACAGAGAAAGAGGAACGAGGAAAGAGAAAATATTAAATATCCTAAAGATTTCAATAGAATAAAAAAAGAAGGATAAAAATGTTGTGTATTTTGTACCTTGTGTACAAATATGTCAATGAGTAAAAGAAAGTGAGAAAAGCAAGAGACTTAAAAAGATAGGAATAGTATATCTATTGTAAAGGTTGATTAAAAATGATAGACAGTAAGAAAGAATGAATATATCGATTGTATGTAGAGATGAGAAAAAATAAACAGGCATTATAAGAGAAAAACATCTTTCTCTCTGAGATATTCTTTTCTCATGTGAGAAAAAACGAAGCGCACACAAGCGTGCGCTCACAGAGTACAGGTGCATGCAGATATATAGGTGGAGAGAGAGAGAGAGAGAGAGAGAGAGAGAGAGAGAGAGAGCTATTAGCAAATATATTTGGAATGGGTAAAACAAACAAGCAATATAAAAAAAAAGAAAGAAAAAAGTGTAAACGAAAGAAGCACTGAAAGATATGAAAAAAGCAATTAAAAGTGAAAATAAAAGAAAAAAATGACTAAAATATTTGGCAAGAAGAAAAAATAATTAAGAAAAACCGGAAGATCTAAATAATATTTGGAATTATGGGTGAGTAAAAGAAAGCGAAAGAAGATAGAGATATATAATGTTAAAAGGAGAAAGAAATAAAGGAAGAGAAACAAATGGACAAAGAATGAAAGAGCGAGATATATATATATATATATATATATATATAGAGAGAGAGAGAGAGAGAGAGAGAGACAGGGAGAGAGAGAGAGAGAGAGAGAGAGAGAGAGAGAGAGAGAAGAGTGAAGGCATCTGGTCAATGTCCAAGCAACAAGAAACGTGATTCTTTTATCGATTTTGCTTTCCGTTTCTCTGAACATATCCAATCTCTTCTAGATGGACTTAGTTTGCACAAAACGCAAATGCGCATCGCTGACTAGACGTCTGCTTGTCTTGTTGACTTTTTGTGAAATATTCTATTCAACGTTTATCTATCAAGACAGTCTAACAAATTCTGACATTACCATCAGTGACAGAACATTTGTGACAGATGCGTGTCATTCCGCAACTTATGAAAACAGACAAGGAAATGAGATACTCATAGGCTTCTACTACTTCCTCTTTTCAAGCATGCGTGCGCATAGATAGATAGATAGATAGATAGATAGATAGATAGATAGATAGATAGATAGATAGATAGAATAATACGCATAGAATAAGTAGCATTATAGATATATTTATTCATCTTTAATTATTGCGTAACACGTTACTTAATATATTAAATTAATGAGGCGAAACAAATATTAATGAACTGAATTATTATATGAAAATTATTTTCATTGCACTCTTTGAAAATTATGTCATTGTCTTCTTTGATTCAGTTTTAATTAACCAATGCGCTAATGAAGCTTACATGAATATTGAACATTCTAAAATTCTTTGTTATAAATGATATGCATAGACACATAATTAAAATACGTGTACGGTCTCTTACAAAGCGATCTCTGTCGCCTTTTACCTGCGAAGGTTTCAGGAGTATAATTTATTGTCTTATGAAATTTGCATGAAGGTAAATAAAAGTAAGAACTTTAAAAAATCTTAACGATTCTGACAGCTAATCATAAATAATTTTTATCACATAAAACACTTACTAAGTAAAAACTTTAAAATAATTTATCCGATTGCTGTAAAGTTAAGAATAATGATCTTTAAACCATTGTTTTTCTCTTAACAGACCAACGTATACGATTATATTCACTCAAATATATATATATTTTTTATTATTATTGGTACCAATAGTTTTAATATTGTCTATTTTTTCCTATAATCAAATCATCTGTGCAGTTCATTGTGTCATAGCAGTTCAATTGTAAAATGGACTGTTGTGCTTAATGCGTCAAAAACGCCGAGAGTATCTATCTATCTATCTATCTATCTATCTATCTATCTATCTATCTATGTATCTATCTATGTATCTATCTATCTATCTATCTATCTATCTATCTATCTATCTATCTATCTGTCCAAATGAATAAGAACGAAGAAAATAATTGCAACGTTCAAAACATTAATTTAAAACACTGCTCAATATAAAAATAAAGCAATGAAGATTTATTATTAATATTAACGTTAAAATATGTGCAAACTACAAACTACAACAAAATTGTACATTTTGTTTTGACATTGAAAGAACAATGTCTAATTAGGTAGTTAACAATGATGGTAAAAATGTTTCATTTTAAAAAATTTATTTTTAAAAAAACACCTCCCTTTATTTTTGGATTTTTTTCCGTACGAGGTAAAAAGATATAAAAAAGTAGGAAAAGAAAGAGGGAACTACAAAAAAAAAAAAAAAAAGAAAAGAAAATGAGAAGAGAATCAAGAAAAGGAAAAGAAAGAGGAAAAGGAAAAATACAGAAGAAAATTTGGCCAGAAATGAATTGCAGACATATATTAACATCAGTACATTGAGCTGAAATCTTTCGGCATTTTTATTTAAAAAAAAAGAATTGCACTTTTATAAAGAAAGGGAATAAAAATAAATTTAATCAATTAAATTTAATCAAATTACATAACAATAAAATATTGAAATTATATAACAATAACAGTAGTAATTCTACTACTCATCTTAATTTGCCTAATAGTAAAGACTTATGCAATTTTAGAAATCTCGACCTAACAAGTGTTTAACTAAATCCCTTGTCTATATGTTTTCTATTTCAGTAGAAAATTCAAGGGTTACTAAAGTTTATATTTGTAATACAATGAACCATATTAAAAAAATTTACAATCATCACTTACTAATCAGGACAAACGAAATATGACCTAACTTTCTAAATATTTTTGGAAGTTAAAAAAGAACAAACCAGTTAAATGGAAAATTCTCAAATCAAGCTAGGATCCCTATTCTCTGTCTGCAAGAGAAAATAGAAATTATAAAGTACATGAAAAGTGACATATTACTAAATCGAACGTAAGAAACTACAGGATATTGTAAAAACATTAAAGAAATACCCTTACAATCCTGCTAGTATTACTAAATCTAAGGTATGAATTTATAACAATTTTAAACGTTTTTGTAGTTTAAACCTTACCATCTTTATAATTTTCTCTATATAATTTTTCTTATGTTATTTTATCTTTATTTTCTATTACAAATTGTGATCTATTTATTGCCTTAAGTATTTTTTATTGCGCTTTGTAATTACTGTCAGTAGTTTTAACTTATGTTTATATTTACACTTTTTACTTACTATTCATAATTTTTATATTTATTATTATGATTTTTTGTCTGTATTTCTGAGATGAGGTAATATTTACACTATTTACATTATTCGGACTATCGTCCTTACGACGTTTTGGCCGTTGTACGCCCAGGCCTTCTTCGAATTTCGAACCGAAACCTTTATTAAGATCACTGGGGTATATCATTCTCATTCCTCTTTTGGTAGTCATGAGTCTCTAAGTTACTTGTTCACCACTGCTGTAGCCTGGTATTAAACCCACAACTTTGTGAAGTCACTGGAACTAACCAACGTCTATATCCACTGAGCCATGTGTCCTTAAAGACAAGAACAACTGAATTTCTGGGACTTATAAACCTAATGTTTAGTAACCATTTTTTACCAGAGTTCATATTGCAATTTTTGACACTAATGATTTTTTCTGGCATTCTGTATTACTGGTTGTATTCACCTCTATGCTTGGTCAGCTTAGGAGCCTTTTGTAGCCTAGCATATGTGCTGATTCCTTAAGTATTACGGCCTTGCGATGTTCTTGTAGCTTTATCTTAAGGGAGTGGCCTGTTTCTTCTTTATATATCTCTCCACAGCTGCATAGAATGGCGTGCACATAGTCCTTAGTCATGTTCACCTCTGTTGAGTGTCTTACTCGGAAGAGGTACCTGCGAAGAGTAGGACAACTTCTGAAGATCATTCTGGTGTTATATCGACCACAGATTCTTTGTAATTTCCTCGATAACCCCTTCACATAGGGTAGACAGACCGAGGCTGTTTTCTGAAAGTTGTTATCCTCATACGCCTTCCCTTCCATGTCCGTTGGAGTTGTTGTCATGTACCCTGGATGATGGTTACATTGTAGGCTACTGCTTATACTGACCATTTCCTGTTCGTATGTCTCTGAGTCGCCACTTATGACTTTTGCTCAATGTTGCAGGCAGCGGACGGTCCCTTTCTTTACACTGTATGTGAGGTGAGAGTTGAAGTTGAGGCATTGTCTAGTGAATGTTAGCTTACTGTATACGGATGTCTTAAACCCTCCCTCTGTTCGAGTTATTAACATATCCAGGAATGCCAGTTTGTTGTTACTCTCTTTTTCTATAGTGAAAGTGTATAGATGATCTTATTAAGTTCGCATGGTTCGGTAGCGTCTGGACTTTCTCCTGGTGTGGTCAGAGTAAGAAGGTGTCATGAATGTAACTCAGCCATAGAGTTGACTTTAGAGCTGTGGATTCAAAGTATTTCATGTATGAACTCACAACTCTTTGGGTCAAGTCATTGGAATTAACCAACGTCTATATATACAATCACTGGCTAACATAGTGGATATAGACGTTGATTAATTCCAATGACTTGACCCAAAGAGCTATGAATTAATTACCAGGCTACAGTGGTGAACAAGTAACTTAGAGAGTTGGGTTAGAGGGAGATAACTCATGACTACCAAAAAAGGGTTGCACAAGAAATGAGAATGACATACACCAGTGATCGTAATAAAAGGTTCGGTTCGAAATTCCTAGCACCTGAAAAATTCCGGAGCGTACAACGGCCGATATAGGTCATATAAATCCAGTGAGAAAACGCAGACCCATCTTCCAACCCTTTCTATTTTTGTCTAATTACTTCATTCATTTTATTTCCGCATATACAGGCGATATGTTGACAGTAGATAAAATTCGAAATCAAATATTGATGAACCTTTGTTTCCTGGTACAAGAATCTTAAATTTATAGACAATTGACTGTTCATATTTTGCTTCTCGTCAAAATGTGTATCATATTATATGACTCAAGTTTTTGTTTTATAAGCTTCTGTCCCTTGAGGATGTTTTATTATTATCTAATAAACCTACATTTTAGTTTTAAATTTTTTTAATTTCAAGTAATTATTTACTTAAGTGTGTGCGTTTATTTTTTCTACTTGCTAGCAGCTTTACCTCTGGATTTAGCCATCAAAAATAGAGATCGAATTTTCAGTTGCTGAGTTGTACTACTGCCCCTAGTTTTTCAGATAGGCAAGCACTATGTATTCTTTTTGACGATTTAGCAAACAAGTTAAGGCGAAGTAACTTTAAGACAGTTAAATGCTCTTACCCGCTTTCTTAGTCGCTCTTTCTTACTCGATCTTTCTATCTCTGTATATATATATATATATATATATATATATATGTTACATATTCGTTGGACAATATTTCTGAGGAACATGAAATACTTGGAATTGAAGTGTATTTGCGCTTGGTGACAGATATTTTGAAATTTGAATGACATGTATTTTGTTTAAATGTCCTAGATAAGTTTGTACCGGAAGATAGCTGTCAATGGCACGGAAGTCACGTCAAGCTAACAGTTAGAAAATCTTTAGTAGTGATTGCAATTTTGATTTTGCGCGAATCTGAGTTCACCCGCCAAAGCGGACGCATGTCCTAAAAATGTAGTCCCCGCGATGTATGGCGGAGGGTGCTGACAGCTCTGACCAAACAACCTCCTAACCGAAGATGTCTTTGTATGAAAAAGGAAAATAAAATATACTTTATATTTTATTTACATTACAGCCCCGTCCTGTTCTTTTCAATAGAGGTGTTTGTTTCAAATTGTATTTGTTATTGCTGTCGGTGACAAGGAAAGAGACAAAGAATATGAAGAATAAGATTATGAAATGTTTATGTGAAACTGATTTTTGTGAGGAAGTCTGGTTGAAGTCATCTTTCATTGTATACGGCTGACAAGGAATATTTACTTGAATTTTAAGCTTTTCCAGCATACTAACATTTTTCTGTTTTGTTGGAGATTAGGAATATAAGAATTGTCCATAGTTTTTTATCGTCCCAAGTACTACATCTATAGCCATTTTAAAGGGTGATTAAGTCTCTGCTGTTGTTAGTTTTTCCTGTAGACTTTTACGTGGGAGCGTATAGAAAGAACCAAATAAACTGTAACGATCAGTTAAAGATTCAGAAATTCAATTCTTTATTCTAAAACTTATCGACTGTGAGAACGACAATTAGGGAAAATAAAAAACCTAAAATAACGCGTACAATAAACCTCATGACATCTCAATCTGCATAGCTAAAAAATATAAAAGCTTAGTAGTTATTCAAAGTAGAACAGAAGTGGAGATAGCTATCTCTATTTTCCATTTTTAATATATTCATCAACACTGAAACGTTCCGTCTTTTCATCTCATCTCCCAATATAGCTATATAATAGTCGTATACTCAATTCGAATGCACTTCGTTTTGTCATTACTGACAATAGAAATAACAGCTATCTTATTATTAAGAAGAAATTAATTTTGCGCAGACTTTTCATTCTCATCTTGTAACATTTAAAGAAATAATAATCGACTATAGTAACGCGTTTTATCCTTGGTACTATTAATTAACATTAATAATCACGATTCCAACCACCTGTATTTTCTCTGATTTGCAAATTTACATATTTGGGGAACCTTGAACCTTTTGAAATTCTTGACTTTTACTTATCAGGTTTTGTTAGATTTTGCATTTGTTCGATTAGAGCATTATCTTCGGATAATGCTTTCGCTCAAGAGAGTTTCCACTAACCGATGTCTTTATTGATAAGGTTTCTACATCAGTAGAGGGCTGTCATTTATCCGTATCAATTTCTGATGGAATTTGTCGAATGCCTCCATTTATGGAATGTGGCGTTTTCATTATTTACACGATTTACATTCAGACTATTGTTCTAATATTTGTTATCGCATCCGACCTTCATCAAGTCTATAGTGATCTGGGTAATCTGAAATGAATCCTTGCTACCTGTCGTACTTTGCTGTTGTTGATGCTGAAGAGTTGCCGTCATTTGTCTTTCTGGCTTTTTCGTCAACTGGACACATGGCTTCGAGGTGTTTCCTCCCTCTCTGTCCCACCCTCTCTCACTTCATTGTCTTCTACCCTCTCTCGCTTCACTGTCTTCTATCCTCTCTCACTTCTTCCAAACTAACTCACCCGATATCTTAGCTATATGTGAGACTAACCTTGACCCTTCTATCCCCTCCTCGGAGCTTTTCGTTCCTGGTTACCTTCCCCTCTTCAGGAAGGACCCCAATGTCCATATGCATGAGCTTGGTGTATAAGTCAGCGAACAACTCCCTCTAGCCAGGGTCACATCTCTTGAATCCCTGGATCATTCTTTCATGTGCTTCTGTCTCTCACTTCTAAGCTCGGGTAGCTATCTCTTCTTCCTCTACCACTCTCCCTCCTCCTCTAACTGTTCGGTACTTGATAGCATCTCTATCAATATCGACAAGGCCATTTCTTCTCACCCATCTTCCCATATATTTGTGTTTGGTGATTTGAACGCCCACCACACCAAGTGGCTTGAAAACTCTGTTTCCGCGCCATGTATTTTTCAATAACCCAAGCCCTAACGCAAGTGGTAGACTTCCCCACGCGTTTCTCTAATAAACCTAACGGAAGGGAATCCTTACTCGACCTCTGCTTTACTTCCATTCCAGACTCCTGCACTACCAGGCAGCTCTGCCCTCTCGAAGACTCTGACCACGCCGTAGTTTCCGTCAACATCTCAATCCAGTCTTACTCTACCCAAGAAAACCAGACCAGCAGGATATCATATTGCTACCAGAGAGCAGAATGGGACTCGTTCCAAGACTTCCTCTGCGACGTCCCCTGGAACAACGTCTTCGATCTTCCTGTCGAAGACTGTGCGTCCGAGGTCTCCTCTTGGGTTAAGGCTGGCATCGATGCTTTTATCCCGCCCAGGAAATTCCAGCTAAAATCAAAATCGTCCCCTTGGTTCTCACCCGCTTGCTCGGCCGCCATTGCCCACCGGAACCATTTCTTCCGGCTCTATCGAAGCTGCTCGTCGAACCAAAACAGGCGTCTTTTCGCCTCAGGAAGTAATAAGTGTAAAAAAAAGTACTGAACGAAGCTAAGAGAGCGTTTGCTACCAGAATGAGGCAACGCATAGCATCCTCTAAGTTCGACTCCAAAGATTACTGGCGTCTCTGCAAAAGCGTGCTCAACAAGAGCAAGACTTCAATACCCCCTATTAATCAATGAATTTGAAGTTCTCACCTCCCTAGCGAACAAGGCTGAATGCTTTGCCAATTCGACACTGGACTCGTTAGGAATATCTACACCCAACTTCCCATCCAGAACTAAGGCTCAACTAAATAACGTCCACATTACACCATCGCTGGTCTCCAAGATAATTGCACAATTTGACCCACACAAAGCGAGTGGCGGGGACGGAATCCCAATCATAGTACTGAAGAAAGGTTCCCCAAAACTCTCCTCTGTCCTCTCTAAACTCTATAACCTCTGCCTATCTGCTTCCTGTTTTCCTGCCTGTTGGAAGTCCTCCTGTGTAGTTCCTATATTTACCCGCCAATTACCGCCCTATTAGTCTGCTTCCGATCTTCGGCAAAGTTTTCGAAGCCATTATCAACGCCGAGGTGATTCAGCATCTCACAGCCCACAGGCTTCTCTCTGACAAAGAGTACGGGTTTCGCTTCATCAGGTCTACTGCTGATATGCTAACGACCATTACCGAGTACATATACCGGGCTCTTGACAAGAATGGCGAAGCCCAAACCGTTGCCTTGGATATCTCCAAAGCGTTCGACAGGGTCTCTCACGCTGGCCTCTTATGCAAACTGCGGAGCTACGGTATAACTGGGCATCTGTTTGACCTCATCCAGTCATTCAGCTCTAACCGCACATTGAAGGTAGTATTAAATGGGCATGCCTCCCAAAACTACCATACGAACGCGGGCCTCCCTCAAGTTCTATCCTAGGTCCCACGCTCTTTCTGGTGTACATTAATGATCTCCCCGACGCCATTAGATCCCAAGTAGGCATGTACGCCGATGACACCACAATCTACTCTCGCCTCGATCAAAAACCCGGTGTGAGCGACAAAGCGAACCTCGCTGCCGTGCTTGAAAAGGACCTCCAATCCCTAGTGGCTTGGGGTAGGAAATGGCTAGTAAATTTCAATGCTTCTAAAACGAAGCTGTTATCAACTAACCACCATAGACAATCGGATCTATCTCCTATTAGCATGGAACAGGCTTGCTTCTCAGAGAGTAAAACACTACGCCTCCTTGGCCTTACACTTTCGGCGGACCTCAAATGGAATGACTATATCGAATCCATTGCCAAATCTGCCGCTATGAAAGTCGGCTCTCTGTGCAGGGCCCGGAAGTTTTTCCCGCCTGAATCTATCCTGCACATATACAAATCTACCATCCGCTTATGTATTGAATACTGCTGCCACATCTGGTCGGGTGCCCCTGCTACTCTCCTTGGGCTTCTTGACAAAATACAAAGGAGAAACTGTAACGTGGTTGATACAGACTTGGCAGACCGGCTGCAACCACTCTCTCACCGGCGTGATGTGGCTTCCCTGTGCCTCTTCTACAAGTACTTTCATGGCTTCTGCTCCGAAGAACTTAGATCATTAGTGCCGCCTAAGCACGAATTTACACGAGACACTAGATTGGCAACTAGGCCCCACCCTTTTACAGTTAAACAGATAAGATGTAACCGTAATTTCTACTCCAACAGCTTCTTTTCTCGCGCTTCCCGCCTGTGGAATTCCCTTCCACGTGTCTGCTTTCCCGACAGCTACAATCTCCAGGTGTTTAAATGTAGGGTCAATAGACACCTCCTATCACACTAACTTCCAATTATTCTCCCAACACTCTTATCTACCCAACCGTCATTCTCGGTATTCTTACCCGCCTATCACCCACCCTCTGACATGTCCTATATTTAATCATCCTTTCTCCACTCTATGTAGCCCCCTGTGCAGTAGTGGCAGTGAAATGCCTTGCTCGGGGTGAAACGCTGATAAAAAAAAAATATTTATTCGGAGCTCTTATATTGTATTTATTTCTATGCTAGGTCTAATAAGAAAGTCTTCATAGCTTAGTACATGTGCTAATTCTTTCTGATGTCTAACTTTGCAGTGTTTTTTCTTGTCGAGTATTTTCACTTCATTCTACAGGGAGATGATTTTCACCTACATGGTCAGCCATGCTCAACTTAATTGTCTTACTCTTCACTACGTCTTTTCGATGTTCTTCCAGCCTTACTTTTAGGAACCAGCTTGTTTCATTTTAATATTCTTTGCCACAGCAACAAGGACTAGACAACATGCAGCATTTGGTCATGTTCTGCCCGTGTTAGGCGTTAATCGGCAGAGATTTCTCTGTAAAGCGGAGCAGCTTTTGAATATTGCCTTTATTTTTTATGAATTACAGACCTTATTAATCTTTTTTGATAAGCTCTTGCCGTAAAGTACACAAACCGTAGCAATTTTATGTTTTACCTCCTTGATCATTTTGTTGATATACTTGAGATGAATCAGTTATTTGAAGGGTTCGCCGGTTGCGTCAGTTATTTAAGAACAAATTTTAATTTGCGATATTCATATTATTTTGTATATAAAATGTAATATTGGTCGGATGTACTTTGGCCATGCCATCTACGATAGTAGTCATATTTTTGATAGTAGTTAATATTTTGAGCATACTTGTTGGTCTCCATCTTAAAACGGTAATAATTGATAGGGTTTAAATTGAGAGAGATAGGGGGTCTAAATGTTAGGGTAATATGATGATGAAAAATTTCGGCCAGATATTTCTGGATTTTACCAGCTGTGGGAGAGGGAATAAAGTCTTGCACAGGTAAACGTACGGACTCTGCGGAGGTACTTTCCCAATCAAGGGCTTGACATATCTAATGGCTGTGATATCGACCCTAAGGCCTGGTAGAAAAAAATAAAGAAACCACAGATGACGGGAACTTTCTAGTATAACAGTAAGGACTTCTGTGGAGTTATCACAGTCATCTGCCAGTTCTTCTGTTCACTTTTTGATCGTGAACAAATTTTTAATCTGAGAAAAAACAGAGCCTGTTGGGTTCCTTGGGTGTTTACATTAGTTTAGCAAGCACTTCAAATGGATCAAATTGTTCTCCCGGCTACTATTAGACATAAGCTACCCACTCCTCATAACGTATGATTTTTATTTTATGTTTTTGTGCACCACACAATATGATTGTTGACTCTGACACTTGGAGTAGATTAGCATAGACCAAAATAGATGAGGCCATGAATTTGCTGAACAAACTCGACATTCCTGAGAATGTCCGGTCGTCGAGAATGTTATTTTATCTTTTTGTCTGTGAAAGCAGGTCTGAGATCTTTTATTCTAAAATAGTTGAAACAAGAAGAATCTGGTTTCAGTTAAGAAAAGTGTAATATTAGAACCTGTGTATAAAACAACAAGAATGGCATGGCCTTATCATCTTTTGTCTTAGACTTGAAGCGTCAATGCTGGGACTGGTAAAATGGTAAGATATTTAGTTAAAGTTATGACAATCTTAAGATATGGTCTCAAGTGTCTGACGTTTATTTGTATGTCATGCTACAGACTTAATGATGTGTGTGTGTGGGGGGTGATATATTGTTATGGACGCTCTATTTCAGTTTGTTCATTTGCCAAATGTATTTATTCGGCATAATAGAGAACCGACCTAAGCCAAGTTATGTTTGTGCTGTTGCAAAGCTTTTCCCATTCTTTCCTTCGCTCAAAACTAAAATTGCGCTCTTAACTTATTGTTAAGTCTGCCAATTTGCACAGACACTCAATTTAAGATACTATGATTTAGGGGTGCACTTAACCTAGAATTTCATGTATGTTTAAATATAAACCCTTTTTGAACAGAAAGCTGATGTTAATCCTATTAGCTTTATTGATGTTATTACTTTATAATTAATAATAATTTTACTGGAAGCATCGGCAGCGTCAAGCCTCTTTGCAAATTTTGATTAGAGAAAAGGAAAGTTGGCTGTTTCTTTTTGCAATCAAAATATGTCAGATCATATCAAGATGTTAAGTGGTTGAAATGATGTAATGCAGTTAAATTTCATGTTGTCCCCATTAGAATAGATCTACTCTCGCCATCAACAAACATAATTCTACATATTTCTGCCATTTCCAATTTTCATTTTCTATTTTCACTCTCCACAAATCATTAACACAACCAAAAACATTAAAATTTGAAAGCGTATTAACGAAACGAAGGTAGCCATTTTACATCAGACAAAAGACCGAAAATAGCTTTATTTTTACGCATAAATTCGTCCACACATTTTCTTGCTGTATGGTTTAGCTTTTTAGTACGTGGTATCTGAGAAAATTCTAGTAATGGCGTGATTTACAAGCTGGAGGTTTTTCCCCATGGCTTGTACCAATCAATATTTGTCCGGTTTTATGAAATTGAGTTATAAGTATTTGAGGCCAGTCACATTGGATGTATGGAAGGCCACGAAATAATTAATTTGGCTAATAGTTCCCACGCACCTGCTACTTATTTGGAAACCATTTGAAATAAATTATAAATTGAAGAAATTTCATGAAATATAAATTCACTTTCACTGTATTTACTTAAAATATAATAGTAAACATTTTATGATATGTGAATGCGTAGATAAGCATATATTTCTGTGTGTGCTCATTAAAAGATAGTGTCTATAAGTATGTGTATATTAGTTTCATACTCTCTCCCATGTCTTTCTAGTAATATAAATATTTATTGGTATGTTTCTTTTTTTAAATAAAACTATCTGGTGTTATGATATTTGGCAGTTGGTCTTGGGTATTTAACAGAATCCAACTTTATGAATGTTTTCGTTTCATAGCATCTAACAAGGAATGAAACAAGAAGATTAGACTACAAATGTAAATAACCTTATGATCTTTATATATATATATATATATATATATATATATAATGAAGAATACACTAGATAACATATTTGCCGTAGCGTAAATGAGAATAATTATTTACATACATTATATGCCGCCTTTAAAAATGATATTTTTTAAAAATAACAAAGCGATTTATATTGTTAAATGTTGAAAAAAATTTATTTTAGTACAGGTTTTGGGATGAAAACCCAAGCTGACAAATTTCAATCTGAATAAAACATGATTAAAATATTAAAAAGTGACACGAGAAGGGTGGATTAAAATTAAACTATTTTAATACAAAGAGAAAAAACATTAAACAAGAAAATGAAACCCAATCTGACACATTTTCACTTATGCAAAAACATTACTTATGTACTTTCATGTTTATGTTAACTATATAAATTTGTCTCGGAAACAGAATTTAAAAGTACTAAGTTTCTTTGTATAATTAATAGTAATCAGACAGCAAAAGTAAAAGTTTTAAAAAAGCGAAGGCATTGATGTATTTTTCACAATAAATACTATTTGAATGTATATTATCAATACAAACAATAAAAATATGTAATACAAAAGTTTGATAGCCGAATCTGATACGCGGATATGGGAGATGTAACACCCAGTTAATGAAAAGAAGTGAAAAGCAGAGGGAGGCCATCAACCATTTCAGTTTTTATTAATGAATAGGCCAAACTGTGATTCGGAAAAACAAGCCAGATGAAATTGGCATCAGTGAAATACAATTGAATAGAAACTGGTTTTGCTTGTTTTGTTGGCATTTTGCCTTTATCTGCAGTCGAGACGACCCAGAGGCTGATCATTTTGATTGATATCCGCATCGGCTATGAATCAAATACAATGATAGAAAGTTTCATTTAACTCCACCTACACAAAGACCAAGTCGATCAGTCAATCCATTTCTAATATTATCCGAGTGATCATAGATCATAGTTCACTTGTAAATTTTTATAAGTTATATCGATATGTATTTAGTTTAGTATGGCACAAGACCAAATGAGTGAAATAGGGTTGTTACGGCAATCTTATAAATGAGGTGAAATTACATGCCTTGAAAATTAGCATTAAAGATTTTGGCTTTTATCTGGGTTTCAACACTAATTACAAGCGTTGTTACGAAATACGCAACTATCTATCTCAACAAAGGGGTAATATACCATTCATATTTAATGGTATTCAATTGACTATTGTGCATGTTAATATTGGGCAGATTTCATTGGTCATCAAGTTATTGCTTATATTACTTTTGCCTTTTATGTACTATTTTTACGTATTCTTTATTGTCCTTTCTTTAGTACTACAATATTTCTCATATTTCTAAACATCCTTCCCTTTCACTTGCGTTTTCTTTCTTTCCTTCTTTCTTTAAGTGAATCTCACTACTCCATTAATAGATATTTCATTTAAAAAAAAATTTAAAGAAAAGGAATTTGGATTGAATTTAGATTGATAATAAAAACAGAGAGAGAGAGAGAGAGAGAGAGAGAGAGAGAGAGAGAGAGAGAGAGAGAGAGAGAGTAACAATGATACAAGGAAAACAGAAATTGATAAGAGAATGGGGCTTATGTTAATGTTTGAACTGTTTTTGCTCTTTTTTAAATTACAATACTTCTAATCTGTTGCTGCAAAATATGGAATATGACGTAATTATAAAGTGCTAGCAGTATAGCCCGGCGTTGCTCGGGTATAATGAAAGCTTAAAACTAATCCATGGTCCTGGAGCTCAAACTCAGCCTAAAGGATATTTGTGTGAAGTTTGGTGAGAATCGGATAAAAATTGTGGATTTGTATAAAGGACATACAGACAGATAAACAGACACACACACAAATATCTTGCCTTATATATATATATATATATATATATATATATATAATCGATTTTCTGCACTATTGTAAGAACTGTAACCTTGAAATTTCTGAATATCGTTTCTTATGTCTTTGTCTATGAGTGTATCAAATTTGATTAAAATCGGACCACTCCTTCTATAACCCGATTTTTTCGATTATCGATTTTCGATATTTACCTGAGGTACCTCAACACAAAACCTAGCTAAGAACACTCGCAGACGCTTATAGTACAACTGTGTAAATCTTCAAGAAAATCGGTTCAGCCGTTTCGGAGTCTATAGGTAACGGACACACACAGACACACACACACACAGACAAAGTTCCATTTATAAATAAGTTTAGATTCAAAATATGACTCGCTTATCTTGTCACATATATTATCAGAGTCTTGTTTAGGTGTTAACTAGTGAAGAAAATAAGAGATATTGTGATTGTTAGAAAAGTCTCTCTCTATAATTCAATTTGCGTCCAAACACAAGTCTTTCCAAGAAAATTATAACTGATATAATACCGAAAAATGTGGTCAGTTCTTCAAGTAATTTAATGGTAGCTCTTTCTCTCTTTGCAGTTTTGTTCATTTTGAGCAAGACAGGACATTGATATGAGAAAACAACAGAATAATTCGTGTCACAATTGAAGATGGGGAAGAAACAAATACTCTTTCGTTTTAATTGTTGTATTTAAAAATAAATATCTTTCCTTATTATTGATCACATTATCTCATCTATTTGGTAAAATGTTGTTCCCTCGAGCATAACGTTCTTCAGATTTTGATTCAAAGAAACAATTAATATCACTTTTAATCTCTTTCCAAATTAATAAATTGTTTTCGCTGTAAAAATGTAATAACCTGGAAATATGGTAGTCAATTGGAGCAAGATCAGAAGATTAAGGAGAATCAAGCAAAACTGTTATATTTAGTGCCGTAATATTTTCCTAAATGACTCGAAGAATATGTAATCTTGAATTATTATGTAAGAGCAACACGGCTTTACCAACGATAGGAGCTTTTTCTGTCACTTTTCGTGCAATACTCCACAATAGTACTTTTCTACATCAAATATTTCGTTTTGATTTAACATTTCATAATAGAAGACGCTCTTCATATCTCCACAAAAACAGCGTAACTTTTTCTGGTGAATAAATTTTCATATTTGTGAATAAATCTTAGTTGTGAATAAATTTTCCTTTTCAGTTGGTGATAACAGTTGCCGTTTACGTTGATAATTATAGAAAACCGTACCCATTCTTGGTGGTGATTCTACTGAGGGAATATTCTACCTAAGGAATATTCAGTAACAAATCTATTTTTCCATGATGAGCATTTCATCAAGCTGCGAAAAAAATCTGATGATGAGGGACCCATTGTCGAAGCTCATATGTTTTCTAAGTTCATGGAACTGTTGTATGATCGAAATGAAACGTGTACTAAACTGTTTTGCTATATAAACCAAAAACAATTTTATTATTAAATTGAATCCCATTATATAGCGTCTATGAGTATTCTCAAGTTGGTGGCACTTCGGAGCCGTCTATTTCCAAGTCAGAAATGAGAAAGCTTAGCTTGAAATCTTTTTAGATGCAAAGATTTCATATACTTGATATTACTATTTTATTCGTATGTTTTCCAAAGATATTCAAAACATAAATATGTTTTGAATATCTTAATATTATTCCCGTAGGAACACAAATTGAAATTCGTCAAGAATTGATAAGCACAAATTGATTAAATATATTATTACGGCCTTGTATTACTATTAAGCAAAAAATGAATTGTTTAACGAGAAGTGTGCAGAAATCCCACGGAAGATGAACACAGAACACATACATAAAATAATAAAAAAATGAAAAGGAGACGACATTCATAATAGAAAAAGAAGAAATACTTGAAAGGTGGAATAAAATACATCGGAAAATATTTATCGACGACGCAAAACACATAAGGTAGAAAAAGCTGAAATATTTAAATCTGAGGAATGATCAGTAACAGCCAAGATGTAGAGAGACTAATAAACAAGAGGTTGCAATTGAGATGTAGTCAACTTTAGACAATTTCGAGCTTGACAAGATTACTTAAACAAAATATACGACAATATTGAAAAAACTATAGTAGATCTATCTACATAGCGATACTAAAGATGCCAGATATGCGCTGTCCAGTTTAATGAATTAAGCTTATAATTAGAATTCTAATGAAAAGATATCGCAAAGAAACAGCAATATGACTTTGTTTAAGACAATAGAACAAGAAATGCTATCTTTAGAATCAGAATGCTATCAGTGCGAGCAATACAAATGCAAAATAAGTTATATTTATGTTTCATAAATTACGAAAAAGCATTTATACGATAAGACACAAACATCTATTTGAACTGCAAGGAAAACTTGATTAACTTCGGAAAGATACTATAATATTCCATAACATTTATTCAGAACCATCCTCTTGCATGCGGTTAGAGCACGAATTCAGTTAATACACATAACTAGACAGAGGAACAAGACAAAAGTGCATTTACTCTGCGGATCTATTTTATTGATACAGCGAGACTTAAAATGGTTTATATTTTGTGGAGGTTATTTTAACAAAATAAAATATGCATATGGTCTTCTGTTGATTGTAAACCCATGAAAAACCGCAAGAATTTATAGCCAACGTAGTAAAGAACAGCAAGAATAAATGATTATTAGCTGCAAAAAAAACACAGAATTCATAGTCATCAACAAGAAAGACGGCCAAAGGTCTAAGCTACAAATGGGATATATAAGAATCAAATATTGTAGTGACTTTGAAAAATCTGAAAAATCTGAAAGCACATTAGAAAAGAAAAGTATGTTTTTTGAGAACAAACAAAGCATTAAAAGAGAGGAAAATTTGTTACAAAGTCGGCGATATCATATCTAACTTTTTATATGTTAGTGAATACCGGACAATTTCCCATTTTTTAATCTGTAAAATATAGTCCTTTTGTTGTTGATTTTTGCATATCTGAAAGCAACACATCAAAATAACTAACATAACTAAAATGGTACAACCTAATAATGAACACGAAACAACAAAAACATTTAATTTAGACAAAATGTTTTCAATATAATCAACCTCCTTGTCAATGTATTTAATTCATGAGTGAATATTAAACATAGAGATCAAATCTTATGAAGTAAAAATTTCTGATAATCATTCAGCCATTGACTTTGTGACAATCTGTAGACTTAGTGATCCATTGTCGTATGTCTGGTATTTCCTATATCATATAATATTAATTATTGTCAAATAAAGCCTTGATCTGATCGGTAAATGTTCTGCTCAACTATCGGTACCATTGAGCGATACATCTGTACAAAACTCTTCACAAACAAAAGTTGGCACACGTTGGATTAATCATAGTATTTCTTCCATAAACCAAACGTATTTTTGTTTTGATTTGTGTTTTTGCTTTTCATAAAAGAAGATATGCAGAAACTACTGTTTATAAACAGTAGTTTCTGCATATCTTCTTTTATGGATATCCATAATCAGTGTTAGAATCAATATATAAAATTACGTCAATGTTGACATTTTTAATGCACGCTGTTATGATAGATGTCACAATAAAATCTAAAGCAATATTTCTCAATGTAGTTATCCACATAGAAGAAGCTACCAATAAACTAATGGTCATTCGTGGTCGTGAGGTCTAAGACGTACCACATCACATGGTAGCTTCCCCTATGTGGATAGGGATCGCAGGTTCGAATCCTGCCGAATAACAAACATTTTCGTAATAAAAATTTATCGTAAATAATCAGGCCAGTAGATATAAATATATAATACTGTTTAATTAAAAACAGAATATCTATTTAAATACGAGTATCGATAAAAAAAATAATGCTCAAACAAATCATTTCATATACACACACATATATGTATATGTGTGTGAAATAGAGAGAGGTTATATATATATATGTGTATTCACTATAATATTTTTATCGTTAACAGTGAATTCGAGTCTTATACATTATTTATTGCACATTACATTTTATGATTTAGTAAAAAATACTTTAATTCATGAAACAATTGATATGGGCTGAAAATGCAAAAAAAAAAAAAAAGTCATTGCCACCCACGCCTCCGCTTGTAAACGTTTAGCGTGTAAAAAATATTTATTTTTCATTCTAGTTTCATCAATTCAATACGTTTGAATCAGAGACATAAATCGCAAGCTATTTTAGATTATTTTTTCATTTTACGTAATTTAAAACTCGCTAACAATGATTATCTGGCAATTGTTATCTCATTCATTATTATTTTCTAGAAAACCATTGTTTCTTCATTTCTACCCTACAATCAGAGGATTTATTAGTAATTCATAAGTATTTCTTATTTAGGCTTACTTAAAAAATGGACCTTACTCGTCCCTCGCATGCCTTCTATTCATATACGAGACAGTCTCTTGTGGTCAGCTGATCGATTTTTCTCACTCGACCGGCCAAAGAGTAATTGTATTCCATATCATTGCTGGCAAAAAACATACTTGGCGCAATTTCAGCCAGTAAATGGAGGGGGCGTTCTTTCATTTCTTTTTCGCAACACCCTGCCAATAATTTTTAGTGACTAGAATATACTCTCATTTTTCTTATTTACCTTTTGTTTTTGTACACGACAATAGTAATTTTGTACCTGTTATTCTTACGTTTGCATTACTTTTGAAATATATTGTATAACCTAATTTCGATAATGAGAAATATCGCATCTGATACAACTTCCATTTTGTAATAATCGTTTTTAATCTTTTGAAGATTATTTACAATTAACGCCTAAATGACTGTTAATTAAATTGTTTCCCTACAACGTATGTTCATCATAAATCTAAAAAATAGATTAGCTTGAACAGTAATGAAAGTATTGTTAATGTTATCTAGGTTTGCATGAAAATAGTTGCAACAAGGTTCGATATGCAGCCTTTACAAATGAGTATTTTAATCTTAAATACATTTTTTAAATATTATAGTAAGAATATGATTAATACGTATAACTATATCGCTGTCAGCCTGATAATGTAAATACTCGCATATACATGTATGCTGTGTATATACATGTATGTGTGTGTATATACATGAGTACTGTTATCTTCTAACGATCTTTTCAGTCATGATAGAACGATTAAACTTTTCGAGGAATTATATAAGTGTTGGGATGCACCCCTTTTTGCACATAAGAATGGACTCTCCTGATGTGTACATATAATCCTGCCTATACAGAGAACGGTAGTCAGTTGGCCCGTAAGTTGGTGCATATTAAGTTGGAGTTGTTTTGGATATAGACTCATTACCCGGATATGCTTATTCACTACAAGACTGTATATATTGATTTCTACTAATAGTAATCCTAGTATTCCTTAATTGACTAACCCGTGTTCCAGTTTGTATATTTTCGTTCAATATAACTTACATTTTCTATCTCCATGTCTGTTTTTATTATTTATTATTTTGTTTGGTTTCTCAACAAGAATTCGCAACAATAAAAAATCGATCAGTAGCACTTGTGATTTTTAAATAATTAATTATTTGAAATGTAAAGATGCATAAAAACGTATCTCATCTTTGAGCAACTTCATTAAGTTTTTATGTACAAGATATTAAACGTTATATTTGTATAATTATCACTGTTTCAATATAAATTTTAAATGTATTTCTCTAATATATCTTAATGAATGACATTTTCTGCCAGTTCATAAAAAATATTGCTTATAAATTAAAGAAATATAACAGTTTGTTCCAACATTGATGTTAATATGCGTAATTCTTTATTTGCTGAATATTTTTTTCACTTTATTTTTTCTTTTAGCAAGCTGGCGTTTGTTGCACAAATATTCTATAGAAATCTCTAGAGGGAATATTAACGGTTTATCTTCAAGATTAATATATTTAATAGTTGCAGCCTCTCCAATCAAAACGCGTGCTTTCTTTTCGCTTGTGAAGTGGAAATCTTAGGTATCGTGAAATTTGTTACCTAATTAGTTAATGCAAATTGATCTTTATATCCTTAATTATGTCGAACAAGAAACTTGAATAACTTGTACAAAGTGGATGGTTAACAATAATGACTCTCTGGTACATTTAAACTGTTGTAAAAAACATATTTGTGCTGGCAGAGACAAACCTCAGGACAATATGATGTACTTGGAGATAATCGTCGTAGATACATTTAATAATTTTATATTATATAATATGATATTTTTTTACCCAGACAGGTTAAAATGTTTCCTGTAATGAAAATGTTCACTTGGGTTTCATTTCTTCCAATGAAATTTATGTGCGTATTTTACAAAAACATCAAGAACAAATAAAAATATGATTTTCTAACGCCAGAGACGAGATGTTGAAATATTCGCATACAAGCGTATAGAAAACTACATTTCATCACTCTCAAAGTCTTTTCTTAAACACATTGTATTTTTCTATTAATACTAAAATAATGTTTGTGCACATCATACTGATTTCAAGATACTGTCTCTTGTGATGAATAATATTTTATTTAATGTAAGCTCTTTATTTTGAATGATATCAGCTTCTAGGGTTTCGAGTCGTTCTTTGCTTTGGTTGTATAGTATGATAGTTCTATGGTTGGTTGTTCATGATGTGCTAGTCAATGTATGTACGAATGACAGGTCAGTTTGCGCGCGGGAGTGTAGCATGTTTATCCGATGCAATTACTTAATGATGTTTTTTGACCATTAATGTTGAAAAAAATTATTTTATTTTTACAAAGGGAGGGCGATGAAGCTCGGTGTTGCTGGTAATAATTAAATTAAATGTTTTCACTGTTTTATAATAGATGATAATATTAGGTATTTGTTAGGATTATTAAGTAATATATGTCGGTGTATAATGCATTAAATTGTTGTTGTTTTTTCATCCAGCTTATAATTAGAGTGCATCTGGTTACGGTAGAGTAAAATAATGGTGTGTTTATTTTGTGTGGATCAGGATAGTTCTTGCGTTTGCAGTGCAAAGAAATACTGAAAATCACAGAAGTTATTATACAAAATGCACAACTGACATTGAATAAAATATCATTCACCACAGAAGACGGTATCCTGAAGTGTAAATGAAATAATTAATGTATGTATATGTTATACTAGTATCAGAAAAATACGAATAAATAAATATAATAATAAAGCAAAATAAATAAATAAATCAGTATTTTTGTATGACTTCGTTCTCAATAAGCATTACACATGACGTCACGTTAAATTATTTCGAACATTCAACTTTCCCCAAAATATTAAGCTGCAGACAAAAAACTATAACGACCGCACAGACGCCATATTAGTCCGTGATAATGAATGCGATGATCAAAAATACTTGAACCAAACAATAACAAGATATGAACTTCGAACAGTTTATTCACAACTGGAGAACAATACTCAACACCTTCTATCAATATTGGAAAATATAATGAAAAATTAAACAGACATACCTTGTTGGTTCTTTTTAATCAAACTTGTTTGGATGAATATTTGATGCTTAAATATACCTTATATATATATATATATATATATATATATGTGTGTGTGTGTGTGTGTGTGTGTGTATGTGTGTGTGTGGGTTTGTGTGTGTGTGTGTGTGTGTGTATGCGTGTTTGTGTGTGTGCTAGTTTCACAGATTTCACAAGTATAGGAAAGAAGTTAGTTTCTAAAACTAAATATAGGGACTGAGAGAAATTCAAAAGCACCCACAAAAATTCAATAATCTGTTCGTAAATTTCATCTTATATGACAAATTCATTCTATATCCGATTGTTGGCCTAACTAAACTGTTTCTTGTTTCTAATTACCCAATCAATTAAAATTCTAAAGAATTAATTTTTTAAAAGATATATTTCGAAAAATTCATTTATTAATATATATATACAAATAAGACCTGGAACAATATCAGTTTCAACGTTCAAATAAAAATGAATCTACAGCATAGCAGCTGGCTTTCACTTTGAGTGACTCCGAAATTTCTTTTGTTTTGCATTTCATATTTAGTGTCCATTACACTATGCGTAATCTTGAACGGGATTAAAAAGAGAAATATTGAAGTATGCGATATATATTTTCCATTTCAAATTTACAATTTGCTCATTTAAGTATAAACTGCGTATAGAGATTATATGCAAAAGAGGTTTTGTCAAATATTTTATGTAAAATTCATAGATATGTATTATTCAATGAAATAATTTGTACTATTATGTATAGCAAGTAAGCATGAAAGCAATTAAGTCCCAAGTTTCAATTTCAGATTGATATTTAGCATTGTTTCAGTAATTATAGCGATTAGCAGTGTCAAGAGATTACTTGCAAGAACTAGAATTTAGTATTATGGCTCGTAAAAAAGAACTAACAATGAATGAAAAAAACTATCTAATCAAAGAAAAGGCTTTGAAAAGGGATCATCAAACAACCAAGAAATATATCAAATGTGAATTCAACCTAGGAAAAAAGTCTCAGGCTGAATTCAGTTACTTAACAAAGCGAGATCTATCACATATCCGAAGATAATTAACAAGAAACCCAAATGCGTCAAGTGCGTTTATATTTGAGGCCGAGCAAAATAAATAAATAAATAAATAAAAAAATAAGAGGAAGGCAAAGAGAGAAAGGAAAAGAGAATCAGGACAGAGGCATTGGTGTCAGATCAGCTGGGGGTATTCAGACCAGTCGTGAAGATGCTGACCGCTAAGTCATTAACCGTTTATTTTTAATTCTATAGATACGTGTGTATGTGTAACCCCATAAATTAACCCACCCATGTACACTAACTTATATTCAGTGTATCGAGGTAGCAAATAATTTTCTAAACATATACTGTTAAATATAAGAGACAATGATTGTCTATTATGTTTAATCATGAGCCGTTCTAAAAGTCGTATTTTGGCTTTAATTTCAGTTGAAAATAAAGACAAAAATTCTCCAACATTTGGATAATTTTTTATTAATTTGCTTCTAAGCTTTCGGCTCACATGAGCCCTCTTCAGAGAGGTTATTTAGACGGTAATACAATAACATCCACCATCACCGACGATTTTATTTTGTGTTGACATAAAACTCAGCTAGTTGCATTTGAATACATGGTTTTGTTGTCATTTCGCGCTATCACACAGTGTGACGTCATAGAACCGCATTGCAAATTTGAGAACTGCGTTTGTTATTTTTGGTAACTATTGCTGTTGCCTAGCGGAGTTTTTTTGTCAACACAAAATAAATTTATATATTTAACTTATATTCACATACACATATGCGCAAATCCCCACAATGCCTCTGTCCTGACTCCCTTTTCCTGCTTCTCTTTTTTCCTTCTTCTTTTTTTTATTTTTATTTTTTTATCTTTTTCTTCAGTTAAATAAAATGCTTATTTCGGCAAAACTTTTTGTACCAAATGGAAGGAATAGTGTGTGGTCTGATGAAATGTGCTAATTAAGCTCACTGAAATGAATTATAATTTATAACCAATTTAAATGACGTGTTGAGTTTTTCTTTATAAATATCACATTGCTCTGGATAACATCCATTGAGCTCTCTATATAGATATAACACTTAATATTTTATATTAAGTTGATCATGTTGGATTATCATCGCCGTTTACGGACTGGGCATCTATACCCCTTTCTCTCTCTCTCTCTCTCTCTCTCTATATATATATATATATATATATATATATATAAATTCAGGTGAAGTGAACCAACAGTTTTACAATTCCGAGTTTTACTTTTTTTATATAAGTGCCCAATACAACAAATATTGTAGAGCATAATATAATTCAATTTGTTTTTTTTAAATTAAACCAATATAGTTTACATTGCGACACGGAAATTTCTATGTTTCGAGATTTTTATCTCGTCATCAGGCAATATTAGATAAGGCAATGTTTCTAAAATTATATATATATATATATATAATTTTAGGAAGAAAGAAGAAATCTCGGATTCATGGGCAGCGTAGCATCTATTGGAAAGGAAGGTGGTGAGGTCTTTTGCCAAGATACCCTAGGAAAGGTACGAATTTATCTATACTCCACCCACCCTAGCTATAGGTTAATAGCGTGGCAGTTTGGGTTTAGATCTGCTTCATAGGAGATGGTCAACCAAATTCAAAACTAGATTGACGTAGGGCTAGCAATATTTCGTAAATATCACAGCACTAATGTCTAGTTTGCTGAGGCTATAGCTTTATACTCTACAGGGGATTCTAAGAAGTTAACATCAGCAACAACGACGACGACTTGAAGAAGAAATCTCATAAAAACTATTAGAAAGCACTAAACTACAGTAATGACCATGAGCTCCGGTTAATGGGAATATCTAATCAATTATGGTAGTTAGTGAAGAAAGCAACGTTTCCCTACTGATTGACAAAATTCATGACGAAACTATATTTAGAATAAAGCCTATAATATTGGAAGTTTCAGAGAGTGTTGTCATTCATATGTAACAAAATGAAGATATAATGAGAAGAACTAATTGTAGGACATTAATTCCCCGCCGAGATTAGCGAGTTATTTTACAAGAAAATCTCAAGATTTCAAAATACAAATAATAACATTCAGGCAGTAAAAACGGGTGTAAATTCAATGATTCACCAGAAAGAATTAGTTTTGTAATGTATATAAACAAACTGAGGTTATTTGTAAAAAAGAAAAGTAAACTGGAAATTTTAGTACAGTCAGAAATTGTAGACAGGACATTGTAATAAAGTTCAGAAATTCAGAAGTGTACAATAGTGTTGAAGCACCTAGGTAAAAAGCCAACAATAGACATTGTTCAGAAAGACAATAACTAAATGATCAGGGCGCCAGTGGAAGCGAATTCAATTAAATAAAATAAGTTGAAAGGTGAATTTAAAAAAGAATACAACAGAAAATCAAGGAAGGTTTTGGAAATTGGATTCAGTCGTAGGAACATAATCAAAGGCATAAAAACATGTTTAGTATCCATTGTAATATATTCCTGTCCAATACACTTCCTAAACCTGACACATGGAATAAAGTGTTTTCTGGGAATTGATTTTAACACTTTTTCCAGCTGGTTTTCCCAATATCGCAACATCATTGTTGGGTTTTCATTATTCTGTGTAAAGTGCTTTATTTTTTATTTAAGATTCGACAGTTTTGGGGTAAACCACGCTAATAGCTTTTGAATAAATATATATTTATGAAAATCACTTCACAAAAAACAAACCAAAAAAAACAAAACAAAAACAACAAACAAACGAGAAATCAAATTTTTTTAGTGCTATTAAGGTTGTTCGAGTCGTAGTTACAACTGGTGTAAAAAGTCAAATAGGGAAAATAATAAAGAAATTGGAAAATATAGCAAGAGGAATGCAGGAATGCTGTCACTTGATTTCCAACACAAATCTCCAAATATTAATAAAAAAAATTCATATTCACGTAAAATGTAAATTAAAACAGACGAGAATAATGTGGGGATGTACAAATAATTTATTCTTAGCCAGTCATCATAGACTATAAGATATGGCAATTCATTAAAACTACTGATTTATCAGCAATTATAGAGTCATAATGCACTAACCACCAACGTAGAAAATAATAACTGAACAAATAAGAGATTTTATCAAATATATTAAAATAATAATTCAAAAGTATAAAAAATACCCGAGAACTGTAGACGTGGAAAATATGGAAGAGGGTTACTCAAAAAAACATTGGTGCATTGGAACCTGAATTTAAGACATTAGCGAATCTGAGACTCAAAAAATGGATTGGGACTAACCGTTGTGATATTGGGATCACTAAGAAAACTTTTTTACCGCCCAAACCTACGTGAAAAGGATTCTTTAAAAAATAAAGATACAAATGAACTACAACAAACAACAACAACAATAATATTAATCATGATGACAAAGACGATATTAATAATAATAATAATAATAATAATAATAATAATAATAATAATAATAATAATACACCATCTACACAGACAGAAAAATTGAAGCAAACAGGCCAGACATTATTGTTAAAAACCACAAGGAGAAAACTTGTCTATTAATTGATATGGCTTGTCCAGCGGATTGTAACATAGCAATCAAGGAATTTGAAAAACTGTCAAAATATAAAGACCTGGAAATTGAAATAGAAAAAAATGTGGAAATTGAAAACAAGAGTTTTGCCAGTGATAGTAGGTGCCAGTGATAGTAGGTGCAAATGATAAAAAATGGAACAAAACAACACATTGAAAGAATCCCTGGAAACCCCAGCTTAAGAGATATACAAAAAATTGTCTTATTAAGTACAGCCCACACACTAAGGAAAACTTTATCTATGTAATGCTAGGGATGATGGGGAAGATCGAAAAACATGAAATGGAGCCATAACAACACGCCACGACCTGCCTTAGGTCTCCCCGCAGACTTGGTTGGTAGTGAGACCAAAGCAGAAATCGAAATATGATGAAAAATGACATAATTATAATAAAGTACATACAACAATAATATCAAATGAGGGACATAAAATTAGAATAAATAGATCAGAAGTTCAAGAAATAAACACGTGCAAGATATACGTAATACATGACACATAATACATGAAAATGCCATTTTCACAATTACTGGAGAACTGAAACAGTTTCTGCAAATACACGAAGGGAAACGAACAGTAAAAAGTATTAGTGTCAATTTTTCTCCAAAGTCAAACCTAGGACTTAATTATGAATGAATGACTCCATAAAGTGATATGTTTAGTATTTTTTAGCTGTCGTGAAAGCATATTTTGCCCTCTTCACAGTACAAAATTTCATAGACACCAAATAATCTATGCAGAGAACCATGCTTTAAAGTGTTAAAGAAAATCCTTCAGTTTGAGCTTGTAGGTTAATGATAACGGGCTCCGAATCTGTAACCTATTGTGACAATGAAAATCGTTATTATGATGACTCTGAAAAAAAAACTTGTGATGATAATACTGATAAAAATTTTTTAACGATTACGTGGATAAATACAAAGACGTTGATGATGATCTTTCACTTATGGCGTCACCTTAGAGCTTAAGTGAGACTAAGATTATCAACGTCAACAACCTTTTCCTCTCACGTGGCATCTTGCTTTCAGTCGTTTGTAGCAGTTTCACAAAATCGGCAGACTAAATCGATGCAGGCTGTTCAGAATGTCGGCACTAGAAAGCGAGAGCAAATTTAGTACATGTCAAAGTAACCCAGCTCGACCAGACGCAGCGATAGGCAAGTAGGTAGGTAGGTAGTTTATTGGACAGGTGAGTAGGAAGGAAAGAAGATGCATCGACAAATCACTAAGTTAGATAGACAGCGAGAGAGAGAGACAAGAGAGGGAAGATATATATATATATATATATATATATATATATATATATATATATAGGCGCGTATACACACACGCGCGGACGCGCGTATGCACACAAATTTTAGATGGAATGAAAAGAACGGATATAGATAGAAAGCGATAGAAAAGTCGAAGAGAGAAAGACAGTGATCAAATGCTTGTTTTAGTCTCGCGTAGTGAATTTTACTGAGAAAAGAAAGAAAAAAGAAGACTGATATGCATTGAAGGGATGAAAAAGAAAAGGAATAAGGATTCAAAAGAGGAAAACAAAGCAAACAAGGCGGAAAGAACGTCGAAGAGAGGAAAGAAAAACAGTAGAAATAACGAAACAGAAAAAAGAAGACGAAATCAGAAGAAAAAGACAAACATGAAAACGTATACAGAGTAGTGAAAGAAAATCAAGAGAAAAACAAATGAATATGAATTTTTGAGGAAAAGAGAGAGAGAGAGAGAGAGAGAGAGAGAGAGAGAGAGAGAGAGAGGGGTAATTTATTGATGAAATTGAAAATAACAGAAAAAGAAAGAGTATTAGAATTAAGTTTAGATGAAAGAAAAATATATAGTAACGAACTGGAAGAATAAAAATTAATAGAAATCCAAGTGTGCAAGGAGGAATAAAAAAATGAACAGATCTGTCGAAAGATAACATGAGAGAAAGCAAACGGAAGTCAGAAATAGTAGTAGTGAAACGAAGGGAGAAAAATGTTGAAAAACATGAGAAAGAGAAGGCGGAAGAATGAGATCAAAATGGAAAGTTGACAATGAGATTGGAAATTCAGTAAGAGATACAATAGGAAAGAAGGAAGAATGGAAATGTGAGGAGGTGGAAGAGAAAAAAAAATAATGCTCGATGGCCATGATTAAATGAGTGGCAAGAATCGGTATTTTATCGAAAAACAGGGGAAGAAATGGAGGAGATCGAATGAAAGGAAAGGAAACAGGCAACGAAAGAGCGAAAAGGAAACGAAGTAAATGGAATAAGAAATAAAGAAAGGAATAGAAAGAGACAAAGAGAAAGAACTACCCTAAAAAAGAAAGGGGATAGATTAGAAAATTTAGAGTACGTGGAGTAGAAGGGGTCAGAAGAAGAATTCTGAAAGAAGTAAGAAATAACCAAAGTTTATAAAGACAATGTTTAAGAGTAAATGATAAAATAAAAGAAAATTAACAATATAATGAAGAAAGCATTTGTTATTATCGTTAACAACCCGGATATACAATATACTGATAATGCTTTTACTGGTTGTGACTCAGATTGTTTCAGATTTTTCTTATTTTGAATATCAGAAAATAATATAAGATGAAAACAAAGTAATAAATAATGACATAATCTTTCTAGAGATACCGATTTGAATAATCTATTTCACTGTTTTTTCCTTCCTCACACTCAACTGAAGAAACTATATGCATACAAGCAGGCATCAGTGATAAGAAGCATATATGCATTTCTCTTTCATAGTCATCATACTCCACCCACGTCTATTGAACAGATGAAGAGGCTCATCCCTTGTTTCCTGTTTAGGATGTGGTTTCCGGTTTTTCTCTTTTCCAATCTTTTCACTCTTACGTAGCCCCCTGCGCATCAGTGGCGTTTTCGCCTTGCTTGGGGTGATATGATTTAAAAAAAAAATATATCTGCCCGTGACTTTAGCAATTAAATACGCATAGAGCACACAACCAAATATTTTCTTAATATCACTGCACACACACACACACACACACACACACACACACACACACACACACACACACACATATATATATATATATATTTATTTATATATATACAGTTTGTTTGAACAGTTAGTCATTTAAAAGGATACATTCCTATATTCGATATTAACTAGAGGCGATTCTTGTTAATCATCAAATAATTTGCTTGATTTCCTTGCCTGCTTTTTGCAATAAAAATCATTAAAATGTCTATTTTCTTTTCTTTCTCGTGTCATACAGGACATGGAAATAAAAACTCTGTTTCTTTACTTTTTCATCTATCAATTTAGCCACACTGAATTCTATCGGGAACGCTTGTATTACAGAAAGTGATGAGCTTAAGAAGAGAAAAAAAAAATGGGAAAATAATGACAAGGTGATAAAACAGAAAAACATGTAGAGAACAAAAAGAATATAGGATTAAAATGGATGTAGTACGTTTGATAGGTCAGGGTTGCTACTTATGTCTTGGCTGGTTGCCGTAGAAGTGAGACATTATTCGCGAAATTAATGTGATACTCAGATTTCCTCTTTGTTTTTGTACCAGATTCAAATAACCATCCATTTCACTAGGAACACAAAAATGACAATCATGCATAATTAAATCTGTATACATGTATATAGAATCAAAGAACTCGCCTATTTAAACATGATTCGAATATTATATACAGTTTAAAATAAAACATTTTGACAGAAACTTTTCTAGTACATGGTTTTTAATTATATGATTTTTAAATGATATGAATTATTTATTATATGGATTTTTCATCATATAGTTTTTGTTTTATGAGTTTTATATCATATAGATTTTCCATTATACGGATTATTCATTAGATGAAGTTTTTATTACAATTATTGCAATTATTACTACTCGTTATTCTGAGAAATAAAATGTTCTCTTTTAGTCTTTATAGTAGATTTACTAAGCGCCGCTTAGATGTGGCACAAAGCCGAAAGTTTGGGGTACCCAGTGAATTCACTTGTAATGATTCTAGCGAGACAACTTTGCTAACCATTACACCACGGCGAGGTGAACCTTTTACTCTTTATAGTAGATAATCAATAGTAATTTATGGACACGAATTATCATATATGTTTATATGCGTTAAGGGATATTCTTTCTTTCTTTGCTTTTTTTTTGTTTGTTTTGAGAACTAAACTTTTAGAATTTTCATTTTAGGTTAAGAATTTTCTAGCTCTTTAACCATTTAACGAAAGGATAGTGCTAATATTTTCTAAACAAAATTGTTTTTTTTCTTTTTTTAAACTTATAGGTATTAACCAAAATATTTGTCCACTTAAGTTTGAATTAAACAGCCATTCTGTTGCCATTTATTTGTATTATCTCGTATTTTCGTGTGACTTCAAGTCTAGTTCATTAACTTATTGACTTAACAGTTACATAATCGTTTTTTTCCAGACTTATTCTCAGTGGGTGGACACAACTAATATTTATTTGATATATTTTAGTATAGCATATTTAGTTGAATAAAACATTTAATAGAAACAAATATAAAAAATAAATATATTAAGCAAAAAACAATGGTTTCGAATAAAAAAACGGGCTTTTTCGATGCTTCGATAGAATTCGAACGGATGAAACATAAGTATACAAATGATGTAAATTATTAAATATTTTAATCTATATTTAAACTAAGGAATTTATTTTAATCGATAGGCATTACTAAAATTAATGAAACTGTAATAGCTATTTTATTCTTGTTTATATTAGACTTTACGCAACAAATGAAACGCAAATTGCAACATTAAATACGGACAAATTCAAAAGGAGATTTCATGGCTGAGAAACAAAAGCCTTATTGAGATTTTTAAAAACATTTTTACAATCTGCTGATATTTTATATTATATTCCGTTTACTTATTGAATCATTTAGGTTCTACAAAAAAAGAAATTGTTTAATTTTTTACTTGAATTTTACCCCGTTAAACCTCCATTTCCACGTTAGACCCAATTGTAATCAATTGATTTACAGTAACAGAATCAAAGGTCATAATTGTGATGAAGTATTCTCTTGTCAGCAGTTGAACAGCGTTACTGGATGTCTCTAATGAGACTATGTAACTGATTTTTGCGTAGTGACTTCTATTATTTACACGAAATCCATTTTAAACCAAACTGAAAGCTCTGATCAGCTCGGAAATGGAAATCGTAGAACCGACTTCAAATTCCTGCCATCTATTTTTCATTCCCTTGGAAATAATGCTTTTGAAAAAATCATGAATTCATTTTCCTCTAACTATGTTTTGAATGAGATGAACTGGGTTTTCTTGCTTTAGGTGAGAACCAGTCTAAAAGAAGATTGTCCTTATTTCCTCTACTTTAATAAAGACCGTTATATATATCACCTTTATGGAGAGAGATAATAGCTCAGTTCATTCTCTTTACTACTAGTTATTAAATTTTACTACATATAACGAAAGCTCTTTCCGCGTGTTTACTCTTAACAATACCTTATTATATTTTTGCAATAATTATGTCGTCAAGTAGTGAAGAATATATATATATATATATATATATATATATATATATATATATATATATATATATATCTTTCCTGTCACTCTCAGGAGAGGGTGGATTATTTTTTCTTATGTCTTAATGTAAGTTACTTAATAGTAGGTACATCGATAAATATGTTACCGTCATTTTAGACGGCGTATCGATATAAATATTTTGCTGTCATTTTAAAATCTGAATTTAAATCGATCATGAAGAGAGATGGGCCCTGCCAGGTTGTCTTGCCTAGACACATTCATTGCCAGCTGTAGTACATATGCTGTCCCAACATAGGATATTACAAGTGATTTTGAATATAAAACTGTGAAGAAGAACGTTACTTATTAAACATCCATTATTATAAAACTCGGTCAAAAGGTTCGACCAGTGAAGCGTATATGCAACTTTAGCAGGAGGTACGAAGTAGTTGTTCACGCTGTCAAATAAGGTTTTAACCTGGAAGTGACATCCAACGCTCTGAATAGAGTTTTTGTCAAGAGTGAAATAAAGAAATACAACTTTTTCGAGATCTCCTACTAAAGGTATATTTCAAACCCTTCGAGTAGTAGGATTTTTATAGCTGGTAAAATAATTACTTCCGATGCAGGCATCCAGCAAGGGCCATTCTGTTCGTTTCGAGTCGACATTGGCCGCTTGTTCGATTCTCCTCTAAAGATCTGGTATCTTTACGTGAACCTGCCGGCATTAGAGTCTACGACTCCCAGACCTGGTATATATTGGACTTGGGATAAATTACTTTGCATTTGTCAATATTACATATTACTGGTTCAGCACTCGTGACTCTCATGAAGCACAGAGAAGTCTGAGCGAGGATGAGCGAGGATGTCACGATATTGACTCCGCTATCCATTGTTCTCCAGAATCAATACGAAAAATAAGAGTCTGAAAAATATGATCAGATGACTTTGCTTGATGTCCACTCATGGTTATTTCTTATGTAAACTGCTTCTCAATCCCCAAATTTCTTTAAACACACCGAAGTACTCCATGTTAATCGACAAACGCAAACTGGACCAAATCAAGGCAACCATGTGGAAAAGTGCAGAATATATGTGCAAAGTTAAATTTAACAACTCAACTGGCAACCTTGTTTCTTCCTCTTGGGCATAGTCTATTTTTCTTATTCAAGTATATTTTCTGCTCTTTGAACATAATCAAAGAGAAGACATATTTTTCATTTAATAACCCATCAGTCACTCATGCCATACGTGATACACGCTTGGCCGATCATGTTTCGAAACAGAAATTTTTCCGCAGTAGGTTGCGGTAAACTGGTTGCCAGCCAAGGCTAGATAATCCACTTTGTTCTGCTATTTAACCTATAGATCGAGAGAGAAGAAACTGTCTGTCTGTTCTACAAGTATTTTCATGACTCTGATAAGTTTTTTCCTGGTACCCAGATCACCTGTATTTATTCGTACTAAAAGATTGTCATCAAGGACCCACGGTTTTACGGTAGAAATAGTTAAATGTAACCACCTCTTCTATTGTAACAGTTTCTTTTTCTCGCACACAGGATTTGCTAGTCTAACTGATTAGCTGATTAACTACAGAATATGCAATGAGATTTTACCTTGAGACCCGATTTTTTGGTTTTGGACACAAATTTCTTGTGTCACGATCATTATGAAGTTTGTGCGGTCCTCTCGCAAAAGCCGCTTGAACGCATACAAAAGAAAAAGATTTCACGAAATGGAGGAAGATGACTTAGTAAGAAAAAATAGACCTACTCTGATGTCCACCGAGAGTCTCGGGTGCACCTAACTTCTTAGACACAGTTTTAATATTACAGCAATAGATTTTTCATTTTCAATAATGTTTCTAATTTTAACTAAGTTGTAAAAGCTACGTTAGATCGATTCGTATCAATATCTCATCCAAAGCATAATTTGAGCGTAATAAAATAAAGGGACGAAAATTGAAAAAAAAAAAAAAAAGGAATGCTTTGACAATATTATTTGTTTCTGATGCTAAGAAGAGATAAATTGATAATATACATTGTACTCAAGTAATTATTTTATTTGTGACTGGCCATGTAGTTTTTCTCTATCAAGAGTGCATAATTCAGTAAGAAACAAAGTAAGGTCATATTCCACTCGCATTATTTTTTTATCAAACCAAGATTCATATTTAAACTTTATTTTTAATTTTCAAGTAAAAACGATATGCCATCGGTCACTGGTACAAAAAAGAGAGAAAGCAAGAACAGTCAATAACATCAGCGATTTTTCCAACATCAGCGTATATCTATTCGGTCTAAAGAGAAAGATAAACGAGCTTATATCTTGTAATAAATATATAAGTAATTCTAAAAGAAAATAATGAAATCTTTTTAAAGGTATTTATCAATGGAATTTTGCAAAATGTTTTTATAAAACATACCTAGTGCGTATCATACATGCTAAGCATGCATTCTCATTGCACTGTATGATGCTTTCTGTCTTATAACAATATCTTTTATTGAAAAATAAATAATTATTTATCATAAAAAATATGATTTTATGAATACTTTCTGCAACATATCATTGCATATTTTTACATTTATTTTACTTGGCAGGTAATTGTTTATAAAATTGTCCAATTACTAATCATTGTTCATATTTAATCTGTTTTTCTTTTATCCCCGAGTAACTTACAATACTTTGCCTCAGCTGGTATAAATCCGGTCATAAATCTTAAAATGTTAACAATGCCTAAACAAAGTTAAGTAGATGTAAGGCTCTCATCTTTTTATGAAATCACATAAATGAACTTGTAAACTAATGAATGTCTTACCGAGTGCATCTTAATTTAGCAGACTATTGCTCCAAAATAAAGCCAATGGTGAAATGCATTATAAATTCAGTCCTTTTACAGGGTGCTTTCTATCTTTTACTGTTCGAATCACTTCTGTTGTCCGCCGGAATAACAAAATCGACTAGCGTGTTTTTTCTTGTCTACTAATACTACTAAATGTAGTCTTCTAGGCTGAATTCAGTGATTCATTTTAATCTCAAAGTCACAGTTGATCTTATACACTTTATTTCTAGTTTGTGTACAAACCAATCGTCCTTATGATTAAAATATCGCTTGTGACGTTCCGTCTTTACCACTCAGCCATGCCAATTTGCTACTTTTACTGAATATCTGGTTCATTTTATTTTCCAACAGTCACAATCTGCTGTCTTTTATATTTTGTCGTGTATTTAGTTGGATATTTTGGCGTTGTTTGGGTACATGAATAATAATAAATCAGTTTATCTCAATATTTCCTCAATATATTTACCTTTATATCGATATATCTATCATTTCTTTGATTTATCTTCTAAAATATCCATTTAATTGCCATTCCTTACAATTTTCTCTGCATTGTTTTCTGTTCATCTTTCTATTTGTTGCAATGTAGTATTTTTTACCTCTGTTCTTATCCATTCGTTACTTTGTCTTGTTTATCCTTCGATTCTTGGACTTTGGAGTTAACGCATTCTTATTAATACAGACTGTTATTATAGTGTTTCTAGTGAAACACAAGATACATCTTCATCAGTTTATGTTCAATGTTCCACTCTATTCCAATTCAGGATTAGAACGGAATACCTTTTGACGGAAACAGTTTAGATATTTATTCATTTATTATTATTATTATTATTTTCATCATAATTCGATTTCTGCTATGGCCACACTACCTACCAAGTCTGCGGAAAGACTTAAGGCAGGCCGTGGTGTGTTGTTATGGCTACATTTAATTTTTTCTATCTTCTATAACTTCACTAGCATTACATGAACAAAGTTCTTCTTAGTATGTGGGCTGTACTTAATAAGACAATATTTTGTATATCTCTTAAGCTGGGGTTTCCATGGATTCTTTCAATGTGTTGTTTTGTTCCATTTTTATCATCCCAAGCACACCTGCTATCCCTGGTACTATTCTTGTTTTCACTTTTATAATTGAAGCTAATCCAGAAGGTTTGTTGTAGCGATCCTCATAAAACTGTGACTTTAACACAGTTATGCAAATTGAATTTCTTTCCAATGTCTTCACTGAAGCATTTTACAGTTTGCAGATGATTTTCCAGCTTGTCATTTCTAGCATAAAACTTAAAGTCATCTATGTAAAATGTATTTTTGAGCTATTTTATAAACACATCCTGTCTTGTTAAGTTTGCTGGTTAATGCTATTAGTGATATACAAAATAGTAAGGGAGACAAAAAGACACCTTGAAATATTTCTCTGTGAATGTTTATTTCACCAGACATATGTTCTATTTATATGACTGAGGTAAAGTATTGCTTTTCATATCAACATACAATGTTTGATGAAATTGATGACAACGGGTAATACCTTGTATATATTTAAAGATGTTAATGGTGCTCAGCCAATGACCAGGTCATTACTAACACCTGATTCCAAGAATTATGGTACACTATCGAATACCTTACGATAATCTATCCAGGCAGTACTAAGATTTTTCTTTGCATTAAAGCAGTTTTTCATGATCATCCTATTGATAAGTAATTGGTTTTTACATCCGTAACAGCCACGTTTGCACTCTTTTTGTTCAAGCGGTAGTATGTCATTTCTTTCCAAGAAGAAATATGTTTGTTTCGTTAAAATAGATGTCAATAGTTTGTAAGTTGTAGGGAGATATGTAATTGGCCTGCAGTTTTTCAGGATATTTGTGTCGCCATTAGTGTGTAGAAGAAAGTTAATTCCTTTGGTCATCCATGCCGGAATTTTAGTAGGATTTTAAAGCATTTTTGAACTTATTTGGCTAGATTTTGTGTGCTATATTTAAACAACATAGCCAAAAGTTAGGAATTTTATCTATTCCTGGACATTTCCAGTTATGTGCTTTTTTCAGTGCACCTTCAACATCCTCTTCTGTAATTCCAGCCCATGTTTGTTCTGGTTTATTTGTCATTCGTTCTATCTTTTATGCAATCCAATCTACTTCTTTGCTATGTCTATATTTTTCGCAGAACTGTATAACTTCTACTATTTATTATTATTATTATTATTATTATTATTATTATTATTATTATTATTATTATTATTATTATTATTATTATTATTTAACTTGTAGTTCATCTGATTCATTCTACGTTCTTACGTCTCCTGTGTTAACTTTAACCCACAAAATTTTTAAAAGAGAATTACCCAAATTTTAGAAACGAAAACGAGAAACGCTACCCCTCGAAACGAGGTAAAATCTTTTTCAGTCTTTATCACTGAATACTACAGTTATTTGAATATTAATATTCCCTATTAGCAAGACGTTACTTATTCAATGTATGTGCTGTCAAATATAGTAAATGCAATTTGGCTAGAAGGAATGTGATGATTTCAGTGAGAATTTCGAAGCGATAGAGTGTTTTTCTTATCACTTTCAAATGGATTTCATTAGAATATCCTAACGAGAAGATAACAGTATGAACATTTTGAAAGAATAATGAAACACACAAAGCGTACATATTTTAGCAAAAAAGAAATCAAGACTAAAAATGCATGTTTTTTTTTCCCCAGGAGATTGTTTCTAAGAGAGATTATTTTGTTTTCGGTAATGTTTTGTCTTGACGCTCGCACTTAAGTCGGCCAAGATCGAGATTCGATTTTTGTATTTTAGCAAAAACAATATTTCATCATTTCCAAACAAAGCACAAACGGGGGAAAAATTAGAAAAAATTGAAAGACAGTCGTAAAATGAAAATAAAAAGGAATAATGTCTATAATGTTGCATCGCATTATTCCTGCTAGTCGCCTTTAGACTGCATTGATTGTTTTAAAGTTAAAGATTGAAAAAGAAAGGAAAAAATACAAATAACATTTATGAAAGCGAAATGACCCGGACTGCTCAGGTTAAAATAACTTGGGGTGCCCCAATAAGGAAAGTCGTTATGTAGAGATGTACTTACAAGCACAGCATTATCCTATCCCGCTTTTTCAGTTACACACACGATTTATCTCCTATCTTACTTTTTCAGTTACTCTTTCTTTCTTTCTTTCTTTCTTTCTTTCTTTCTTTCTTACATACACATACAAAAACAAATGCATGAAATTGAAGTAAATATTTCTCATGGGCCAAAAAGCGTACAAATAATCTCATAATTATGTACATATGCAGACTCACGTCGACATATATAGAGTTTCTCACTGAATCTTACAATTCATAGATATAAGAAGACATTATCGATACATCTGCATTGCTATAACACACATACTGTATCTATATTTAATGCAAAAATTAATATGCAAAATTTTAAGCAGGAAATTTCTCTTTCGGCAGTTTAAGTAAATATTTATGACTACAGCTTATATCAATTTATAACATCTGATCGTCATACAATGAGAAATGAATCTACCGAAATCACTTGACCCGTACAAAACTATAGTCAAATGAACCGAGATAAGAGAAATTGATTAATATTAAAAATGATATCAAACGAAATATTAGTGCAATATGCGCAAATTTGTTGCCGTGTTTGTATATGTGTGTATATCTTATATCTTAAATATACTTTTACATTTATTAGTTGAGAAATTAATGTTATCTACGCTATGATGGAAATATGAGTTAGTCATACAAATATATAACTTACAGTTAATGCCATTTTTACAACAGAACATGACAGAACAGAAACCAATTGAAATACTTAATATTTGCATACATACATACATGTAAATAAGTATCAATAACCATAGTGAGTAGTGCACACACACACACACACACACACACACACACACACACACACACACACACACACACACATATATATATATATTTGTGTATATATATAAGCAATAATGTCAAGTCCGTGAATGGCGAGGATAATACAAAAAAGATCTACTTAATGTAAAATATAAAGTGTTAGATTTGTATATGGATGTTATCCAGAGCAATATGATATTTATAGCATCATAAACTCACACAATAATAGTATACTAAATAAAATTTATAACAATCAACAAAACAAACAGACAGTACAACCTCCTGTAACTTTCGAGTCAAAAACAAATGCCTAGTTGGAGGTATATGCAAATCCGAAAAAGTCATAGGCCAAACAGCCATTTCCCTTAGTGGACACAGAAACGAGAAAAGCATATACGTAGGAATTTCTACCGGACCATGGAAACAACGCCTATATAATCATAAACAATCTTTCTCTAAACTCCACCTAAAATTTCAAACCGCTCTTTCTAAACATTTCTGGGAATTAAAAGAAAGAAATCGTTCTCCACAGATTGAATGCAAGATTATAGGTAAATCTAAAACCCCTAACAACTTCAGAAACAGATGCAATTTATGTTTAGACAAAAAGATTAGAATTATCAAATTCAAAGATACTAGCCAATTATTAAACCAGAGAAATGAAATCATTTTTAAATGCCGTCATTACATAAAACCTTATAATTACTCCATTCCGTCATATTTGCTGATTCATTCCTATTTTGTGTTGATCATTTGTTGGAGGATTTTACGGATCGAATAAATGAAAGATGAAATCATCCATGTAAAGGGTATACATGCCAGTATATGTATGCAACGACTTTGTATTATGCATGAATTTGAGAGCATCCTACTTTGCATTATGTAATTATGGATGTATTTTAATATAAATATTTTATGTGTATATAGGTGCATTTAGTTGTATGATTATATGAAGTTTTCCGTGTATATGTGTGCATCTAGTTATATGTATACTTCATGTATATGAGTGCACCAAATCATATGTATGTTTTTCGTGTATATGGGGGCACCTAGATATATGTATGTTGGCGCTAATTTTGTATTAAGCATTGTCTTCTCCTGCATTGATCAGTATATTCATGAATGTGCATGTTGGTATCGGAATCCAAATGATATATGCCGCTATATGTATGTAACTGTTTTTATAATGTATGTAATTTGAAGTAGGTCATCTCATTTGGTGTGAAAAAGTTAACACGTACGTATACACATGTTAGCATTGTTCACGTATAAGTTCTTATAAAGAAGTGCGTGGATGTAGAAAGGCGAGAGTGCACAGAGATAAGAAATGTATATATATATATATATATATATATATATATATATATATATACGTAGAAGATTTTGCATATGTATACGCATACATCTATATGCAGGCAGGAGTGTGTATATGTATGCATATATATATATGTGTATGTGTGAGTATGTATGTATGTATGTAAATATATGTGTATTTTCTGAGTATATGTGAGATGTGTTAGTATACTTGCGTAAGTATGTGTTTGTATTAATTATACACATATAAGTCCAGTCTTCATAAATATGTATATGACTGTGCGAACACAATATTTATATGTGGATATGGATGGATGTGTGTATGCGTGCATATGCAGGTGTATGCATAAACGCATTTGTATGCACATATGTGTAAGTATGGACATATGTGTACGTGGAATATACGTGTGTATGCGTGAGTGTTACATATGTGTATATGCAATCATGTGCTTGTTAGTGGGCGTATAATTGTTTTATGGTCATTCTTACCGCTCAATAAACTTTCTCGCCTGACCTTAATGATTCTTACCCGAGATAAGGCCAAAATTCCTTTTCTGGATCATGTTACTTGATTTCCAGTTCGTTTTTTTAAGAGAAATGTTTATTCCAGGAAAATATTTGTACCGAATGGAACGAATATGTGCTCTGAAGAAATGTACTAATTTAGTTCATAGAAATGAATTATGGAAAACCAATGGATGTTGCCCCTAAATGAATGTTGCACCCGAAGGAAGAGTAGTAGTAAAAGAGGAGGAGGAAAAAATCCAAAGTAGAGAACAGGAAAAAGCCCCTGCGTCGAACACCCTGCGTAAAGTGGAAAATTGTAAAGAACGTGAGAGCAGGAGAAAACCGTGGAGATATCTGCTGCAGGCTATGCCAGAAAGAAAAATTGGCCATTATTTCTCATGGAAATAAAAAAGAAATACTAAACGCGAAAAGAGAAGTAATGTAAAAATGAAGGCATTTAAAGAACAAAGTCCTGGGTACTTATGAACCCGGATGAACTTCTACTTTCCTTTAGCCTGCTACCCACCTTTTGGAAGTGGGTATTTCCTATTCTCTACTTTGGAATTTTTTTCCTCCTCTTTTACTACTACTCTTTCTTCCGAGGTTTTTATTTAGGGGCAACATCCATTTGTTTTCTGTATCTGTGCCTGAAGAGACCTAAACGGTCGAAACCCGGGTAGTGTGATACGGGTTCTAAAAAGTTCTAAGTATATTATATATATATATATATATATATATATATATATATATATTGCAAAGAATATCAGAAAAGAGAATTGTTTTCATACGTCTGATATCTTTACAACTTTTGAGATATATTTACGAATAGTTACACTAAACTATTAATGTACGTTCAAATAAATAAATGCTTTTTTTATATAAATAAATATCTTATACATATTGCAGTCAATTCCCTACCCATACATCCAATGTTCACACACACACACACACACACACAGAGAAAGAGAGAGAGAGAGAGAGAGAGAAAAGGAGAGAGGGAGAGAGATCATTACAGCCTGTTTCACACTGAGATCAGTACATCATTTCAATGCATGTTTAAACGCATAATTCTTACTGTCTGTCGCATATTTAAAGTGATAGAGGTCGAGAAGAGGAGACGCAATAAGACAATGCAAAATTTAATTTGCCTTCATAATTATTTTGCTACAGTCTAGCGACTAATTGCTGTAATTTTCTTTTATTTGCCTGCAGTGAAACCGGCAAAACCTATTTTATGAGTACATATCTTATTAGATAGCAAGCACAGGAGAGCTGAGGTAATGTGCCGATAAGGAATCGATTGGTTGACAAAAGAAAGAGAGAGAGAGGGAGAGAGAGAGAGAGAGAGAGAGAGGGAGAATGAGAAAGGGAGTGTGTGTGTTTGTGTGAGAGAGAGAGTGAGAATGAGAGAAAAAACAAATGCCTTGAGATGGATTCATTGAGTACTTTCAGATTTGTATATTGAAAATATCAGAAAAATTGAGAACAAACAAAAATTAGAGAGATTAATAAAATAGACTGAGAAATGAGAAAGAAAAAACTCGTTAAGCTCTGCTGAGAAAAAAGGAAATGAAAAACGAAAAAATATAAAGAGAATACGGAAAGCAACACAAAACAATAAAAAGACAAATAGTTTTAGAGAGAGAGTGTGTGTGTGAGAGAGAGAGAGAGAGAGAGAAAGAGAGAGAGAGAGTGAGAGAGAGAAAGATGGTAAAATTATAAGTGAGTGCCGTGTGATAAAAATGAAAAGTAAACGTGAAAAACGTTGATGTTTATTTCTAATGTTTGACTGAGCCATGAAAAATGAAATATTTAACGATCATTCACTGAAGATGATTTCATTAAACGGTTAATGAAACTTTTTTATTTGTTAAAAAGATATTGATTAGTAACAATTATGCTAATTTCACTGATTTATACTTGAAAAGTTTTTGACAAAGAAGAACAGGTGAGAAATGAGAGAAAAATAAGTGAAATGAGAAGAAAGAGCTGTGAAGAAAAGTCAAATTAACATATCCTTTATGAGGGGAAAATGCATTGAGTTGGGGAATAAAAGGTTAAAAGAAAAAAGGAGGGGAAAGAATAAAAATTTCAGAAGAGCTCATTTAGAGAAAAGAATAAAAATGACTTGTAATTAAAAAAAAGTGAGATCAAGAAAAAATGAGAAAGTGTGTGTGTGAGAGAGAGAGAGAGTGAGAGAGATAAAGAGAGAGAGAGAGAGAGAGAGAGAGAGAGAGAGAGAGAAATGAGAAAATATTAGCTACTGCAAGCATTAAATGTCAAAAGATTTTACGGAAAAGTTTCAATGGGAAAATAAATCATAAAATGAAGACTCGAAAATGATAAGCAAGGCAAACAAATTTCAAGAGCTACACAAATGAAGGATCAAATGAAAAACAAAGAAAGTAAAAAAAAGAGTAAATAGTATAAAATTATTGTAAATGAGAAATGAGTCAAAGAGAAAACGGATAAATAAGGAAAAAATATAGAGAAAGAGAAAGTAAGAGAGAGACGATAAAAATTAGAGAAAGTGAAAAATGAAAAGAAAATAGAAACGTAAAAACTATTACCGATTTCAAAAGAAAAAGTGAGTTTATATATATATATATATATATATATATATATATAAGAGAATGCCAAACTTGTAAATACGGAGAGGATAATCCAAAAGATTTTATCTAAGTAATATAAATTATTAATTAGATAAAAATAGACAGCTCAATAAATATTATCCAGTGTCATATAAAATATTGAGAGAAAAATCAACACATAATTAAACGGTTATAAATCCAGAATTTATTTCCGCAATGTAAAAAAAAAATAAAAAAAATACAATTTCTTCTTTCAGACTGTTCAAAATTAAATAAATGATAATTTCACTTAGAATATTTCAACAAACGTTTTAACCCAGGAAGCGAAACCGGAAATAAATTGAGAATAGATACATCAAATCACACATATAACATAATACAAAATATGGAATCTTCTTCTTCTTCTTCTTCTTCTTCTTCTTCTTCTTCTTCTTCTTCTATGTGCCCTGTCCCTTCAGGACGTAGACGATCATGGTTCTCCACGTCTCCCTATCCCTTGTGGCTCTTAGTATGTTTGCTCCTGTTACTCCTGGCAACCCCCGTTCCGTCATCCACCTGATCAGGCCCTGCAAATATATTATCCGCTGTCTTCCTCTGTCTCTCTTTCCTTCTATCTGGCCAGTCAGTATCAGGTTCTCCAGGCTCTCCTTCCTCATTACGTGTCCCAGAAAATTCAGTTGTCTCTTCCTGATGCTCAGTATTAATTTCCCTTTTGTTGCCATTCTTTCCAACACTTCATCGTTGCTTGCAGTCCACGCAGCATCCTTCTGTAGAACCACATTTCCGCTGCTTCCAGTTTTGTCCTCATTTTCGATGATATTGTCCAACATTCACTGCCGTATTGAAGAACTGACATCACATAGCAATCCAGCACTCTTTTCTTTGTTTCTAGTAAAATTTTTCTGTGTGTTAGTACTTACTCAGCTTCTGGAACGTGTCCTTTGCCATGCCAATTCGCCTTCGGATCTCTGTGTCGCACTTTCCATCTCCTGTTAGAACACTTCTTAGGTATTTAAATTTTTGTACTTGCTTGATTCTGGTATTCCACCACCCGTATTTGGCATTTTGGGTTGCACCTTTTGCTGATGACCATGCATTCAGTTTTCTTAAAATTTATTTGTAGTCCACCGCTACCTTCTGTATGAGGTCTTGTAGTTTCCTTTCCGTGTCTGCAATCAGCACTGTATCATCTGCATACCTTATGTTGTTCAAGTTGTGGCCTCCAATAACAAATCCTGGCGTGTCATCTAGGGTCCTAAAAATATTCTCGCTGTACAGGTTGAAAAAATCCGGTAAAAAGACACATCCTTGTCTTCTATCTTTGTAAATCTACTGAGATCGTTACCTGTCCGTATGCAGGCCGTTTGCTGCCGGTAGAGATTCTTGATTACTCTTATGTCTTTCCCGAAAATGTCGAGGCTGCCGAACATCTCCATCAATACTTTGTGTCGTATCTTGACGAATGCCTTCGCATAGTCAATGAAACATAGGTACAAGTCTTTCTTCATTTGTATTGCCCTTTCGGAGAGCATCCTAATCATGAATATGGCGTTCCTTGTTCCAGTGTATATGGAATACATACATTAAATTACATACACAAAACAAAACTCATGAGAAAATATACACACAGACAAACATATAGGAATAGACAAATGCAAAACACACACACACACACACACACACACACACACACACACACACACAGACGAGATATATACATATATCCAATCACACAACTGTATAAAGAATTGGAGATAATATATACGCACACACACACAACCCCCCCCCCCCCCCAAAAAAAAAAAACCCGGAAAGATAGGAATAGACATATACAATATAAGCGCCCAGGTATAAGCATCTAAAAGGACAAAATGGGAAAGAAGGAAAATAAGAAAAGGAGACTCGTAATACTCTTACAGTCACAAATATTAACTGACATAAAATTTTAAAGACAAAAAATATTTTTAAAAATGTTTTTCAAAAAGCTTTTAAAAAACTCTTATAAAAAACAAAAAAAAGATTTGCGATATTTATACAGAAAGTGCATAAAATATGACAGATAATGACGAAGGAGCCAATGTAGTAAAAAACAACAATATACAGTCGCAAATGTTCAACATTACAAAAACAAAGTCTATTTTCCACCGATTTAAATAAAAATAATGGAAGAAATAAAATAAAGTAGGAAAACTATAGAATAAATTAACAAATCTATAAAAAATTTAAAGACCAAATTATTAATAAAGAAATTAATAAAACTGAGATTTAGGAAGTAGAAAAATAAAAATGTATGTGCGTGTATGTGTGGGTGTGTGTATTGGGGTGTGTGTGTATTGGGGTGTGTGTGTATTGATGTGTGTGTGTGTTTGCGTGTTATGTTATATATAGTTTAATATATATAACTTACATAAGTTTATATATATATATATATATATATATATATATATATTATACATACATATGAGTATGGAAAATTGATCCTATTTTCCATATGTGTGTGTGGATAGATAGATAGATAGATAGATAGATAGATAGATAGATAGATAGATAGATGTAAGAACATACAAGAAATGAAAATGTTGGTTGAGTATAACGTAAAGAAAAGAGAAAAAAATGAAGTGCTTTTAAGTTTACCGCTTATAACGAACATATTAAAAAGAAAATATTTATTACATATGAAACAAGATACACAGGCTTTAGACAATATGTGAACTTTTTAAAAAATCGTGTATCTGTTTTATATTCATAAAAATAGCATTGTCAACGTCCGTGATACATTTATAATTTCTAAAAACGTATCACACCTTTTCTCCATGAAAATATTTTAAACATATATATATTACATTAAATGATTCGTTTCTATAACTCCAGAAGTTTTCTAATTTAGAATTCTATGTTTTGGACAATAAGTCATAGAATACTATGTTTCGGACAATAAGTTAATTGCCATACATGATACATGCTTGGGCGATCATGTCTCTGTTGAGACATGACGGATTAAGCAGATTTTCCCGGAGTAGGTTGCTATTAATTTCTGCCGTAGACCGTTTGACAACTAGGCATATAGAACCCAATTTGTCTTGCTATTCATCCCATAGCTGGAGGGAGAAGAGATGGATTAGATCTTTTCCAAGGGTATTTGTACGTAAGTGATTCAAACGAATTTGAGTGGAATTTGAACTCGGCTTTCCGATTTCTCATTCCGAGCCGATATCCATTACATTACAACGCTCATAATTACAAACTCTATTTCATTAAATTATTTAAAGAACTCGTCATTTTAGTCAAGAGATAGTCAAGAACATCACTTCCTTCTGAGTGCTTAGATAGAAGACAAATGCAATGAAAGATTCTTGAAGGTAATTTTAAGTTATATTAGACAAAGAAACCTCAAATTATAGAAGAAAGAATAGATGAGAATTGGAATAGAAAACAAGTTAAAGAGAAAAAGAAATAGTGAAGCAAGTTGTTATGCAGAAACGTATTTATACAGAGAACGCGAGAGAGAGAGCAGAGAGAATAAAAATAAAAGGCAGTAGACTTGCTCAAAGGGAGGTAATATATAACTCATCCTAACGAATGAGATATGACAAAAGTTACGTAAAGAAGGAGAACCGCAACTAAAACATTAGAAAGCAAATGAAAGAAAATGAGGGAAAGCTCGAAGGAAAATATAGTAGAAAATAAAAGCAGAATTCAGGGAAAAAGGAAAACAAATCAAAAGAAATAAAACAATAAATGGGAATCTTTATAGAAAAATTGGAAGTAATTAAAAAGTCAGCTAAATGAAACGTACAGAAGGGAAAAACAAGAGATAAATGAAAGAATAAATTAGAAGTCAAAAAGAATGAATGAAGAAAGTAGACATTGATTGAATGAATGATTGAATGAATGAATGAAGAAAGTAGACAAGAGCGAAAAATGAAGACGCAAAATGAAAACGAAACATCTGAGAAAAGAAGTTAGAAAAAATTAAAAAAAAGTAATAAATACAGTCGAATATTTCTGAGTTTTGTTCACTGATTATACAACACTGTAGAATTACGTCATTAATAGGGAAAATGCGACAGTATTGTTACAAAGGTAGACCTTCATTATTTAATGAAATATTTATGCGTTAGCGTTTAAGGTGTTACATATTAAGTTAAATACCAGTTACAATATTTCTATTCGTATACATATCTTCAAATTTTTCTTTTTTTCTCAGTTTATTTTTCTACTTTCCTTTTCTTTCTAGTCCTCTTGGACATTTTATTCACTTTTTCTCTTTTTAAAATTTTTTCGGCTAAATGTCTCTTTAGTGTCTCGCCTTTCGTTTTAATTTTTGTTAAAATCTCTTAATCACAAATGTTTATATATCATTTCGTGATTTTAGCTTTTTTCTGAATGTTCAAATTTTACTTTCCTATCAGCTAAACTTTCTTTTTTCGTTCAATAGTTAGACTGATGCTCACAAACTGAATATTTTTAAATTTACTTAATTTTCCTCACTCTCGTTTCATTTTGTTAACCAATTTTTCCTTTCAGTTTTTTTTATTCCTCTTCCTATTTTATTTTCTCTTATATATATATATATATATATATATATATATATATATATATATGTGTGTGTGTGTGTGTGTGTGCGTGCGTGCGTGCGTGTGTGTGTGTGTGTGTGTGTGTGTGTGTGTGTGTGTGTGTGTGTGTGTGTGTGTGTGCGCGCACTTACCTATCACTTATTTTTTACCCTCTTTAGTCTTTCTATTTCTTTCTCAATTAGTGTACTATATTTCACATTTGCTTTTTCGTACTATACTCATATCTTTTCATTCCTACTTCTCTTGGCACACATTCTATGCCTTTCAGTTTTTTCATGTTTTATTTGTATTTTTGGCTCTTTTTCTTTTATTTCATTATTGTTTACTTAATACCCCTTTTACTCGTCTATTCTTCTTTCACTTGTCTTCTATCCACTCACGACCATTCGCTTTTATTAATTTGCCATTTCCGTTAACTTACTTCCATACATCTATCGTTTCCGCCATTTCCAATTTAATCTCCTTTTTTCACTCTCCCAACTTGAATGCGTTTTTTACGCTTATATTCTCTCTCTTGACTTAGGACGTCTTTCCTTGTTTATTTCAGAGTTTTTTTTACTTTTAGCCACGATAACATTGCAACATTTCTCTCAATATTTTCATTATTCTCTTTTGGTTTTTATTTAAAAAAAATTTATTATTTTCCATCTTGTAATGCAAGCGCCAATTGCACTCATTATATGTGCTAAGGTTACATGAAAATTACATCATTTTCCCAGTTGTTTTCATTTTAGTCCGACTGATTATCTTTTTTTTACATTTCTCTTAAATTTCATGGATACTGTTGGACTCCCAAATAGACCAGTATAATCACTTTTCAATCTTCCAATAAACTTCACTTATTCACTGACGTACATATCTTGCTGCTTTTCTGATGTATAATTATTCATTGCTTTATTTATTGTTAAGGTTTAAGATTTTTTACATTTTTGTGCAAACATAGGTCTCATATACATAACAAGTAAACCATCAAAGAGCTGTACATGTAAAACTAAACAATGTATACAAAGTAAGGAGTATTAATATAAGATGTATTAATATAAAAGCACAAAGCGTACAAATTAAATATTGTTGATTAATTCATTATTAATTCATTGTCATTTAACAAGGGATTAAGTTGAAAAGATATAATTTGTTGTGATGCAGTAGTGAAGTGTAAATCAAATGAAATAAAAGCCACCAGAGACAAATACGGTAGAACTGATAAAAAGCACAAGTTAAAATATAAAATATTTTACTTGTTTATTTCTGCTTATTCCAATAATCTAAGCATGATTCTAGGACATGAAATTTACTGTTAAGTACGATTTGAAAATATCTGTCCGCACATGACTCCAATATAGAATTTGTTTCTTCAAAAAACGTTCGATTTATTAACTCGTTATTGTTTCTATGAATTTTAGCAAAAATGCTTTTATCTTAAATGTTCGCATATATTTTAATAATTTGAAGGACACTTTGCCATGTCAAGATAAAAAAAAAGCCGCAGTCATGAATGATTTGTGTAATTGTCTGACTGTCATATTCTTTGTTATAATGCGGGTGGTATAATTTGACATGGTACGGCTATGTGCATTTTAGTAATGATCAATATTGCTTGTTGTTCCAGGTAAAAGTCGAACATTTGTTAGATAGCTGACAGTTCGAATAACTAAAAGCTTCGTTCAATAGATGCATATCAGTTTCATATTCTGTAAAAAACCCAGTTTGTGACAAAAATCGGTGAATAAAAATACTTGAAATGATGAAGGCAAGGAAAAGGCATTATTAAAATTTATGGTAACTATAATAAAAATGTTTCCTTGGGAAGACAATGATGAAGATTCCAAATAATTTGCATTTAATCATATTCGTAATATTTGCAAATACACGAAAACTTTAAAGAACAATTTCAGTGACATAACTATCTAAAACTGGATGAACAAGTGTAAGATTCAGAAATTTCGAGAAAAGGTTATTAAGAATTTTCATTTTTATTTAAGGAAAATTTAATCACATAACACTTTATTTTCTGCAATTATATTCAGTAATTCATTTTGTCGTTTCAGTCTTTACAAATCTTGATGTTATTCTTCTTCTAATTATTATCATTAACCATGTTAAAAATAACGCTGAGATTTATTTAAGTGTATGCAGAAAATTTCTGGAAGGATTGAACCTAAAACACATTTACTCAGGGTTAAAAAGATATGAACAACCATTATTTTTCCCCAAATTTTACGTAGAAATTTGATTGGAAACTGCCATTATATAAGATAACTGTGGTTAATTTAACCAGTTCTGGAGCTGAGTCTGCTCTTTCTTATCGAATATATGTAAATTGCTTACACCATGAAAATATTAAGATAACGAAAAAGAATGAATTAGACTTGTGAACATTTTCTTCAGAAGAAATGTTGCCTCGTTAGGTATGGCGCTAAGTAATTGTCGTTGTAGACCCTGCACCAATTTTTACACTTTATGTACACAGCAGTTATTCCACCAGGGGAATAGGGATATCCAGCATTGAAACGATTTTTAAAAAATGAGAAATTAATAAATATTCACAGGTAAAATGTTTTTGATTTATTGCTAACGTTCTCAAAACCCTGGAATATTCAGTCAAATTTAGTGAAACATTATTTGAACAGAGTCAGAATTTTAATTACTTGACAAATGCTCAGGGAAATGTGAAATTCTGCAGTTCAAACCAACCTAACATATTGACGACGATATTGATTTGGCATGCTATAAATATTGATAGAAAACAATAAAACGCTGTCGCCGAAGGATACGGATGAGAAACATTTGTTGGCCAACGCCTTATATGTAGATATGCATACTTGAGAAATAGCACGCACACTTAAAAATGTTTAAGAACAATTAAAAGTTGTTGCAAAGTAGAGTTTTGAAAGTGAAAACAGAAAAGAGAGAAAAGAAAATGAATGAGTAAAGATCAAGAAAATTAAAGTAAAAGAAGATAATTTTTTAAGTATCAAAGAGTAAATATTAGAAATATAAATTTACAATCATAAAAACACACGGAAGCATAAAACAAATGATTAATAGGAAATAAAATAAAACTAATATATAAAAAGGAATACATATGTATAATATTGCATGTCTATTTTCATAAACGCACACATTCATACTCACATAAGTATAATAAGTTTACCAATAATGATTAGATCTAGATATATATTTTTTCAAAATGCTATATTCTTTCAGGATGTAGGTGGTTATGTCTTTCTAGAGTTTCATTTTCTGTAATATCTATGAATTGTCATAACTTGTTGGGAAAGATAAGCGAGACTGATTTCGGTATCTGTTCTCCCTTTTTTAAATTTCAATTTGTAATTCTGCTAGACTGGTTGCCATCTATGACTAGACATCCTGATCTAGCCTGGTACTTAACCCATAACTGGTGTTGGGTAAGAAATGATGCCTTTCCATAGGTCATTAGTGCAAAAGTGAATGCTACAGACGAGGTGGATTCCCTTTTCCAAGTCAAGAAACATGCTACGTGCACATAAATATCTATTTAGCTAACTTATTCATCTCTTTCAATCTCTCTCTCTCTCCCTATATATATATATATATATATATATTCTAGACTGAATAACTCGATAGAACGATGGTCGCTGGACGATATATATATTGATACATAGATTGATAGATCAATAGTACGTACATATTTTTTGAAAGAGCCTGATTGTTTGTGTTTGCGTATGTGTGTGTGTTTATGTGTGTATGCATGTGAATGTGTGTGCATAAGGCTGAGTGACTCAGACATGTTAGTATGTATTGATGTTGGCTAATGGATATGTTGATATAGCCAAAAATTCAAAAATAAGCACGTGAATAGAAATATATCAATAAAAGATGGGCTATTGAGAATGGAGCTAAATTACAAGACATGATGGGTAAAGTAACAAACGAAAAATACCAGCCAAAAATTGGCTAAGAACAAAAGAAAAAAAGTGCTAATCAGCTTCTTACTGAGATTTGCAACTCTGTTGTCAAAATGTTGTTTTTTTTATCCCTTAATATATACCTATGTAGATAAATCTATGCTGGATTGTGTTTATCTCAGTTAATTGTGTAATGAAAGTTATTGATCTCATCTGACCTTCATCAAGTGAATGGTGACATTAAACGGACCTTGGCGTTCAGTATTTTGGGAAGCGACACAAGAAGCAGGAGCTATAGCGCAGTTGGTGATTGCGGCCCGGACGCGCAAGGATAGTGGCGGTAACACTGTAGCATTGCGGAGAACAAGCAAACCAGAGAAAGCAAATTTCAATAAACATCAAATATAAGTTTTACGAATCGTTGAACATTGCAAGAAGAAATTGGGACAGTAAAATGAATATGTTTTCTTTTTTTCACGCCTCATAATTTATTTAAATATCCATCTATAATTTTATTTTTATTCACCTCTAAAAGTTTAGAGTAAAGCAAAAGTTTGGGTATTTCTGGTTTTATAAATTTCACTTAATTCTGTAAATATGCATCTCATGAAAGCTGTATTTATTGCAAATGTATGTATGTATGTATGTATGTATGGGCGCGTGGCCGAGTTGTTAGAACGTCCGCTTTCTGACCATGATTCCTGGGTTCGAATCTCACCATGGTCGATTTATCGACTTCTTGATATAATCGGTCTGGAGGAAGCGATTCCAGCGGACAGCACCTTTGGAAAGTGCCTGAAAACCATACTACATGTTGGCCAAAACCTTATCAGTGAAACTGGGTAGATTGCTCTCTTTAAGGAGCCGTCGATGATTGGGCTAGCTCAAAGTCAAAAGTCATCGTGACCGAGGGTTTTAAGCGTCTTTGCTTTGTTTATGGTAGATAACACCCTCTCTCTCTTCCTTTGTTAATGTGCTTGATTATAGATATATAACTATCCCAAAAGCATAATCAAGCACATTCACAAAGGAATAGAACACAGGCTATCAAATATTTCCACCAACAAAATAATGTTTGATGAAAAGAAAAAAAATTATGTAGATGCACTAATAATATCTGGCCATAAGAACATTTTGGAATACGATCCCCAGCCAAACAGACAAATAAAAACAATGCTAGAAAACGAAACATTATCTGCTTCAACACAACATTTAACTTAGAAGTAAAAACCAAAATAGGACAAATATTTTTTTAAAACTGATCGATAAACACTTTTCAAAAAGCTCAAAACCAAACAAAACTTTCAATAGGAATATAATCAAACTGAGTTATAGCTGTACTAGTAATTTAGAAAATTTCATGAAGAAACAGCGCCAGAAAATTAAATAACAACGTACAAAACAAGATCTTTAATAAGGAATGTAATTGCAGGGACAAAAATAAATTACCACCTCAAGGACTTAGTAATACAAAAGGAGTCATTTACAAAACAAAAGTACATGACTTAAATGGTCAAAACAAATCATATTTGGGATCAACCAAAGATACTTTTAAGAACAGATGGTTTAATCACAGGTCTACATTAAAACTAGAAAGGTTAAAAAATTGTAAAAAAACTGACAAGTCACGTGTGGAAATTGAAATTAAAATATGAAAAAGACCCAGCCATAACGTGGAGTATAGTAAAAACAGCCAAACCTTACAACGGTGGCAAAATATGTAGACTGTGCCAGGAAGAAAAGTTAGCTATTATGTTATTCCAAAGCAAAAATGAATTACTGAATGAAAGAACAGAAATTATGGTTAAGTGTAACCATATCAAAAAATGCCTATTAAGATCATACAACCATGGATGAAAACGTTATTTCTTCTTCTAATTTTGAAAATTGCGCGTTCATAAAAAATACCCGTTACGTGAGCGTTTAAAAAATAACGGTAAAATCAGTTATTGTAAATCGCCTAAAGTTACCAAATGGTAGAAACCTGGGTTGCGTAATAACTCGATTACTAATGAAAAATATTCAAAAGTTCTACAATATAATTGTATTGAACGCTTTTTAATACGCTTTTTTTTTGTGTACTGGTTTAATTTAATTATGATCTAAAACTAAGTATTTAAATAATATATCTCTCTCTTTCCCACTCTTCCTCTTTCCCCACTCTCTCTCTTTCCCCGCTCTCTCTCTTCGTGCTCAGTCAACTTAACAATCAGCTGACCGGCTACAGTAACTGAAATATAATGGGTTGAAATATTATTTTTGGCATTATTGTCTGCTCGACTTCAGTTCAAGATTACTGTGTTGTAAGTTGCCTCGACCACTCTTTTTTATTTTATGTTTTTTCTTTCCTTTTGCTATTGTTAAGTGAGGAACTGTATTTTGCCTCTTACTTTTACGGTACACTTGCCTTTTAGCATATAGCAGCGGTTCTGTTTACGAAAAAATATTTTTTTTCTTTCTTTTTTTCCTCCAGTTAAAAAGTTTGGACAGCCAAAGGGTTGTTTATTTCGTCTTTACATGGTCTTTTCTTTAAACTTGCTAGAGAAGGTTCTGTAAATTAGTTTAGCTTCGAAGGCTTCTCTCGACTTTTACTAAGTTAAAACTTAGTAATTTTTTTTTTAATTTTTTTAAATTTGAATAGATAGTACCTACTATCGCCCGGTTTTACACTTTACCCACTTCTTTTGAAAAGGAGTAGAGGTGATCGCATTGTTTCTTGTTTAGGAAGGGGTTCCTGGTTCTTTTCCCTTCTCCTTCGGTCTTAGTATTAGTTCAGTCGCAAGCTCTTTGCAGTATTTGAGTATGGTGACAATGTCTCTTCATTCTGAGGGTACCAGGTTGACAGTTTCCTGGTTGTTGCTTCCGACTGGTAGCTAGGAGCCCGAACTCTTGCGTAGCGTCTTGAGAGGCTGCTCTGATCTGGCTGCACCAGTCTCCATACTACATATGCTGCATACACCGACCGTTTGATACTAATCTAGACCTCTCACTATAAATAGACTAATATGAATTCAAGCAAACAAAATAGGAAAACTAAACCAGCTCATCATAAAACGCCCAAACCAGTTTGCGTATTCTTCGCAAACATTCGTGGTATCCGCACTAACTTTTACAGCGTAGAATCATTCCTTCAAACTAACTCACCTGATATCTTAGCTCTCTGTGAAACTAACCATGACACTTCTATCCCCTCTTCTGAGTTGTACGTCCCTAGTTACCTTCCCCTTTTCAAGAAGGACTCCAATGTCCATATGCATGGGCTCGGTGTCTATGTCAGCGAACACCTCCCTCTAGCTAGGGTGACCTCCCTTGAATCCCTGGATCATTCTTTCATGTGCTTCCGTCTCTCACTTCTAAGCTCGGTAAGCTATATCTTCTTTCTCTACCGCTCAGCCTCTTCCTCTGACTGCTCGGTACTCGATAGCATCTCTAACAATATCGACAAGGCCATTTCTTATCATCCATCTGCCCATATATTTGTGTTTGGTGACTTTAACGCCCACGACACCAAGTGGCTTGAAAACTCTGTCTACACCATGAATTTTTCAATAACCCAATCTCTTACGCAAGTGGTGGATTTCCCCCACGCGTTTCTCCAATAACCCAAATGGAAGGGACTCACTACTAGACCTCTGCTTCACTTCCATCCCAGACTCTTGCGCCACCAAGCAGCTCTGCTCTCTCGGAAACTCTGACCACGCCGTAGTTTCCGTCAACATCTCATTCTACTCCTACTCAACCCAAGAAACCCAGACTAGCAGAATATCATACTGCTACCAAAGAGCAGACTGGGACTCGTTCCGTGACTTCCTGTGTGACGTCTCTTGGAACAACATTTTCAGTCTCCCCGTTGAAGACTGTGCATCCGAGGTCTCCTCTTGGGTTAAGGCTGGCATCGATACTTTTGTCCCAGCCAGGAGATTTCAGCTTAAATCCCGCTCGCCCGCTTGCTCAGCCGCCATTGCCCACCGGAATCACTTCTTCCGGCTCTATCGAAGCCACACGTCGGACCAAAACAGGCGCCTTCTCGCCTCGGCTCGTAAAAAGATACTTAACGAAGCTAAGATATTGTTTGCTGCCAGAATGAAGCAACGCATAGCATCCTGTAAGTTCGGCGCCAAAGACTACTGGCGACTCTGTAAAAGCGTGCTTAGGAGTAAAACCTCAGTACCCCCACTAATCAATGAATTTGAGGTCCTCACCTCCTCAACGGACGAGACTGAATGCTTTGTTCGCAGATTCTCTACCAACTCGAGACTGGATTCGTCTGGAGTATCTACACCCGACTTCCTACCTAGAACTGAGGCTCAACTGAATGACGTCCACATTACACCCTCGCTGGTCACTAACATAATCTCAAAACTTGACCCTCACAAAGCGAGCGGAGGGGACAGAATTCCAATCATAGTCTTGAAGAAATGTGCCCCTGAACTCTCCTCTGTCCTTTCTAAGCTCTACAACTTCTGGCTATCCGCTTCCTGCTTTCCTACCAGTTGGAAGTCTTCCTCTGTAGTTCCTATATTTAAGGATACTGGAGAACCCTCAGACCCTGCAAATTACCGCCCTGTTAGCTTTCTTCCGACCTTTGGCAAATTGTTCGAAGCCATCTCACAGCCCACAGGCTCCTCTCGGACAAACAGTATGGTTTCCGTTTCACCAGGTCTACTGTTGATATGCTAACAAGCATCACCGAGTATATATACCAGGCTCTCGACAAGAATGGCGAAGCTCAAACCGTTGCCTTGGATATCTTCAAAGCTTTCGACAGAGTCTGGCATGCTGGCCTCCTACGCAAACTGCGGAGCTGTGTTATAACTGGACATTTGTTTGACCTAATCCAGTCATTCCTCTCTAACCGCACATTGAGGACATGCCTCACAAAACTACCATACGAACGCGGGTGTCCCTCAAGGTTCTATCGTAGGTCCTACGCTCTTTCTGATCTGCATTAATGATCTCCCCGATGCTATAAGATCACAAGATGGTGTCGATGACACCACAGTTTACTCTCGCCTCGATCAAAAATCTGGTGTGCGCGATAAAGCGAACTTCGCTGCCGAGATTGAGATGAACCTTCAATCCGTAGTAGACTGGGGTAGGAAATGGCTAGTAAATTTTAATGCTTCCAAAACGAAGCTGCTATCAATTAACCATCATAGACAATCGCATGTACCTCCCATTAGCATGGAACAGGCTTGCCTCGCAGAGAGTAAAACACTACACCACCTTGGTCTCACACTCTCAGCGGACCTCAAGTGGAATGACTATATCGAATCCATTGCTAAATCCGCTTCTATGAAAATCGGCTCTCTGTGCAGGTGCCGGAAGTTTTTCCCGCCTAAATCTTTTCTGTACATATATAAATCTACCATCCGCTCGTGTATTGAATACTGCTGCCACATCTGGTCAGGTGTTCCTGCTATTCTCCTCGGGGTTCTTGACAAAATCCAACGGAGAATCTGTAATGTGATCGATACCGACTTGGCAGACCGGCTACAGTCACTCTCTCACCGGCGCGACGTAGCTTTCCTGTGCCTCTACTATAAATATTTTCACGGCTTCTGCTCCGATGAACTGGTGCCCCTTAAGTATGAATTTGCACGAGATGCTAGATTAGCAAATATCTCCCACCCTTTTACAGTGAAACAGATAAGATGTAACCGCAATTTCTACTCTAACAGCTTCTTTTCTTGCACTTCCAGCCTGTGGAATTCTCTTCCGTATACTTGCTTCCCCGACAGCTACAATCTCCAGGAGTTTAAATGTAAGGTCAATAGATACCTCCTAACACATTAACTTGCACCCATTCTCTCAAACACTCTTCCCATCCACGCAACCACCATCATCGGTATCCTTACCAGTCTATGACATTTTCTATCACTTTCCCCTATGTAACCCCCTAACCACTCTTTCACATCACTTTCCCTTATGTAACCCTTTAACCACTCTTTCACATCACTTTTCCCTATGTAACCCCCAACCACTCCTACTCACCATTTTTCCCTATGTAACCCCCTGCGCAACAGTGACAGTGCTTGGGTTGAAATGATTAATATATATGACAAGTTTTGATAATAAAACATTTCATTTTGCCCAATTTCTTTTTTATAGCTTTATACATATAGTCATCCACAGACAGATCTGTTTCGCTGTATCACAGCTCATCAGTAAGATTAGACAGCCGATTGTTTCTAACCGGAATTGAAACATCACCGAATTGATAGCAGTGGGCGATTTTACCTCTGAGCTATGGGCGCTTGGTAGACGAAAGTGGACTTCAGCGTGTTATACCTTTTTATGTGTGTGTGTGTGTGTGTGTGTGTGTGTGTGTTAAGTAGGTATATATACATACTGACTGATTTCTTTGTAAACACAAAACTCAAAAAAATTAAACCAGGGACAAAAAAGACAATCGAAACTCCTGATTATCACAGACGTTATTATGTTTGATGAATAAATTGGTGTCGGACTCACTGATTACTGTGGAAGCTAAATCTGGATAAATCTTAGGAAAATAATTTCTTTCTTGTTTTTATTTCTGTTGAAGAAGCTTTGCTGATTAAAGATAGAATGACCTGCTGATGGTGATTACAAAGCCATTGCATTTGAAATTGATTCATATAGCATTTTGATTGGAAATTGTTTCCAGATGCAGAAAAAGTCTTTGAATCTAAAATGGTAACATTACAACCACGAAAGCAGAAATGAAATCAATAAAAAAGAAAAATCGGCATTATTAATTAATATTGGTGTGTACAAACTTGATTTAAGCAAACAGTATGCAATGAAAATGTTATTTTGATTAGGAAAAAATTAAGGAATTTGGGGATAGTTCCATAATCATGGACATACAATGATGATGGAGTTGCATGTATCTTACATGAAAATATGTTTCTTTGAAGGCTATGATAATAAATCGAGAGAATTGTATTTGCTTTACTGATATTTATATGTGTGCTTCATTCTCTCATTGAACGTGTCGCATTGACCTCTGTTGTATCTATGGAGACACAACCAAAAGCAAAACGTGAGATTTTGCTAATTATTTTTGTTTTATAATTTCGGCGAATTTTTGTAATTGTAAAATTAATTATTCTGTAACTTATTCATACTTCAAATTTCAACAATGAATGCTATTTTATAATGTTTGCAATGAAAAAGTGATGATCTGTTTATTTCCATTGTCAATTGATCTGTTATAAACAACCCTGAAAAGACACTGAAAACGATCATATTCCTAGAACAAAATGCCAGTCCCAGAACAGACCTGTAAATCGTCATTTTATGAAATATGAAAAAGTGTTATGAACTGACTGAATTTTTAAGTTTTAATAAATTTAAAGAAGTTATTTCCAACACATACGCCTCTATGTTTAAGATATGAACTATGAAATTTAAAACACATACATGAACTATGAAATTTAAAACACATACATTAGAATTAGTGTGAATGTATAACTTTACGGGTTATAGGAGCTGTTATCCTATACGCATCTTTATTACAATAGTTTTCCATTGCTTAAAAAGGACTAATGTAATCATTTTCTAAAAGAAAAACAAAAAATAAACTGGCCATTAATCTACTCAGTTCTTCGCGCGAATTTCTGCCTGATCGACTCAAAACCATCTCCAGCAATTAGGAATTTCAATAGAAACTTTGAAGGCAGACATCCTGCAAGTGAATTATCTCTTTCAACTGCTGAGTTAAAATAATCAGATTAGAAATGAACTTAAAACGTTGGTCCCTGTACTAGGTGTAAACATTTGCTTGTTATGTTTGGCTGATTATTTAGAGGATAATTAAATCTATTAAGCTGAAAATATGCTCGGATTAACTACGTTTTTTAGGTAAGAAAATTTTGAAAATGAATAGCATGTTAAACACAAAGCCTATTTTGTATAACAGTCGCGAAAACAACAGCTATTTTTTAACCACATTAGGATGTGAGGATTTTTTTTTATTTTTAGAGAGATATTATTCTCCAAACATTGCAAAATAAAATCATGACTACCTTGGGTATTAAAGCACTATATGCGAACATATCAGCTGAAAAGTGCTTAAATTTTACGTAGGAACTACTTCACAAAATCAAAATAAACCTGTTACTTCCGATCAACAAATTATTAACCTGTAATATTTTTCTGGTAATAAAATAAATATCATAATATAGTTACCTAAAAGAAGAAGTGATACTCAAGGATTAAAATGCATTTTAAAAATGAAAAATCTTTCTTGAAGCTTATATTTTAGTTTTAATTCTAAGTTAATAAATTAAATCTAATAATTTCAACAAGCGGATTATTTAGAAAATAAATCTATTTAGCTGAAAATATGTTCAGATTAACTACGTTACTTAGGTAAGAAAATTTGGCAAATGAATAGCATGTTAAACACAAAATCTATTTTGTATAACAGTCGTGAGAACAACAGCGTTTTTTTATGAACCACATAGACTTCATTAGGATGTCAAGATTTTTCTTTTAAGAGAGACGTTATTCTCCAAACATTGCAAAATAAAGTCATTTGCAGTATTTCAAACCTAATTTAAACTGATTAGAATTATTTTTTCTGATTATCAATAAAATCAGCCATATCGACAGACCTGTCAATATAACGTAATTATCTTTAAAACATTTTTTTCAAAAATAAAATATACTTTTCTGAAATGTTATTTGAGGAAAGTGACCTATTTAAAATTTGTTTAATCTGAACTGGAACAAATATTACTTTTAGTTTAAAATATTGTACAAAGCTATTTTTGACATAGGATATTTTCGACGCATCTGTCGACAGCTTGATGTTTGGGAAATATATCTAAGAAGGAAGTATTGTATTTATCCCATAATTTCAATACAGTAAACGCTCTTTTCATAAAAAAATGTTTAACTACACACAACTCTTAAAAAACATTTTATGCTTTCTAATATTTTATTGAATTTTAGGTATTTTGGCTTTATAATCTTACGAAGATGCTTGGTGAGGAAATGTGAAGAAATTACCAATAATTTTAAATTTACTACAGTTATCACTTTTTATGACCATATCGTGTATGGGTGTCCGTAAAAGCCGGCACTCTTATACATACATAAAATAAATTCAAAATTCTTTTTAAGATACTTGGGTCGGTAAATTGTAATAAGAATTTCCATTTATGATTAGTAAATACAGTTTTTATTTAATAACAAGATCAAATAACCGCTAAAACTTAATACTGAATTTAAAAGATTTAAAAGTTTATAAATAATTCTAATTAATTTTTAAAAAAATTAAAACAATTTTTGTAAAAATTAATTATTGATCGAAAAAGATTTTCAGGGAGTCGTCTCCCTTAGTGAGCACTTCTCCATTATATTGTCTGGGTCAATCCCTGATGCCTGAAATGTCCTACAAGAGAAATGTAGAAGGACCGGAAAACAGCTGGAAATAGCTGCAGGTCTACTTGAGAGGCCACACAGTAATTTTGATCTTGTGTCATATCTAAGTTGTTTAAGGTGAAACTCTCACACGGAAATGTTTCCATGTTTACCGAAAACATAGTTAAGTCTTATTTTTGTACTCAACAGAGGAAGTTACGATCATGAACTAAGTTGGTTGAAGTCAATCCTCCAAAAATGCAAAACCGGATGTATTGGTATGTATAGAGAGGAATACATAAAAGTAGCACACGCTCGCCCACGTTGTCATATTTCTGAAATATTTTGAGTTTCAAGAGTTCATCAGCATGTAGAGTTGTTACCTCCAAAGAAAAATATTGCCTAATGTTTAGAAGGCATTTTAAAAATGAAAATTCTTTCGCGAATCTTTTATTTTAGTTTCAATTTCAAGCTAATACTATTAAATTTAATATTTTCAATGAGTAAAAGGCTTCGTTGTATTTCAGACTGAAGTTAAAGTGATTGAAACGAGTGCTCTTAAAATCATTAAAAATGACTATATTTTCATTTGTGAATAAGTCCTGAAAGTTTCATTAAAATCTAACAATTATACGATTTTTGTATGAATCTCTAACCCAATGTGCTTTTCGTCGCAAAACTACTTCCAAATTTCCCATATTAATTAATGGTTCCAGTTGATGGAAGAAAAAACAACATTTTGAAGGTTCTAAAAAAAACTTAAAAATATAATTTAATAATCCAAATAATAAAACTTTGATTTTATTAAGTTTGGGACATTTTTCTTCTTTCTTTTTAGCAACTCTTTGAAAATACCTAATGTGAAGTTGAAGCTATAGGGAGATGGTTAATATTTACTTGATTCGGCCTTGTGTCACGCATACCCGAACTCCCTACAACTTGCAAGTTTTATCCAGAATCATCATCAAATTGGTTTTCATCAGAAGGTTGGTTGGCTAGTTGTATATTGGGGATTTGAGTGTGTAGATTTGTGTGGAATGGTGGAAAAATAAAAATATACATTTTGCATGTTAAAATAAAAATTTATTAAAAGGAAAGAATTACATAAGTTTTAGAAGTTAATGTGTAATTAGAAACAAGTAATGAGTTAAGGGTATCAAGAGTTGTAAAAATGTTCATAGTAGTAATTTCGTTGGAAGGAGTTTATGCGTACGTATGTATGTATGAGCGTTTGTTTGGTAGGAATGTCTTTGAATGATGAAGAAAAAGAAGTAAAAGGAGTCAGCACACGAGATAGAAGGAGAAAAAGAACGATGTGCGACGCGACCTTACGTTTGGGTCGTGGTTGAAGTTTCTCCCGTTAAACTTTAGCTTGTCGTCTCGCTGCTCCCATTTAACTGATTGACTGACGCTGATCGAAATCTTTTATAGTCATTTAAGTTTTTCGCACTGGATCATTAAGTCTTTATGGTCTTGCAAATCGCTTCCATTGGTCAGAAAACCATTTTAACATCTACTCGCGAAATCCAGCTTCGACTTCTTCTATAAGCACGAGGTCAATCATTTTTCTATGCGGCAAAACCAGAATTTTACACGTCATAGTAAATTTTTGTGAAAGTGAAGAAGAAAATTGATTTTAATTCTTAATTTCCTATCCCACAAAGTAACTGCCAGATCACAAAAGAATAAAAATTTTGAAAATTTTACCAAGTAGCCGGTTTAGTTGTGAAGTTATAATAATAAACAACAATACTATAAAGCTTCGCAAAAATCTCATTAAAACATAAAAAATATGTATATTCCTTCTTCATAATTTCAAGACAGTATAGGATTTACTGTAGATAGCAAACTAATTTCCCGAAATTGAAATACTTTGCACACATGATATACACACCTTATTTTCAATATTATTTTCTCATCACTCATTATTAAACTACTTTCTAAAACCCATTATTATGTTCTTAATTAAAGAGAGATGTTGTGTCAAATCTAAATTGTTTAAGTGGAATAATTCTTTTGATAAATACACCATTTCTAAAACATGCCGCAAATTATTTAGATCATTAAACTGTGTTTACGTTGAAAACGCATTATTAAACAAACAAAATATATTCCTTCCTAATGCGGAATAGCATTACTTTCACTGTGAGTACAAAAGCGAGAATATAGAACCTCATCATTAGGCAACAGTCTATTTTCACATGTTTTCTAAAGAATCTGAGAATCTTAATAAAATATGTTGAATACATTTTTCTATATTGACAAATTTATTTTACTTTATTGCCCCTACAAGAATTATGGTTGGAAACAAATTTATTTCGAATTTAGCACGTTTACATAGATACAAAATTATTTATGAGAGAGCAGGATGACATTATTTCATTGGATTTAAAATTTAAATCTATTAAACAGAAAACTGATTTTTAGAATTTACTTCTGAAAGCGTATAAATAAATCCAATACGTCATTTGCTACAATTTTCATATTTAATGGTTATAGTGTTGGAAAACCACTTCAGTATGCCCACAGACAAATCGCCATTGATTTCTTAAGTTGATACGCATATTTAGATATTATTTCTAACGAGTAGATACCCGTCTTTAAAATAGACACCTCATTTTTATTATTTCAAATACCCGTATTTGAAAGAGACGCCTCATTTTTATTTTTATTTCAAATATCCGCATTCGATTTAAGCTCGTCAATAGAGACTTTAACCTTACAAGTGATGAGATTAAACATAGCATTGCTGAAATTTGCAAAATTATAGAAGATATGAATAATCCCTAGCTACCTACTTTCGATAAATTTGACGGCATTCAATTCCATATGTATGCCTGTAATTCAAATCCAGGTCATCCGTTTTAGATTTTAACCGACAAGACCTTGACGCTAATCTATTTCGCAGTCATAGCATGTGAATCTAAATTAGTTTCAAAATTTAGACTGTTAAAAATATAAAGACTACACTTTCTTTCTACCGTCTTTCTTTGAAAACGACCAAGTATGGTAGAAATACTCAGATTACAGATCGTTTCAGCAAATTCATTTATAGAACATTGACTAACTTATTCGATTGAGAGAAACTCGTCAGAAGGCTTAACAAGAATTCCTTTTTCATTCTGTTCAACAGAACATATTTAATCGAATGATATCTGTCGAAATATGTTTAAATTCACAATTTATGTACGTAGGTGAGAGTAGCATTAGTATTTAAACGACGATGTTTAGATTCTGGATTAATTTGAGGACGCATTTCAGTTAAAGACCGATTTCTTGCTTCCCTGCTACCTACGATCTTCAAAAATTTAAATTCAACGCCAATCGCCACTTTCTGCTTTGCTGAATTTCGTTCCTGTATTGCCCTTTCTTTCACTTCTCTTTACTAAAGTCTTCTCATTCTCTTTATTTCTTGCAGTAACCCCTCACCGCGTCATAGAGGCATTATCTCCTTGATTGGGCTGAAATAAAAATAAAGAAAATAAAAAGTATATTCATTTTTTCTTTGTGCCTGTACATTAATTAGGACCCTGCATTTAATTTGTTTTGAGAAAAAATATGGACATTCTATGTGAGATTTTCTTCCTTTCTCCAGAGAATTTACAAAATCAACATAGTGCAATATTTCACCACTTAATAGAGAAAACAAAAGGTTTGAACAAAATTACCAACACCTTGTACCTCTCTTGATTGTTGAAGGATTTCAGGTAGCATCAGCTTATGCTAGAAATGCTAACAGAGAATTGAATAAGCAATGAGAATATTGGTTTGGATCCAGTGTTTATGGGTAAATTTTCATTTTTCGCAAACCAGAACTTTGTTCACTATCTGATAATATTTTGAAGTCAAAAACAGTTTTTCTTGCATTTTATGCTGTAGTACTACAGTCACTTCTTTGTCTTTTCATTTCATTTCCTTTTTAAAATCAATCAAGCCAAATTCAGTTTCAATTAATCGAATACACTTTTTCAATAACATTGATTCATAATACATATATGAGACAAATTTCAAAAACAGATTTTATAAGCACCCACAAAAGTCAGTTTCTCATAGAGAAAGGTACACTCACACATATACAAAAAAGAAGGATTTGAGTTAATCAAAAGGTATAGCTTTTAAGGCCCTCATAGAACAATCTGACACATTTTCTTACATCAAAGTAATTAATTTTTTTAGTTTTACTTAATTAGCTATCATACACGTTGACTTGATTATTTTTGTTCCACCTTTGTATCAAGAAATAATATACTTTAACTCAGTAGAAATACTCAAGAAACGAGGGGATTTTACAGTAGGTAACCCTAAAAATTCGCTAAAAATAAACATACAAATGAAAAAATGCCAAAATCTTAAAAACAAACTTTTGTCGTCAAAATGTTTATATTATTATCAAAAGAAAAGATTAACGAATTGTTTATTAAATTGTATTTTTAATCCTTTGTACCTACGCAATTGTGGTTTAAAATCTTGTTTTTCTTGCGTTAAAGAGGGACCATAAATTAGTTTGGGACATTTGAATCGTATATATGCTCATTTTTTAGAGAATCTTTTAGTATTATTATTAGAATTAGTGCCCTCTTAGAAATCCTAACCAAAAGATATACTCAACCGATAAAAAGATAAAACATACATTCCAACAGATAATACCATTAATCAACAATTTCATACTTACCAAATTCCTCAAAAGTCTAACGATCAAAACGAGACATTCACTTAATTACCAATAACCCCAACCAACCAACCAACCCCCAAGACAACAACGAACCAAATATAAACAGAGAATGATTCCAAACCTTTATTTCCCCTTAGGAAGTGTTTAAATCCAAACACTGAAACAAACATATGATTGTAGGGAAGAGGACATATATAGAAGAAATTATGTACATGTTCTAAAACATAATTTATAATAAATATTCACTGCTCTATACATCATATATCGAGCACTGTTTTAAATTAATGTATTTTCAAGGTTAGACATGTAGAAATTACTAAAAATCGGACCAAGCACTGAACCCATGGAGACTCCGTCACGTTGTATATATATAGTGTTGTTTGGATCAATAAAAGGCACTTCAGTAGTACAAGCTAGTAGAATTTTTCTTAGGTTGTTGGGATTAATTTTGAGTGGGGGTAATGAAGGATTACTGTAAACATTTCTTATAATTATATCAATAGTTTCACTGACGGGTACATTAGTAAAAAGGTTTTCCACATCAAGTGAAGCTATGATTTCATTATTAGGTTTTTCACTCTTGAGGATTTGGATTGCCTCTAGGGTTGACTTTATGCTGTATTTACTCGGAAGGTAGGGTGTGATAAGCTGGTTAATATGTTTAGTTAACTGGTATACAGGAGTAGGAATTTGGGATATAATAGGGCGGAGAGGATAGTTAGGTTTATGAGTTTTTATGGTTCCGTATATGTAACCAGGTTTATAGTCACCAATAATTTTAGGGAGTTTTAAGGAATTCTGATTAGCGTTGTTGGCACTAATGAGTTTATTAAGTTTAGATTTTAGTTGGTGTGTCGGGTTTTTGTTAATTTTTTAAAATTTTGTGTGGTCATGGAGTATGTGGTTGAGTTTTGTGTTGTAATCTGATTTGTTAAGTACAACAAAGATGTTAGCCTTGTCAGCTTTTTTTACAATTATGTGAAGGTGGTTGCGTAGTTCGTGCGCGGCACTTTTTAGTTGTTTCGATAGAATTTTTGAGGAGCTTCTGCTTTTATCATGGCGATCTTTGATTGCCTCAGCCTTAAGTAGATCTTTCAGTTCGGCTTTAACGGTTATAAGTTTTTCATCTTGTAATTTAGTGATGCTTTGATAGAGCGTTTCAATTTCAATTTTTTCAGTAAGCTGGTTATACTTACGGTATATATGGCAGTTAGGTCAAAGGTTGAGTAATTTTTTTTGGTGCTTAGTTAGTTCGTGGTTGGAAAGATTTATGAATTTATCGAATTTTTTGGGAAGAGTGATCGTGCCATTGTATAGTGAATTAAGTTTTTTGACAATTTTAGCACGGTGTTCAACTTCAGATTTTGCAGTGATTTTGGATAGTCTGAGTATTATTTCTTCTAGTTGGTTTGAGGTAGTTATATCTTTCAGTTTGTTGTAGAGGTCATGTTTGTTCTTGTATAATGTGTCAAGATTTTCTTTCGCTATTTCAATTTGCCTTTTCACAAGGCTCCATTTATATTTCAAGGTGGTGATGGTGTGTTGGGCTGCTGGATCATGTAATTTAAATTGTGTGTATTTTGGCAGCATTTTTTCATTAATGCAGGTTTCATTGAATAATATAGACAAGTTTTGTCTTATTTATTTTGTGTAGGATCCGTTCATACCGTCTGATATACTTGATGGTGATGTCGTTGAAAGACAACAAAAAATCACAGTATTTGTTGAATTTTTTATCGGGTCTAAGCTTTCGGCTCACATAAGCCATTATCAAAGAGTAAATATTAACACACAGTAAACATAGAACATTTAAGCTATTAACAATAAAGATAATTGAATTGAAAATATAAGTCCATCCCTACCGTGGTGGATGGCCGAAGGCAGTGACAAAATAGTGGTGTTGTGGTCCCTGGTCTGATTACAGACATTTGAGTACGTTATTGGAAATATCAAAATTGATTGTATTCAAACCAGGTTTAAATTGTTTAATGTAGAGTGCTTCGAGGATTTTTAGTTTCTGCTTATTATTTTCTTGTTTGAGTATGTACGTGTTATCAACAAGCGTTTTTCTCAGAAGTGTGCGTTGATAACCGTGTTGTTCTAAATGACGGAATATATTTGAATTTTCATTTAAGTGCAACGTCAGACGCCGTGAGAGCGAATTTGTGGTGTGGCCGATGTAGATATTATTGAGGTTGTTAGAGATACATTCTCTAAATGGACATATGAATTTATATACTACATTGGTTTTTTGCAAATCACTAACAGTGGGGGAAGAGTCGTTGCGGACAAATGAATTAGATGTAGTGGATTTAGTGTAATATATAATGAACTTAATTCTTTTGTTAGAGTCTGTCGGAGAAATATTAGTATTTATGAGTTTTTTTAGGATGTTTTCATCTAGTTGGTAGTTGGAGTGCATCTGGCTACGGTATAAGAGAGTGATATGTTTAGGATTGGTTGGGTTAGTATCATGTGTTGTTTTTTCCATGTTAAGCTTTTTAAGAAAATAATGTATTTGTTCATCAACTATGTAGTTGGGAAAATTATTATTGATGAGTGTCTGTTTTATGTTTTTTAGTTCACTGTAGAAGATCTGATTTGTAGATGAATTGACTTTTGCACGATATAATAAATTTTTTATGATGGCTATTTTGTAATATATATATAGTAGATAAGTGTAGATTTATTGTTGCTATGATCATAATCATTAGTTGCTTTTTCTATGATATATTAGGTGTCCATAATGGTATTTGTGTCGGTACACGTATTTCGAGTCTAAAGTTGAATCTCTTAAGGCGAATAAACTTGTGACTTCACATATCGAGATCCGTTTGCTTTTCTGATGGCCAAGGTATCGTGTATAAATAAATAAGTCAAGTGGTAAGTACGTCAGAAAGTTCATATGCGTGCGTGTTTTTTTTAACACTCGCACGTTAAGTTTCTCCTGTTACCTTCGTTGAATGTAAAAAGTTTTTCGCTGACTTGCGAAATTTGATTTCGTCTTTATTCTTCAAAATTGTTTTCAGTAATTTTAATTCAGTTCTACTCTACGGGTCATATAGTTCTTTTTATTGTTTTGCAGATACTATTTGAATTAAGCGCGCATGCGCGCGTGTGTGTGTTTTATCGCGTTTGAATTTAGTGTGTCTGTATGTGTGTCGTAGTTTTTAGTTTGTTTGTTGAGGGAAAGCTTGTATTTTTTTAAAATATTTCTTCCTGCATCATGAGTATGTCATAACCTGCATTTTTGTGAATAGGCATTACTCTGAATTTACCTCCACTGCATTCATGTAAACGTTGAGAGACATATAATTTCCTGTTATTGGCTATTTTAATGTTACTTCTGTGTATGGCTATTCTTTTATTCAGGCCTTGTGTCCCCACCACGTATATTTTTGCGCATTTATCGCATTTTAGAGCATAAATTACGTTTTTAGAGTTGCAGCTTAAATCTGTTTTTATTTCGAATGTAGATGTGTTTTAGAACTTGAAATGTTTTCCTTCTTTTATTATGTTGCATACCCCACATTTTTTGTTGCATTTTGTGACCCTCTTGTGTTGTGTGTTGCTCGAATCATATATATATATATATATGTGTGTGTGTGTGCGTGTGCGTGCGTGTGTGTGTGTGTGTGTGTAGGAATTCGTGGATTGACTTTATACTCTAATTGGTATGGTATGGGGTGATAGTAACATTTAGGAATTTAGACAATTGGTATAGGTGTCATAAGGGATATCCAGCTTTATGTATTTTGCCGTTACTATATAAGTACCTGGCTTCATATTATAGCCGAAGGGCTCGGATAAACAAAATATTTGTCCAATTCTTATTTAACTTATGTTCTCAAAAGAAAAAAATCAACAGCTGACATGAAAAATTACATAAAAAACTTAACCATCACACATTTTGTCATTTTTAAAGAAACCTGCACAAAAGAGAGATTGCAGCTCAAATATAAATTTTTTAAGTTACATGGCTAAGCAGCCAGCAAGGAAAGCAATACCATCACATTCAGGAAAAACCTTGTTTTACGACAAATAGTAATAGCAAAAACCGAAATCCAACGTTTAACAGATGAAATCCAAACACATGTTGTCATATTACAAAATACCCTGACTTAACCTGAATATCAAGAAACACTACAGCACATTAACTTTAGTATCTGCAATGCCGAACTCAAACACTGACAAACTATCACAAAAACTCTGCCACCTATACCAGGGAAATGTCCTACTTCCCATCAACACTGACAAATACATAAACCTGTCCAGCCATACATTAACAGACGACAGAAGGAATTCGTATATTTAGATTTCTGGCAATAAACAAGAGGCATTTGGATATGGCTATATTAATAATTGATAATCTTTAAAAAAACAAAATTAAACGACAACGTGAACTTGATCTCTCAACTATAATCAGCTAAATCAGAAGTATATACTTTTTGAAAACATTTACTTCTGACAACCTCAAGAAATAATGATCAACTAAGTAAGTTGAATGTCAGTTGAAGATAGGTTCAAATTCTTGGTTAGTCAAGCAGCTAGTAATTAACAGCAGAAAAGAAAAAGTTTAATAAATAACAATAAAAAGTAGTACAGTAAAACAGAGAGGAAATATAATGAATTGCAGAGCAAATTGAACTATAATTATAGATATTATCATTTGCATAATAATGTATTACTGTAGAAATGTTTTCTTTTATATATTCTAGCCTCTTATTTCTGCATTTTTCTGCTTTTTGTTAGAAGAAATATTAATTTAATTTATGCTTTTTTGTTTGTAGACATATTTATGACGTAAACGAAATATATTAACAGGAACAAAAGTTCGTAAAGCATTTTAAGTGAATTTCAAAGATTGTATGTACAGATGTGTACCCAAATTCATTCAACAATATATGTACCACTATTTATGAGACCAAATTTATTCTACAGCCTTTCGCTATCGTTGAGTCAATTTCATGGAATTATTCTGAGTAATGTACTGTTCGAAATGTTTTTATAGGCTTCCAAAGAATTAAAGATTTTGCCATAAAAGAATTTTATAGTGATCAAATAAATGGTAATACCAAATTGCAAGGTCAGGTGAGTATGTCGGTTATAGTCAGGCATTCGAGATAGTCTGTACCAATTTCCCTCGGGTCTCCAAAGAAACGAGAGGTCCTGATGGAATACGACACCTTTCTGAGTATTTTTTTAATGTTTGTGCAGCGTTTTGCTTTTTCGAAAATGAAAAAACTCATTTTCCTTTATTTTCATTTTTAATGCAAAAACATTTAAAATTCACAGTCTACACAGGAAACAAAGTCTATAAAGAGACATACTAAAATGTTTCCTCTCAGAATACGTGAAACATATCTCGTGTTCAAACGCCATCTATCGAAAAAGGCCATCTATTAAAAAAAACAAAAAACGCCACGAACATTCGTTCCAACCCAATATATATAAATACAATTGTGATTTTCAATTGACGTAACATTGAATTATAATTAGTTTAAAAGATTTTTTCCCAAAAAACCTCCAACTGCTATTTTTTGCTCCATCTATCAATTTGCTGTAAAGTTTATTATCCCAAAACAAAGGGGAGATTTATGAAAAAAAACCCAACTTTACAGCAAATTGATAGATGGAGCAAAAAAATAGCAGTTTGAGGTTTTTTTAGAAAAAAAATCTTTTCTTTAGCAAATAGACTAAAGGGGACGAGAAAGGAGATTGGTACTACTAAAAAGGAATATCACATCAAATGTAATAAAACTGAAGGGAAAATGATAAGATCAGATAAATGCGAGGGAAAACATTAAGGAAGGAAAACAGACAAGAGAAAAATAAGGTCAAGGAAAAAGAAAAAAGAGGAGGAAAAAAGTTGGTTAGCACAGAAATTCTTCGGGGTCAAACCCCAAAGTGAATCTCCATTCTGATTAGCCACACACACACACACACACACACACACACACACACACACACACACACACACAGTAAACCGAAAGTATTTGTCATTTAAATGTAAATCATCTGCACAACCACACCAACATTGTCTGATGATGAGAATTAATCTCGAAACATAGAAATTTCCATTTCGAATGTAAAATTACATAACTATATATATATATATATATATATATATATATATATCCGAGTGGGTACAGAACGAAGAAAGATTTTTTTCCGTCCAAAACATTCATTTAAACATTCAAATTTATGATTGTCGACGACATATATTAAAAAGTAATGTACATGTTCTAAAACATAATTCATAATAAATATATAAATATATATATATACATACATCCACATATATATATATACACACATACATATATGAATATATATATGCACACATATACATATATATATATATACATAATTACATTCAAATAATATTATATGACTATTTTTAATTAAAAAATAAAATTTTAAGATTTAAGATTGCTAGTAGATTTTATTATTTTTATTTTTATTATTATTACTATAATTTATATTGAATATAATTTTTAATTTCTAAATATAATTTTTTTATTACCATGTTATTATTACTACGTTTATAATAATATAATAATACTACCATTATTAATATTATATTTTGAATTAACAAGAAGAATTTACAATTTATTTTTCTAACGTAGATACAACCTCTGATCTTTAAAGTTTAAATGTTAAATTTCAATGTCATCTTTTTCAAAGAAAACAAACAACTTGCAATTCTGATCAATACTCTCGCATTATTTAACGAAAATTTATGTATCTAGACCATAGATGCTACGTGTAATACGTTAAGTTTAACCCTCCTTTCCCCTTACCCTTTCGTTCTCCTTTTCTTTCACTTTTTCTTTTAAAATCCTCCTCGTGTTTTTTTTTGTTTTGTTTTGTTTTTTCACGTGGCTATTTTCTGGATGGTTTTAAACGTTCACCGTTGTATGATTTGGGTCTGAGGAGCAGCGTCTTGGCCACAAAATATTTATTAGCCAGGGATTTATAAAATTTTTCCAAATTTTTTTTCTTGATTATATTACTCTGTTAAATTTAGCAATAAATTTTAACATTCAGTTTTATTTGGAGTTTGTCTCCGTTGGGATTTACCTTACAAAGTACCAAGTATTCTACGTTATATATATATATATATATATATATATATATATATATATATATATTTGAAGAAAACTTACGTTATGCATTCATCTGCGAATTCACAGATTGTTTCAAAATCCTACTCCAGTTTTCCTTGATAGTATTTACCTGTTGTGATGAATCTTTGATAACTGGCCAAATCAAAACTTGACTCTGGTATGCCATTGTCAGCGATTTCATCGGCTTCGTTTATTTGGTTTGAGGTCTCATTAATGAAAGCACTAATTTGATACTGTTGAAGCCAGTGCAGACCAAACATCAGTGTTAGTGATGTTATCCTGCAACCGGATTTCGAGAATTATGCAAGGATTTCGGTTTATTGAATTGCTTGTGCTACTGGGCCCTCAGTTTGCACCCATAGAGAAATTAAAGAAAAACCTATTGCGTTGTACAATAACAATTTTAGATGTTGTGCTGAGGGAGCAATTCCTTGCAGTCTTCTCCAACGCTTGGCTTACTTTGTAGATTTGAGCGTCATGGAGCTAATAGATATAGACACTTGAAACTCATAATATTTGCATCTTGATACCAACTATAATGAAAGTAATTGATATTTGGTGAAGGTTGATGAAGTACTTCAATTTTTCTGCAGACTTGTAGATTGATCGAAAATCAGTTACTAGGCAGATTAACTATAAAAAAGATTATGCCTTTTTCATTGTCAGTCCATTTAACCCAACACTTGTCTCTTAATATCGTAGATCAAGCTTTATATTGTGAAAATTCAGCTCAAAATCAAAAGTTAGCTAATAACATTTTACTGGCAAAATCCTGTATCGTTTATCTTAATCTGTGTTCGTTTTCTACTTTTCCATTGGGTAATGAGCAAACAAACTTTTCTTTTATCTCTTATCATTTATTCTTGTTATTTTTCTCGTCCACCTCCCATTTTCGGCTTATTTTTACTTATTTCGGCTCCCTTCTTATTTTTTTACGAATATTTACTTTTCACGAGACACTGAAAATAAATTTTCAGATAAATCAGAATCTAATACGTTGCAGATCCTTTTTTGTATGTTTTCGAGAACCTCGAGATGAGTTGCAGGAACATCTAACTAGATATGGCAATAGTATTCAATGCACAAACTAATATCATACTTTGTATGATACTTTTTGATGTGCACATAGATACTTATCTATTAAAGCAGCTATTTTTACAAAGTTGTAATTCCAAAACCCACAAGAAATTCTCATTATAGGTTTTCATGAGACATTATAAAGAAGCAGTTTCACTATATTACGGAAGTTAATTTACGTTGTAGCAGACATTTGTTGTTGCGTGAAGAAAACGATATTTTGCTGAAAGAAAATTTTGCTTCCATGTGCACATCTACTCCACAGTAACCCAAATGTTTATACACATCATTTAATTGTGAGGATAGGTCATCAGTTAATCTATTTCTATTTGGAAGTTCACTGCGTCAATGAATATAAGGAGCTACTGTAAAAATAAAACGAATTTTAAACTCCAGATTGAACAAATGTTTGTCGAAAAAATCAGTGATATCATTTCGTGTATGATAACATGGTACAGCATAAGATGATATAAAATAATACACCAATTGATGTCTTATGTCAAAAAAGGACATCAATTTCGGCAAAATGCGGGTTGATGAATTTGATGCAAAATGTTTTCTTTGGGGTTTTAAATTTAAATTTCATGAGTAACTGATTATTGTACGAATTTGAGTTTTATAAAAAGTGTTTTATTTTCGTAACGTGTATGAGATTTAGAAAGAGTTCTTGTTTGAATTTTGTGAAATCACGTATTTTTTATTCTTCTGAGTCTGAATAAAGAAAAACTGAAAGCATTGAATTTAAAAACTGCAGTGAATAGAAATAATTATTTCATTTTTGTTACTTTGTCTTTTGAACGAATCTTTAGGTTTTCATATTTCTCTTTTTACGTATTCATTCTTTAGGTTTTCATATTTCTCTTTTTGCGTATTCATTCTTCCTTAATTTTATTTTCACAACTGCAACTATTTGTTGTGGATTCTTGTTTAGAAAACCACACAATATAAGAATAACACAAAACAGATAAGAGAGGAAGAATGTAACTATATTGAACAAAAGATATACAACCTGTACACGGTTAGTAGATTCAGGAATAGTTGTTAGTAGGAGTCAAATATATACAAGAAGTAAGTCCGGGTAATAGTCTATATTCTTGCTGACCAACGAGCGGCGGTTCAACTGCTGACAAACACCAACTCTAACAACAACAACAACCCATTCGGTGTAGGAAGGATTATTTGTGTAACATGGAAGAGTCCATAGAGTGTGTGAAAAGGGGTGACTCCCCAACACACCTCTCCCTAGCTTCTTTTTAGGAAGGGTTAAAAATGTTTCGTTTTGGATCTATAATCAAAGACTCTGTGAACTTCCGCTTCCTGTTCGTTCTTCTGATTTCCGTGTTAGATTTTGGTTTCTGGATATCTAAAGCTTCAAAGATTTCCTCCATAGAATCTTCACCTTCTAAAGGTGAAGAGCTTAGTTCTTCACCTCTTCTTTTTTGGATTTGATTTACGTGTCTTCTATGCGTGATTTTTTTCCCATTGATAGTATACATTAAGCTTCCAATTCTGCTGATAATTATTCCTGGCTCCCAATACGCCATATTGTTATTAAAAATTTTGAAATGTACTTTTTTGCCCGTGAATGATCTTTTCACTATTGTAGGTGTATTCCTATTATTGCTTTTGCCTGGTAACAATTTCACGAAAACCGATCGGATTTTTAGCACGAACATCACCTCGGCCGGTGACAGTCCTGATGGTGTGTTCTGGTTTGGCGTAATACGGTAGACTTGTGTGAATTGCTGTAATGCTTTTTCTGACAATGTGTCTGTTGCTTTTTTTAATGCCCTCTTAAGCGTATCTACAAATCTTTCGGCAAGCCCATTTGATCGTGGGTGATAGGGAGCTGTTTTATATGTCTTATTAGGTACATTTCACAAAAATCTTTAAAATCACCTGACGTGAATTGTGTACCATTATCTGTAACTAAAACGTCAACGACGCCAAACCTCGCCAATAGTTCATGCAAACAGCTTATAGTATTGTCGGTTGTTGGGTGTTTATATCTAAAAACTTCCGGTCATTTACTAAAGCTGTCTACTACTATAAAATAGGTGTAGCCATTTATAGGTCCTGCGTAGCCTGCGTGTATTCTTGACCACGGTTTGTCCGCCTTTAGCCAAGGTTTTTGTATAATCGGAGGCAAATTTGCTGCCGCTGCACAGCCCGTACACTTTTCCATCATCTGTGCGATATCCTAATTCCATTTTTGACCAGTACACATAGCTTCTCATTAGTGCTTTCATGCGATTTTTCCAGGGATGTCCAACATGAAAGTCTTTTAAGATTCTCATTTGAAGTGACTTTGGTATCACGACCCTTTTATTATACAGTATTACATTGTCACAAATTGAGAAACTATCTGCCAATTTTGCGTCTCTGTGTTCAATTTTTTTTTTGTCGTGTTAATAAATTCATACACTTTTGCGTTTCTTCTTATCTCCAGCAATGTAACCGGCAGTTCTTTAACCGTGTTACTTAGTACTTTGCTGATTTCGTCCTCAGCTCTCAGCGCTGCTATCACTGAGTCTTCCAAGGGTTCACTTTCCTTTGGAATCAGCCTCGATAGTCCATCTGCGTGCCCAATTTTTTTTTATGGTAAATATTCTAGTTTAAAATTGTAGTTTATTAGTATTGTGCCCCACCCCAGGAGTCTATTCGCGGTATATACAGGTAGTCCTTTCTTGGATCTAAATATGGTAAGAAGCGGCTTATGGGTGCCGCCCAATTCATTGAAGTCAGTTTTCGAAATAATCCCAGTTTGCTCTAGCCTCTCCAATTCTTTGTCTATTTTGTCAATTGTGGCGAAAGGTACGTTTTTTCCCTAAATACAGGTTGAGCATTCTGTTTAAGCTCGATTTTCGCTTCAAATTTGTTGCAACGTCCTAACCCATCTGAAAATACTTCTTGGAATTCTTTGTGCAATTCCTCCTTCAGTTTTGTGGCTTCCGAAAACTCTCAGTCTTTTACAAAACGAACTAATAGGTAAATCCCATACATTGAATTTCTGCATCCAGTCAGTTCCTACTAGGTTGCCTGAATTTCTCATCACATAGATTTTTAATTTTTTAATTTTTCCCTGGAATTTTACGTACACTATAATTTCGCCTTCGAAATTTATCTTTTTCCCCGTTACGGATTCAGCATTTTTTTAGTGTAGCATGGTCGGCCGATTTAACTTCCACCATGTTTGTAAGTTTATAATCGTCAAATCAGATCCCGAATCTAGTGACAATTTAATTCTTTTATTCAGAATTTCCATTTCAACGTATTTTCTGATGTTTTCCTTATTTTCATCCTCTACTCTACTAGACCTTACTCTACTAGGTTGATTTTTATTTATGCATACCGTAGCTTTGTGGCCCATCTTACCACAGGCTCGGTAATTTTTGTATTTAAAAAGACACTCCTTAAGCCAATGCCACCCACCACATCTGTAACATGAAAAAGTGGGAGGCTTGTTTTTTACTGGATTCTTGTCAACCGTAGTGATGTATTTTTTCTCTTTGGCATTATAATTTTGTTTTGTCTATGAGAGGCTACAAAACGTAAATTTCTTTTTACCTTTCAAATGTACGCTACTCCTGACACTTCAATGTCCTTGCTATCTTTCTTTATGCTGAGACATTTCTGGCAATCTTCTGACAATTGTTGTAATGTAAGTCCTGGCTCGTTTTTGCAGTTTGGTCAGCATGCGTTTCCTCATTTCGCTGTCTTTAGCAGCAACTAGTCCTTGGACAAATATGAGACACTTGAAATTGTCTGGGGTAAGTTCCGACAATTTAAAGTCGTCACAATGTTTATTGACGATAGCTTCAAAAGTAGAATAGTCCTCGTTTTCGTATTTTCTGAGATTAAAGCATTTCCACCTTTTATGGAATAACGAGATTTTGGGCCTAAATAGCTCTGTGAGGCCTGTCACTACCTCATCGAACGTTAGATCATTCGTTTTTTTTAGGGAGAATATAGTCTACGAACTTGGTGTGTTCGTCTGTGCCTAATTTCCTAAGTCAGTCAGTCAGTTAAGTGCCATACGTGATACACGCTTGGGCGATCATGCCTCGAAATAGACATGACTGACTGGGCAGAAGATTATCCCGCAGTAGGTTGCCATTGCTTTCTGCGGTAGACTGGTTGCCGACCAAGGCTATAGAACCCAATCTGTCCTGCTATTTAACCCATAACTGGAAGGAAGAGACGGATTAATACCTTTCCCAAGGGTATTTGCGCGTACGTGAATACAATGGGTTCAACTGGAATTCGAACTCGGCCTCCCGGTTTCTTGTTCCGAGTCGATATCCACTGTACCACAACGCACATCCTTCAATTTCCTAAGTAGAAGTCTTAATTTTTTCTTCTCACTCTAGTGTTGACAGTCGATATTAAAAATATCTTCGTATCGCCTGTAATACTCGCCGAAATTTTTATCTTCCTCAACTGAGTATTTAAAAAATTCAACTGCATCTTATAAGGTATGTCTCCTCCTTCTCCGTGTTCCTATCCAGGGCTGTGCTTGTTAATTTGAATAACAGTTTTGAAGTTGTGTTTGTCTTTCCTCGTTTGCCTTTTGCATTTCAATTTGTCTTTCTTCAATTTTCTTTTGCATCTCTATTTGTCTCTTTTGTATTTCTGTTTGTCTTTCTTCGTTAACCTTTTGCATTTCCATCTGTTTTATTTCTAATTGATATTGTCTTTCTTCAGTTTTCTTTATGATTTCGAGTATTCTCTTTTGAAAATCCTTCATTTTTTCTTTTCGACATTAGTGTCGACAACTTGCTTGTGGTCAACTTGTCTGAGTCAGTTTGTAGCACACCTTGTTAAAGTGATTCAGAGAGGAGAAAAAAAAATCGTCACAATTTTGTTGTGCGACTTGTGCGCTAATCTGTTTCGCCAATTTGATGTTGTTGACTCTTCTTATATTGATTTTCGAGGTCTTCGACGCTAAGATTTTTTTTCCTTGGTCTTATGCGTAAGTCCGTTCTTTTCTTCTTTTTTTTCGCCAATTAGCTCTTTACAACTGATGTGACAACGTTTTTTCTTCCTCCATGTGCACTTGTTAGAATCCTTCGTCGCCAAATTGTTGTTTAGCGACTGACTTCAATTATTTCTCTCTGCGAGAATTTCTTCGAATCTCCGTCGCCAAATTGTTGTTTAGCGACTGACTTCAATTATTTCTCTCCGCGAGAATTTCTTCGAATCTCCGTCGCCAAATTGTTGTTTAGCGACTGACTTCAATTATTTCTCTCCGCGAGAATTTCTTCGAATCTCCGTCGCCAAATTGTTGTTTAGCGACTGACTTCAATTATTTCTCTCCGCGAGAATTTCTTCGAATCTCCGTCGCCAAATTGTTGTTTAGCGACTGACTTCAATTATTTCTCTCCGCGAGAATTTCTTCGAATCTCCGTCGCCAAATTGTTGTTTAGCGACTGACTTCAATTATTTCTCTCCGCGAGAATTTCTTCGAATCTCCGTCGCCAAATTGTTGTTTAGCGACTGACTTCAATTATTTCTCTCCGCGAGAATTTCTTCGAATCTCCGTCGCCAAATTGTTGTTTAGCGACTGACTTCAATTATTTCTCTCCGCGAGAATTTCTTCGAATCTCCGTCGCCAAATTGTTGTTTAGCGACTGACTTCAATTATTTCTCTCCGCGAGAATTTCTTCGAATCTCCGTCGCCAAATTGTTGTTTGGCGCGAATGTATTTTTCCTCTGCGTGAATTTCTTCGAATCTTCGTCGCCAAATTGTTGCGGATTCTTGTTTAGAAAACCACACAATATAAGAATAACAAAAACAGATATGAAAGAAACAATGTAACTATATTGAACAAAAGATATACAACCTGTACACGGTTAGTAGATCCCGGAATACTTGTTAGTAGGATTCAAATATATACAAGAAGTAAGTCCGGGTAATAGTCTATATTCTTGCTGACCAACGAGCGGTAGAAGAAACAAAATGAAGATAATTTTTGAAATTTTCTTAATTTTTTACTGTCAGCCAGCCTGCAACTTGGTGAGTTTAGCCAGTGTGATCTTATTTTTTATTATTTTTTTAATTATTTATTTATTTATTTGTATTTGTATTTTTTATTTTATTTTATTTTATTTTATTTTTTTTCGGTTCTTATCTTTTCTGCCTAATTTTTGTGTAAATTGTTCTTAATTATCAAATTTAGGTTTGACTTATACTAAGTTAAAACTTAATTAACTTCAGTCACACATTTATTCTTTTTTTTAATTGGAGTAGATAGTACCTTCTATCACCCGGTCTCACACTCCACCCCCTTCTTTTGGACAGGAGTAGAGGTGATCGCCTTGTTTCTTGTTTAGGAAGGGGTTCCCGGTTCATCTCTTTCTTTTTCGGTCTTTATGTCGGTTCCGCTGGAAGCTTTTTGCAGTTGGTGAGTATGGTGGCAATGTCTCTTCATTCTGAGGGTACCGGGTTGGCAGTTTTCTGGTTACTGCTTCCGACTGGTAGTTAGGAGCCCGAACTCTTGCGTAGCGTCTCGAGAGGCTGCTCTGATCAACAGTTGAATAATATCGGGGTTCCTGTAGTGCCATTTCGCGCATGGACGGGCGTCCCTGCATGAATTTCCGATGGGCAACCCCGAGGCCACATTATGCTGCAGGCGGCGCCATTCTCCATCCTTCACCTGCTGCAATTAACGACCATCTGACCCTACTCTAGACCTCTCTCTATCCACAACTATAACCAGCATGAAATTAAACAAACAAAATAGCCAGCCTAAACCAGCTAGTCGTAAATCGCCCAAACCTATCTGCGTTACCTTCACAAATATACGAGGTATTCGCAGTAACTTTAATAGTGTAGAGTCTTTCCTTCTAACTAACTCACCCGATATCTTAGCTATATGTGAGACTAACCTTGACCCTTCTATCCCCTCTTCAGAGCTGTTCGTTCCTGGTTACTTTCCTCTCTTCAGGAAGGACTCCAATGTCCATATGCATGGGCTTGGTGTATATGTCAGCGAACAACTCCCCCTAGCCAGGGTCACATCTCTTGAATCCCTTGATCATTCCTTCATGTGCTTCCGTCTCTCACTTCTAAGCTCGGTTAGCTATCTCTTCTTCCTCTACCGCTCCCCCTCCTCCTCTGACTGTACGTTACTTGATTGCATCTCGACTAACATCGACAGGGCCATTTCTTCTCACCCATCTGCCCATATATTTGTGTTTGGCGATTTTAACGCCCACCACACCAAGTGGCTTGAAAACTCAGCCACCGACCTTGCTGGGATCCGCACCATGCACTTTTCAATAGCCCAAGCTCTAACGCAAGTGGTGGACTTCCCCACGCGTTTCTTTAAAAACCCTAACGGAAGGGACTCTTTACTCGACCTTTGTTTTACCTCCATCCCAGACTCCTGCACTACCAGGCAACTCTGCCCCCTTGGAAACTCTGACCACGCCGTAGTCTCCGTAAACATATCAATCCGCACTAACTCTACCCAAGAAAACCAGACCAGCAGAATATCATACTGCTACCAAAGAGCCGACTGGGACTCGTTCAGGGACTTCCTCTGCGACGTCCCCTGGAACAACGTCTTTGATCTTCCTGTCGAAGATTGTGCCTCCGAAGTCTCCTCTTGGGTTAAGGCTGGCATCGATGCTTTTATCCCTGCCAGAAAATTCCAACTAAAACCTAATTCGTCCCCCTGGTTCTCACCCGCTTGCTCGGCCGCTATTGCCCACCGGAACCATTTCTTCCGGCTCTATCGAAGCTGCTCGTCGAACCAAAACAGGCGCCTTTTCACCTCAGCACGGAACAAGTGTAAAAAAGTACTGAACGAAGCCAAGAGGGCGTTTGCTACCAGAATTAGGCAACGCATAGCATCCTCTAAGTTTGGCTTCAAAGATTACTGGCGTCTCTGCAAAAGCGTGCTCAGCAGGAACAAGACTTCAATACCCCCACTAATCAATGAATTTGAAGTTCTCACCTCCCCAGCCGACAAGGCTGAATGCTTTGCCCGTAGATTCTCAACCAATTCGACACTGGACTCGTTAGGAATACCTACACCAGACTTCCCACCCAGAACTAAGGCTCAACTAAATAACGTCCACATTTCACCCTCGCTGGTCGCCAAGATAATTGCGCAACTTGACCCACACAAAGCGAGCGGCGGTGACGGAATCCCAGTCATAGTACTGAAGAAATGTGCCCCAGAACATGTCCTCTCTAAACTCTATAACCTCTGCCTATCTGCTTCCTGCTTTCCTGCCTGTTGGAAGTCCTCCTGCGTAGTACCTATATTTAAGAATTCTGGCGAACCCTCAGACCCCGCCAATTACCGTCCTATTAGTCTCCTTCCAATCTTTGGCAAAGTTTTCGAAGCCATTATCAACGCCGAGTTGATTCAGCACCTTATGACCAACGGGCTTCTCTCTGACAAACAGTATGGGTTTCGCTTCACCAGGTCTACTGCTGATATGCTAACGACCATTACCGAGTACATATACCAGGCACTCGACAAGAATGGTGAAGCCCGAACCGTTGCCTTGGATATCTCCAAAGCATTCGACAGGGTCTGGCATGCTGGCCTCTTGTGCAAATTGCGGAGCTATGGGATAACTGGACATCTGTTTGACCTCATCCAGTCCTTCCTCTCTAACCGCACATTAAAGGTGGTATTAAATGGGCATGCCTCCCAAAACTACCAGACGAACGCGGGCGTCTCTCAAGGTTCTATCCTAGGTCCCACGCTCTTTCTGATCTACATTAATGATCTCCCCGACACCATTAGATTCCAAGTTGGCATGTATGCCGACGACACAACAATCTACTCCCGCATCGATCAGAAACCAGGTCTGGACGACAAAGTGAACCTCGCTGCCGCACTTGAAAGGGACCTCCAATCCGTAGTGACCTGGGGTAGGAAATGGTTGGTAAATTTCAATGCCTCCAAAACAAAGCTGTTATCAACTAACCACCATAGACAATCGCACCTACCTCCCATTAGCATGGGACAGGCTAGCCCCCCAGAGAGTAAAATACTACGCCTCCTTGGCCTTACACACTCGGCGGACCTCAAATGGAATGACTATATTGAATCCATTGCCAAATCTGCTGCTATGAAAGTCGGCTCCCTGTGCAGGGCCCGGAAATTTTTCCCACCTGAAACTATTCTGCACATATACAAATCTACCATCCGCCCGTGTATTGAATATTGCTGCCATATCTGGTCGGGTGCCCCTGCTGCTCTCCTTGGGCTTCTTGACAAAATACAAAGGAGGATCTGTAACGTGGTTGATACTGACTTGGCGTGATGTAGCTTCCCTGTGCCTCTTTTACAAGTACTTTCATGGGCTTCTGCTCCGATGAGCTTAGATCACTGGTGCCGCCTAAGCACGAATTTACACGAGATACTAGATTAGCAACTAGGTCCCACCCTTTTACAGTTAAACAAATAAGATGTAACCGTAAATTCTACTCCAACAGCTTCTTTTCTCGCGCTTCCCGCCTGTGGAACTCCCTTCCACAAGTCTGCTTTCCCGACAGCTACAATCTCCAGGTGTTTAAATGTAGGGTCAATAGACACCTCCTATCACACTAACTCCCAACTATTCTCACAACACTCTCATCTACCCAACCCTCATTCTCGGTATCCTCACCCGCCTATCACGCACCCTCTGTTATTTCCTATATTTATCAGCCTTTCTCCACTCTACGTAGCCCCCTGCACAGTAGTGGCAGTGACATGCCTTGCTCGGGGTGAAACGCTTATAAAAAAAAACAAAAAAAAAACTGCTCTGACAAATACCAACTCTAACAACAGCAACCCGTTCGGTGTAGGAAGGATTATTTGTATACCATAGAATAGTCCATAGAATGTGTGAAAAGGGGTGACTCCCCATCACTGTTAAATACTACAAAGAACTTCATAAGTTTTATATACTAAATTTTGTTTGGTTCAGTAGTTTCGTTTGGTGCACTTACTGAAGATCTAAATCATTAGTTAGTAGTAATGTTCAACCAACATTGCGCACTAATTATTCCAGTGATGAAATTCTGGGGATTCACAAAATATCAAGCAAACCGTTTCCTAAGTTTACACAAATTCGCAGAATCTGTACTAAAATTCAATCGACTTACTGATCAGTAAAAATATTAATAATATAAAAAAGAAGAGAGAACCGGTTCCTAATTTCAAAGACAAACACTGTGGGATATAAAACAAGTCAGAAATAGTTACTTGTATTCATACTTCCCATCCATTCACCCCACCCTAAGGCATTCAATCATACTCATAATTTGTCTTTTTATACTAATGCAAGACCAAATGTAGACTTACTTGTGCGATGGTGTATAAGTTAAGAAAGTCAAGAAGTGAAGTTCACGAGTTTATGCAGAAAAGATAACAACAGTTAATCTTAGACTTGAAGATATCGGGATATTTTCCATAAATCAGCACTTCATGAGAAGAAGATATCCGAAACATTAGTAGTTTGGTTTTGAACGTATTGAACTTTATCAACCAGTCATTCCCTCATGGGACCAGAGAAAAAACTTTTGCCAGGTTCTGGTCATCAAGAATTTTGGAGGTGTATCTCTAAACTGTTGTATTATTTGCATAGATAAGATGTTGTTAAGCAAATCATTAATGTAGAGGTCAGGAAAAAGAAGTGAATCATGAAGAACATCAACATTGATCTCATGTGTATCAGATTCTCCAAGCCCTTTTTCCTCATTACGTGTCACAGTAACTTCAGCTGACTTGGACAGCTTCAGACTTTACATTGCAGAAAATTCACTTTCAAATTTCTTCAAGAACTGCTTCCCTCATCTCTGAATAGATCCTCTCAGACATAGATAAATTTATTCCAAGAAAAAAATATCAACAGAAACCTGTGTTAGTTCACGCAAGAATGTGTTGCAACCATAGACCATCCTAAATTAAATACATTGGAAACCTTATTTAACACTGTTGTGTTAATTTAATATTTTCCCCTGTTTTTGTGCACACCGACGCAAAAAAGTAGGGAAACAATGTAGTTTATTTGTCCAGTCGGTAAAATCTGAGAGAGAGTTTCGTTTTATGCTTACACTACCACTTAGCAAACGCATATTCTATTGGATAGTAGACAACGTTTTGGGAACGAATCTGTTAGTAGAGTGAATTTGATTCGTGCTGTGTACTTCGTTAAGCTAAGTCACGTGTCAGACTAAACGAAACCTAGTAAATACCTTTTAATGCAATCAACATTTGTATCCTGATTTCTACTTATTATGAGCAATATTTTTTAACAAGGATATTTAAAATTTCCTATATTGCACTAAATGCGCTCATATTTGTTACGGCACAATAATATTTCTATGGCTTTCTCTCAATTGCCATGTTTATTAAACTGAATAGAATATATCAAAAGAAATACAGAAATGTTTTCTAGCAAAGCAGACATTTGAGATACCAACAACGGAAATAAGTATAATAAAAAGGCAGTAAAAATACTGGTTGTGTTTTCAATATTAATCTTATAAAAGATATTCATTTTGTTAAGTTGCTATTTTGTCATTTTTGCATAGCTGCAGATAATTTTACGGAAAACTGAAAATTCTATACCAGATGACATAGTTTTTATTTAAATATATTATTTTTTTATTAACTGGTGATACTTACTGTGGAATAGTTTTGTAGTCAAGAAAGGAATATCAAGAATAAAATGTCTAATCTCTCAGTCTTTTGTCACACTAACAATACCGACAGTCTTTAATGCTAAACATTACAAAAATATTTTCAAATAAACAGATCTTGATTGGGACCTTTGAAAACGAACCTTTAGTAACATAAGTATTTATTTGGTGTGGATACAAAGTAGGAGAGTGTTATAAATAACATTTTGGAGGCAATTCCAAATGTGAACTCTGAGTTGATTCAACACAGACATTTTTCATTGTTCATTCTGAAAGAAAATAAAAATAAACATTCAATCACACCGTTTCTCTCAATGCAATAAGTAAATCCCCACTTTTTATTATTTTTATAATCACATCAGCTATACATGTACAATGTTTTAAAGAGATCATTATAATTATATATTATTATTATTATACAATCAGAAACATTTTTAAGTACGCATAAAAAGACTATATAAATGAGAACATTTGTCCAAATAATTAAAGGAATAAAAAAATAATAACTCATCCCCGGTTTTAAGTCAGTATTTAGCGGGTTTATATTATAAAGTTGCAATTACACAAGTATCGCTTAAAAAAATAATTCAAATAAATTCATATTTTTAGAATTTCCATTTTTATAGCTCGCTGGAATACTTGGGAAGTCATCCGTGTATTTCTGGAACCAGTTTCGTGACACTGGTGCGTTAAATCCATGGAAGAAACCATCAACACAGGTAAAACACGGCGAGCGTAAAGGTGTGCAAGTATTTTGTGACAAGAACTATGTTTACAAGACCTGTTAAGACAAACAGCCTTTTACAAAATGGTCCTTGCGAGAGTCAACAGAAAATACGCCACGTCATTGCATAACAGCATCTACTGACGGACTGAATAAATAAGTTCAAGGTGTCATCTTTTATTTTATTCTTTTTTTTTCCCCAGTATGATTCACCCAGTACAAGAACCGGGGCCACTCGAGGTTGAGGATTACGTTAAGGGGTAGTTTAAATGGATAGGAAGGGAAGATAACGGTTGATTCTAGACTTGAACTGGTTGAGATTTTAGTGATCAGGGAAACATCCTCTTGTGAGGCTGTTCCAAAGAGCGGGAAAAGGCTGTTTGAGTAGAAATTTCTTCTATCTGATGGAATACGGAGAGAATATGGGTGATTGTCTACTATGTAAGTGACATGGCGAGTTCTAGCCGTGAAGGTCAGACTTGATGGAAACAAGTAATGCAGTTCGCCCGACCACTTTCCATTGTAGTAGCGAGAGAGCAGTGAGAAACACGTCATATCTCGCCTGTGAGAGAAAGATTGGAGTGTGGAAAATGATTCCTCTCTAACAAGAACTCGAAGACTCTTTTGAACTCTATCAAGACTGAAAAGTGAAGTGTGGACAGCTCTTACCCAAATATGGCAACAGTACTCCATTTTCAGCTTGATCTGGTTCTTATAAAGGTAGAGGATAGCATGAAGAGTCAGGTCCTTACTGGAGCGGTACAAGGAGCTGATTTTTTGCCTGCTTCTTTAGTGTTTGTTCGCGTATAGAAATTTCACATGAAGTCGGGTGTGAGTCTGAGGCCCAATATTCTCTGAAAGTACGGGGCCTCCTCAAGGTAACATCCGTTTATCATGACTGACAGTAGTTCGGAGTCTGATCGGCGGTGATGGAATGTAACCATTTAGGTTTTAGAGGCATTGATTGAAACCAGTCAGTTTTTTTTCCACTGGGAAGTTAGTGTTAGATCGGAAGAGAGGTTAGCTGCCAATCTCTGATCGTCAAGACTTTTGGAAGTGCACCCATATATCGTCATAGCATTGGCACAGATGTTTACAAATGATCACAATATAATCTTAGGTAGATCATTTATGTAAATCAGAAAAAGGGTTGGTCCGAGAAGTGACCCTTGAGGTCAGGGACTCGTAAGTTTAGCCGTTAATAAGGAAAGGAAGGACTTTTGTGATAAAGAAACCCTTCCAGTTATTCCAGAAGCTTTGTGCCACACCCTGTCGAAGGCTTTCGATTTATCTAAAGCTATGGTCCTTACGGTATTTCCGTCGTCAACAACCTCACTAATTACGTGTGTAATGGTAATTAGGACCGAGATGGATTCAAACCCATACTGCTCATCGCACAAGGTTGTTCCTATCCAGTTGCTTGACGACCTTGTTGTTGATAATAGCCTCAGTAAGTTAACTTATGATACCCTGAAAAAGGAAAAACTGTACTGGGTGGCCCGCGTTCTTGAAGACCGAACATACGCTTGCCACCTTCCACATGCTTGGGAAAGATTTCTCCTTCAAGAAGTGGTTAAATAACTTTGTTATAATTGGAGATAATTCTGGATCGATATTCATAAAGACAGCCACTGGAATTTTATCTGAGCCAGTGGCTTTTTTTGGGTCGAGGCTTTTGATTAGTCTAGAGACGTCTTTTACTGTAATGTGTATATTACTGAAATTGTACTCAGTGAAACGTACCTTTCATTATGATATCGAGAATTTCCATTACACGGATACGAAACCTATTCACAAAATGGCAGTACAATAGCCCCGATATTATACATCCTTTGTTAAGATAGCTTTCTCAGAAATTACTCTAAGTTTCGGATCACTGACTAACTCAGTAAACGTTACCGCTAGTACCCTTAATGAAAAAACATTTAATCAAAGAAAGAAAATACAGTCGCGATACCCTGAAAAAGAAAAAGAAAGAATTAAGAGCTCATACACTTACGAATATACCGAAGAATTCTTTTACCTCGGCAGTTGGTAGCTCTTAACTCTTGCCATAGAAAAGTGGTCATTGGATTTTGATGGTACACGAATTGACGAACAAAAATCAATACTTTTTTTTGAAGAAGGAAAAAGAGAAGTTATCTATCAAATGAAAAATCAGATCCTTTAGTCAAAGGAATAACAGCTCTTCTGAATGAATAGACTGGAAGCAGGAATTGGATTAACATTCAGTTACAAAGACTATTTGTTCAATAGAAAGTGGAATAATCACAATTCATTGGCTGTCAATATCATGTTATTTCCGTAGTAATGGATGATGAACTTAAAGAAAACAACACATCACCCAATATCGAATATCCGGTTATCCCTGAACTTGTAAATAACTACGAACAGTTCAAAAATAATTTTAAGAATGATAAAGAAGAGATTTCTGAAACAGCAGAATGGTGTGATGATATGAAATTGCTATTTTATTTAATCTGAGTTCTCCGATTTTTCAAAGAAACTGGAAGATTTCCTAAAGTGAAGTTTAAAAAATACCTAACTTAAGTAATGCAAGATTAAATATAAGATAACGTCAGCTCTTTTATCATTTCTTCTTTTACCAGAAAATAGAAACTCGCTTCTCGAAAGTTGTAAATTCAACTTTTACAAATGCGCAGACCATTGGTTTATTGATTAAATCTGTAATGCAGATGATTATCAGAAGCTGTGTAGCAGCTTACAGGCTCATAAGAAGCATTAAACTTTGAAATCGAGAACCATCAAGACTGGAAATTCACAAAACAAATTAGTTCGCAGAAAGGGCAATCAAGTACCTTCAAAATCTTTATGACGTCTGTAAAAAGAAGGCTAAAGTTCAGCTTACACTTGTTTTGTTTATCAAAACACAATAATTGTATATCATACTAGAATTATCTAGATATTCCACATTCTTTTTCTTTATATATCTTTTCTTACTTATAGATGCAAGTTTCTAATTGTATATACAAGTTTTCAATTTTTATTTATTTGTAAGTTTTATGTTAGGCTGAAGCTATAAACTGTTAAAAGGCATTAAATATACATAAGTATTATGCAATTACACCATTAGCAAATTGAAAAATAAATTTTCTGAAATATTTTGAGCTTTACCCTTGTTGTGTATATAGTAAAATCGAATTTTGACTTTGAGGTGCCCATTTTCATGAAAAAAATAGTTATTACCTTTTCATTATTTTGAACAAAATTTAATCTATTTACGACATAAGATAGGGTTACAAAAACTCATAACTCTATTTTATATACAAATCTACACACACACACATATTAAAACATATAGATATATAAGTACACGCGTATACACACATTTCAATGATTATTTTTACAAGAGACACGTTTATTTCTCGCGTTCCACTGTAACATGTATTAAAAGACGAGTATGTGAAAAATTGCATCATTAATAATAATGATTAATCATGGCATCACACATTACAACGGATTTAACTCTTTTTATTACTACATATACTTCCCCTCACAAGAGGAGGCAGATCAGAGAGAGAGAGAGAGAGAGAGAGAGAGAGAGAGAGAGAGAGAGATCCGCAGATCAGCATAAGCAGATCAGCGGAAAGCGATAGGCAGAGATAGCCAAAACTGCTACCGTACGACGATAGCGAGTCACAAGTTATAGTATTACTTCCTAACCCGTATTTATTCGTTCTACGAACAGTGTTCCACGTATTTGTATTTTTGCTGTGTGTTAATATATATTCGTTATTTCCTATTTTGGTTGTTGTATTTTTTTCTTGCTAGACTCTTAACCGGGTCTACGACAATGAGCTTAAAAGGGCAAAACCAAATTCTTATGCAAAGTGTTTACATTTGTAAGGATGTACATTAGAAATTTAGCACTTCATTTGTATTAGATATATTGAAAAAACAAACTAAAAATACATATATACAGATATATATATAATTCCTTTTCAGACAAGATGGATTTTAAGGATATTGGTAATGTCTCGATAACAATAATATAATCTATTTCCTTTATTTTTATCTTACTACCTCCTTATAGACAATATTCTATCAATTTCATTTATCCGGATTTTTACGATGAAAAAGTGCTTACCATGTTCTTGAGTTGGAGCTCTATACACATCCGATAAGAGAATTAAAATCTGAGAATAATTCTATATCTACAGGTTTCACTGCTAGTAAATTGACAACCACAAGAAAAGAAAATACGACGTTTTGGTTTGTTTTTGTTATATATATATTTTTCAGATGAATATGCAGACACTGTCATGAAAATAGCAGTAGTCTAATTAAAAGAATCAAACAATAGTCTAATGATTTTACTTGTGAATTGCCTAAATACATGCAAACTATGTCGCCCTTGCAGGCAATAGAGAGATTGGGTCGTAATTAGAAACAAGAAATATTTCTGCATATTATCACGAGCGCCAGGAAAAGCTTGATAAAACACTTAAATCTTTTTATATTTGTATTGCTTTAAAAATTTTCAACATATTTCGAGTTTACTCATTAACATTAACTTGATAGCTCTACTTCTCCATAAATTAAAAGAACCCCTCCATCCTAGATAGCACAGTTTTATGGGTTTAAATCTCTAAAAACCCAACCACCTGCCGAGCAATTATCAAAATTTGAAAACGAATTATTTGCTATAATTAACAAAATTAAATTCCGTTATACCACCAACAAGCTGCAACGGATGGGCATAAATAAATTTGACCAATCTGACAAAATGATTATTAAATCAGACAAAACAAGCCAGCATTATTTCATTAACGCGGAGTCATACCAAAAAGCCATTCTCCGTAAAATCAATAAAAATTATAAAAACACGCCTAGTAACTGGGAAACCAACATAAATAGGGAAGCCAAGAAAATAACTAAAGAATTAAAAATATATGATTGGGTACCAATTTTACATAAACAAGAAGCTTTTATTATAATCAAAGATCACAAATAAAATATCATTAACAACCCACAATATAGATTATTAAACAAATAAAAAAACTACATAGGTAGAATTAGCAAAATTATCATAGAAAAACTTCCACATTAACTAAGAATGCCTTAAGCAATGGAAGAATACAGCCGAAGCAATTGATTGGTTCACAAAATTATAAAATAAAATTTAATGCGCTTTCATCTAGTTCGGTGTTGTGACTTCTACCCAACTGAAAAACTTTTGACCGCAGCCTTAAATTTGGCTAAAAGTTACTGTTAGCGACCAAGACATAAACATTATCAAACAAACCCAGAAGTCTATTTTATTTTATGATGAATGTCTGTGGATTAAAAAAAAAACAGCCCTGATTTCTGTATCTCCATGGAGGCGTATGATTATGCAGAGGCCTGCAACTTGGTAGGGCTCTTTCTGCTCTGGAATCTTAGGAACATTTTCGAGTTGTGTTACATAACAAATAAACTCAGAAAGGATTTTAAAAATTCCGTTAAAAACAAAGCAAGCAGAAATCGCGTAAACGTAACATTATTTGGTTTAACCCACCCTTCAGTTGTAACGTCCAAACTAACAATGGTAAACTATTCCTTAACTTCATAAACTTTCTACCATTCAGTCAGTTAAGTGCCATACGTGATACACGCTTGGGCGATTATGTCTCGAAAGAGACATGACTGACTGGGCAGAAGATTATCCCGCAGTAGGTTGCCATTGCTTTCTGCGGTAGACTGGTTGCCGACCAAGGCTATAGAACCCAATCTGTCCTGCTATTTAACCCATAACTGGAAGGAAGAGACGGATTAATACATTTCCCCAGAGTATTTGCGCGTAAATGAATACAATGGATTCAACTGGAATTCGAACTCGGCTCCCCGGTTTCTCGTTCTGAGCCGATATCCACTGTACCACAACGCACATCCTCTACCATTCACCCACACTAAAAAATCTTCAACAAAAACAGTGTCAAATTTAGTTATAGTTACGTTAAAAACATAGATATTTCACACGACAATGCTATATCAAATAAATATTTGGCCCACATAAATAACATCGTCACCTAATTAATAGCAAAAATGACCCTTCTAAAAATAAAACTTGCCCATTGAATAGCCAGTGTATGCCCCAAAGTATTGTTTATAGAGCTCGAATTAATTCGGATAATAATGATGTTAAATTTTACTTTGGAAGTACTTCTAACAGGTGGAAGATAAGATTTAACAACCACATACTGTCTTTAAACAGTAAATACAGCCAAAATATTGCTTTATCCATACATTATTGGAAATTAAAAACAACAGTAAAAACCTAATTATTACCGGGAATATCGTAGCTAAATCCAACCATAACAATAGAAAAGGAGATAAATGTAATCTATGCCTTTTAGAAAAGTTTGCCATATCAAGGATTTAAATTTGCTTAATAAAAAAGTGATTTAATGACCACATGCTGTCATAGAAAAAATAGTTACTCACATTCTTAGACCCAGATTAATATAGATCATTAATTACGTTTGCTTTTCTTTCTTTCTTTCTTTCTTTCTTTCTTTCTTTCTTTTGCCCCGCAATATTATTTTTAACAATTATGAATTAAACCCCTTTTATTTTTGCTCCTTACATTTTTAATTCGAAATTCGAAATTTTACCTCTTAATTTTTCTTTTCATTTTTCTTTTCTTTTATTTTATCTTATTTTTCATTTAAAATCTTAATATTCCTGACATTTTTATGTACATGTAATACATGAATATTTAAATTTTTAAGACTCATGATCTACGCCCCTTTGATTTCTTCTCCCTGCATTTTATTTTTTTAATTTTAATTTTAGATTTAAATTTTTATCCACATGTAACCGTAGAATATTTAAATTTTTAATCTTGTTATTAAAAAAGCAGTAACTTTATAAGATTTAATTCCCATGAACATCGAGTGAACTTAAATTAAAATCTATTAAACTGTCAGTTAGAGATATACACTTGATGATTGCATAACGCATGAAACTCCGAGTCGTACTTTAGACGTAGGATAATATGTATATTTATTAATATATATATAATACAGCTCTATTCATCCATTGTGCACTGTTTTATTAACACCTGAATAATAATACTATACATATGTACACTCTCCTCATATGGTTAAATAAAAAGAAGACAAGAGGAAAACTGTATTTTACTCACTTACGCATTTCGTCCTGTGATGGACTTTATCAAGGCAAAAAGACCAAATGAGCTTTATTCCAAATTACGTATCTATAAACAAACAGTGTTTGCAAATTTACAAAATGCTCACAAATCATTCAAAAAGATGAACAGAAAATTCTTAGTTTTAGAATTTCTAAATGCAATGTCACGAGATGCTAAAATGAAGGGAATTTAACCGTTTTCTTTGAACTTTTTATTATGTATGTTAGTTTGTAAACTGTATTTTACTAGCCTACGTGAGTAAAATACAGTTTTCCTCTTGTCTTCTTAACCATCCTGTCCATAATCGCAGATCATAACTGTGTATACTTTACACACACATATGGTGCACATATATATATATATATATATATATATATATAATCACAGTGTAGCTAGACACATCCATTTGCTTCTGGCCAGGATCGAAACTCGACCGATTTCGTATCAGTCGGAGTCGCCACTCCCTAAGCCATAGGCGCATGGAATCAGAGAAGGGAAAATATAACGTGTTTTATATAAGCAGTGTATACACACGATCTATTTAATTTATTTGTTTGAACATCATTTTTAATCGCTTTTGAGTAGATATTCTGTTTTTAATCAAACTGTACATTTATATAGTTATTTCTTCTGGCCTGATTATTTATGATAAATTTTGTTATGAAAATGTGTGTATCGATTAAAAATAATGTTCAAACAAATACATTAAATATCTCGGTTGTTAAAACCATTTCGTTAAACTTCAGGATTTTTCGTAACACACACACACACACACACACACACACACACACACACACACATATATATATATATATATATATATATATATATATGTATGTATGCTATATGTATGTAAAAATTAAGACCGACACGTTATTCCATGGTTAAGTGGAAGTATAAGCCTATTTTAGGCGAACCATATATATATATATATATATATATATATATATATATATATATGTATGGTTCGCCTAATATATATATATATATATATATACATGTGTGTGAAAAGTGTATGTATATAATCATAAATATCAATATATATATGTATATGCAATTTGTCATAAATATTATATTGTTTACATGTTATATATGCGTGGTACTTATTTAAAAGCGCTCAATATCAGTGATAGAGCAGACATATTCATATAGATAGGTGTGAGTTTGTAACCCTTGGTTTCACGCTCTTGCGATCGTCAGACAAACTGGTTAATTTTTTAAAAATTAACCAGTTTGTCTGACGATCGCAAGAGCGTAAAACCTAGGCTTACAAACTCACACCTATCTATCTATCTATCTATCTATCTATCTATCTATCTATCTATCTATCTATCTTGTTCGCCTAATATATATATATATATATATATATATATATGTGTGTGTGTGTGTGTGTGTGTGTGAAAAGTGTATGTATATAATCATAAATATCAATATATATATGTATATGCAATTTGTTATAAATATTATATTGTTTACATGTTATATATGCGTGGTACTTATTTAAAAGCGCTCAATATCAGTGATAGAGCAGACATATTCATATAGATAGGTGTGAGTTTGTAACCCTTGGTTTCACGCTCTTGCGATCGTCAGACAAACTGGTTAATTTTTTAAAAATTAACCAGTTTGTCTGACGACAAAGGATTGACATCTATCTATCTATCTATCTATCTATCTATCTATCTATCTATCTATCTATCTATCTATCTATCTATCTATCTATAAAGGAAAAATCAACATATTATTTGAAGTGTTATAAATTATAATTCATTTTTTCTAACTGAATTAGCTCATTTCATCAAACCATGCTATATACGTTCCATTCGGTACATATATTTTCCCGGAATAAACATTTCTTTTAAAATGATATGGAAATCAAATAACATGAACCAGGACAGAGATATTGGCCTGTTCTCGGTTAAGAATCATTAAAACCAGTTGAAGAAAGTTCATTTGGCCGAGGTAGTGACCACTGACAAGCACATGAACACATTCACGCATATACGCATACACACTTCCATTCACATACATATATGCCCATATATGCACATATGTACATACAAATGCGTCTGTACGTACACCTACATATACACACATGCACACATCCATCCATATCCACATATATATTGTGTTTTCACATTCATATTTATGAAGACCAAACATACGCATCTAAATAATACTATCATTTTTACACAAGTATACTAACAAGCCTCATATATACTCAGAAAATACGCATATATATACATACTTACACCCCCACACATACACATGCATATTCAGCATACATTTATCTCCATACGCATATGTCATTAACTATACGTATGATGATACAAATGTGTCTAGGCGTACACCCACCTATACGTGTACACACATATCCATCCATATCCACATGTAACTATTGTGTTCGCATACTCACATACATATTTATGAAGACATTTACGCAAGTATACTAATAAACCTCGCACATACTCAGAAAATACGCATATGTTTACATATTTACACACATACCCACACATACACCTATATAGTTGCCTACGTATACACACTCTTGCCTGTATCTACATGTCTGTATATACATACACAAACTTTTTTACGTATACATATAAATTTCTTATCTCTGCGCACTCTCGCCTTTCTCTATCCATGTCAATCAGTTAAGTGTCATATGTGATACACGTTTGGGCGACCATGTAACAAAAGAGGCATGACTGACTGGGCAGATTATCCTGCAGTAGGTTGCCATTGCTTTCTGTGGTAGACTGGTTGCCGACCAAGGCTACGGAACCCAATCTGTTCTATTATTTAACTCATAACTGGAGGGAAGAGACTGATTAATACATTTCCCTAGGGTATCTGTGAGCAAGTGAATGCGACTCGCTTATAAAAACTTATACGTGTATATACAAGAACAATGATGACATGTATCCACGTAAGTGTCTACTTTTTCACCACAAATGAGGTGGCATACTTCAAATTACATACATCATTAAAAAAAACCGTTACATGCATATAACAGCATATATCCTTTGAATTCCTATGCCAATATGCACATACAATACAGGAGGGTACAATCAATTCAGGAGGGTACAATCCTTAAAACAAAAATAGCGTCAACATACATATAATTAAGTACCCCTATATACATGAAAAACATTTATCATTAGGTGCATTCATATACATGAAGCATATATATAACTGAGTGCACCCACATACACGGAGTATACATACAATTATACATATGATTATACATAGAACTATAATTCTCACTATTTACATTATTCGGACTATTGTCCTCATCTTGGTTGCCATTTGTACGATGTTTCGACCGTTGTACGCTCCGGTCTCATTCAGGTGTTAGGAATTTAGAATCGAACCCTTTATTACGATCACTGGGGTATATCATTGTCATTCCTAGTGCAAAGCATATTTTGGTATTCATGGGTTATCTCCCTCTAACTCAACTCTCTGAGTTACTTGTTCCCCACTGCTGTAGCCTGGTATGGAACTCACAACATTTTGGGTGAAGTCACTTCAACATCGAACAAAGTCGTTGCAAACGTATACTAGCATTTATACACATTACAAGGCAGAGCTCCATTTTGAGTTCTTCAATCCGTAAAATCCTCCAATGAATGATCAACCCAAGATAGGAATGAATAGGCAAGTAAAACGGAATTATAAGATTCTATGTAATAGATAGTTTAAATTTATTTTATGGCGGCATTTAAAAATGATTTTCTCTGGTTTAATAATTGACCAGTTTCTCTTAATTTGATAATTCTAATTTTTTCGTCTAAGCATAAATTGCATCTGTTTCTGAAGTTGTTAGGGGTTCTTAATATTCTTTTAAATTCACAACACCAGCTTCATCGAATATCTTTAATGATAACTCCACTTTACTTGCCTATTACATAAATCTGCATTTTGTGAGATTCTTAAAGCTAATCTGTTTCCTTATTGTCATTTTGCGAATATATTCAGTTTATTTTTTTATGATTCACTACCGATCTTTCAACTTTTTCACAATTTCCATACTGCATTTGCATCGCTCAGTAGCTTTATATATGATAAATGTAAAATAAGAATAACAGTTTATTGTACGTGTTATGGTCATTTACCTATGCGCACATGAACTCTTCCAACTATAAATAAGTAGCAGTTTCTGCTTTGTGGCACTAATCTATGCCCAGCAGATATCTCTGACAGCAGGACCAATACACTCACGCTTGTGACCTTCTCATTTTGTATATGTTTTGTACTACTGTTCTTTGTTAATATATTTGTTTAACAGTATTCTAAGTCTTAAAACTTCACTTTTATAACAGATGAAAGTGTATTAAATTAACCAGAAAGGATAGTGAAGATTACACTACATTTGCGTCGGTCGTGAACAAGCATTGCGACGATTTCAAACTGTCAGAATTGAGTGCGAATAATTTCAACTGTCTGATATTTATTCAACTGTCTGATATTTATTTCAGCCAAAGACGATGAAATTAGACTTAGAGTTCTGAATAAATAGGAAAATAGGCCAAACCTTACTCTCCAACAAATAGCTGAAGACTGTCAGAGTTTCGTAAGCTTACGCCAAGATTCGAAAAATATCGAGGTATCTGGCTTAGCTCACATAAGAAAAGTACCCCAAAAGAAAAAATAATTTAATTCTCCCTCTAAATCAAACTAATAAAAAAAAAAAAGACAACTTGCCCCCTAACCCGTGTTCCGGTTGTGAGTCACTGCATTGGTATAAGGACTGCCCTTACCTGTATAAAAAGTGCTTAAATAGTAGCCGTGCCGGGCACAAGAACTCACATTATTGAGCAAAAAAAAAAAAGTTTAATAGCCGTGTAAAAAACAAAATTTGATGAACAAGACGGATGAAATACTAGAAAATACAAATCCTAAATAAAAATATTAAACTACAGTTGGATTCTGCTTCAGATTTAACAATCATAAACTTACACATTTGGAAAAAGTTGCGAAAACCAACTAATAAAATGGCCAGGTCCGTGACAGGGGAGAAAATCAAGTTTAAGGAAGAACTTATCACTAATGTAACTTTTCAAGGAAGGACGTTAAAACTAAAAATGTTCGTTTTAAAGAATCCAGAACATTTATTCGGCGCCGACTGGATAAAGAAATTTAAGTTGTGGGGCATGCTAATTAATTAATTTTGCCAAAACCTCGAAAACCTGACCACCGAAACAAATAATCTAATAAAAGATTTAAAAGAAACTATTTCGGAAGTTTTTTCTGAGGTTCTTGCCCGGTAAAATAAGATGGCGAAAAAATTATAGTTAAAAGATGACATTCAGCCAGTGTTTAAGAAAAAACGAAATGTGCCTTTCGCCTATTTACTACATATAAATGAAGAACTCGACATACTAGAAAGAACTGGTGACTTGTCGAAAATTGTGTACAGTCAATGGGTTTCACCGACCGTCTATGTGAAGAAGTCAAAGGAGATCAGGGTCTGCGCCGATTTTTTGACGGGGCTTAATGAGGCACTCAAAGTCTTATTCTTTACCTACACCTGAAGAAATTTTCGGGGAGCTAAATGGAGGGAATATTTTTCAAAAATCGACCTCAGTGATGCGTATCTACAAATACCGGTGGAGAAAGAATGTTCTAAATTTCTCTGTATCCCATTTTGGGTTGTACAAGTTAAAACGTCTACCGTTCGGGGTAAAGGTTGCACCGGCAATTTTCCAACAAGTAATGAACGACCTTGACTTCGCGGACGACATATTAATAATCAGTCAAAATGTAGAACAGCATAAGGAACATGTTCATAAAGTCTTCTCAAGAATTCAGGAGTACAGGTTCAAACTGAAAGAATCTAAATGCGACTTTTTATGGAGAGGATTAAATATTTTCAACACATTATCGATAAAGATGGCATTAGACCAGATCCAGAACGGTCTATAGCAATCAAAGGTCTCTACCTTACAAAGTTTCTTAGGATTGGCAAAGTACTACCAAGTGTTTATACCGAATATGCGTAACTTACGTGCTCCGTGAAACGAACTTTTGAAAAAAGAAAAGGACTGGGAGTGGACACCTAAATACCAAGAAGCATTCGTTTAACTCAATGTAGTCTTGACGCCGGACTTGTTCCTGACTCACTATAACCCAGACATGGACATTATAGTTGCCAGCGACGCCAGCTCGTATGGCATTAGCGCATATATTTTGCAGAAGATGCCAGATGGATCTTACAAGCCAATAGCTCATGCGTCGAGAATACTTCTTCTTGCAGAAAAGAATTACTCGCAAATTGATAAGGAGCTGTTAGGGTTTATTTTCACATTAACGAAGTTTCTCCGGTACATTCACGGTAGATACTTTACATTGAGACAGACCATAAACCGTTACTGACTATCTTCGGTTCTACAAAAGATCTGCCTGTGCATACAGCCAATAGACTGCGGAGATGAGGAACAATCTTTTTAAATTATAACTTTAAAATGGAGTTCCTACGGTCTAAAAGTCACTGTCATGCCGACGGATTGTCCAGATTACTCCCGAAACACAGAGAATATATTAAAGATACCGTGATTGCTTCTTTTTGAACAGAAGGAGAATTTAAAACCACATTATGTAACACAGTAAGGTAACTCCCTGTGTCACCCTCGACTAAATTAAACTAGAATCTCTCAAACCAAAACCAAACTTTGTGTAAAGGACAAACAGACTTCAGATATTTTCTCTTTATGCAACGAAGTGCTGTATGCGAGTCGTCATTACAACAACATGACAAAGAAAACTTCTAAAAGATTTTCATGCGGGTCACCCAGGGATTACAATGATGAAAATCCTTATGCGCAGTTATGTATACTGGCTGAACATGGATAAGGATGTCGAAAACATCGTAAAATCCTGTAAAGAATATATTTGATTGGAGGTGCCTTGGCAGCCAAAGCACCTCTAATCAAATATAGTCCTTGTCCCCAAACGGACTGACCATGGTCTCGAATTCATATAGATTTTGCAGGCCCGCTATCTTATAGTAGTACATAGTTTTTCTATGTGGCCCGAAGTTCTTAGATGTAGAAATACCCCAAAACATAAGTGACAATCAATTTCCTACACGAACTGTTTGCCAGATTTGAGTTACTCGATTGTTTAATGTCAGACAATGGGACACAATTTAGGTCCGGCGATTCTAAGGAAATTTGTAAGACCTTCCAAGTTAATCATATCACGATCGCTCCATATCTCCCAAGATTTAACGGACAGACCGAGTGCTTCGTTGACACGCTGAAAAAAGCTCTGAAGAAATCTAGGGGCACACCCACAGAAAAAGTTCATTCAGGTGTATAGAATCATGTCCAGCGACAACACACCATTATCATTACCTACAGCTGAGGTAATGTTTGCGCGTAAAATCAGGTCGGTATTCGAGAGGCTACTTCATAAACAAACAAAACCCGGACGAACAAACACGGTACCTATAGAACACTACTAACCCGGAGAGAAAGTTTTTTCCGGATGTTTCGGGATGATAAATCATTCTGGGAAATGGATACAATTGAGAAAAGAGTAGGAAACATGGTCTACATTATTAAAGATCCCCAGTTTACTCACAAAAGACATTTAAACCAAATTAAGAAACGCCCGTCGAACTATGCTGACAGCGCTTCTCCTGAAGAGAAAGAAGTCATCGATGTCATTTACGATAATTTTGATATTCCAATTTCCGCAAGCGGCTCCGGAACATCCCCGTTTAAGGAGAATAAAAAAAATGATGAACTTTATAGTCGTTAATCCAAAGAGAAAAAAGTATTAAGACTCATGCGGAGTTGATACTTAGGAGGGGAGTTTTATGGTAAATTTACCCATGCATGCGTGAACTCTTTCAACTATAAATAAGCGGTAGTTTCTGCTTTGTGGCAAACATCTATTCTAGCAGATCAAATAATCACGGGATCAAACAATCACGCTGGTGACCTTTTCATTTTTCATATGTTTTGTATTACTGTTCTTTGTTAATATATTTGTTTAATTCTATTCCTTCTTTGTGACTTTATTTCTGGCCCCAAACAAAGTCACAAGAGTATGTTCGTATTAGAAATATTTACAATAAGCTATTTGATAGTGGGATATATATATATATATATATATATATATATATATATATATATATATATATTACTTTTACTTATGTTGATCTCAATTATTTCAGATTAGTAAAATATTTACAATGTCATACTCGTATTCATTTCCGAATATTGACTGCCAAGCAGTCTAACTTTGAGTTGTGAAAAAAGTTAAGAAAAGTTGCACACTTTGATGCGATGTAATTTCTTCCATAGAGATGTCGTTAATCAATGGGGTGCAATAAGCTATGTTTGAGTTTATCTGTCATTTTGTTTGCTACTTCTATGTTTGCATTAAAGTTGAATAATGAAGACGTTTTATTAGAAGTGCAGACTAGGTGAGCAGTTAGTAAAATAGTCAGACACTAATCGGATACGGATTGGTCAGTTGTTGGACAGTAAGATTTGTTTGTTGATGAGGAGATTAGCTTAATCTTCGGAAAAGAAGATCTACTGTTTAAAGAAAGCAGAAACATAATCATATAAAGTAAAATACAGTAAAAGAATTAAACGAAGAGAGGTGGATATGGTAGGGGAGTGAGAATTAAACAGCAAAAAAGAAAACAGCAAAAAAAAAAAAAGGAAAAGAAGGCAATATTTTAAAGAAAAAGAAAAATTTAACGAAAAAGAAATGGATGAAACACGATGTTTTAATAAATGTTATGGAAAAGGGAAAAAGAAAATTTTTGTACTTGAAAGATTAGCAAATTGATTAGTTTTCGGTGAAAAGGATTACAGACCAAAATAAGAAAACTACTAAAACATCAACTTTACAAAAAAACAAAAAAAAAAAGAAGAAAAATACGAATAAGAGCAAATATAAAGGTTGAATGAATAAAAACAATAATAGGAAATGAATAGCAATGTCAGAAACGACAGAATTGATTTTCACCCAAATAAGCTCCTATTCGGAGATGTATGCAAAAAAGCTAATAGAAGTGTCCATTCTTTATATATATATATGTGTGTGTGTGTGTGTGTGTGTGTGTGTGTGTGTGTGTGTGTGTGTGTGTGTAATGTGGAATCTCGAACTGAGATTAAAATGGGATAAATCATAAAACTGCATATAATGTTTGAACAAGATCTGTTTATTTAATGTTCAAACAAAACGAGATGGCTTTACTTAAAATACTGCCCTGGACGAATTAATCGCCTGCCATCTGCTAATACTGACAAGCGACTTTCATGTTCTTAGGCCAATAACCAGGAGAAATTCTTGTTAATTAACTGTAACCCTTGCTGACATTTTCCTCTTGCTGCTTTTATCAGCCTGTAGACTGTTCAAATCATGGCACCGCGATCTTACCCCAGAATGTTTTGCTTGAACTGCATTGGAAGCGATAGGGCGTCAGTTTAAGGATGTCATAGTGAGCAGAGCATGTGTATTTTTTTTTTGTAAAGTCTGATTTTTCGCTGCTTTTTGGGATTGAGATGACCTGACAGACCACTTTTTGATTCACTGTTTATTCGTTCCTGATTTGATTTTAATTTCCCAATTGTAGTACTCAGTGACCTCAAAGTAAAAACATCGACCATTAAGCTAGTGAAAATGTTTTAACTCGAACATCACTCCCAAAATTCACAATGAACTCAGTGTATGCAATTCAAGGTTTCATCAGTGAACTGAGATTTACATTTATCGTAATACCTCATAGAAAAGTTTTTTAAGTTATTTTAGTATCAGGTTCATTACATTGTGTCAAACAAAAAAACAAAAAAACAAACTTATTTATTCACAAGCGTTATGAATATTGATCGATAAGGATATAGTTCTGTGTAGTTCACACTCGTTTGCGCCTGGTTTCTTCGGCAGTGCTATAAATATCGACTTGCATAGGTCGTCTGGTATTATTCCGCTGCTATAAATTTCGTTTATTATGTCGGTAATTTTTTCTATGCTATATTCTTCTAAGGCTGTCAGCAGCTCTATCACTATGCCGGCTGAACCAGCTGCTTTGTTTCTGTTCATTTTGGCCATTGCAGCTTCCACTTCGGATTTTAGTATTTCCGGTCCATCCATCTCCTTGTGTATTCTCGGTTGTTCTCGCTTGTCGCAAAAAAGATCCTTTATATATTCTTCCCATCACTGGAGTATTTTCCTCTTTTTCTAATATGATTGTTCCATACCTTGGATTTTATGCATCCTGTTGAGGAGCAGGTTTTTTGTCCTGTTAGTTCTCTTATCTCTTTATGCATCTCTGCTTTGTTGGTCCTCTCTACTTCTTCACATTTGTTGTTGAGCCATTCCTCTTTGGCTTGTCTGCATTTGTTTCTTATCTCCCTGTGGAGTTTCTTGTAATCTGCTCCATGTCTTGGCGTTATTTTTTGTCTTCTTTGCATCATGTGGAGGATCACTTCGGTCATCCACTCGTTTTCTCTTCTGCGTCTAATTTCCTTTGGGGCTATGTTATTCGCTGAGATCACCATCGCTTCTTTTAGTGACTCCCATTTTGAGTGCCCTTTTCCAATTTGTTCTTCATATTTCTTTCTCACACTTTTATTGTATTCTTTCTGAGGTCATTCTCTAGCGTGTCGTATTGTAGCCTTGGTGATGTGCTGGGCTTCTTCAGTCTTCGGAGTTTCATCCTTAGTCTGCAGATGACTGGGACGTGGTCACTTCCGCAGTTGGCACCTGGATATGTTTTGCATTGGACCACTGCGTCCCTGAATCTCTTGTTTATAGTTATATAGTCTATTTGGTTCTTCGTGTCGCCTCCTGGGCTTCTCCATGTCCATAAACGTCGTGGGTGTTATTGGAACCAGGTGTTAGCAATTACCTGGTCATTGGCTGAGCACCATTGGACCCCTTTTTTTCCTCGACATGAGCAACAGGTGTCTCTGGACCGTTACCCTGCGAATGTGCGCATGAAAGACAAAATTGACAATTAGATTTTATAATTTCATTGTTGAAATTACTAGCTGTAACCGAAAGTTCTATGCTAATAGTTTCTTTTTCGTACTTCTCACTTGAGAGACTCTCTTCGATTTTCTTGCATTACTCTCAACTACGATCATCAAAAATTTAAATGAAGTGTCAATCATCAACATCTGTCTCTTTGAATCCTATTCTTTTATTTGCTTCTCTATATCTTCCATTTCATGTGTCTCAGTGACTTTTATCGCCTTGCTTGTGATGAAATGTTTAAAAAATATCCTAATTGTTAGAAGGCGGTGAATGGAACTTGATTTGTGTATGTATTTTAACGCGCGCAGAATGCATTCACAAACGTTTGTATTTTTTGTGGATGGCTACACATGTCTCACTAAAAATCGACTTACAATGTATTTTGTTCATGCATAGAGTCTGTATAAAATTAGGAATACAACTTACATAATAGCACATTGTTATCAACTGGGGACTCATCAGTAGTGAATATTTTTAAATCAGTAATCAAATCATTAGCTATCTTATGAACCAATTTGTATGATAAACAGGACCTGTAACTAAACTAGAGGACAAAACTAAAAAAGAAAACTTCATGGGGTTTTTAAGATAAATTGAATTTAAAAAGTTAAAATAAACAATGGAAAAGTCTTTAGTGTGGAAAAAAGATTTAAGAAATAATAATATAAGAAATGAATGTAGTACATTAGCTAAGAAAGAATGAGACAATCATTGCATTGGAATATTGATCCACTGGGAATTGCGCAAACGACTGTGGTTTGTCCATATAGACACAGTCCAAAACCATTCTGAGAGGATAGAAAATACTTTGAAATTCAGTTTAATCACCCATTACAAGCTCGAAGATCAGATGTAGTCACCGTAAAAAAAAAAAAAAAAAAGATTTGTCATATTGTAGTCTCTAAAGAAGATCACAAAATAAAAGCAAAAGACAGTGGAAAGCAAGCAAGATAATTTGAACTTGACATAGAGCTGAAAACGAATGGAATATAAAGGTAACTACCGCAGCAATCATTATCATTTGGAACAGTTTCCAAGAATCTTGTACAGAGAATATAAGAACCATAGATAGGATTTAAATCACCCCAAAATACAGGATAGTTTTAAAAAAGCCATGAAAAGGAGTTTAAAAAGCAGAGTATGTGAGCAAAATCTGAAAACCTACAAATATTTATTTGGTATTATTTATTAAGTTTAACACAAAAATAAGCAAATAAATAAGTAAATAAATATCATTGTGAATAATGTGATAGCAACAACTGACGTGGGAGAGAGATAACCTTTTGTGGAACGAGAGGTAGAATTTACCCAGAAAATAATGCGCCAGGCAACCTTTTCGTAACTAACACTTTATTTGGAACATCCTGAACTACTTTATATGTAGGAATCCGCCCTTAATTTCTATTTAGTGACCTTTCTCTGTATTTCATTTTATGTCAGCTCAAGCCATATACCAATTACAAGACTAGTGATAGATATCAACAACAACAATCAACACTCATCGCACACACACATACGCACACACACACACATACATACACTCGTACATACACGCAGACACACATATATATGCATATACATATTCAAGAGCGTGTGTATGTGGGTACAGTTGCGCGTGTGTAAAAAAATGGGAGAGGGCTAGAGAAACACATGTATATAGAATTATCGACTTAGCATTTGATATCATTAATACAATTCAATTTCGGTGGGTATAAAATATAAAAATGGCTTACGTTTACTATATTGATTGCACCTAATTATAGACTAAATGAAAATACAACTTTGTGTTGATGTTCATCCCAACTTTATCGTAAAGCGAGGTCGTGATGTAAGCCAACTCCTAAGTAATAATTCGATAATTAAGAATCGGGCATAAAACAACAAAATCTATGTAACTATATTGGATGGTAAATGCAATAAGTTCATTTATCTTTGGCTTTTTTCCATTGTTCCTTTGTTTATCACACTTTATCACATACTAAGGAAACAAGTTTTAAAATTAGGAAGTTGGTTGTAAGGTTCTGCTTATCTAATCATGAGTAGTTATTCAACAACGAGATTTTTTTCAAGAATATAGTTCACATGTTCTTTGCTCTTCACCAACAGTTATGAATTGTTAAGCAGGAACATCAACGCTTTATCTAGTGCAATGTATTTTAGTGAACAGATAGAATTTAATGGATGATTGGATGAAATTGGGTTGGTGTTGAAGACTCTCAAAATTAACAAGTTGGGCATAGTTCCTGATTAAGAAATAACATAACGCAAGAACATTTTAGTTCATGTCATCTGCAAGGGATTAGTACCCACTGGTATGCATCCATAGACGCATATAATAAATTTAAAATTTTCTTTTGGCAGGGTTTTTGTTCACAGGTTATGATATCTTTTATGACTATTGGCATTAATAAAATGCGCAGATGAAAGATCAAAAGTAAACTGCAAACATAAGCACTTATTGATTTTAGGTAGAAGTGTTTCCTTGAAACTCAGGGAATATGATTGATATTTTTATTTTGATAAGAGAAACGTAACATATACTGCATATTAATTTTAATAGAAATTAACAAGTTTTATGAAGATCATTGTAAAGCCATTGTTAAAATAGCATGAATATTTTTCTTTCTTAACATTCGTATTGAATTTGCTTAATGTCTTTCCCCTTCTTACTGAAAGTGTTTAAGACATAAGAATTAGCGTTTAAACATTAATAAGAATCATAGTGAGAATTAGAATAATTATCATGACCAAATTAAACTTGTAACTTATTATCAGGGTGTTAATGACGATAATTATTAACTGGATCAGAAAGTCTGAAAATGTCGTTGAATAATGAATAAATGCCTTGAATAATGAAATTATGTGGCCTACTTTAAAATATGAAGCTTACATATGACGATACTGATACAAATAACATTACTTTGTTTGTATTTTCAACCTTATCTAATGTCTGATAATAATTTAAGCGAATAAACTTAAATTTATAATGCATTTCACCATTGGCTTTATTTTGGAGCAATAGTCTCTGCTAAATTAAGATGCACTCGGTAAGACATTCATTAGTTTACAAGTTCATTTATGTGATTTCATAAAAAGATGAGAGCCTTACATCTACTTAACTTTGTTTAGGCATTGTTAACATTTTAAGATTTATGACCGGATTTATACCAGCTGAGGCAAAGTATTGTAAGTTACTCGGGGATAAAAGAAAAACAGATTAAATATGAACAATGATTAGTAATTGGACAATTTTATAAACAATTACCTGCCAAGTAAAATAAATGTAAAAATATGCTATGATATGTTGCAGAAAGTATTCATAAAATCATATTTTTTATGATAAATAATTATTTATTTTTCAATAAAAGATATTGTTATAAGACAGAAAGCATCATACAGTGCAATGAGAATGCATGCTTAGCATGTATGATACGCACTAGGTATGTTTTATAAAAACATTTTGCAAAATTCCATTGATAAATACCTTTAAAAAGATTTCATTATTTTCTTTTATAATTACTTATATATTTATTACAAGATATAAGCTCGTTTATCTTTCTCTTTAGATCGAATAGATATACGCTGATGTTGGAAAAATCGCTGATGTTATTGACTGTTCGTGGAAGAAAAATAGCTCTAATCTGCAGAGAAGGAACACGTTCATTTAAAAATCATTTTCCAAATCCTTCCCTTAATTTATAGACAAAACAGAGAAAAGTTACTATGCCAGCTGTCAAGCTTTCCAAAGATTATCAGTTAAGTTTTTCCTTACTATTCACTGACATATTTATTTATTAATTTTACTATTTTTATTTCTATCAACGACATCTGTTTCTATCAATTTATTTATACAAGAACAATTCGCTTCCTTCAGTCACTCGGACCTAACATTATTTCCGCGTGTTTACATTGATTATCTAAAAGTACAAATATTGCTGTTTGGCTGCTCACTTTAGAAGCAACACATGCACAAAAGACCAGTGTATATATTCTTTAGAGCCATTTTACTATTTCATTATCTATAGAAATATGGCCAAGTTCTCCCCTTTAATCTATTATTAAGAAAACTACTAATAAGAATAACTAAAACGTTGATAATAATGATGATGTCTATTATTGATGGTCTATGGAGACTTCGATTTTGCTTTTTTTTTTCATCATGCACCAATGATAAACCTTATGAAAATGATAAAATCTCATTTTTGGAGTTAAGCAGCAGTCCAATTCGGACTCATGTGGATACTGATAGAAGCTTCAATAGAAAAGTGGCCTCATTAATAATAAAAACAAATACTAATGCCCTTTATTTCATCTGCCTTTATATAGTAATAAACTTGCAATGATTTATCTTTTGCTTTTACTGTCTGGGGTAAATATTCGAAACTTGGCAAAGCCTACACTTCAAATATCGATATCTTTTACTGGCAAAACACGTGTTTGTTTGCAAAAGATTAGAAATTTAATCCTAATTTTTATCTCGATTATTTCACATTCAAAATTTATATTTGCTGACTTATTTGTAAATCCCCCAGAAATATTGAACACGTACTATTTAGTTATATCTATGTGTGTCTATATGCATTTAAGTATCACGAATAAGAAATATGTATTCCTCATTGTGTCCCATTTCGCTTTATTTTTTCAGCATTTACTCAGCTATATACCAAGCGAAGGATTTTAATTGATGATCAAAATGGCGCCTGGAATTATGGAAATAATGTGCGGATTTGATGACTTCTAATACTGTCTGATTCGGCTGATAATCCACGTTTAATCCATTCTAAACTCAGTCGATCTAATTAATAATTATCAGCTATCCGTAAAAATTAATCATGTTTTTATTGTTATTAACATTATTTGTTAATCTTTTGATGTATTTCTTTTTCTATTTTCAACAATTCTCACATTATCACATAGAAAGATTTGCATATATTAATAATGCTCTTGCTATCCTTATTCATTTACAAATGATTTATACAGTAATACCGTTGAAACTAAGCTTATTTTACTACAGCATAAAACTATTTCTTTCTCATTTTTTGAGAAGCACATGATAATATCTAAATGTAAAACAAGGCCGTTTACAAGTATTTCCACAAAAACGCTTGTTCGTTGCGCAGAACGAGATTATTTCTAGTGTAGATAAATGGGGCTCACCCACTATTTCAATACTAATATTTAATTTAATAACGAATCAATAAAACTTTCAAAAATACTTTTTTAATCGTTTCACCCCAAGCAAGGCGGTACCGCGACTGATGCGCAGAGGGCTACATAAGAGAGTAAATGTTTAGACAGGAGGAGTGTGAAGAGAAAAACGAACCAGTTACAGGGGGTGTCAGAGAAAGGTCAAGATAAGAATGGGAATACAGATGTGATGATAGTTGCGAAAGTAAAAAGGAAAAGAACAAGATATACGGGGTGATGTAGAAAGAACTGGAGTCAAGTGGATAAGAGATGGGAATTGACATTCCATTTAGATTTCTGGGGGTTGTAGCCGTCAGAAGAGAGTTCCACAGGCGGGAAGTGCGAGAAAAAGAAGCTGATGGAGTAGAATTGTAGGCTACATTTGGTTGATCTAAGTGTAAATGGGTGGTACCTTGTTGCCAGTCTGGTTGCACGAGTAAATTAAATTCGTCGGAGCAGAAGCCATGAAAATATTTGTAGAAGAGACCGAGGGAAGCCACATCTCGACGATGAGAAAGTGGCTGGAGTCGATCTGCCAGGTCGGAACCTATCACATTACAGATTCTCCTTTGGAGCCTGTCAAGAACACTGAGATGAACAGCCAGGGCGCCTGACCAGATATGACAACAATATTCTATGAACGGTCGGATGGTTGATTTGTATACGTGCAAGATCGATTCAGGCAGAAAAAACTTCCTGGCCCGACACAGTGGCCCAACCTTCCTAGCAGTGGATTTAGTTATTCTCAATGTAATGATTCCACTTGAAGTCGGAAGATAGAGTAAGGCTGAAGAGGCGCAGTATATTGCTTTCAGGGAGACTCGCTTGGTCCATGCTTATGGGGTGCAGGATAGGTTGCCTGTGATGGTTGACAGATAGCAGTTTCGTTTTAGAGGATCATAAATAGGTACAATTAAATTTTTGTGGAAAAATATGTATTTCTCAGTAATTACAGTGTACATGTACTGTCTATATTATTGGCATTAGATACCAAATATAAATACAGCATGTTATAATTGAATTATTTATTCACTTCTTTTTATTTTGAGTAATTGATTTATATTTTAAAACAGTTTACTGCACAAATTTCCCATTAGCAGGTAGTTGAAAAGCACAATAGAGTATTGCATGCAGACCACCATATTAAGAGCAATCTTTTGTATTCACTAAATGACTGCGCAAATCTGCCAAAAATTTTTTCTACATTCAACTCATCTGAAATTTTTCATTTTCAAAGGATATCAACATGCATGATTACAAAATCTACTCAGCGGATTTCTTAACATTGTTTTAACAATATTTAGCTTTGAAAATGTTCTCTCACATTAGACTTGAGTAATTGATAATGTGCAAATGACTTTATAAAGTTTTATTCCTTTTTATTATTAAAACAGTTATCTGTGTTTGTTTTTATTGCATTTTTATTTGATATAAGGGGGCCACTCCATCGTGTGTTCACTTGCTATTTGGCAAACTGACACACTGGTGAGTTTCCAAGTACATATAATATACACAGACTATAATACTAGTTTTGATATGTATAGTATTTGCCGCTTTCTAAAGTCAGACTTCATATTGTAAATCGAACGTGAAAGAAAAAGAATAACTTCTTTCTTCTATCGAAGATCACAACAATATTTAATATTTGTTGTTTATTGTTAAAACAAGATTTTTATTTAGTTTCTGGAAAATAATATATTTCTGTTCCTTAAAATTAAGTGAATTAATATATAAATATTATTTAGAGAAAGGCATAGGAATAATTAAATCTAAATTAAGATCACTAAATTTAACACAACCGAAAAATTTTGGATGATTCTTACGGATTTTCATCATAAAGTCGTATAAAAATAACAGCACACATTTTATTTTTATTTGTAGATAAAAACTAATAATGTCAGAAGAAGTAAATAAAATACAAATAAAAAATGAGAGAAATAGAATAATTTAAGAAAAGTAATAAAAGAGACAAGGAAACATGTGCAAATTGTAGTATAAAGATGATAAATGAAAAGTAATATTGTGAGACACACACACACACACACACAGAGAGAGAGAGAGAGAGAGAGAGAGAGAGAGAGAGAGAGAGGTGGAGGAGAATGGCTCGAGAAAGAGACGGAAAGTATGAGAGAAGTTTTATGTAAACAGAAGAAATTGATTTTTGTTTTCTCTTCGTATTGTTATCTGTTATCTCCGATGACATGGAAACACGAAATGTTTTAACTTTAATGTAGGTATCTCCAATGAATCGCTAAAAAAAAAGAACATTCCATCAAAATGTTTGTGAGGAAAGGTCAAAGTAATTTTGAATTATTTTTTAAAATATTTTAATCATTTCTCTAACATTTTCGAAATTTTGTCAGAAAATTTTGTTTTGATTTGAGTTAGCGGTTAAACAAAACGTTACCACTATTTACAATAAAAAACGTAATGATTACAACACCCACTTCTTTTCGGTGACAAACACATGAATTTGAAAATTCTCGCAAAAATCAAATAATTGTCGGATTTTAATGAAAATTTCAGTACTTATTCACAAATGAATTACATTATTTTTTAAATTATTATTTTTTAAAAATCTTGGCAAAAATACTTTTTTTTACCTCTGTTACTCTCTACACGTAAATCCATAAAAATTTAATAAATTTTAATTGGTCGGTAAACTTTTTTTTTATAAGTTAAACGCAGGACTAACTGTGGAATAAATCATCTATTTTTTCATTTTAAATTTTACAACACTATCAGAAAAAATCTGCTCTGAAGAGTAAAATAAAAATGCAATAAAACTCTAATATAATTCAATTTTATAAACTTTTAATCGCTGGAATAAATAATAAAAATTAAGGACATTATAGTCTGAAAAATTTTTTTTCGATTTCTAATAAAATTTTAAAAGAATTGTTTGCAATGTTTTTTATTATAATAATTTGTAAAATTTTAAACATATTTTTAAAATCTTTAAAAGAACTGTTGCGCTTATTTTTTAGTTAATAATTGATGTTTATATTGCCTATCGAAAATTAAAAAGTTTAATAAAAATCGTTATACACGCATATTTTAAAATAGTTTAAATTATTTTAAGTGCATTTGATTTTTTTTTTGTATGGTTATTTCTATGTGCAAATCAAAAAGTCAGAGTTTTCTCCCTTGCCCGAAAGAAAATGCGTATAATTTTGTTCTTTCTGAACACCATACATTTTTTATCACTAACCAAGAACCTGTCAACAGGTTCTTGATTTATGACGCGTACAGGTCAAAAAGTTCAAATTTGTGATTGAGAAATAGTTTTATTCTAAAGTTTACGCTATAAATAAGTAATATTTGTTTAAATCAGATTAATTTAACATAAAATTTGTTAATTTTCCAAAAATAATGTGTCAGAGATATATATTTTATTTTTGCAATATTTTTTAAAACGAGAATTTAACTTTTGTTTACAAAAATTTGTAGATCGCTCAAAAATGGTGGCAAATTCAAAAATTGAAAAAAAAAGAAAAATCTCGAACTTTTATATTCCAATCAATATAATTTATGTTTGAAATAAACCCGAGTATTTTGCTTACTGGAAATAGTAAATTTAATCATTTAGCTTTCAATTAAAACTAAAAGAAAACTTTCAAGAAAACATTTTATTTTTAAAAATTCAATTTAAAAATTATTTATCGAAAACAAGTAGGGGTACCTACTTTAATGCACTTGTTTAACCTCCACTTATTGTTCCTAAAACTTTCTATAATCAATATTTCACTTCCGCTGTTTACTTGTTCGCGACCATTAATGATTCTGCTTATTTCTGCTGGCATTTTTGTAGTTTTTCCAAAAGTCGTCTCTTCGACTGCAGAATTTCCGTAGGGCCCTAACTTCTTAATGATGTATTTTTAGATAAAAGACAATAAAACAAATAATTTTCGATGAATTGAAAATTGAATAAATTATCATAATAATAGATGCAAATAAAGTTCAATGAGCCGCCTTAGTCGAAGGGATTTGCCTTACATCATTGAATTATACAGTGTGTACTTTTAAGCCAAAACTTTTCTCCGTTATCCACTGAGTTTTCATGCAAAATAAATGACTTTGAGAAAAAGCAGCTCCTGAAAGTAATTTTACTTTTATTTTGGGTCTATAGATGTTGGAAAGGATAGAAACGAAAAGGAAATTAATACTGAGCATCAGGATGAGACAATTAAAGTTCCTGGAACATGCAATGAGGAAGGAGGTCTTGGAGAACCTGATACTAACAAGACAGATAGAGGGAAAAAGAGACAGGGGAAAGCAGTGGATAACATATTTGAAGGACCTGATCAGGTGGATGACGGAACGAGGGTTGCATGGTGCAACAGGAGAAAGCGTGCTAAGAGCCACCAGGGATAGGGAGATGTAGAAAGCCATGATCGTCTACGTCCTGAAAGGACATGGCACATAAAAGAAGAAAAAGAATAAAACAATTTCTATGACTACTGCAGGCAATTATATCTACCTGCATATGTATGTGTATAGGCAGGCATTTCCTCGCGTCTGAGTCTGTGTGTTCTTGCATGCGTACGCGAGGATTATATTTATGTTGAAATTAAACGAACGGAAGAAATTAAATTTCAAAATAAAAACGACTACTTTACTTGAATTTTCATTCAAGTAAAACCCTTAGTCAAAACTTTTCATTTTTAATAATGCAAAAATACTTATGGGAACTGAAACAATGAACTCATTTTATGCAATATTTTCTTGATTATATTAATAAGAATCGATTATGAAGCTTGGTCGGTGAATTTGCAGGAAATAAATAACTAGTGGCATTTTAAATAAATAATTCACAGTAAAATTTCAAGAAATTTTGAAAACAAGCTATCAACACAGACAGGCAGACAGAATTAGTTTTAGTGCAAAGAATGTGTCACTTTAAATGAGCAGGTTCATACCGACTTCGAAGTTTCGTCTGGACACCGTTATGATGTCTTCACTCATCGGGGCTAGGTTTACATTACTGATATTGTCATTTTGTATCTGTACTTGAAAGAGAAGGGATCTCGCTGGTGAATGCATCATGGTTGCTGTTATCCGTTATGATTTTCCCTACAATTTATTGATATAGATAATTTTACTATTTATTTCTTACTCGTTCAAGCGATGACATCTGTTTCTAGTAATCTATTTATGCAGGAGCACTTCGTATTTTTAGTCACCTGGAAACAATATTATTTAAGTTTACATCGGTTATCTATATGATAGGACGATTTAGCGATATGTTCATATCTTAGAGAACGAGATATTTTATGAATGTTTATTACAATAACAAGAAATATCTGAAATAACGAACAAAGGTTTTGGTGTGAAGTCTGTATTAAAATTCTACAATATTTCTTTAGCATCTGTTGAATAATCATAAAAATTAAAATCAGTAAGTGAGTAAAACTTTTAAAGTTTTAAACTTTTAAAGTCTTCAATACTAGGTAATCTTTGAAAAGATAAATTTAAATTAAATTTAGGTCACCTCACCACCGAATGATGTCTCTGAGCTCTAATACTACCAATATTTCTAGAGAATCGCGAATGATATTGCTAGAGGTCCGCAGACAGCTAATAAAGGAAGTATTATTGAATGAAAAAAAAAAAAAAAGAAATAACACTGTTTTAAAAAGATAAAGTTTAAATTTATTGAATTCATATAGAATCGTTCTATAATACGCTGAACAGTAAAAGACTTTGGATGATAAAATTTAAGGAAGTAACACAGAAATATTTAATAAGTGAAATTGGAGAGGAAAATGTAAAATATTAATTTGATGATTACTTAAAATCTGCATTCATATTAATGAGAGCAGGTTCTACTCTCATGTATGTGACAGTCATTTCTTAGTGCGACGTAGACCGGTGGGGCGACATCTTTCAGAATGTATTCTCTCGCAATATACAGGCGCACGTCATCATGGTTTGCGTGCTAGAAATTACAACTCTAGCTTGCATTTAGTACTTGTGTAGAAAACGTTGAACAGCGCCAAGTGTCTATAGGACTTTGTTCAAGCCATTCTGACATTCCTGCAAAGAGAAGACGATGTATTGTTTTATCAGGATAATACTCGCCTACGTGATGTCTATGCTTCTCAAAATGCTTTGCAACGTGTTCGACTACTTCCTTGGCTAGTGCTATCGCCGGATCCTCATTGAATGTGATATGGGATGAGGGCTGACCCATTTAGCACACCTTCGTATGCCACAGTAAAAATCGCCAGAGAAAACCATTTCGATATGAATATTGAAGTCAATCGTTGCTTCAATTTTACGATTCCAATCTAAATGGTGATCACCTAAAGGCATCCAAACCCAAACTAGAGTATTTATGAATCAATCCAAAATCGTACAACAAACAAGATGTTATCTCTCATAATTGCAGTTTTCCACTGTGAACATTATGCATAGGAAAATACATTATAATGGAAAAGCTATCAAATTATGATAATGAATTTTTATTATAAAAGTGGAGTGGCATTTGATGAAACAAACGCAAACGTACATACAGACATATATAAACGTACTCATATATGTAAACGCATAACAGTAGTTTATACAAATGTACGGTACGCTTTCATTGTGACTCACATTCAATGAGTGATATACGTACACAGTCACAAGTATAAATATCAATGTAAAAAGACACAACACACCTTCACATGATAAAATTTATGCTAGTTATATTAGAAATATTTGTGTGAACAGATGGCAGTTTGATGAAGAGCTGTTAGTTCAAGTCCCATGCGTGTAAACTTCTGCTTATAAATATTTCCCTAGGGGCACTTTTTACTGCAGCGTATCGATTTATGGCACTTAACTGACATCAAAGGTTTTGAAAAGATTCGTAACAATATACCCTCACACATGTTGAGGAAGCCACATATATATACTATATACACATACACTGACGCAAGTATACATGGCTAAACTTTTAATATATAAAAAGTAAAATATATCCACACACACACACACACACACACACACACACACACACAGAACATATATATATATATATATATATGAACTTTCACGCTTCTAAACAAACACGAACACCCACGTCTTTAGATAAAAATAAAGACGATAGTTAAACGATATTTAAGAACATATCATGAACATATAACAAACACAGACACGAAAGTATACATTTTGAGGAAAATTAAATTACAGACATTCGTGCACATACAGACATAAAAAATATTCACCATTTATAAATTAGTCTACGTATATACACATGCAGGCATCAACACAGACGCAAACATAGATTCACAGAAACATAAGCATGTACATAAAATCACGCATAAAGCATTTTTTAATCATTTCACCACAAGGAGGGCCACTAAGACGCAAGTTGTTACTGAGTGTGAAAGTATATAAGAAAAAAGAAAAATATTATTAAACAAAGAGAGCAATCAAAGAACAGGAATTATGAAAACAGAAGATAACGATTGATATTGCATTTACATTTTTGAAGATCCAAATTGTCTGGGAAGCGAAAACTCGAAAAATAGTCCCACAAGCGAAACTATTAGCGTCATCAAGCACTAGTAACAAAACAATACGACATAACTTGACATGAAGCAAGCTGTTGTCCAAGAAGTTTTAGCTGAAATGGTTGATTGGTGAGGATCTTTGAAAACAAATAACCATAGTAAAAAGGAATATTTTAAAAATGTGTTAGTCTATTTACATTGTTCGGACTATTGTCTTCATCTTTATTGCCATATTTAAGACGTTTCGGCCGTTGTACGCCCTAGCCTTCTTCAAGTGCTAGGAATTTTGAACCGAGCTCTTTATTACAACAATAGGGTATATCATTCTCATTCCATGTGCGAAGTCACTACTGGTAGTCAGGTAGTTATAACTTAACTCTCTAAGTCGTTTGATCACCACTTTTGCAGCATGAATACATGGTCCAGTGAATATAGACGTTGGTTAGTTCCAGTAACTTGACCCAAATAATTGTGAGTTCAATACCAGGCTACAACAGTGGCGAGCAAATAACTTAAACAGTTGAGTTAAAGGGAGATAACTACATGGCTACAAGAAGTGGCTTCGCACATAGAATGAGAATGATATACTCCAGTGATCGTAATAAAAGGTTTGGTTCGAAGAAGGCCGGTGCATACAACGGCCGAAATGTTGTAAAAATGGAAACAAAGATGAGGACAATAGTCCGAGTACTGTAAATAGTGTAAATACTATCTCATCTCAGAGAAGTAAAGACAAAAACTGTATTATGTACGATTATATAAATACAGTGGCAAACTACTCAGTTTTTTACTAACATTATATTTGTAAGATTTTCCTTGTTCAGCGTTATCAATGGTTTGCAGATATCTACAGGAAATTGGACGCTGACTCAGTTTTGAATGTCTATTGAGATGTCACTAGGAAAAATACGGAAATCTCAAAGAAGCTTCTCGTGTATGGTCAAAAAGTATAAATCAGCAAAGATAGAAACGAAATAAAACTACAGGTAAGAAGGGAAATAAACGTTGGTTTCGGTTAATATTTAACTGAACACAGGATGTTCTGTTTTAATTTACCTAATTGAGTGTTTCGTAAGGAACCGCTAAATCTACGTCAGGGTAGAACACTTTCGTGTGTACGCTTGTATGTATTCATATAAATATGATTTGGGCACACCGACGTGTGAAGTTCTTTCGGGTCCTTATCGGGGTTTAACGGAGTTTACCGAAGTAGAGCGAACGAGGAATCAGAATTTTCGATTCTCCCGTGATTAAAAAAAAACACAATAACGTTCTTTCGGGAAGAAATCGAAGGCGCATTATTCCAAATTAACTCTTTAAGTTAATCGGCGGCAGGCTTCATTCGACATTAACTCTTTCGCCATAAATTCTATGGTAGGCAACCAGCCGTGAGTCATGGCTCCGCAGTTGGGAACCTTTCTCCACAGTCGTTACATTTCAACTGTAATTCCAGAGACTCACTCCGACTCTAAACTGAGAACAACTCACAGCTTCTCACAGCTACTCAACAAACTGAATAACTGAAAAACTAATTTTTCTCGCCGAGCCCGGATTTTTATAAACCTTTTCAATCCTCTCGGGGGATCTGGCCGACTCGAAGCAATGAGATTATTTCCACTCACACGATTTGTGACTCAACGAATGAGGTATAATCCTGAAACTGAGAATATTTAAATTTCCACAAATTTCTGTTTCCAGGAAATATCTGTTGAGGGACTTTAACCCCGCCTGACCCCATCAAATAATCTTGACATTTTATTATGACTGCGACCATTTCATCAAACTTCCACCTGGTTCAAAATAATGCGTATCGTTTATGAAAAAGAAAGAAAATTATATTTCTCTCCTACCCTCAAATTGTCAGCTAACTAATCTATTCCCCGGATTTTACAGGTACATGATAGTATAAAAATAGTTAATTTTTCTATTCCCCAGATTTTACAACTACATGATTGTATTAAGTTAATTTTTGTTACATAAGTTCACATCGCGAATTACAATAACGCACAACCAATAACACTACTAATATTAATTCCTCTCTCTCCGCTGTAGTGAACTAAACAAAAGAAAGTATCCCCGCGGGAGATAGTGTCACATCTATATATATATATATGCCTCTTTAGAATCCAAAAGCAAGAGGAGAGTATCCTAGTATAGTTGAGGGCCTCATCCACTCTAGCCCAATGAAGTACCCTCGGAGTGGAAGCAATTTCACAAGTAGTCGTAAGATATCTAGAGGGATGCTGAGCCGTGCCATCCCGATAAATATTCATAGTTCCATAATATTTACGGGAGTTGGATCTTGAGTGCGAACAAGCTTCTCTACTACGTTCCATAAATACTCGATTGGACTTATACCGGGGGAACATAGTAGCCTCAGATTTTGTCAGAAGACTCCACACTGTTCTTCAAACCAATTTTGGGCAAATTGGGCCGTATGAATGGCTTCATTATGCTGTTGGAATAACTCATTGTTGGTGGAGTTCATGGAATCCATGAATAGGGACAAAAATCGTCACAAATTATTAAAACATATCCGTCATAAATCAATGAGGTATTTACGGGAATTAAAAGGGCCAAATCATTACACGTAAAGGCACTGCACAACATTATAAAACTACCATCAGCTTGCATAGGGATTGCTGACACCCTGCCATCAATCAGAAACATCTAGAATTATGACATCGGATCATGCCACGCATTACAGGATTGAATCAGCAACGTCTGTGTCTGATAGGAGGCATTGTGGAGTAGCGGCTCGGATTGAGGAATCGGAGAGCCGAGTTCAAATTCCAGTCAGATTCATTACATTTACTTACGTGCCTCTGGAAAGGTATAGATCCATTTCATCTCCTTATATATCCCATGGTATGAAAGGCACTGAATTGACCTGCCCCCGCTATATATCCGCTAAATCATACACTGTATGTAGTTGTGATTTGAGTCAATCTCATGCACCTCTGGTTATATAGTCCACGGTGGACGGTAATGATTTCGGTCAGTTATTCACGGTACACACGTAGATCACAGAAGGTGTAATGTTCCTGTGATTCCTGAAATAATGCCTCGTTCGAACTCCTATAATTCGTGTCACCTAACTAGTGCTTTCAACTTTGATCTGGCTGAAAATTTTCGAAATGAATATTCAAAGCAGATAGAATATACTTGGATAGATAGTGGCAACTTGAGTTCAACACAGCGTTCCAACTACATCGAACCACTTTTAGTTAGGAGAGTTGATTTAGAGTTCTTAGATTGTCTATACTTCCATAGTTCGAATAATTTCAATAAAAAACATAATCTAAGACGACTGTTTGCTGGAACTTTAACATCCTACTGAACGTAAAAGATTTCCAAGATTAACTGCCACTAACTTTACAGTATTAGTTGACATGGACTGTAGTAGTGAATAGCGAGTGGGATCACATAAAAGGTATCATTTGGTCTTTTACTGCCGATTATAGCTGACAACCTAACCTAGTTGGATTAGCGGAGCAAAAGGCATTAGAATGTAGTATCGATGAACTACTTGCGTATTAAGAAGGACGAAGCTCAAGCTGTTAAAAATGCTTTCCGTGGCAACGAATATGAACGCAGAATTTTACGCGGAAATACTTAGCAATGCACCTGATCGACATATCGCCATTGTCACATTGCCGGAGTTTCGAACAGTGACCACAATCGATGGCATACATGAGGAATTTCGAAATTACTTTCAAATTTATTTAACAAGATGAGCTGGTCTTCAAAACTTATTTAGCTGAATTTCCTCACCCTGAGGTAACTGAAGAGGATAAGTGTGAGGACTCCGTTACCAAGAGAAGAGATCTACGATGAGTCAGGGATTTGATGGGTTTTCGCACAAAGTGTTCTTGCGACTGACACCCATAACCCTGCTGGCGCTGATCTTCAATTACTGGATAGAAAAGGTACGTATTTCTCAACGTTTCACACAAAGAATCTCGAAGCATACATCATCAAACATGGAAGGGTGGGGTGGGATTATTCTTTTCAGGTTCTTAACTCCGCTTAACGCGGAGTCAGAAATTGGTGAGCCGTTTGCAGTTTTTATTCTCGATCGTTTCATATCTTCCGAACAGGTTGTGTTGTGAAGGTTCGGCGAACCTTTATCCGATAAGCCCGGTCATTGAGAAAGTCAACGGATAAGCCAATTTGAATTACTTGCTGTGGCCGGTTTTACGCTATACTTTTGTACCGGAATCTCCTCTGGATCTATAGCAGAGAAAAACAGAGTAAGATCTAAGACTTTCATGTTAGCCAGATATATTTGCTAGGGCTTCTCATCGACAATATACTGTAAGTTCTTGCGCTAGAGCTTTTCTTGCGTGGGTTGAGGACGAAGCAAGTTCTATGATACTGTCTCATTCAGGTACGCCGCCTATGCCGTCAAAGTAATCGACAGAGAAATCCTGATGTATCAAATGGCGATAGGGGTCAAGGTTAACCACGATAAGTCTTTTGGTCAGTGGCAAGGTTGTCCTTCTTCGATCACTTTTACTTGAACAGACGGATGTTACAAGTTACTCCGGTTCTGGTTTGTTACTTCCCTTTAGCTTGAGAAAATTGGTCGGAGATATTGAGAAATGCTGCCGTTGAACTGTAACGAAGGAATATCATCTTGAAAAGGAGGGTGCACAACTTTCAGTACTTCCTCACCTGTGTACATATCTAGTTGAGCTACAGAGAGAAAAAGAGCTGTTTTAACTCATTTTATGGTTATAGAGATTCTATGGTGTGTCGCGAGATCTGTTACTTTTATCCTCCTGAGGCCGGTCTTAGAATGCTGAATATTAAAATGCGTCGGCATTTTAATTATTCAGCATTCTAAGGAGCTAGTTCCTCAATCCATATATGTACAAGACAAACTTTATTTTGTAAAATACAATTTCTGGATTGAAAGTGCTAATAAAAGTTTTTCCGTTTTACGTGCTCGGGGAGAGGAGCCAGATACGCGAATGTTTTCTCGGAGACAAATCCAACTTCTCGGACTCCCAGCTGTTTTCGAGAGAATTGTCTGTTAGTTAAGGGACCGTGCGAGACGATTTGGTCGATTCGCTTAGTCTGACGAAGAGGGAATATTGCTTGTTATTTTCTTGGGAGCCCTGTTTGAAATGCCTCATGAATTATGAGTTCTCACTCACATGGCTGGTGAAAGTGATATGTCAGCAGCAAGGCTGGCTATTTCGCTGGGACTTGTACAGTGCGGTGATAGGTTGTTCGAGCACGCCTTCTTTCACTGCCTGATCTTACGTTTGTTGTAAGAACTATTAGGGTGACATGGTCTGTGAACAATATTTTGTCTTGGGTGCTAGTTCTGTTTCTAACAATGTAGGCACGTTGCTGAACAAGAAAAAAGACACTTCATTATGTTCACGGGTAGTTACCACTTTCTGCCCTCTTCCTGTAAGTAATTTCAATACTAGCTTAGAGAGAGAGAGAGAGAGAGAGAAAGAGAGAGAGAGAGAGAAATGGGGGGGGGCTTTATTTGTTTTTTGGTGAAAGATGAATGCGTCATCTCTGTTGTGTTTGAATGTTAATGGTTGTAGAACTTGCTCCAATTGTAACGCTATTTTCAGATGGATGGTATAAATTTTACTCAAAAAATAAGAGAATACAGTTATTTTTGTTGTGAAAAGTAGCAGAAGTGAAAAAATTGGAAAATACTGATTTAAAGAAAGAAAGATTGCAATTTACTTTTTTCAGGAGAAATAAGGGAATTTATCAAAGCTAGTTACCTAAAAGTGTAGTCAAAATATTGTTATTGGGTTTTGACGATTTGTGAACCTAGGTCAAGATTTGGCCTTGAGAATTTCCTGTTTACTGACTACGAGGACAGCTGGTAAGAACAGGCAGATAATAGCAGAGAGTGAGTTTTCTCCTCTTTTAGCTGAAGAGTGGACGACTCACTGGAAATGGTTAAATGATATTTCTTACATGTCGAGATGGTAAGTCGTATATAGGGAGGGTGAAATAGAAATACTGAACCCACCTTTAACATCCCGGTTTTGTGCGGTTTTAATAAAACTGGGGTAGAAAACTGATGTGGAGCCAAAAGTGGGCCCACGGAAATATAACACGGAACACGAGGTGTAGGTTAAAGAAAGATGTATTTACAGAAAAGGTTACAAAGAAGAAGGTACAGTAAGCAGAGCTTACGAATCCAGTATAGTCCTTGGTAGTCGACTGCGGCTATGTGCACAGTGCTACTGTCTGGTTCCCCACTACTGCTATTACACACCTATTAATATAGCAGTGGGTGAGTCCATGTTGAGGTGAGTCTGGGTTCCACAACACCCCCCTTCCAAGAATTTTTTTTTCTTGAAAAGAGAATAAGAAAAAGTAAAAAAACTTTAATACTCCTTCCATGTTTAACGGTGATGTTGTGTGTACTGGTATTATTTTCCTTAGATGGATTTATCTTTTTGAAGATTTTTGTAGAATGTTTAACATCTTCAGAGAGTAGGTAATTCTGAGATAATAGATCAAGTGTTTGAAATGATCTAAGTCTTTTACCTTTTCGAGATGTTGTAGTTGTAGCTTTTGTCATACTCTTATTTATGTTTGAATAAATATTCTGATGTAAATAGGCTTTGTTCCTGGTTACAGGGTGAACACTTCTATCTGCTTTGGGTACAGACCAAGATGTTTTGTCTGTGCTAGACCATTCATTGTTTGAACTGGTAATATGTTTTGTTGAGAGGATCAAATCTTCTGGGAGCTTTTTTTCAAATCATTTGGTTCAGGACTTATAGAAACGTTTTCAGATTTAGAACATTTTCCCAGGCCGTTAGACAAAACCTGTGGAATTGTTTTTTTTTTTTTTCGTTCCTTTTTTAGCTTCTTTGAATTTGACGTTGTACTGCCTAATTTCTTGCATAAATTACTCATATGATAATCCCAAAGGTTGTATTTATTTAACCAATCCAATCCGAAAATGTCTGAGATTTTAAACACGTAAGCCTTAAGCTTTTTAGTAACTCCGTTTAACGTTATTGTTAGGATAACTTCTCCTAATACATTAATATTTTCACCAGTCACGAATTTCGACGTTCTATCCGTTTTTGGTATGATCGGTTTGTTTAATTTTTTCCACGTACGCCAATTAATTAATGACAAGTCACTCCCTGAATCGAGTTGAAATTTAATCGAGTTCTTAAAAATATCAACAGTTAGGTATTTGCTTAAATTCCCATCACTTGAATTATTTGATTGGGGCTTGTCTAATTTTATTTTTTCTTGATTTGTTGTTGGTTTTGGCATACCAATACTGGTTTAAACTATGACCGTTCTTATTGCGATTTTTGCAATATTCTTTCTTTTTGACTGGGCAAAATTTCATCCAATGCCACCTATAGCATGGTTTGGGAGGTTTCTTTTGCTTATACGTGTTTTGTCTATTTCGAGGTTTGTTATATGAGTTTTGCATTTTATCTTTTTCCGGGGAATGCCAGGTTTTGATTTTTTAAAATCTGAAATATACCTGATTCCTCAATTGTTTTTGCGTCACTTTTCACAGAAAGACAATCTTCAGCTAATTTCTGAAGCGTCAGTCCTTGTTCATTTTCAAGCTTAGAGAGCACTTGGCGTCCTCTGCAGACACTATTCCTTGTGCAAATATCAAGCACTTGAAGTCGTCCGCAGTGAGTTCGGCTAATATATAATCATTGCAGAGCTTGTTTACTGCTGCTGCAAACATTAGAAAGTCTTGTTTTTCCTTAACTGTGTTGAGGCATTTCCATCGTTTATGGAACAAGGTAATATTTGGTCCGAATAGTTCTGACAGAAGCTTAATTGTCTCTGCAAAGTTCAGATCCGTAGTTTTTTTTAGGAAAAATGTAATCTACAAATCTACTGTGTTTAGTACTTCCCAGTTTTCTTAATAGAAACCGCACCATTTTTTCGTTAGGTTAATGTTAACAATCTACGTTAAAGAGGTCTTCGTAACGTGTGTAAAATGCCTCGTCCGGTACGTAGTCAAAAGTTTTCATTGAATTTTAAATTCTGTTCTGGGAAAAAGTCGTGTCTTCAGAGTTTTTGAACCGTTCACTGATTTTTCGAGTAATTCCTGGAGTTGTAATTAGGTTTTTTGAAGTGTCATTTGTTGAAATTCCAACTGTTGCTTATGCATTTCCATCAACAATTTCCGTTGTGTCTCTTACTTTTGCTGATAAAGCTGTTGTCTGTCTTCTGCTTTTTGTTGTAGGTCCAACTGGGCCTTAAACATTTGAGCAATAATTTTTTTAAAGTCTTCCATCTTACAAAAAATTTAAAGCAATTTAATAATACACAAAACAATAGCAGAAATTGCTGTCGCTTTGAAAAACCCGTGCACCAAAAGGGGAGGGTACAGCAGAAAATCCAAGCAGATTTTTTTCTCTTTCTTTTTTGTTGACACAAAAAGAAAAAAAAATTGGAAGTCAATTACAATAAACAACCACTTATTTAAATTAGTTCATCCGAGAATCCCGTTGTTAACGTCAATTTTGACTACTTCAGTATATCCACTCTTTTTTTCTCTAGCATAATAAAAAATTCAACAAGGAACAGAGGAAAAAATTATTTCTTGATAAGTCGCTAAGCAGCGTATTTGCATACGTATTTGCAATACTTTGGCGTGTTTTTTTTTCTCTTCTTTTTTTTTTTTTTCTCAATGTGGTAAGTAGAAATGTTACTTAGGCAACGCAAATAATTGTACTGGATTTTTCTTATTTGGTAGAATTTGTTTTTTAGCAAACAAAAAAAAATCACTTTCGCGAATTTTAAGAAATGGGAAGTATTTTGACGAGTTTTAGTAGGAATTCAGTTCTATTTACTCTTTCCCAAATTCACGACTTGGTGAATAGTTGTTTTTTTTTCCTCTTTCGAACTTGCGTTGAACAAAATTTTTGATTTTTATCCGTTTGTTTTTTTCCGTTTCGTTCGCTGATGTGAGGATATCAGTTCCAGTAAAATTAACGAATCCTGTGTCGCTATTGCTGTGAAACTGGACTTTTGAAATTTCAGCATGTGATTCCGAATATCTTGTCGCCTCTGATGTTGCGAGTAGTTTTTCTTTCCGTTTAAGGTACGAATTCTCTTCACTGATATGACATGTAATTTTTCCTTTTTCCCGTGTAAGGTTCGAATTATCGTCGTCACTGATGTGGAAACCAGTGGGGTTAACAACGAATCTTCGTCGCCACTGATGTGGAGCCAAAAGTGGGTCCTCAGAAATATAACACGGAACACGAGGTGTAGGTTAAAGAAAGATGTATTTACAGAAAAGGTTACAAAGAAGAAGGTACAGTAAGCAGAGCTTATGAATCCAGTATAGATCCTTGGTAGTCGACTGCGGTCATACGCACAGTGCTACTGTTTGGTTATATTTATTGCATTAAAGTAATACAATTATGGCACAAGGCCGAAAAGGGGAGGGATAGAGGATGGTACTCAATATTTATTTGCATTAAAATACAAATTATGGCACAAGGCCGAAAAAGGAAGGGGTAGAGAGTGGTACGCACTTAACTATCCTACACCTAGCTAAACACTATCATGACCTATTCACTCATTACAACTTGTACAATCACCAAAAGAACCCATCCATCACCTCCCAATCCTTCGTACACCACAATGCCACAAACTTACAAGGGATCCCTAAAAAAAGTGGGGTGGAAATAACCCATGACAATAAAAATGCATTTATATACAATATAATATATAATTTAAAACATTTAATGAACGATGAAATGATGAGAGGGGGATAACCCTCCCATAAAAAAAAACTAAAAATACAAAAAAGTTTTTTAAACTAAAATAATAAACGATGTTAGTAAGACCCGTCCATCCCAGAAAAAAGAGTGGCCGCTGTATTCCGCCAAACGACGAAATCATGAATCATACTCGCTAAGGGGGTGGGGGTGGGGGTGGGGGTGGGGTAAAATAATTAATGGAATGGGACAATCAAAGGCTGAACCAGCCGAGATAAAATGAGGCCAAAACAACGGCTTGGATCATAACAAATGAGAAAGCCGGGTACAGGCTAGGAACACATTCATTCACATTAACTAGGTACACAAAAGAAAGCTACCTTAACCAGAGGAGGGTTCCAAAGAAACCACCTCGATGTAACCAGCAGATCTAAAAGAAAAAATCAAGGCTAGCCCCGTTCACGCGAACCAGGCTCGCGACATTTACCCACCTTTTGCTGAAGTCTGTCAAAATCAAACGTTTCCAATCAGTTCTAATCCTCATTTTGAGCTGATGCTCACAATATCAGATCAGGTCCTGATGTGACTGACGCTGACCTCGCAAGACTTCCTCCGTTCGCGTCGTCCAAATCACCATTCTAGCCGTGGCTAGCAGCGACAGAAACACCATACGCTTCATCCCAAAAAACGGGGGCGACACATTGTCGCAGGCAAATGCACGATCAATGAGCAAAGCTCTCGCGGCACGATACGAGCAGTCAACTCGCCGACACGGTCCCATTAAGGGCGAACCCGCTAACAATAGTAGAAGGCGTGCGAAGCCGTTTCTTCCAAGCCAAGGTTGCAGCGTTCTCAATCTGGCAAATCCGCCAGGTCGCATATGAAGGCCTTGTCATTGAGAGGCAAGCGATTCCGAGCCAATCGCCAGGTGAGCGAAAACTCAGAATTGCTGAGATAATCGGTACCTGGCGCCCAAAACCAGAACAAGCGAAACTCACCCTCCGAAAAGCGGAGGACATCAAGTAATGAATACTTCGTGACGCCCTCCACTAACCTACGATAGAAGACTCTCCTAGGCCGTGGAAGGTCACTGGACCGTGGAATGGCCCGCAAGACCACCAGACATTCGAGTAGAAAACTCAATCGCCTTCGAAGCTTACGGCACCGCCTCGAGATGGGGGGAGTAATAGTAAGGCTAGGGAACATGTCCCTCACTATCCTCTCAGCAATAAGTCTTCCAAGATCGCTCGCCTGAGAAAACCAACCTTGACGCAACCTTGTGGCCCATCAGGTATGGCATTCCCAGACCCCCATGACACGGACGTTGCTAACAGACACGTTTGTCGACGTAGTATTTGCGTCCTCTCCACAGAAGGGAGAATAGCAAACGCTCGATCGCCTCCCTACGCTCTTTACAAAGTGGAAGTACTGACAACCGGTAAAGGATAATGGGAAAGTCGTATGTAGCACATGCCTCAACCAAACCTTTTAAGGATAAATTCCTTCGACGCCAAATCTCGACCGACGCGCCGACCTTTGCCAGTACTTCTAACCAATTTTTCTTTAACTGGAGTTTGGGCCCAAACCACACTCCAAGAATGCGAACAGGGTCGTCTGTCCAGTCGAACGGCCCCGGGAGGGTAACACCCTTCCAGGCACCTAACCGCAAGCCGGACGACTTGTTGCGGTTAATCTTTGCCCCTGTGACCAGTTCATACCGTTCAAGCGCCATCTGTACCACCTCTATGTCACTCCGGTTGGACACAAAAGTAGTAACGTCATTGGCGTACGCGGAAATCCTGGCTCGAGCACCACCAGGGACAGCGATTCCACGTAGGGCCGACGAAGGAGCGGCTCCAACGCCAAAGCATAAAGTAGGGGCAACAGTGGACAACCCTGTCGGACCGACCTAGACAGCGCTAGAACGCCCGACAACTTTCCGTTCACCTGTACCACAGCCGTGAGGGATTGATACAGGAGGCTAATCCAGCGGCGGAAGTTGGTTACAAATCCAGCGGCCTGCAGGACAGCCGCCAAATAACAATGGTCAACCCTTTCAAATGCCTTGGACTGATTCAAATTGGTCTGCGCGGCTTGTTCGTTGTCTTTTATCCCCTCTATGATCGTGCGTATCAAATGCAGGTTGCTCTGAATTGTTCGGCCCTTCACAGCACAAGTCTACTCAGGTCCCAACAGAGACACGGCAACTAATTGCAAACGATTTTGCAAGATGTTGGCCAAAATCTTCAACTCTGTGTTTAGCAGAGTTATGGGCCGGTAACCCTCTAACATCTTCCTCACATCCTTGCCTTTTCTCAACAGCGTGATCACACCCCTGGTGAGCCGGTTGGGAATGGACCCCTGCTGGAACCTGTTGTTGAACACGACAGTCAAAATCGAGACAAAGACGTGCCACAGCCTCAAGTACAATTCATAGGACAAACCATCGAAACCAGGCGATTTGCCTCTGCCGACCTTCTTCAAAGCCGCGTAGACTTCGCCCTCAGTAATCTCTCCCTCGCAGCAAGCTGCACCAGCCGGCAAAAGACGGGATAAGTCAGCCAAATAGCTGCGAAACTCCTCATCACGGAGACCAGGCTCCTTGGTAAACAGGATCTCGAAATGCCGCCGAAACTTCTCGCACATGTCGTCAGTCGACCGAAGAGTACCTCACGAATATACCGGTCGCCGCCTCGGCGAATTTCTTCCTTGCTCAGTTCTCCGCCCATGTTCACAGCTTCGGAAGACATCTTGCTTAACTTATGTCTAATTACCTGGCCCATGTAACGATCGCTATTCAACCAATTCAGGGCCTCCTTAGCTACGGCTATCTCTAGGGGGTCCCCACCAGCCTACGCCCGGGAGTAATTAGCTCTAAGTGTCTGCACCTTGTCAGCCTTATCTAGTTTGAGCCGTTTGCTGAACTTGGTGGTGAAAGGCCTAATACTATTCTTAAGATTCTCCCACCACTTATTCCCAGTGACTTTCCCAGTTAACGCCCGCTGCACCAAGTTAATTAGCTGGCACCGGAAGTTTCGCTTGTCCAGTAAGGACACGTTGAACTTCCTGTAACCAGCCGTTCTAGGCCTATTTTCTAAATCTACCCGGGCACAAACAAGTTTGTAGTCCGAGTAGCCTAACCAGTGGAACGTGGGACAATCTAAAAGATCTATGTCGGCTGCACGAACTATCATTCTATCCAGGTAGCTAGCTGCCTGGGTAGAAGGCCAACCATGAGCCCACATCCACATACTCCTACCCTTGTGATCGACCCGGTATCTATCGACGAACCCAAACTCTTCGATGAGATCGACCAAGCTACGATTACGTGCCTTCTCGCTAGCTCCCCGTCCTCTATACAGCTTGGGGTTCAGGATGGCATTCCAGTCCCTCACTAAAACGAGTCGCGTTGAATCCACCAGGAAGGGCTCCAACCGCCGAAAAAACAAGACGCGCTCCTCCCGGTCGTTGGGCGCATAAACCGCAATCAGTCGAAACTGCAATATCGGCCACGATCAGCCGGCCCTCGGCACCGACATGGACAAGATCCACCTTCGCGTCCAGGGTACGGTTAACCAGCAAAGAAACTTCTCTGACCAGCCGGTTCCCATATACTGAATAGACGACAAAGTCGTTAAACAGCACACAGGCATCTGCCTTGCAAACAAAATTGAGTCTCTTGGATCGTGGCGACATCCACACCGAAGGACAAGAGGTCCCGAAGAGGTCTCCGATTCCTAAGGCCCATCGCATTCAAGATGGCTAACTTAATTGACATCTTTTAAACCTGAAACGAGAAAGCAAAAATCACTCCTGGTTACATACCGAGCGGAAATCTATGGCAGTAGGGACCTCGACGGATTGTCCCAGGCTTCCACAACCAATATCGGACGTAATACATCCGTCCTGGACAATCCCGCCGACGTCCGTGGGGTATGTTAGTTTTAGAGCCCTGTAAAGGGAAAGGTGGAGAATTACAGGGATCCTACCAGAACAAAAAATGCGATACTCTTTGTAAATATTTCGTGCCTCTCTGCACTATTCTTATTTTTGGGAAGGCATCAACAGCTCCCTGCACAAAATCCCAGGCTTTTAAATTACCCCCGGTGTTTCTGATTAGTGTAAGCACACCGGGTGCACCTGGGAAATTTGCTGGGTCCTCCATTGACTTACCGTCAAGTTACCGTAACTTGAATAATGGCCTTAGGAGGGCCTTCTTCTGAGAAGAAAGGTCTCTTTCTAAGGCCAACCTATCAACCTTACATATCTCCACTCTCTTGAAGGGCTTTGTTGTTTTTTCTTTTTTCCTTTTATCTGGTTTAGGGGCATACAGAGTCGCTTCAGTGAAAGGGGTTTCTGGTTGAGAGGGAGGAGTTTTTTTGGAGAGAGGGTTGGGAAGAAGGTTTTTGCGTTATGGAGAGGGGTGCGGGGTAAAGTCTAGAAAAAATTCCAGTTGGGGAGACAGAATGACTCCTTCCCGTTCCTTTATCTTTCCTGACTGGTGATGCAGGAGCGGACTGGGTCTTGGTGATCACCCGCTCTGTCCTGCCACGCTCTTCCATATCTACTTTCCCCTTTTATGGAGCACTTTCTTCTTCATCTTCCCTCCCCGTCCATATCCTTGCTTGGTATCTGTTGTTGTTGCTGATTTGGTTGCTGCTTTTGCTGTACTTCTGGGGATAGTGGTTTCTCCTGCTGAGGAGGAGGGGAAGTCACTTTCTTCCCTCTCCTAATCACTTCCGTCTATTCGTTAGCTCCGCCTTTTGGGTCGGATGTTTTATCTTCCGCTACTGGTGTTTTTGACATCGGCGGTGTTGCTAGTACCACTTGCTCTACTTCCGGGGCACATTTTGTACATGTGCCCCGCCGCGCCGCACGCCCAGGAAGGTGGTATCCTCTCCTCTTGACAATTTCCATTTATTTCTAATGAGTAACTTGATTTTTAGCCAAGGTAATTCCAGTTGAATCCATTGTATTCACTTTCGCGCAAATACCCTTGGGAAAGGTATTAATCCGTCTCTTCCTTCCAGTTATGGGTTAAATAGCAGGACAGATTGGGTTCTATAGCCTTGGTCGGCAACCAGTCTACAACAGAAAGCAATGGCAACCTACTGCGGGATAATCTTCTGCCCAGTCAGTCATGTCTCTTTCGAGACATGATCGCCCAAGCGTGTATCACGTATGGCACTTAACTGACTGACTTTGTGGGGAATCTCATACAAACGCGGATTTTGTTTTACAAATTATTTGCTGTAAATTTTCGCATATCAGTTTTATTTCATAATGGGTAGATTTTTTAAGGATGTAACGTATTTTATCCTTCTTCAAACATGGTGAATAGTTAAAATTTTCTTGCAGAAAAATGTGTTGTTCTAGTGACTGTGTCTGAGAGCATTTAAATAACCGTGATGTTATAGTGAATGGAATTTTGAAGTTTGATTGGGTTAGTGAATATAGTTAGCTAAGTTTTAAGTTAGGATAGAGAAGATTCAATTCATTCAATACATTCAATTCGTAACGGTTGGCCAGCGAACGCATGCTGCTTAACTCGACTATATTCTGTAAAAAATGGTTTAATTTCTATTTTTGTCTTCAGAAATTTAATTAAATCAACTTTTCAGTGTTAGCTGCTTGTGGTAAGTCAACCGGGATTCAGTCCATTTTTCAGTCGGTTTTTCTGTAATTTTTGAAATTTATTTTTTATTTTTTTTTCGTTTTTTGTTCGTCTTTGATTTTTTTTTTTTTGTCACTTAGTTTGTGTAAATTATTTTGCAATTCAAGGTTATTTTTGACTTTTACTAAGTTAAAACTTTGTAAACCTCAGTCACTTTTTTTCTTTCTTTTTTTTAATTGGAGTAAATAATTCCTACTATCGCCCGGTCTCACACTCCACCCACTTCTTTTGAATGAGTTTAGAGGTGATCGCCTTGTTTCTTGTTTAGGAAGGGGTTCCCGGTTCATCCCCCTTCTCCGGTCTTAGTGTTAGTTCAGCTGGAAGCTCTTTGCAGTTACGGAGTATGGTGGCATCGTCTTTACATTCTGAGGGTACCGGGTTGGCAGTTTCCTGGTTGATGCTTCTGACTGGTAGTTAGGAGCCTGAACTCTTGCGTAGCGTCTTGAGAGGCTGCTCTGATCAACAGTTGAATAATACCGGGGTTCTTGTAGTGCCATATCGCGCATGGACGGGCGTCCTTGCATGAACGTTCGGTGGGGAACCCCGAAGCCACATTATGTTGTAGGCCGCGCCAGTCTCCATCCTTCACAAGTTGCAAACGACTGACCGAATTATTCTATTCTAAGACCTCTCCTTAACTGAATCACTATGGAAAAAAGCAAACATAATAGCAAAACTAGACCAGCTCATTTGAAAACGCCCAAACCTGTCTGCATCTCTTTCACTAACATACGCGTCATCCGCACCAACGTCCTCAGCGTAGATTCATTCCTCCATAATAACTCACCTGATATATTAGCCCTATGTGAAACTAATCCTCACCCTTCTATCCCCTCATCTGAGTTCTACGTTCCTGGCTACCTTCCCCTCTTCAGGAAGGACTCCAATGTTCATATGCGTGGGCTTGGTGTCTATGTCAGCGAACACCTTCCCTTAGCTAGGGTGTCATCTTTTGAATCCCCAAATCATTCTTTCATGTGCTTCCGCCTCTCACTTCTCAGCTCGATTAGCTATCTTTTCTTTCTCTACCGCTCTCCTTCCTCCTCTGACTGTTCGTTACTTGACATCATTTCTGACAATATCGACAAAGCCATTTCTTCCCATCCCTCTGCCCATGTATTCGTGTTTGGTGACTTTAACGCCCACCACACCAAGTGGCTGAAGAACGCTGTCACCGACCCTGCTGGTGTCCACACCATGAACTTTTCAATCACCTAATCCTTACGCAAGTAGTGGACTTTCCCACGCGTTTCTCCGACAACCCAAACGGAAGGGACTCACTTCTAGACCTCTGCTTCACTTCCATCCCAGACTCTTGCACTACCAGACAACTCTGCCCACTCGGAAACTCTGACCACACTGTAGTGTCCGTCAATATTTCACTCCACTCCCGCCCGACACATGAAACCCAGGCAAGTAGAATATCCTACTGCTATCAAAGAGCAGACTGGGATTCGTTCCGAGACTTCCTCTGTGACATCCCTTGGAACAATGTTTTTAGTCTTCCCATCAAAGAATGTGTATCCGAGGTCTCCTCCTGGGTTAAGGCTGGCATCGATGCCTTCATCCCTGCTAGGAAATTCCAGCTTAAATCTCATTCGTCTCCATGGTTTTCACCCGCTTGCTCGGCTGCCATTGCCCACCGGAATCATTTCTTCCGACTATATCGTAACTACGCGTCGGACCAAAACAGGCGCCTTTTCACTTCAGCTCGTAATAAGTGTAAAAGGATACTTAACGAAGCTAAGATGTTGTTTGCTGCCAGAATGAAGCAACGCATAGCATGCTCTAAATTCGGCGCGAAAGACTACTGGCGACTCTGTAAAAGAGTACTTAACAAGAGCAAGTCTACAATATCCCCGCTAATCAACAAATTTGAGGTCCTCACCTCCCCAGCAGATAAGGCAGAATGCTTTGCTCGCAGATTCTCGAACAATTCGAGTCTGGACACATCTAGAGTTTTTACACCCGACTTCTCACCTAGAACCGAGGCACAACTGAATGATGTCCACATTACACCTTCGCTTGTCTCTAAGATAATCTTAAAACTTGACCCTCACAAAGTGAGCGGTGGTGACGGAATCCCAACCATAGTCTTAAAGAAATGTGCCCCTGAACTCTCCTCTGTCCTTTCTAAGCTCTACAACCTCTGCATATCTGCTTCCTGCTTTCCTGCCTGTTGGAAATCTTCCTCTGGAGTTCCTATATTTAAAAACACTGGAGAACCCTCTGCCCCTGCAAATTACCGCCCTATCAGCCTTCTTCCGATCTTTGGCAAAGTGTTCGAAGCCATTATCAACGCCGAGGTGGTTCAGCATCTCACAGCACACAGGCTTCTCTCGGACAAGCAATATGGTTTCCGCTTCACCAGGTCTACTGCTGATATGCTAACGCCCATCACCGAGTACATATACCAGGCACTTGACAGGAATGGCGAAGCCCGAACCGTTGCATTGGATATATCTAAGGCGTTCAACAGAGTTTGGCATGCTGGCCTTCTATGTAAACTGCGGAGCTATGGTATAACTGAACATTTGTATGAACTAATCCAGTCATTCCTCTCTAACCGCACAATGAAGGTGGTATTAAACGGACATGCCTCCCAGAACTACCATACAAACGCAGGCGTCCCCCAAGGCTCCATCTTAGGCCCTACACTCTTCCTGATATACATTAATTATCTCCCTGATTCCGTAAGAGCACAAGTAGGTTTGTACGCCGATGACACCACAGTTTACTCTCGCCTCCTACAAAAATCTGGTGTAGGCGTCAAAGCTAACCTCGCAGCCGAGATTGAAAAAGACCACCAATCCATATTGGACTGGGGTAAGAAATGGCTAGTAAATTTTAATGCTTCTAAAACGAAGCTACTCTCAATTAACCATCATCGACAATCTCACCTACCTCCCATTAGCATGGACCAGGCTTGCCTCCCAGAGAGTAAAACACTACGCCTCCTTGGTCTCACACCTCAAATGGAATGACTATATCGAATCCATTGCTAAATCCGCTGCTATGAAAGTCGGTTCTCTGTGTAGGGCCCGGAAGTTTTTTCCGTCTAAATCTATCCTGCACATATATAAATCTACCATCCGCCCGTGCATTGAATACTGCTGCCATATCTGGTCGGGTGCTCCTGCTATTCTCCTCGGGCTTCTCGATAAGGTTCAGAGGAGGGTCTGTAATGTGATAGATACCGACTTAGCAGACCGCCTGCAGTCTCTCTCCCACCGGCGCGACGTGGCTTCCCTGTGTCTTTTCTATAAATACTTTCACGGCTTCTGCTCTGATGAACTTAGATCACTGGTACCCCCTAAATACGAATTTGCACGAGATACTAGATTAGCAACTAGATCCCACCCTTTTACAGTGAAACCGATAAAATGCAACCGCAACTTCTACTCCAACAATTTTTTTTCCTCACACTTCCCGACTGTGGAATTCCCTTCCACACGATTGCTTACCCAACGGCTACAATCTCCAAGAGTTTAAATATAAGGTCAATAGACACCTCCTAACACACTAACCTGCTCCCATTCTATCAAACACTCTTCCCATCTGCCCAACCCTCAACCTCGGTATCCTTACTCATCTGTCACCTTCCTCCTGACATTCCCTATGTCTAACCACTCCTTCTCTTTACCTTCCCCTATGTAGCCCCATGCGCAATAGTGGCAGTGGAATGCCTTGCTTGGGGTGAGATGATTAAAAAAAAAAAAAAGATTTAAATTTACCCCTAGCCTTCTTTGGCCTTGAGACTTATTTCTGCATTTTAAACAGAATAAATAATGCTAATTAGTTAAGTGAAATTTACAGTATTTGAAACCTTATGGCCTTTGCAACCACCCATTAGATTATATGCATAAAAAAACACACTGAGACCGGCGTTCACATACACACCTACTAGTACTCTCTATATATTTTTGCCTGCAACATCCGCACGTCAGTATGAATTAACATGCACTGACAAATACAGTATTCATCTTTGATTCAATGGAAAATCGCTGAGTGAATCGCTATGATTAAAAACAAAATACAATGACTCCTCTAATTACATATGGTTATGCTTCTATACGAATTGTGACATCAATTTGTTTGTCAAATATGAATAAGTAATTTAGACTTTTACTCCTTTTCTTCTTTAACAGAAAACAAGTAAAATTGGATTTCAAATAGAAAGTTACCTATACCAGATGAAAGTAACTTTAAATCACATGCTTGTAAGCAATCACTATTTGATTAATAGACATTGTTGTCCATTAATCGAAAAGTGAATGCTTAGTGACTTTTTATTTATTTACATATATGAAAATATTTTTTCATAATTTGTTTTGTTTAGAATGTTGGCATATCTGACAGATAGAGTTAATTTTCAACCGAAATTACATATTGTTGAAAAGGTCACTGATTTAATGCTCCGTCAAAGTTTCATGAAAAATCTACTGTTTTTAAATACTAGTGAATGTAGAAGTGAACATGCACGGACACAATAAGATAATCAGAGAAAAATCCTAAATATATAATTATAAATAGAAAACACTATTAATAATTAGAAAGATGCATGAATTACGAAGATATAGGAATAGAGGATTATAGTTTATTAACCTTTGTATATAACTTCACCGTTTTATTTGCTATCCAAAAGCATTTGATATCTGCCAGACCTAGAAAGACTAGTGAATCATTTTCCAAGCGACCTTATTCTCCTGTTCGACGTTCATATTTTCGTTCATTATCTATTAGTCACGAATTTATATTTTTTCTTTCGCCCACTTCTTTCAAACCAAACTATTTTTCACAGGGATACTTTTGTTTAGTGCTTCTTTCTTGCACTATATATTTACTGCTATTATCTTTCACCAGGTTTGACAAAAATGTTTTATATTTTTGCTGCCTGGATTCTTTTACGCTTTTTAGTTAATAAGCATGAAACCGTTCCAAAAAATTGGATATTTTTTCTTATCGATTTCTATTTGCTTTTCTTATATTTTTGGATCGAAGCAATTCAAATAATTCTTTTTCATTCAATTTCTATTCTTCTTCCTTTCATTTTTGTATTTATCTCTTGTTTTCTGCTGCTTTTTATATATTTCTTTTTTGTTTCTTTACACTTCATTTGAGTTGGTTTTTTTTTGCTATCGTTGTTTCTTAGCTTCTTTTTTACCTGTTCTTGTTTTTATTATTTACTCTTTTTTCTAGCAGCATAAATCGTTTTTATCTATTTTTGCTGCCTTTTTCTAATTTATTTTTTACGCCCAAATTTCTTTTTAAATCCTCATTATTTTTAAAATTTTTCTTTTAGTTCAGAAATTTACAATGTTATGTTAACTTGAAAAATAGTATCCGTTTGAAAATTTGTATTCTTTTAAGGAAATCTGGAGATATTTCTACTACACACTCTTTAAAACAGTTTCTTATTTCAAGCCCCGCCTTCATCCAAGACAAACTCTTCTTCTTCTTCTTCTTCTTCTTCTTCTTCTTCTTCTTCTTCTTCTTCTTCAGCACATCTTAGACAATCTCTTTCAGTCCTCTTACTTTTGCTCACTCTTTCCATGAACAGTTGTACTTTTATTTCCCTTTAAATTTTTTCCAATTCTCCTTTTAACCTTTGAACCCTACTGAACTTTTCTTTCAGGTTACTTCCCCGCTGAATAGCAATGCCCTACCCATCTAAACTAATCTCCAGTCACTGATTCTGAGTCATCAGCAATGCCCAATAAAAACATGTAGATTCTCGGATTTGCCTTTTTTTTGTCTATTTTTGTTTGGCTTCTGCTGTCTTTATTTTGCATGCTTTTTAGTTTTTCATTTTATTCTCTTCCTCTTGCTAATCAAAGAAAATGTTTTCTTTCTTTTTTTCACCACAATTTTCTCTCTGTTTGTATCTCCTTAGTGTATTTTATTTTTATCTATTTCTCTTTTAGTCCCTTTTTTTGTTCATTTTTCTTTGCTTTTTTGTCTCTTACTTCCTGTGGAATTCCTTTTTTAATTCGTTTCAAAGTTGAATTTTATGTCTTTCTGTCAACTATCTAAACTTATTATGTTTACATCATCTATTCTCTAACATTTGCACAATAGATTTCCGTTTTGTGACCGATAAAAAAGGTCCTGTAACGCCCCGATTGAAATGCAAATAGTTTCAATTTTTTTTTAATCATTTCACCCCAAGCAAGGCGTTCCAGTCCCACCATTGCGCTTGGGGCTACATAGGGGGAGGTAAATAGGAAGAGTGGTTAGATATAGGAAATGTCAGAAGGGGGGTGATAGATAGTTGGGTGTGTGAGAAGAGTGTTTGAAAGAATGGAAGTTAGTGTGTTTGAAAGAATGGAAGTTAGTTTGTTAGGAGGTGTCTATTGACCTTACATTTAAACTCCTGGAGATTGTAGCCGTCGGGGAAGCAGTCATGTGGAAGAGAATTCCACAGTCGGGAAGTGCGAGAAAAGAAACTGTTGGAGTAGAAGTTGCGGTTGCATTTTATCGGTTTCACTGTAAAAAGGGTGGGATCTAGTTGCTAATCTAGTATCTCGTGCAAATTCGTATTTAGGGGGTACCAGTGATCTAAGTTCATCAGAGCAGAAGCCGTGAAAGTATTTATAGAAAAGACACAGGGAAGCCACGTCGCGCCGGTGGGAGAGAGACTGCAGGCGGTCTGCTAAGTCGGTATCTATCACATTACAGACCCTCCTCTGAACCTTATCGAGAAGCCCGAGGAGAATAGCAGGAGCACCCGACCAGATATGGCAACAGTATTCAATGCACGGGCGGATGGTAGATTTATATATGTGCAGGATAGATTCAGACGGAAAAAACCTCCGGGCCCTGCACAGAACCGACTTTCATAGCAGCGGATTTAGCAATGGATTCGATATAGTCATTCCACTTGAGGTCCGCTGAGAGTGTGAGACCAAGGAGGCGTAGTGTTTTACTCTCTGGGAGGCAAGCCTGGTCCATGTTAATAGGAGGTAGGTGCGATTGTCTATGATGATTAATTGATAGTAGCTTCGTTTTAGAAGCATTAAAATTTACGAGCCATTTCTTACCCCAGTCCACTACGGATTGCAGGTTCTTTCGAAGCTCTGCTGCAAGGTTAGCTTTGTCGCCCGCACCAGACTTTTGTAGGAAGCGAGAATAAACTGTGGTGTCGAACCTGAGTTAAAAAGAATCGGAGTCTAACCGTAATGATGAGCGGTGATACAGTGAAACAGAACTCTCTGCGGATGACTATTTACGCTCTCACACCCTAATTGAGCACTCTGGAAGAATGGTAGACTTTGAAAAAACAGTAGCTACTTTAGTATATACGCATCGTTCATTCAGCAATGAATTAGAACACTCTCAGCTATTGGGCGTGTATAATGATAATATACACGCTAAAAAATCTGCCTCCTTCTACCGAGCGCCCATAGCTCAGAGGTAGAATCGCCGAATGACGCCAGTTCGGTCGGGTTTCAATCCTGGGTTAAAAAGCAGTCGGAGTCTAACCGTACTGATGAGTTGTAATATAGCGAAACGGATGTAGGTACCTGAATTCAGTCAGTTAAGTTCCATACGTGATACACGCTTGGGGCGATCATGTCTCGAAAGAGACATGACTGACTGGGCAGAAGATTATCCCGCAGTAGGTTGCTATTGCTTTCTGCGGTAGACTGGTTGCCGAGCAAGGCTATAGAACCCAATCTGTCCTGTTATTTAACCCATAACCGGAAGGAATATATGGATTAATACCTTTCCCAAGGGTATTTGCGCGTAAGTGATTGCAATGAATTCAGCTGGAATTCGAACTCGGCTCCCCGATTTCTCGTTCCGAGCCGATATCCAATGTACCACAACGCACATCCATGGTACCTCCATTACATAACAAAAAACCCAGCATAGCATGATATAAAAATCTTCAAAACTTAATAAAACGAACTTTTTCTATGAAAATGTTTATAAAATTATGAAAAGGAAAGATCAAAGTAAATTTTATTTATTTTATAAAATGTTTTAATCCCTTTTAACATGTTCGAAATTTTGGCAGAAAATTTTGTTTTGATTTGGCGTTAGCGTTGGTCGAAAATGTTACGACTATTTTACAATTGATTACGTAATTTTTTTTACGTAAGTCACTTTTTAGATCTATCTATCACCCGGTTCACGCTCCACCAACGTCTATTGAACAGTTTAAGAGGCTCATCCCTTGTTCCCTGTTTAGGATGTGGTTTCCGGCTTTCTCTTTTCCAATCTTCTCACCTTGTTTTTTTTTTTCAATTGGAGTAGATAGATCTATCTATCGCCCGGTTCACACTCCACCCACGTCTATTGAACAGGTTAAGAGGCTCATCCCTTGTTCCCTGTTTAGGATGTGGTTTCCGGCTTTCTCTTTTCCAATCTTTTCACTATTACGTAGCCCCCTGCACATCAGTGGCGTTAAAGATGTAAAAAAAAACATTAATTTGGAAATTCTCACAAAAATCAAATATTTGTCGGATTTTAATGAAACTTTCAGTACTCATTCACAAATTATTTTTGAAATTATTACCTTTTTAAAATATTGATGAAAAAAAAATTATTTTTTAACTCTGTTACCCCGCTTCACGTAAATTCATGAAATTTTAATAAATTTTAATTTTCTGCTACTTACTTTTTTATTAGTTAAACGCAGAACTCATGGGGAAATATAAATCATGTATTTTTTTTTAAATTATGATTTATGGCGAGTGTTCTAAAAATAGCAAAAGATAGACACACTGAGGCCAAGAATTCAAAATTGGGCTGCAAAATAAGGAACCGTTTCTTTTGGTAGGAGTAATAGTAAGAGTAGGAGTAAGAAGCAGGAGTTAAGGACAGTAGTTTTGTGTAGGAGATTTGAAAAGAGGAAGACGCTAGTCAGTTGACCACTAGAGTCTGGAAAGGATAAGGTCGTTTACTACTAGCATCCTACAGTGAAGAGAATTTAGTATCCACACAAAATTTAAAGGTTGTAACTTGATGTAAAAACCTAAAGTTTCATACCAAAAATAAACATCATTAATTCAAGTTTGTGTTATCTTCTAAATATACCAAAACTAAGCAACACAACACTGGTGACCACGACATACGAACAGAAAGCAACCTCATATACAAAATATATATATATATACACATATAAGAGGATAAATAGAGCAGACAGGAGAGGAAACGACTCATCAAGTCAATATCAAGGCACTGGAATTCATGGAAACTGCTGTAAATGGATGGTTTACGATATTAGAAGCCCAGTTTCACTTGCGAAATGTGACAGCGTCGAAAACAAAGTTTTATACAGTAATATCGTCGTTACCAGCCGAAGAAGTGGGTAAACTACCAAATGCTACCCTCGCATCACAAGACTACGAGAAATTAAAGCGGACTCTGATAGAAGCTCACGAACAAACAAAACCGGAGCTTCTAGAAAAATTAATGTCGGCTACGACTATTTCAGGACGACCGGCGACATATTTGCACGAAATGCTATCCGTAGCTAAACGGATAGGTCTTAGCGACGACATTGTGAGACACAAATTCCTGCAGGCATTACCGTCAACAATAGCTCCAGTAATAGCCTCGCAAAAAGATTTAAACCATACCCAACTTGGCAGGTTAGCAGATGAACTGATGCCATTATTGAATAACGATAAGGCATTTGTTGTTCAGCGACTACTAAGAATAACCCACAAACAAATTATAAAGGAAAAATACAGCCAAGACACTTCAGTGCCACTAAATGTCAGGCCGTATCGGAATAACCAACGGGCAAAAATTTGCAGAGCATATATTTATTTCGCCAATGAAGCAAGAATATGTAAACCTTTGTGTAAATGGCCCAAAAGAGAACAATCTGCAAATGTTGCCTAGTTCCCGACCAGCAACATCTACGGGAAGTGATTCGGAAAACTAACAGGGCGAACAAGTTCAGTCCCACGAGGTTCGCCGCTATTAGAAATTACCGCAAAATTAGGGGCTACCAAATTAAAATTTATTGTAGATACTGGCGCAAGTATCTCAATATTACCAACCTTTGCAGTAAATGGTATTACATTAAAACCGACTCCCATATCACTATCCACTGCAAATGGGGAGAAAATAAAATGCTACGGACAAATTGGAATACCCAGTTTAAGAAGATCTTTTACTTGGACATTCGTGATCGCTGATATCACCAACCCACTCCTTGGACTGGATTTCCTCAACAAGTTTGATCTAATAGTAGACTGCAGTAACAAAACCATTTACAATCCTACAACAACCCAGAGAAAGAGTTTAAAAATATCTGCATCAGCGGTGAATCTAGTCGTAAATGAAACGAAGCTCCCGTCATTCATACGGAACATGATTAAAGAAAAATATCCAAACCTAATCACACCACATAAGAAAAATAACAAAAAACACTGCGGTGACTTCCACAGAATTGACACAGGAGGCCATGCACTAGTATTTGCAAAACCCAGGCGGTTTAATGTAGAAAAGCTGGAAGCTGCGCGTAGCGAATTTAAAACCCTACAAAAAGACGGAGTGATCTCCCTTTCCAAAAGCGAGTGGTCTTGCCCACTACATATAGTATCTAAACAAAGCGGAGGATTTAGATGTTGCGGAGACTAGTGTTATCTCAATAGCATAACCAAGACTGACAGGTACCCTATACCAAATATAAGCTCTTTTTCAGCAAAACTTGCAAACAAACGACGATTCTCCAAAATCGATTTGATTTCAGCCTACCACCAAATTAAAATGCATCCGGACGATGTAGCAAAAACTGCTCTCACCACCACATTTGGTATTTATGAATATAATTATATGCTGTTTGGATTACAAATGCGTCAGCTACATTTCAACGGTATATGGTCAAAATTTTTGAAGACATTGATTGTGTTTTTATATATATTGATGACATTTTAATTTTCAGCAATGATGAGATTTCTCATAAAAAAGACATTGAAACTGTTTTTAATATTTTAAATGAACACAATTTAAAAATTTCAGCCACAAAATCTGTTTTCAATGTGACTTCCCTAGATTTCTTAAGCTTTCATATTAGCGTAGATGGCATTAAACCTACAACTAGTAAAATAGAAGAATTAAAATTTTTTCCTTACCCTAAGGACGCAAAAGGGCTACGCAGATTTCTTGGAATGGTAGGATTTTATAAAAAAATTAATATCAAAATTTTCAGAGATAGTCTTACCCCTATTTGAGAGAATGAAGTTATTCCCTAAAGGCTCGTTCACATTAGATGGATCTGAACGACAATCTTTCAATTCTGTAATTAAGGAATTAATGATGCATCCTCATTAGCTCACCCTGAAACTAACTGTACAAGTTATCAATTAGTCACTGACACTAGTAATTATGCTGTCGGTGCGGCATTGCACCAAATGGTGGAAGGAAATCCAATACCGATCGGATTTTTCTCTAAAAAATTAACACAAACACAAATGAGATCTTCTATATTCGATCGCGAACTCTTAGCAGTTTATTTGTCAGTGCTGCACTTCCGTCACCTCATAGAAGGTCGCCAAGTGCTATTTTTAACTGGCCCTAAGCCACTGTGTGGTGCATTTTATAGTTCAAGCCCTGCTAAATCAGACAGACAACAACGACAATTAGCTATCCTGACAATTAGCTATCCTGAATTTATTTCAGATATTGAACATGTAAAAGGTAGTCAGAATATAGTTGCTGATTGTCTATCCCGACCAACTCTTGCTGTACAAATAGATGCGTGTGATTTACCTGCACTTGCAGAAGCACAGGCATCTGATACAGAAATTCAATCTTTTTAGGACTTAAAAAAATTCACCATACCTGGAGATAACCAATTTATATGGTGTGACTTATCAACGTCTTACTCCAGACCTTTTGTTCCATCTAAATTGCGTGAGTCCATATTCTATAGTATCCATTCCATAAACCACTCTGGCATTAAATCATCCATTAAGATGATTAAAGCTAGATATTACTGGCCAAACATGGATAAATCAATCAAAGACTTTTGTGCATCATGCACAGCCTGCCAACAAGCAAAGGTCTACAAACATACAAAATCACCTATGCAGACATTAGAAATATCATCAGCTAGATTTCACATAGTCCATATAGATGTAGTAGGACCACTCCCACCAGCAAAAAGCCCAAATAGCAGTACATCAGCCCGTATAGAAATATCCTCAGATGTAATGACCACACAACTCGTTGGGTAGAAGCACAACCCATCAGTGAAAAGCTGAGGCTTTTATAAACACGTGGGTCACACGTTGGGGTGTCCCGCTGCATGTTATATCCGACAGAGGCCGACAATTTGAAAGTCAGTTGTTCAGTGAAGTAGCAAAATTAATTAGTTTTTATAGACTACGTACGACAGCTTATCATCCTCAATGTAATGGTTTGATTGAGAGAATGCACAGGACCATTAAAACTGCTATTATAGCACGAAAAGAGACCTGGCTCTCAGCTCTTCCAATAGTACTTCTTGGGATTCGCAGTATGCACAATAGCTCTGATTTTTTCTCCTTTTTATGCTGTTACAGGCACACAATGTTTGCTACCACAGCTACTAATAGATAGAACAAGCGAGGAGGCTATAACTCAAAAGTTCACAAGAGATTTACATAAAACCATGTCACAAATTGATGTGAGAGACTTCACTAAAAGAGTTAATAAGTCCGCAAAATCTTATGTCCCAGAAAAACTTCAAACTTGTGATAAAGTTCGGATTAGAGTGGATCGTGTTCGAAGACCATTGGAGGCACCCTATTCAGGTCCCTACACAGTCCTTCAGCGAACACCTAAATATTTTCTGGTTAAGATAAATAATGATATGGATACTCAAGTTTCTGTGGATAGGTTGAAACCATATATAGAATTACAAAATCAAATAGTAGAGAAACAAGTAGAAGAAAAGATGAATAAAAACAAAACGCTTAGTGATTCAGAACAAGAAATAAATACAAGAAATAAAAAAAAGATTCTCCCATGATCAATACAAAATCTCGTTCAGGTCGAAAAGTTTCCTGGAAGAAATATAACGAGTACTATTATTATTAGTACACTCAGTTCTAAAGGGGGAACTTCTGTTATGGTTTATAAAATGGCGAGTGTTCTAAAAATAGAAAAAGATAGACATACTGACGCCAAGAATTCAAAATTGGGCGGCAAAATAAGGAACCGTTTCTTTTGGTAGGAGTAAGAGTAAGAGTAGGAGTAAGAAGTAGGAGTTAAGGACAGTAGTTTTGTATAGGAGATTTGAAAAGAGGAAGACGCTAGTCAGTTGATCACTAGAGTTCAGAAGGGATAGGCTAGTTTACTACCAGCATCCCACAGTGAAGAGAATTTAGCTAGTATGCTCCTGTATCCACACAAAATTTAAAGGTTGTAACTTGATGTAAAAATCTAAAGTTTCATACCAAAGTAAACATCATTAATTCAAGTTTGTGTTATCTTCTAAATATACCAAAACGAAGCATCGCGACAGGGTCATACAACCATGGATGAAAACGCCATAATTCGTTTTCATTTTAAACATTTCGCGTTCAAAAATCCCCTGCCGCCTAAGCATTAAAAAAAAAAACAAACACCGTTACGTGAGTGTTCTTAAAGAGAAAAACGGTAAACGGTAAAATCAGTTGTTAAAAATCGCCTGAAGACACCACTCATGGTAGAAACCTAGGTTGCGTTTACAAATGGAAAATATTCAAAATTTCTACAATATAATTGTATTGAACACTTTTTAATACACTTGTCACTGTACACTGGTCTAACCCTATTATGACCAAAAACTAAGTATTAAACAATCAATAGTAGCAGTATAGGCCGGTGTTGATCGGGTGTAATGAAAGCTTTAAAACTAATTCATGGTCCTGGAGCTCAGACTCTTTGGACGTTGGCACGAAAGACTAAAAAGCAATAGTTGTTTCCAGTTAAAGCGAAACCGTAGACTGAAAGACAAATTAATGGATGTAAATCAAATTTTGATTTCCTGGTATCGATATCAAATAAGTTTTTTTTTCGTCTTAAACTGAATTTTGAAGGCTAAATAAGTCCTCTGAGTAAATGGTATCATGGCTGAGACTAAGAACTACAATTATACATACTTAGAGCCAAACCGAAGCAAAAACTAAAATAAAAGAGCTGAAAAAATACAGACATACAGGTAGATAAACAGACACACACACAAACATCTTGCCTTTTATGTATATATTATCGATTTTCTGCACTATTGTAAGAACTGCAACCTTGAAATTCTGAATATTGTTTCTTATGTCTTTGTCTATGAGTGTATCAAATTTGATTAAAATCGGTCCACTCCTTCTATAACCCGATTTTTTCGATTATCGATTTTCAATATTTATCGGAGGTACCTCGACACAGAACCCAGCTAAGAACACTTGCAGACGCTTATCGTACAACTGTGTAAATTTTCAAGAAAATCGGTTTAGCCGTTTTGGGGTCTATAGGTAACGGACCCACATACACACAGACACACACAAACACAACTTTCCATTTATAAATAAGTTTATATATATATATATATATATATATATATATATATATATATATTCACTGCGTTCCTTTGAATCATCTTAGTCATCAATTCTTGGCCCCTGGCCACTGAACTAACCTGCTCCCTATGATTCATTGATATTCTCCACACGTTCCTTGCCCTCTTTCATTCTCCATTCACTCAATTTAACAGCATCCACGTTTTCACCCACTAGCTTATCTCCCACACTCTTCATATCCCACACAAAGTTATACACTTCTCCTCCTTTCTTCTATTTACCAATGGTCTCTGACTATGGGATTATTCCGTTCAGCTGCATAATTCTTTTAAATCTTTCCCCTTCTCTTCTTTCAAATTCAATCAGCTGCTTTAAACTTTTCTTTTTCTTTCCTGTCATCCTGTCCTCCATATTCGATATTTTTATTTTTTCTTATTTCAATTTAATTATATTTTTCTTGTATTGTTCTGTTTTTTCTTATTTTCAATAATTATCCTATTTCCCTTTCACCATGTTTACTTCATCTCTTGCTTGTCTTTTCTTCTCTACTTTTTATTATTAATAATTCCTTTTTTGTTATCAAAATCATTTTTCTGTTTATTTCATCAACTTTTCTTTCACTTTTTTATTTTTATCTACAACAAGAACAACTTATCATTCTTTGATTTCTTTTCTGCTCCACTATGCATCCAATACTTTTTTTTTTATTAATCCCCACTTTTTATTAATTTTTTTATTAATCCCCCCCCTCATCGGGCACGTCTCTTTTTTTTAATCCCCTTTCTCGTCAATACATGTAAACCTGAGTAAGCAAAGATAAAAATTTAAAGACATTAATGTTTTCGGTTTTGCTTAATATACTAGTCATCTAAAGATTACATACAAAAAGCGAAGGAGACTTTTCACTATCACGATCTCATTAAATAACTCCATGATATCAATGTATAATACTTTCTCGTAAACAGTTTCGCTTATCGCCTGCTAGCCTAATATTTTCTTCTTTCCCTGGTCGCTTTCCAAAATTTCCTTCAATATTTTCCTATTTTCTTATTTCATTTCCTTTATTTTCGCGAACATTCTACCTTAATTCAATTATTTTCCACAACTCGCATTTCCCAGGCTAATCATTCTTCTTGACTACTATCATACTCATTGACACACTCCCTCCCTATATTCCTTTTATGTTATCTTGCTACCTTCTCATAATATTCTCTTATATATATATGTTTTTATAAGCGTTTCACCCCGAGCAAGGCATGTCACTGCCACTACTGCGCAGGGGGCTACATAGAGTGGAGAAATGATGGTTAAATATAGGAAATGTCAGAAGGTGGGTGATAGGCGGGTAGGGATACTGAGAATGGTTAAATATAGGAAATGTCAGAGGGTGGGTGATAGGCGGGTAAGGATACCGAGAATGAGGGTTTGGTAGATGAGAGTGTTCTGAGAATAATTGGGAGTTAGTGTGATAGGAGGTGTCTATTGACCCTATATTTAAACACCTGGAGATTGTAGCTGTGGGGAAAGCAGACTTGTGGAAGGGAGTTCCACAGGCGGGAAGCGCGAGAAAAGAAGCTGTTGGCGTAGAATTTACGGTTACATTTTATCTGTTTAACTGTAAAAGGGTGGGACAGTTGCTAATCTAGTATCTCGTGTAAATTCGTGCTTAGGCGGCACCAGTGATCTAAGTTCATCGGAGCAGAAGCCATGAAAGTACTTGTAGAAGAGGCACAGGGAAGCCACATCACGCCGGTGAGAGAGTGGTTGCAGCCGGTCTGCCAAGTCAGTATCAACCACGTTACAGATCCTCCTTTATATTTTGTCAAGAAGCCCAAGAAGAGCAGCAGGGGCACCCGACCAGATATGGCAGCAATATTCGATACACGGGCGGATGGTAGATTTGTATATGTGCAGAATAGATTCAGGTGGGAAAAACTTCCGGGCCCTGCACAGAGAGCCGACTTTCATAGCGGCAGATTTGGCAATGGATTCTATATAGTCATTCAATTTAAGGTCCACCAAGTGTAAGGCCAAGGAGGCGTAGTGTTTTACTCTCTAGGAGGCAAGCCTGTCCCATACTAATGGGTGGTAGATGCGATTGTCTATGGTGGTTAGTTGATAACAGCTTCGTTTTAGAACCATTAAAATTTACTAGCCATTTCCTACCCCGGGCCACTACGGATTGGAGGTCCTTTTCAAGCTTGACAGCGAAGTTCGCTTTGTCGCCCACACCTGGTTTTTGATCGATGCGAGAGTAGATTGTTGTGTCATCGGCGTACATTCCTACTTGGGATCTAATGGCGTCGGGGAGATCATTAATGTACATCAGAAAGAGCGTGGGACCTAGGATAAAACCTTGAGGGACGCCCGCGTTCGTATGGTAGTTTTGGGAGGCATGCCCATTTAATACTACCTTCAATGTGCGGTTAGAGAGGAATGACTGGATGAGGTCAAACAGATGTCCAGTTATCCCGTAGCTCCGCCGTTTGCACAAGAGGCCAGCGTGCCAGACCCTGTCGAACGCTTTGGAGATATCCAACTCAACGGTTCGGGCTTCGTCATTTTTGTCAAGTGCCCGGTATATGTACTCGGTAATGGTCGTTAGCATATCAGCAGTAGACCTGGTGAAGCGAAACCCGTACTGTTTGTCAGAGAGAAACCTGTGGGCCGTGAGATGCTGAATCACCCGGCGTTGATAATGGCTTCGAAAACTTTGCCAAAGATCGGAAGGAGACTAAAAGGACGGTAATTGGCGGGGTCTGAAGGTTCGCCAGAATTCTTAAATATAGGAACTACACAGGTGGACTTCCAACAGGCAGGAAAGCAGGAAGCAGATAGGCAGAGGTTATAGAGTTTAGAGAGGACAGAGGAGAGTTCTGGGGCACATTTCTTCAGTACTATGATTGGGATTCCGTCACCGCCGCTCGCTTTGTGTGGGTCAAGTTGTGTAATTATCTTGGCGACCAGCGAGGGTGTAATGTGGACGTTATTTAGTTGAGCCTTAGTTCTGGGTGGGAAGTCGGGTGTAGGTATTCCTAACGAGTCCAGTGTCGAATTGGTGGAGAATCTACGGGCAAAGCATTCAGCCTTGTCTGCTGGGGAGGTGAGAACTTCAAATTCATTGATTAGTGGGCGTATTGAAGTCTTGCTCTTGTTGAGCACGCTTTTGCAGAGTCGCCAGTAATCTTTGGAGCCAAACTTAGCTATGCGTTGCCTCATTCTGGTAGCAAACGCCCTCTTAGTTTCGTTCAGTACTTTTTTACACTTATTCCGTGCTGAGGCGAAAAGGCGCCTGTTTTGGTTCGACGAGCAGCTTCGATAGAGCCGGAAGAAATGGTTCCGGTGGGCAATGGCAGCCGAGTAAGCGGGTGAGAACCAGGGGGACGAATTTGATTTTAGCTGGAATCTCCTGGCCGGGATAAAAGCATCGATGTCAGCCTTAACCCAAGAGGAGACCTCGGACGCACAGTCTTCGATAGGAAGATCGAAGACGTTGTTCCAGGGGACGTCGCAGAGGAAGTCTCGGAACGAGTCCCAGTCTGCTCTCTGGTAGCAGTATGATATTCTGCTGGGTAGAGTTAGCGCGGATTGAGATGTTGACGGAAACTCCGGTGTGGTCAGAGTTTCCGAGGGGGCAGAGTTGCCTGGTAGTGCAGGAGTCTGGAATGGAAGTAAAGCAAAGGTCGAGTAAAGAGTCCCTTCCGTTAGGGTTATTAGAGAAACGCGTGGGGAAGTCTACCACTTGCGTTAGAGCTTGGGTTATTGAAAAATACATGGTGCGGATCTCAGCAAGGTCGGTGGCTGAGTTTTCAAGCCACTTTGTGTGGTGGGTCTTAAAACACAAATATATGGGCAGATGGGTGAGAAGAAATGGCCCTGTCAATATTAATAGAGATGCTATCAAGTACCGTACAGTCAGAGGAGGAGGGGGAGCGGTAGAGGAAGAAGAGATAGATAACCGAGCTTAGAAGTGAAAGACAGAAGCACATGAAAGAATGATCCAGGGATTCAAGAGATGTGACCCTGGCTAGAGGGAGTTGTTCGCTGATATATACACCAAGCCCATGCATATGGACATTGGAGTCCTTCCTGAAGAGGGGAAGGTAACCAGGAACAAACAGCTCCGAAGAGGGGATAGAAGGGTCAAGGTTAGTCTCACATATAGCTAAGATATCAGGTGAGTAACCTCTTATATTCTCATATATTATTAACGTCTAGTCTCTATTCTTTCAAATTTCCACCTCAACATTTCTGAACCTGACTTGTGTGTAATTTTAGTTAAAAAATGCAACTTTTTCTCTTTTATACAAGTAAAAATCTCTTTCCTTCATCCTGGTTGGTGATGGTCTATTTTATATTACAAACAGTAAATTAATCTAATTCTTGATATCCTCGTTTTTTTTTTTTTGTTTTTGTTTTTTTTTGGTCAATAATGTACCCTCCCTTTCAGCTTCTTTTTCTTTAATTTCGCTTATCTTACAAGTCTCTCGTATCAAATCTGGGAACTTTATGTTTTACAACCATGCAAGTAACAGTGTATATAAGTGTGTAAAAGGGGATGAATAAAATTGGATACATTATTTCATTTTTCTTTAAGCTTTTTATGCGCGATAAATGTTAATCAGAGTACGATTGTACGCAACTTCAAAAAACACTTAAGGAATTCTACTATACAAAATCCTCAGTGAAAGATTTCAGCTTTTGGCAATTTTATCCTTGGTTCGGAAAGTATAAGTTTGTGCCTTGCATGCAGCTTCATAATAGGTTTAAAAACTTCTGCTGAACACAATTCTAAGTCATCATTGATATATTTCAGATCTTGGCTACTTGATTTTTTGTTGTTAAAGTTTCACTTTAAAATCTTGCTTAACATTATAAAACCATTTCATTAGAATCCGTGAATGTGTCTGCTTATATGTTAATATACGAATGCAACAGTAAAAGATTATCTTTTATTAGCTTCCTATATTATTATTCTTCAGTATTCTATACATGACGTCTAGAAATTCAGTTGGCTATAGTTATTCATCATTTTATCTGTTTATAGTCGGAAATTAAATCATCATTGTATTATTTAGGGGTTTTAATTTTTACGTTTATTACATTTACATATTTGCATGAAACTCGCTCGAAAAAGTTACAATCTGTTAGAATAAATGAATAAATCTCTTATAAATATGTGCAGTTGGTGAACTATACAATAGTTATTTTATTTCTTTAATCGCATTGACTAATTTATGGATAATTATTTTCACTGTTTTGATACTGAGTTGATGATATCTTTCATATTCTTCTTTTTTTAGAGTTCTTCTGGGTTATTTAAAATTTCTCTGAATGACAATGCTTCCAAAAGCAGAAGAAAATGGATCGATTTCTGTTTCTTCTCTGAGAATTGATTTTTACTTGCAGCGCTACGTTTGCTTGTAAATAGTAAAATTTTGCACAACGTCACAATGTTTCCCTCACTTTGTGTCTAGACATTAATACGCATTCGCTGAAATTATGACTAATCATGTGAAAATAAAAGAATATACAGTTGCATCAATTTTTGTAGTGAGAAAATTTTAGGTGTTTTTATAATCGGCTATTCTGGAACGATCTTTTTATCACCAGTATTATACATAAGTAACTTAGATACCAATTAGGTTCCCATCAAATTTTAGCACAGAGAGAAATATAAATGAGTGTAAATAGATATCGAAGCGTGAGTAAAAACAACAAATAATTCTCTGTTTACCTGTTGTATAATCGAGAGTTCAAAGGATAATGATGATTTTCCTTGTCTGTTATTAACAGACAGGAAGAAGCAAGATTTCATGTACATGCATCTCTCTATCCCTCTCTTTTGCTCTCTTTCTCTTTCTCTCTCTCTCTCTCTCTCTCTCTCTCTCTCTCTCTCTCTCTCTCATATATATATATATATATATATATAGAATGGTTTTCCAGAGCCAGAAAACCAATTCCTTCATTTTTGTTGATGCTGAATGCTGAACAATAAACAACTGAAGTGATGCTGAAAAAAGTTAATGCAAAAGTACTGGGTCACTAGTGAAAATTCCACTTTTCAACACTTTTTAAGAATCATTTTTGCAAAAATTGATATTTATGATTACAGAACTTACATAACATCAAATTATGGAGTTGGTAATTAGTTCTGTGAATTTGATTCAAATAATTACCCCAATTCAATGTGGCATGAAATGGAACAAGGTCCAGAGTTTCTCATTAGAGATTTTCCCCATTCTTCTTGTTTATAATTGTACCAAATGGAAGGAATATTGTGTGGTCTGATGAAATGAGCTAATTAAGCTCATTGAAATGAATTATAATTTATACCAATTTAAATGACGTGATGAGTTTTTCTTTATAAATATCATATTGCTCCGGATAACATCCATTGAGCTCTCTATACAGATATAACACTTAATATTTTATATAAAAAAAATAAAAAGATTATTATCAACAGACATATTTGGTAAATCCAGTTAGCAATTTGCGTGAAATTTGTGTTTAACGGCTAGAAACGTAACTGTCCTTAAAATACATCTATTTAATATGTGAGATCAGCAACTCACTTTTATGGATTATACCACTTGAAATAAATCATTTTATTAAGAAATAAGTGAGGAACTAACTCATTAAAACTGGCTTGCAACATTAACATACAGAATGCATTTTCAAGTGAGGTAGGAATAAGATTACAATCCCGTAAAGTAACAAAGTGAATGAAATTACTTTTTTTTAAATATACACATCAAATGCAAGAAATATTATATTTAAAGTACACAAATACTGTCTTTTGGTTTGCAATCAAAAGATAGTAGCCCGGTTAAAAGCTCAGTTTCACTCCTGATGTGTAGTAAAAATAATTTTCAACGAAATAAATTATATTTTAAAACATTTCTGATCATCCACAAACGATGGTTCATTTTTTATAAAATGTGAAAATTATACAACCAAAATATAACGATTTGTTTTCACTGTTCGTGGAATAATTATTACAACGTTTTGGTTATTGTGACTTCCGGTCTTTATCAGGTGTATATCGATCCGTATTTCCTGTAGGTTATCCGGACCGATATACACGTAATGAAGGCCGCTGGGTAAAACGGCCGAAACGTTGTGATAACAGTAACAGATATGAAAACAATAGTCCAAATGTAATAGTGTAACAATGATGGCTCCTAGAAAAGCAAACAGAAAGTATATTCATTCGTTTGTCTTTTTGTCTATTTCCTTTTTAAATATTTAATTTGTTCAGTTTTGGACATTAAAAGCGAACCGATATTTTTCAGATGATTTGGGTTATGGATAACACAAAATATGTAGCCTTAATTTAAAAGTGGACAATTTCGTTTCCCATCCTCTTTTATGCATACTTATCTTTAGATTTTTTTTTTTTTTTTTTTTGCCAAGGACAAAGGTTGGCATTTCACCAATACAGAATGAGAATCAGACACACAGTTTTGGTACATTCACTCTTTGGAAAACTAGTAGATATAATTTTTGTTCATTTTTATTTGTGCACACTCAGCTTAACATCATGTTTGAGACATCCTCAGAGTTATTTCTTTTGTAGAATTTGTACGTCGAGCTGTTTTGATCGGACGGATGACTTTCAAATGATTCTGATGACGTTCATGCGATAAAGATCAATGTAACTTTTCTATGCACTAAAATGCACAAAATTCATAAAGCATCTGGTAAGCAAATCTACCCAAATTCTTGTTTTCAGTTCAATAGGTAAAAAATAAATTTGTTTATAAAATTCTTTAGAAACAGAAAAGAGAGCTGAAATGATAACTTCACATTTATCCTCCAAAATTGCAGTGAATGCTGGACAATTTTTTATACAAATGAACATGGGACTAAGAATAATGTCGTTTTACAGGTGGATGCTAAAGATAACATGTACTGAACATATTAGCCATAGGCTATTCTAAAATCAGATAGAGAGATGAAATTTCTTAAATACATAATAAGAAAAGATGACTTAAAGAATTTAACACTCACAGATCGTATTGATGACAGGTAATATAGAGGAAAAACAGCGTATAACCAAGGTATTTTTTAATCAATTCACACAAGGCGATAATGCTATTAAAACATAAGGTACTACTTGAGTGTAAAAGAATGATACCATTTTAGAAAGAACCTGAAAACCAATGCTAAACAGAAAACAGAAGACAAGTCTCTAATCCTGATATCGATATCCAATAAGTTTTTTTTGTCATAAACTGAATTTTGAAAGCTAAATAAGTCCTCTGAGTAAATGGTATCATGGCTGAGACTAAGAACTACAATTATACATACTTAGAGCCAAACCTGAAGCAAAAACTAAAATAAAAGGGCTGAAAAATACAGACATACAGGCAGATAAACAGACACACACACAAACATCTTGCCTTATATATATATATATATATATATATATATATATATATATATATATATTATCGATTATATGCACTATTGTAAGAACTGCAACCTTGAAACTTCTGAATATCGTTTCTTATGTCTTTGTCTATGAGTGTATCAAATTTGATTAAAATCGGACCACTCCTTCTATAACCCGATTTTTTCGATTATCGATTTTCGATATTTATCGAAGGTACCTCGACACAAAACCTAGCTAAGAAAACTCGCAGACGCTTATCGTACAACTGTGTAAATTTTCAAGAAAATCGGTTCAGCCGTTTTGGAGTCTATAGGTAACGGACACACACACACACATACACACACAGAGACAAAGTTCCATTTATAAATAAGTTTAGATGTAAAACATTGTTTTGACACAAGGGACAGGAAATTCCAGAGATTCGTAACCGCCAACGTCTTGGAAGGACATAGCACATAAAAAAAGAAAACGGTTATGCAAATGTATTGTGTTTTCAAAATTTGAAGTAAACATTAGAACTGAAAAAAATATACAACCGATTGATTCTAAATAAAACAAGAAAATGATATTGGTTTTGGTAAGAAATTGTCATTACCAATATTATTATTGTTAATCTCCAATAGGTATCAGTAATGTGAACCCAAACTCTAATAATGACTGAAGTAACTTTATATTTCTGCTGATTTGCTTGTAAAATTTTGTGGTGTGCTTGATTGCAAGATGTGAATACATAAAATATGTTTTATAGGTGTATTTATTATGAAAACGCATTAAATGCCGCATGATAGGGGAATAATACTCAATAAAATATTTTAATAAAATAGTAGGAAATTTAATTAAGAATATTTTTACTCTAAAAATATATTCTTAAAACAAATTATAGACAGAATGTAAAAGTTAAGCAAAGTTAGAAAACAGAGCATAAAATTGGATACCATTTATGAATGGTAGGTGCCTTAAAATAAATAATGAAATGGAAAATCTAATTTTTGTTCGAGGTTGAAACTAAAGTTGCGTATTTGTAAAAACACCACAAGCATCAAATATGAAATTAAAAACACATTAAAGCATTTTTGTTTTTTTATCATTTTTCCTCTTTTACATTTTCAATACTCTTTGATTTTCTCTTGTTTTTTATATCTTATGTTAGTTTTTCTTAATTTATTTTTGGCATTTTCATTTCTTCTTATCTTTCTATTCTTTCTTCATGTTTTTTCTCATTTTTGTTGACTTCAGAAGGATTTAAGACGTTCCCTTTGTGCATCCCCCCATTGCAATTCAATTCCTTCGAGTTCGCTGACTTTTAATAAGTAAGCAGCCCTGTGCATGCACACACAGTCCATCAATATGTCATAACAATCAAAGAATCAATCACAGACATGATTGCTTTTTCCTCTTGTGATTCTTTCTAATGCAGCAAACTTCAAACCGATTTTGTGAAGGTCGCTAAAATGTAGCCCCATCTTGTCTAGTTGTTTTCTGGACAAGTTATTGTGCACCTTCTCTGTTGAATCAGAAACAACAAACAATGAAGAAAAGCATTCTGCACAACAGAAAATGAATAAAATGACATTTGACAGGATTTTGTATCAGGTGATTGAGACAGGCGGACAAGGACAAGATTCATTTGGATCGTTTTCTTTATAAGTGAAACGCTATGATAAAATAGAACTTAGTTAATTCTTCAACTAATAAAGAGAGACGGTTAAAGATCAAATTTATCAGTGAACATCAAAGCTAACATTTTTTCCCTGCGTGTCTGCAAACTCTTTGCCGTCGAACGATATGCATTATTTTTGCACTTTTTCTGTAAAACAATCCAACGTTTGAAATTAGTATCAAACTGTAAATACCAATGTATAAATGCTGCTTAAATATTTCCCCTCTTTTTATATGAAGAGTTAATAAATTTGCTCATCAATTATGATGAATCGCACCAAAATTGATTATCGCCCGGTTCACATTCCGCCCATGTCTATTGAACAGGTGTAGAGGCTCATCCCTTGTTCCCTGTTTAGGATGTGGTTTCCGGCTTTCTTTTTTCCAATCTTTTCACTGTTTTCTTTTTCTTTTTTCTTTTTTTTTCAATTGGAGTAGATAGACTAAACTATCGCCCGGTTCACACTCCACCCATGTCTATTGAACAGGTGTAGAGGCTCATTCCCTGTTTTGGATGTGGTTTCCGGCTTTCTTTTTTCCAATCTTTTCACACTTATGTAGCCCCCTGCACATCAGTGACGTTACCGCCTTGCTCGGGGTGATATGATTAAAAAAAGAAAAAAGAAGAGGCTTAAATTTAAAATGAGCTAAAGTTTTATCCTGTGTGATTGACTAATTTTCACATATAAAGAAAGCAGGTATCAGAGAAATGAAAACGAAACAAAGAGATAACGATAAAATGATTTTTCAACGAATAAAATAACAGAGTTTTATTGCAATATATTTCAAATAGCAGAATATATTGCTGCTTTCTTACAATAACACAATGGAAATAGGAGTAAATGGAAAGAAAAAATACAAAAATCGATATCCTTCTTGAAACAAATGTTCGGGCAAAAGTATCCAAACGACCTACTTTAATTATAAACACTAACAAGGTGAGAAGAAATAGAATCGGTTTGGGTTTGAAGTCGCAGATATTAATAAATCCCTAAATCATTTTGTCACTCATATAGGTGCTTATTGCTTGCAAAACTTCGGAACTACATTTTATGCATAAAATGGATTCATATCTTTTGATAATTTTCCTTAGTTTACCGACTCTACATTAGAATAGTTTATCACTACTTCAAATTTGTTATTTTAGTCTCGATATGATATTTATTGATTTTTCTGTAGAATATATATTATGAATGTGCGGACTAAGAGAAAAGTTTTTGTGCCTGCCGTTGTTTTATAAATAAATTTATATTATGATACGTTCAGTTATTTTTACTTACTTATCTTTTCTTAGATGTTAAAGTAAGACGTCAACGGCAACGGTAATCCAGTGGCAAACGACGATGTGATCCAGTGGCAAACGAGAAAAGCAGAAAACGTTTTGTCGATAAAGATTTAAAAAGTCAGCTTTAATTGACAAAAAATTATATTCTGGGGTATTATCTGTATATATATTGTCTCTGTAATTGTCCTTATTTGTCAAGTCGAACGTGATTGAACGAGAACCGTTGTTTTTAGTTTAGATGCTGGTAGGGAATTAAGTTTCTTCCCATTGTTGACAGCATCTCCAATAATAGTGACAAGGCTATTCCTCTCATCCGTCTGCCCATATATTTTTGTTTGGCGACTTTAACGCCCACCACGCCAAGTGGCTGAAAAACTCTGTCACAGATCTTGCTGGTGTCCACACCATGAATTTTTCAATCACTCAGTCCTTTACGCAAGTGGTGGGGTTCCTCACGAGTTTCTCTAATAACCCTAATATACACAACTCACTACTAGATCTCTCTTTTACTTCCATCCCTGACTCTTTGTCAAGCAAATCTGCCCCTCGAATATTCTGACCATGCGGTGGTTTCCGTTAACATATCCTTCCACTCCCATTCCACCTAAGAACCTCAAACTAGCAGAATATCTTACTGCTACCAAAGAGCCGACTGGGACTCATTCCGTGAATTCCTGTGTGACATCCCTTGGAACAAAGTATTTAGTCTTCGCGTTAAAGACTGTGCGGCTGAGATAACTTCTTAGGTTAAAGCTGGCATCACAGCTTTCATCCCAGCCAGGAAGTTGAGACTTAAATCCCACTCGTTCCCTTTGTTCTCCCCCGGCCACCATCGCCCATCGAAATCACTTCTTCCAGTTTTATCGGAGTCACGCGTCGGACCATAACAGGCGCCTCTTTGCCTCTGCTCACAATGAATGCAAGAAGTTACTTATAGAAGCCAAGCTTCTGTTTGCAGCCAGAATGAAGCAGCACATAGCATCCCGTAAGTTAGGTTCCAAAGACTACTGGAGGCTCTCTAAAAGTGTACTAAACAATAGCAAACCCTCAATCCCCCTCTAATCAACGAATTTGAGGTCCTTACTTCTACAACAGACAAGGCTGAGTGCTTCGCTCGCAGATTCTCCACCAACTCGACACTGGACTCTTCTGGAGTATCTGTACCCAACTTCCCAACCTAAATTGAGGCCCCACTGAATGACATCTACATTACCCTCTTGGTGGTCTCTAACATAATTTCAAAGCTTGACCACCGGCAGAAAGAAATGTTCCCCAGAACTCTCCTCTCTAAACTTTATAACTACTGCCTCACTGCTTCTTGCTTTCCTGCCTGCTGGAAGTCCTTCTCCGTGGTTCCAATATATAAAAACACTGGTAAACCTTTTGGCCCCTCTAATTATCGCCCTATCAGCCACCTACCGATTTTTGGCAAAGTGTTCGAAGCCATCATCAACGCCGAGGTGGTTCAATTATCTCACAGCCTACAGACAAACAGTATGGTTTCCGCTTCACCAGCTATACTGCTGATATGCTCACGACCATCACTGAGTATATACACCAGGCTCTCGACAAGAACGGTGAAGCCCGAACTGTTGCCCCAGAAATCTCCAAAGCGTTTGACAGAGTCTGGCATGCTGGCCTTCTACGCAAGCTGCGAGGTTATGGTATAAGTGGACCTTATCTAGTCATTCCTTTCAAATCGCACAATGAAGGTAGTATTGAACGGATATGCCTCCCAATACTATCATACGAACGCGGGTGTCCCTCAAGGCTCTATTCTAGGTCCTATGCTTTTCCTTAACTACATTAACGATCTCCCCGATGGCATATACGCTGACGACACTACAGTTAACTTCTCATCGATAAAAAATCTGTCGAGACTGACAAAGCAAACCTCGCTGCCGAGCTTGAAAAGGACCTCCGATCCGTTGCGGACCGGAGTAAGAAATGGCTCGTGAATTTTAATGCTTCCAAAACGAAGCTGCTATTAACCATCACAGACAATCGCTCCTACCACCTATTAGCATGGATTAGGTTAGTCTCCCTGAAAGCAAACCACTGCGCCTCCTCGGCTTAACTTTCACAACAGACCTCAAGTGGAATGGCTATATAGAATCCATAGCTAAATCCGCTACCACGAAAGTGTAGAGCCAGTGACAATCCTGCACATATACAGATTTTCTATCCGCCCGTGCATTGAATACTGCTGCCATATCTGGTCTGGTCTGGTCTGGTGCTCCTGCTATCTACCTAGGCGTCCTTGACAAAACCCAACGGAGAATCTGTAATGTGATAGATCAGCTCAGATACAGTCTCTTTTACAAATACTTTCACGGCTTCTGCTCCGATAAACTTAGCTCATTGGTGCCTCCTCTATATGAATTTACTCGAGCCACAAGATTAGCAACTAGGTTCAACCCTTTTGCTGTGAAACCAATAAAATGTAAATGCAAATTCTATTCTAACAACTTCTTTTCTCGCACTTCCCGCCTGTGGAATTCCCTTCCATTTACTTGCTTTCCTAACAGCTACAATCTCCAAGAATTTAAATGTAAAGTCAATAGTCATCTCCTATCTCACTAACATTCATCCTCTTTCTCATGCTCCTTTCTCCGCCCACTCCACTCTCATCAGTATTGTCATTCTTCTCTTACCCACTTCCTGACATCCCATATAACCTGTCACTCTTTCTCATAATTTTCCTTCTATGTAACCTCCTGCAAATTAGTAGCAGTAAAATGCCTTGGTTGGAGCGATATGATTAAAAAAAAAGTTTTCCGTCACAATAAACTTAGTCTTGATCGGCCACATGATAAAACAAGCATTTCCCATTTATATTTCTATTACAAACCATTTTCCTAAGTTCCTTTAGTATCAAGAGGATTAGCTTGTATCGCCAATCAGTTCAGTAATGTTGACTGATAGCACCCTTAACATTAATCACTTCTTCGATTGACGACATTTAATCTTCTCTCAGTATTTGTTATTGTAGCTGCTTAATTTCCTGGAAAAAAACTTGTCTTATTTTCTTTGTCTTTATTCTACGTTTGTGGTTTCTTTTACCAATTAAATGTGGATTGCTATAAATTCTTCTTGAAAAACATATTTTCTTCATGTTTTCTTTCAAAATCATTTTTGCCTGGACATCTTTTCTCACGCTAGAACCTTTGACGACTACTGAAAAATATATCACATTCTACCATTTTTATTTTGCTTTGACAAATTCCATTTAATCTTACAGTTGCACTGTTTGCTGCAGTGGTTGAACGTACATAACAACTTAGTTTGATTTATGTACATTGCATATTCAGCTGCAAGCCAAACTGTACTTTTGGCTACAAATATATACACAGAAAGACAATGGCAAAAATATCCTTGAAAATCTTGAGAGATTAGGTTTTCTTTAAGAAGATTACGCATAAAGCCAAAAGAGGAAATAAACGACATATGACATTCTTGGTTGTGTTTTTCCAGTAACAATACACAAACGCACCCAGAGTACATAAAATCCAATGTTAACTAAACTATGTTTGTCTAGTGATAGTTGTGTGCGCATGACACACACATACACACACAAATAATGGATGAAGAGAGAGATAGTAAATGCGAATGTGAGTAAATGAGTGAGATATTCAACAGCTGATGTCTGTTGTTCTCTAAATCTCTTTAGGGAATTGGCATATTCTCTGTGATTGACACTGCCATTAGCGTATACACAAACTTTGCCTTTTCTTCGAACTCGTTTTTTGGGCTTGTTTTTAAATGGAATGTTTTAGGGGTCAGTAAAATTGACTGATTAAGCTAAACATCACAATTTAGATTCGTATGTAGTGGATGACTCGGCATCTGAAATGGTTGGTGGAAATAAAAATATGTATTTTATCATCTTAACATAATCATTGCCATGCTCGTAATATGAAAAAAACAATTTCAGTCATTAGGGAAAACAGGCATGATGGTAATATATATATATATATATATATATATATATATATATATATATATATATATATATATATATATATATATATACAACCGTGTGTGTGTGTGTTCGTGTGTGTGTGAATGTGTGAAATGGAATCAAATATGGATTAAATGCTAAAAAGGATAGAATAAGTAACCAATAGGAAGCGTTTATAAATGTAACAGGCTTCGTTTTTATTTAAACTTCATCAGTAATTTGAGGAAATGAATTATAGAAAAGTACGTTCTGGATGTGCGTTGTGGTGCAGTGGATATCGGCTCGGAATGAGAAATTGGGGAGCCGAGTTCGAATTCCAGTTGAATTCATTGCATTCACTTACGCGCAAATATCCTTGGGAAATGTATTAATCCGTCTATTCCTTCCAGTTATGGGTTAAATAACAGGACAGATTGGGTTCTATAGCCTTGGTCGGCAACCAGTCTACCACAGAAAGCAATGGCAACCTACTGCGGGATAATATTCTGCCCAGTCAGTCATGTCTCTTTCGAGGCATGATCGCCCAAGCGTGTTTCACGTATGGCACTTAACTGACTGACGTTCAGGTACTTCGTGTTCTACGTTGTTTGTTTTTTACTGTAGTGTGTGCGTGTGTGTTTGTGTGTGCCCACTAGAATCCAGACTCACGCATACACGAGCAAAAGCAGAAATATTTGTTGGATTAATGTGCTATTATATTTAGCATGTTGTACCTTATTTGTGGCGCTTATAATGAATCTAGAAAAGGAAGAACTGTTGGATTTATAGTTATCTAGAAATCTGCATATTATTATCATTTTTCTAATCATTTTGGACGTTTATACTTTCGTCATTGTTCTTTTCGTTTACATGGTTTTAGTATTGTCATTGCTGGTGGTTCTGTTTGAAATATTAATTTAACTGAGATTGTTTTTTTCTTTTGACTCTAGACTTCTTTTTACTACATTTTGCTATTGTCACTACTTCTGTAATCGTTGTGACTGATTATATTCATTTAATAAAATTATGAATTGATACTGCAATTTTATTGCTATTAAAATTTCTTACCTCAAGGATAAAGAGTGCATTAATTGTGAAGCAAGCAATTATAGAGGTTAAATTAGATTAACAAAAAAGAAAGACTGATTGGAATATTTCAAGTTATTACTGAAATGTCGATGACCGCAGGATTTAAAATAAAATTACTGAAAGGAAAAAACAGATAAAATCTTGTCATTAGTTTTAGATTTATATTTATAATTAGCTGCCAGCACGACTTTTATTATTTACTTGTTTCTGCTTTCTTTGTCGAGATCAGCTATACGTATTTTTCTGAATGGGATGTGCCTCAAAATTTTACATTTTCTCTTTTTATAGTTTTTGCTTCTTTTCGATGATTGATAAATGATTGAATTTCAACATTTTGCATTGTTTCTTTACGTTCTTATTCCTTCATAAGTCTGTTTGGAGTACTTCTTGACGTGATAATTCTGAGTGATCCTATTTTAACCAGATTAACCAGAAATAGAAATTTTCTCATTATTATTTTACTGAAATCTTAGTTCATGTCATTACTGTTCATATTTCAATTTTTATCTGCAAAAACTGAAGTTCATCATCATCATGATCATTATGATCATCAGTAGTTGCTGCTCTACTTTAGTTTTTTATTGTTGTTGTTATCGCTGATAATGTTCCCCTCTTTTCCATGTTAATTTGTCTTTCTATATATCTCTTTCTCTTATTCTTATTTCAAAAACACCTTTATCCGTCATTTTCCTTCACTGGTCTCTTCACCAAATTTCCCTTTATGCCCTTACCCATGAGGATTTGATTGATCTGAAAGGTTACGGTTGGGAATAGGACGGCTTAGGGTTAGAACGTTCATAGCAATGATGCTGCTAAATTTTCGTGTTATGAGGGAGAGTGGGAACTAACAAGCGATGACACATCGAGTCAAGATCGGCCAGGTCACATAAATTAGCAAGGAGAGTGAATCATGCCCCGAATATAATCGGACATATCTTATGAGAGAAGGAAAGAGAAAAAGAGAAAATTAAGAAAGAAATAAAAAGAAAAAAAGAAGAGAAGATGAGGTTTCACAAAGAAGAAAATGAAATAAAAGGGACAATGCGCAGCGGGTAGTGAAGGAGAATATATTTGGGAAGAAGAAGAAGAAGAAGAAGAAGAAGAAGAAGAAGTATAAAAGGAAGTAGAAAAAACAAAACACAACTCTAATGGCTCTTTAATGTGTCATTCATTTTCAAAATGTGTCCACTACATTATTGACGCCTATTCCAAAATAGAAAATATTGTACTGGCGTTGTTTGGTTGTTTCTACTGGTACAGAATAATACAGTCTGGAAAACTGCGAATCGTTTACCTTGCACGATACATGGTGTTCGAAAGTTTACGATGACTCAGTCAACAACAACTGGCAGAAAACTCTAGTGGTGACTTTATTAATACATCATAAGTGCTATATAGTTTTTATAGGTGTGCATACTCACATCAGAGTATGAATACACGCCTTTGAAATAGAAAGTATGTTAAAAAGAGAAATATATATTTAAAGAAACTACAAACAAAAATAAGGTGAAAATACGTGTTGATTGATTAAGCACTAAGACAAAAATCTAACCAAATAGGTAAAAATATATATCGAATGAAGCATGAAAGAATTTGTTAGTTCTGATCTTTCATTTAGTAAATATTGTTTTTGTTCTGGAAACAATATTATGGCTAACTTTTGTTCTTGGCACAATCTGCAGACATCACCACCGTTGTAAGTTTTAGCTTTTTTTTATTATACTTCATGTTATATCAGGGTATTTTCCATTTTTGTTTTAATTTCCACACGTAGTTAGCTAGTTAAAACAAAAACGAAAATACTAGCTAGTTAAAACAAAACAAAATAATGGAAAAGACCTTGATATAATATGGAATAAAAGCTAAACCTTAAAAGAAGAAAAGTTAGACATGATATTGTTTCCAGAACAAAAATTTACAAAATGAAAGATCAGAAATGTCCAGATATAATCACACCTAAAAATATATCCTAGGATAATACAAACCTAGATGAAAGTGTTTAAGATCCTTAAGTAGCTCCTCCCTAATTTTGAAAATTTATGTTGTATAAAAATTCCAATCGCACGTTCGTAAAATGAGAAGCTCTATAATATATATGTATTAATATACCTGTTTTTTAATATACCTGTTTACTAATCTAATTTAATTATGACTCAAAAATTGATTAACAATATATATATATATATATATATATATATATATATATATATATATATATACTACTGCTATAAACAGACAAAAATATTTTTTGTTACCACCCATAATTATGGTATTTTCATTAGAAAGTAAAATTGAAAAACGGGCTGGTTAACCGGTTTCGCACTCGTTCAACAGACCCAGATCGATGTGAGTAAAGAAACTAGCGTTTACAAAAATGAATATATATATAGAGAAAAAAATCTAAGTGAATATCAGTTGAAAGCCAAATATATGCTCTCTCTCTCTCTCTTTCTCTCTCTCTTTCTATCTCTCCCTCTCTCTGTTTACACAGAGAGGGTTATAAGATTGAAAACGTTCTGGGAGTTCAGTAATAATGTTCAGTAACCATTTTTACCAGAGTTCATATTGCAATTTTTGATGTTAATGCTTTTTTCTAGTATTTTCAGGTAAGGCTACAAGAACATCGCAAGACCGGAACACAAGGAATGTGAATGATACACCGCAGTGATCGTAATAAAGGATTCGGTTGAAGTGGTCATATATTGCTGTGAGCTTAACATAGCATGTATATCATTTTCTATTGCAGTGAAATACAATTTCCTGAAGTTCTTTAATAACTTATATGACATCATTACACGCCCTAGAGGAAAGAAAACGAAATTGAACCATGAGGAGTTGACTTTCATAAAACGTAAAGAGCCTAGTCAATAAAATGTATATTAATATTTTCACTGATCAAATAGAAATTGTTGTGTATGTGTGAGTGTCTTGAGGGTATTGATCCAATTGAAATAGCTGTTTATATGTGCTTGAAGGACTTGATCCAGTGGAAATAGCCCTGTATGTGAGAGATCTTGATTCAATTGAAATACCTCTGTGAGAATCTTCAGTGTCTTCATAGAATTGAAATAGCTGTGTATGTGTGAAGGTTTTTAGAGCCTTTGTTCAAATTGAAATAGCTGTGTATGTGTTAGGGTTTTGAGGGTATTGTTCAAATTGAAATAGCTGTGTATGTGTGAGGGTCTTCATCCAATTGGTATAGGTTTTCTATTTTTAAGATCTTGAGGCTCTTGATCCAATTGTAAAAACACTGTATGTGTTTTGGTCTTGAGTGTCTTGATCTAATTGAAATAGCTATGAATTGTTGAAGTCTTGAGGGTTTTGATCTAAATGAAATAGCTCAGTATGTGTGAAGGTGTTGAAGTTCTTGATTCAATTGAAATAGTTTTATATGTGTGAGGGTGCTAAGGATCGTCAACAAATTAAAATAAATCTGTATGTGTGAGGATCTTCAGGGTCATCATCGAATTGAAATAGATCTGTATATGTGAAGGTCTTTATGGGCTTGATCCTATTAAAATAGTTGTGCATGTTTGGGTGGCTTGAGGTTCTTGATCGAATTAAAATAGCTGTGCACGTGTGAAGGCTTTGAAGGTCTTAATCTATTCGAAATAGCTATGTGAAGGTCTTAAGGGTCTTTTTCCAATTAAAAAAGCACTGTATGTTTGAGAGTCTTGAGGGTCTTGAACGAATTGTATGTGTGTGCGTCTTGGGAGTTGTTTATTCAATTGAAAGAGCTGTATGTGTGAAGGTCTTGAATGTTTGATCTAATATAAATAGCAGTGTATTTGTGAAGGTCAGGAGGATCTTGATCCAATTGACACAGCACAGGGTTTTGATGGTTTTGAACCAATTGAAATAGCTATGCGTGTGTGAGGGAATTGACCCATTTGAAATACTTCTTGATGCGAGAGTTTCTTGAGGGTCTTGGTCAAATTGAAATAGCTGTGTATGTGTGAGGGTCTTGCTGGTTTTTGATCAAGTTTGAATAGCTCTTTATGTGTGAGAATATTCTTGATTCTACTAAAATATGTGAGTATCTGTGAGAGTCTTGAGGATCCTAAGCCAATTGTAATAATCCCGTATGTATGAAGTTCTTGCTTTAGGTGAATTAACTCTGTATGAATGAGTATCTTGAGGTATTGGTCCCACTGAAATATCACTGCATGTGCTTGGGTCTTCGGCGTCTTGATCCAATTGAAATAGCTTTGTATGTGTGAGAATCTTGAGGGTCTTTATCAAATTGTAATAGCTCTGTACATGTGTGGACCTTGATGCAATTAAAATAGCTATTAAAATGTGTGAGGACTTTCATCCCCTAGAAATGCTCTGTATGTGTGAAGATTTTCAGTGTCTTCATCGGACTGAAATAACTCGAAATTTGTGTGGGTCCTGAGGCTCTTGATTCAACTGACATTGCTGTGTATATATGAGGTTTTTGAGGGTCTGGATCCAAATGAATTAGCTCTGTACGTCTGAGGGTCTTGATATTCTTGATCTAATTGAAATAGGTTTGTATGTGTGAGAATATTGAGATTATTGATCACATTGAAATAGTTCTGCATGTGTGAGGGTCTTGTAGGTCTTGATCTAATTGAAATAGCTCTGTACCTGTGTGCGTCTTCAGGGTCTTGTTCCAGTTGAAAATGCTCTGTATGTTTGAGAGTCTTGAGGGTCTTGAACTAATTGTAATAGCTGTTTATATTGGTGAGTATTGAGGGTCTTGATCCAATTGAAATAGCTGTGAATGTGTGAGGGTCTTGAAGGTTTGATTCAATTGAAATAGCAATGTGTGTGTGAGTGTCATGATCCAATTGAAATACTTCTGTATGTGTGTTGGTTTTGAGGGTCTTCATCCAATGGAAATAGCTTTGTAAGTGTGAGGTCTTGTGGGTCTTAATCCAGTTGAAATTCCTATGTGCGAGGGTATTCAGAGTCTCTATCCAATTGAAATAGCCTTGTATATATGAGGTTTCTAAGGGTCTTGATCCAAATGAAATAGCTGTGTATGTGTGAGGGTCATGTTCTATATTTGAGAGTCTTGAGGTTCTTGGACCAATTTTAATAGCTCTTTATATTTGTGAGTCTTGAGGGTCTTGATCCAATTGAAATATCTGTGAATCTGTGAGGGCATTGAAAGTTTGATTCGATTAAAATAGATGTGTATTTGTGAGGGTCTTGATCCAATTCAAATACTTCTGTATGTGTGTTGGTCTTGAGGGTCTTGATCCAGTTGAAATGTCTATGTGAGAGGGACTTCAGAGTCTCTATCCAATTGAAATATATGACTGTCCTAAGGGTTTTGATCCAACTGAAATAGTTGTGTATGTGTGAATATTTTGATCTTGTTCATATAGCTTTTTTGTGTGTGGGTCATAAGATTCTGGATTCTATTGAAATAGCTGTGTATCTCTCAGAATCACGAGGATCCTGATCTAATTAAAACAGCCCTGTATATGTGAGGTTCTTGAGTGTCTTGATACAGATGAATTAGCTCTGCATGAGTGAGGGTTTTGAGGGTATTGATCCAATTATAATAGCTCGGTAAGTGTGAGGGTCTTGATGCAATTGAAATAGCTCTGTATGTGTGAGAATTTTGAGGGTTTTGATCCACTTAAATTTCTCTGTATGTGTGAAGATCTTCAAGGTCTTCATCGAACAGAAATAACTATAAATTTTTGAGGGTACTGATGGTCTTAATCTAACTGAGACAGCTGTGTATGTATGAGGGTCTGGATCTAATTGAAATGGCTCTGTACCTGTGTGGGTCTTGAGGCTCTTGATCTAGTTGAAATACTTATGTGTGAGAGACTTCAGTGTATTCATCCAACTGAAATAGCTCTGTATAGCTCTCTGAGGGTCTTGATCTAATTAAAATTCTCTGTATGTGTGGAGATCTGCAGGGTCTTGATCTAATTGTAATAACTTTGTATGCGTGAGGGTCTTCAGGATCTTGATGCAATTGACAAACCTGTGTATGTTTGGTGGTCTTGAGGGCCTTGATCTAATTGAAATAGGTGTGTGTGTGTGTGTGTGTGTGTGTGTGTGTGTGTGTGTGTGTGTGTGTGTGTGTGTGTGTGTGAGGGTCTGGAGAGTCTTGATCTTATTGAAATAGCTGAGTATGGGTGGGGGTGTTGTGGGTCCTGATCCAAATTGCTCTGCATGTGTGGGGATTACAGGGTTTTAATCTATTTAAAATACCTATGTCACGGTTTTCAGAGTCTTCATCTAATTGAAATAGCTCTGTATATGTGAGGATTTTGAGGGTTTTCATCAAACTGAAATAACTCTGTATGTGTGAGGGTTGTAAGGGTTTTGATCCAATTGATATAGCTGTGCATGTGTGAGGCTCTTGAGGGTCCTGATCGAATAGAAATAGCTCTGTATGTGTGAGGGTTTTGTGGATATTGATCCAGTTCAATTAGCGCTATATGTGTAAAGGTCTTGAGGGTCTTGATTCAATTGAAATATCTCTGTATGTGTGAGGGTCATGTGTGAGTGTCTTGAGGGTTTTGGCCCACTTGAAATAGTTCTGTATGAGGGAAGACTTTAGGGCCTTGATCCAATTGAAATAGCTCCGTATTTGTGAAATTTTTGAATACTACCTATTTGTTTCCATGTAGCATTATCTTCCGGTAACTTTACTTTTGTGGGAGCACTTCTGGTTCCACTTTTTATTAGAGTAATTTGATATTGAATTCGAGGAAAATGAAAGCTATTTTCAGCTTTAATTTCAATTGATAATTGTTTCCCAGGTTATCATTTTTGTTTTTATTGTTTAATATTTCCCTTCCATTTTTTTTTTTGTTTTTTGTTTTGTATAAATCTTGTCAAATCAGGTTTTCGATGAACGGGAATATTTTTCCTTCTTGACATTCTTGGAATGGTCTCTTGCTCTTTAGCTAATGAAGATGTGATAATATTTATTTGATTCCTCTCGGTTGTTTTGGTCGAGATCTAGGATCATAAATTTGGACTCTATTTTATTAGAGATTTCAAATATTATGCTTTCATTTTATAGGGCTTGGATAATATAACTAGGTGTTTTTTTTTTGTATTTTATGTGAGTAGAGAATGAGCTGTTTTGTTGGCTGGTTTTGTCAGTTTATTTTACAAGTAGTCTGTGATCAGATTAAAAGTAGGAGTTTTTTTTTACTCTAAATCAAACTGCTTAATCTAAGTGTTCGAGATGCTGTTACGTTTTGTGGACTATACCGGGTGATCCGGTGTTTTAGGGATGGTTGATATTTATGATGAAATATCTTGTCGAATAATACAAATTTAACAAGAATTCTCCATTGCCGTCTAAACTTTCTATTTAAATGGATGACGTCTTCTTACCATTGAAGGGGTTTTGGTGTTCAAAAATACTTGCGATCACATTAAAATCCCTATTAAATTATTTCCACCATTTGTATTAATAATTATTCGAAATAAAAAGGAACAATCTTACTAATAATTTTTCAGTTGATGTATCCTGGAAGTTGGGGATTTTCTTTGCATGCTCCACCATTTTCACCTTAGTTATCTTTTTATCGCTTGACTCTCTTATGAATGTATTTGGTATCTTGTGCCAGATGGCCTTACTTGGAGACATGTGAACTGATATGAATCAAACTTGGTAGATATGCACTCTAGCCAGAAAGATTACCACTGAAAAATTAGACAAGTACGTGGAGTCTGCAGATATCTTTTAGTGTCTGTTTTCTCTAAAAGAAAGAACCAAAAATTGATTCCAAATTAACCTGCTTCAGCTAAAACTTTCAACTAGCAATGTCAAGATTTGCATACAAGTTCAAAGCCCTTTAAAGTGATTTATTTTAAATAGATTATAACCTCTTCTTTGTGGAAACAACTCCCAAAAGGTTGCTTCCATAAACGGTACAATCCTAACCTGTTTAAGTTTAGAATGAACTGTTATCATCCCCATATATTTCCATAAACTTACCTATTACTCTATGACCTTTTAGTAGATTTATGGCCATATCGTGTTGAAACATTGGTTCTCATCTGATTGAAATTAATAGTAAACCTAGATGGGTGACCACTTCAACATACTAGGTGCTGAAAGCTTGGATACGTGTTTAGTAATTGATAATGGTTTGGGATGAGAAATCAGCGCTGAGTTCAAATTTCAATTGAATTTGTTACATTCACTTATGCTTAAATCCCTTTTTGGAGATTGGTGTAAATCCACTTCTTCCATCCCCAGCTATGGTTTAAATAGTAAGATCAGAAAATCATCTCAAATGTTAATGTTTATTTGCTACAAAAACAAACTCTTACAATACAAAAATGGTTAACATTTAAATAAGAGGCTCATCCCTTGTTCCCTGTTTAGGATGTGGTTTCCGGCTTTTCTCTTTTCCAATCTTCTCACTTTGGTTTCTTTTCTTTTTTTTTTTTCAATTGGAGTAGATAGATCTATCTATCGCCCGGTTCACACTCCACCCACATCTATTGAACAGGTTAAGAGGCTCATCCCTTGTTCCCTGTTTAGGATGTGGTTTCCGGCTTTCTCTTTTTCAATCTTTTCACTATTACATAGCCCCCTGCACATCAGTGGCGTGACTGCCTTGCTCGGGGTGATATGATTTAAAAAAAAAAATAGTAAAGCTTAATACATTTTGCGAGTGTGAACCCTTTTTTATTTTTATTTTTTTCCTTTTAGAGCAACTGGTTCATTATGTTTTATTTTAAAAGGACATAATTCTGAATTACATTAAATAATCTTCAGCATCGAAAAAGTATATATAATAATTGAATAATAATTGAATTCAATATAATTAAAAAAGGCCAGATTTGGTTTAATTAAATATTTAATGACATCAAACAAATAATAAAATAATCAACAAATAAAAGCAATATATTAATAGTAAAATCAATATATTAATATATTAAACGTAAAAGTGTAATATAGCTTAATAATATCGTATAAAGAATAAAATACTTAATTCTACTAAGTTTCATAAAAATAATAATGGAATATTATTAAGCTATTACTTATATGAGGTTAAAGATAATCTATTTTTAAACAGAAATACTAATCTTTTTATTATTACACTATTGGTGTTCTGTATTTCTTTTTTGAAAATGTTTTTAGTGCGCTTTTGAAGAAACAAGTTAGACTAGACTATCGTAGTTGTTAACCTCTGGCTAAAATGCGTAAATAAACGTGATTTTCATTATGTTTTAAGCAAAAAGCAAACGCTACCTTTACAAATCCAGTTAATTAATTCTTAAATTTACTAAGTGACTTTGAAACATATCTCAAGAACAAATTTTGGATTTTTAAGAGACGTTTAAATTTATTGTTTATATTTTTCTTCTATAGTAGCGGTTCAATGAGTCCATGGGTGGCAAGTGAACATACCAATTAAAATTGCCTAAAAATTGTTTATATGCTTATTCTTTTTCTTTTAAAGCGTTAGACTATTATCTTTCAAATAAAACTAAAATTTGAATTATTAGAATTATCTGAAATGTGTTTTTCGGGATTTTTTAGAAATTCGTAGAGGTACATGAAAGCAGCTAGAATGTTAAATTTATTAGCACATTATTGTTTTTTCACACTGAATGTATACACATGTAGTGGGACCAAGCAAAAAGACATGAGATGGGATGATGGTTAATTAGTTCTCCAAGAAGGAAGACAATTTATATTTAATCCCAAAATTATAACGCTTCATTAATCTTTTATTAATTTTAGTACTATATATAAGTTTGCATGAATTTGTGTGTGTGTGTATATTTGTGAGTGATTAAAAACGACGCATTATATAAGACTATAGAGAGATTGAACCTGTCTGTCTTGAACTCGGATTGTTCAGCCTCAAAACAATAGCATATAATAGTATTTTTCTAGAATGTGAATGCTGGTGTTTAAAAAATGATAACTAAAGAGTTGATAGTTGTGTCATAAATAATCTTCTATTCATTGTAAAAAGGATTCATTGTGTCAAAAATATTTTATTGGATATTTGAAATACGAATTTAAGTAAACAACTCACTGAACATTTTCCCACGAGATTTAGGATTTACTTGAATGCTGATATCTTGCAAGAGACAGATTGAAAGGAGATATAAATATGGGTCGGTTGATCGAGAGATACGCCTGGGTCCGTAAAACTAACAAATATTATGTTGATCTGAAACTAATATTGCATTTAAGAAAACTATTACGAAACGAAAATTATTTCTTAAACAACGGAACCATGATTTAATTTAACAGTTATTCTATCAGACTGTGTATAGTTTACAGATAATGATTTGAATTGTCATAATTGCATGCTGTATAGATTTCATAAAACATTAATGCAACACAGTCAATGAAGAGTATCTACCGCCCCAGAGCGAATGATTTTAACAATTATCTAAGCTATATAGAACAAAGAATAAGCTTTGCGATGTAAGTTTATTGCTAGGGAAGGCAATAATAATTATCAAGAACTCTTTTTTTTCTATTTCCAAATAAATGAATAAATTTAAAAAGAGAAAAAATAAAATAAATGTACATTCAGTTTGCATATAGAAAGTTATAATCAAAGTATTTTGTAATTCTGTAAATAAGCGTAGAAGAATTAATGATTTCATTTACAGCCCCGTAAAAATATAATTTACTGCTTATGCTCACTAGGAATACATGCATTTGTATTGCTGACAATTGTTAAGTTAAAATAAGGAAATTGAAATTGATGCAAACATATTATTTATAACATCTATACAAGAGAAACAGTTTTAACTATACAAGTGTATGATGAAATGTTCTTGGTCAAAACAAAATTTTGTTTTGTCTTTGGTCAAATTTTGGAAAGTGAGTCGGACAACGAAGATATTTCAGTTTCCCTTCGAGGCAAACTACGTACTGTTTAAAAGATTTGTTGAAAAACTTTGTTACAGAACAAATACTCAAATCTTCTTAAATTAGTATTTTGTATAGAACTGTAGCCATACGAGTAATACTACTAATGAGGGATTTACAGTTGGCAATTGTTATTATTATTATTATTATTATTATTATTATTATTATTATGTTGTCATTTTTCTTCATATTTGCAGAAAATAACATCAATGACTACCGTAAAATTAAAATCAACATTCCTAAAATTAAATTACAAAGAATATTTCCAACATTTGTAAGATTTGTGTCCACCTGTCATTTTCTTAAATTTTTTTCACGGATAGTCTCCATAGGACAGCAATAAAATTGTAAATAGCTAATCAGTATTTTGTGAACCGGCACTCGGCCGAATAGTCATTGATGGCTTTGATTCAGTAGCTGGTCTTCAAGTTGACTATTACAACGGTGTTCTTCCCCGTCAACGCTGTGAATTTTGATCTCAAGGAAGTCACACTGAAATTTTGTTTAGCTGTCTCTTCAAGTTGAGCCAGACTGGGTGTGTGTGTGCATATTTGAGTTAATGAAAACGGCACTAAAAATAAATTGAATGACGCCTGAATAAGTTCCGGAAAATAGGGGATTGGCCATTGTTATATTCTATCTCTACTTAGCTGACATCGGAGCGGAAGTTTTGTCCAAGAGAAGCATTTATCTTAACATTAATTTGAGTTTTTGGTTGGTAATGTCAGTTCACTCCAATTGGAGTTTTCAAGTTTGTGACGATTCAAAAATGTCTTTGTTCACTTCTCACTGAAGCTTTACAGAAACTGCCGAAGGTTGGTCTTTGTGTGTAGTGGGCAGTAGCAGTGATGGTAATTTGTCTTTTCTGCCTCAGCTTGACACAACTACTCTCCATATCTGCAAAATCTCTTTCTTGTCTGACTTTAATTCTTTTCGGTCGGTCGGGGGCAGGCTTCTCTACAGTTGGCACCCAACGGCGTGGCAAATATCTCGGTCTCTGTACATTTTCAGTTAAGTCAGCTACGGTGAGCGCCCAGTGTCTTGGCACCTTACCTTCGTCGTTACATCTCTGGGCCGAGAGCCAATTGGAATCTTTTTTTTTTTTTTGACTCTGTCGGACTCTGCCTGTGGCCCCCTTGGAGCCCTGTATTTATGCTTATCCCAAATTCACTGGTGGAAGTATGAAGAACATGCAAATCTAATCTCTGGCCAATTAAATCACTTTCGCCCACGACTTTGGGTGGAGCCACCTTTCTTTCTGTTCTTTTCCTTTAATAACTCATTTCTTTTCTGCTTTCTCTTTTTGATGCTGAAAAAAAAAATCTAGCTTTTATGTTTAATAAATCTTTTCCAACTAAATTTTACATTTCATTTTATTCTCATGGAATTTAATCTTTTGCACTTATTCTACTGCACTTGTTCTTTTGCACTTGTTCTACTGAACAGGTGAAGAAGCTCATCCCTTGTTTCCTGTTTAGGATGCGGTTTCCAGTTTTCTCTTTTCTAATCTTCTCACTTGGTTTTTCTTTTTTCAGTTGGAGTAGATAGACTAAACTATCGCCCCGTTCACACTCCACCCTCATCTATTGAACAGGTGAAGAGGCTCATCCTTTGTTTCCTGTTTAGGATGTGGTTTCCGGTTTTCTCTTTTCTAATCTTCTCACTTTGTCTTTTTTTAATTGGAGTAGATAGACTAAACTATCGCCCGGTTCACACCACTCCACCTACATCTATTGAACAGGTGAAGAGGCTCATCCTTTGTTTCCTGTTTAGGATGTGGTTTCCGGTTTTCTCTTTTCGAATCTCACTTTGTTTTTGTTTTTTTTCAATTGGAGTAGATAGACTAAACTATCGCCCGGTTCACACTCCACCCACATCTATTGAACAGGTGAAGAGGCTCATCCCTTGTTTCCTGTTTAGGATGCGGTTTTCGGTTTTCTCTTTTCCAATCTCTTCACTCTTATGTAGCCCCCTGCACATCAGTGGCGTTACTGCCTTGCTCGGGGTGATATGATTAAAAAAAAATTCGATTTCTGCTATGGTCGCACTACCAACCAAGTCTGCGGGAAGACCTAACGCAGGTCGTGGGTGTGTTGTTATGGCTCCATTAAATTTTTATATGTTCCCTATCATCCCTAGCGTTACATAGACAAAGTTCTCCTTAGTGTGTGGGCTGTACTTAACAAGACAATTTTTTGTATATCTATCAAGCTGGGGTTTCCAGAGATTCTTTCAGTGTGTTGTTTTGTTCCATTTTTTTATCATTCCAAGTGCACCTACTATCACTGGCACGATTCTTGTTTTCAATTTCCACTTTTTTTTCTATTTCAATTTCCAGGTTTTTATATTTTGACTGTTTTTCGAATTCCTTTGTTGCTATGTTACAATCCGCTGAACAAGCAATATCAATTAATAGACAATTTTTTCCCTGGTTTTTAACAATAATGTCCGGCCTATTTGCTTCAATTTTTCTGTCTGTATAGATGGTGTAATCCAATAGAATGGTGACATCTATTTCTGTAACCGGTGTAGGGTGATGTTCATACCAGTGTTTGTTTACATATTTTCCATAGTGTTTGCACATTGTCTAATGTAAATATTGCCCCACTCTATCGTGACGATTGTTATATTCATTTGGGGTAAGTATAGAACAAGCTGAGATTAGATGGTCTATTGTTTCTTGGTATTTATCACAGAACCTGCATTTTGGATCAACATTATTATGTGTAATATTTGCTTGAAAGTTCCTAGTGAAAAGACTTTGGTTTTGCGCTGCAAGGCTAAAGCCTTCAGTCTCAGACTTTAATCCAGATTCACGTAACCATCGACGAGTATTAACTTAATCAACATCGGATTTATTGGCACGTTCTGGATAATGGCCATGCAGAGGTTTGTTGTTTCATCTGTTCAAGAGCTTTATCCTTGGCATTCATTTTCATATTTTTTGCCTCAATAGTTGGTTCTTGGCTTCTGTTTAGCTTTTCTACAGAATCTACTAAATGTAAATCTTGTTTGTATTTACTGCCTTCTTTTATCATTGAATATTTTTTCTTTCTGTTTTCATATTGTTTGACTAATTGTATCATTCAGTCCTTTGTTGTTTTTATGTATGTTAGTAAGTCAATAGTTGTCTTGTATGACAACTCTAGCTGAATAAACCCTCTTCCACCTTCTTTACGGGATATGCATAGACGGTCTACATCAGTCTTTGGATGATGCATCTTATTGTTTTAGAATCCATTCGCCTGAAGTTGTTTAGAGTCTAGTTTAAGATATTGAAACTATATTAGACAACTGGGATGGCATAATTCTGACAACTGGGATTGCCATAATTCTGTTCTGAGAATTCAATTCAGTTTTTAATATCAGTTGTAGCCTTCTATGGTACTCTTTACGCACTATTTCTTTTATTTTTTATGGTAAATTCTTTCACTCTCATTTACATCTAGGTATTTATAAGCTTCTTTTGGCTCTAAATCTTTTATTGTTACAGCAGGGTCTAAGCTAATTGAGGATGTTTGTTGTAGCGATTCTCGTACAACTGTTGCTTTAGCACATTTATTTAAATTGAATTTCATTCCAGTATCTTCAGTGAAGCATTTTACAGTTTGAAGAAGACCTTCCAGCTCATTATCATTCTTAGAATACAACTTTAAGTCATCCATGTGAAATAGATGGCTTATTTTCTTTTGATATATTTTATAACCACATTCTGTCTTGTTAGGTTGACTGCAATTAATAATGCAATTAATGATGTGCAAAATAGTAAGGGAGACAAAGAGTCATCTTGAATATACCTCTTTTGATGTTTATTGTACCAGACTTATAGGTTCCATTTATATAATTGAGGTAAAGGGTTGTTTTCCATATCGACATACATTGTTTGATGAAATTGATGATGACGGCTGATATCTTATATATATTTAAAGTCTTTAAAATCCAGGAATGGGGTACACTGTCGAATGCCTTACGATAATCTGTGAAACTATCTCACACGGTGATACTTTCCCTTCTCCCGCGGGGATACTTTCCTTTGGTTGGTTTAAAACAACGGAGAGAGAAATTGATATTGGTGATATGTTTTATTGCGTCACACGATGTGAGCTTAGGAAAAAAGCTTTTAGTACCATCCAGTGCTAGTGCTTCTAAAAACACGGGAGCATAAAATAAAGTTATTTTGGCTAAATATACATTTCTCGTCTTTCATGATTTTCGCCTCTTTTCATGTTCAATATAAATTTCCCTTAGATTTGAAATGTTGATTCCGCTAATATGAAAACGCGTAGACAAAACAAGTCTCAGAGTGATTTGATAAGGTCACCCGAAGGCCAAGGCCACTGTTGAATACAACAGTCCGAAATGACCCGAGCTGGATTCGGTTTGGTGTGAGTTGGCATGATCTCATTGGTCGAGCTAAGACATCCGCAAATCGAATGGGCGGAGACCGATTTTCATTGGTCGAAGGCTGTGAGCTGGCCGGATCCCCAGAGAGGATCGAAATTGGTTATAAAAAATAGGTGCTCGACACGAAAGATTCAGAGTTTGTGAGTTGGGTGACAGTTTTTGAGTTGGAGAGTTTTGTCAGTTGGGTTTTTGAGTTAGAGCTGCTATCTGTCGAAATGTAGCGACTGGGGAAAAATGGCCCCAGCCGGGGAGACATGACCCACGGTTGGTCGCCCACCATAGAACTTATGGCTAAAGAGTTAATTTCAAATGAAGCCTGCCGCAAATTAACTCAAAGAAGTTGATTTGGAAAAATGCGCCATCGACATGAATCCTGAAAGAACGATATTGTTATTTTTTTTAATCATGGGAGAATCGAAAATTCTGATTCTTCGTTCGCTCCGTTAAGAACCCTAAAGAACTTTACTGTTTTAGAAGTACATTTCAACGCTAACGAAACTTAGATTAAACATTTCATTTAACCATTGGAAGCTATGATGCATTTGGCGAACTTTTTCTCTCCGTTGTAAAAATCATTTTCGACGATTGTACAGTGGAACCTTGAGATACGAATGCCCCAACATACGATTTGTTTGAGACACGACGAAAATTTTTGTTAGATTTACGCCTTGAGATACGACGAATACTTTGAGATACGACGACCGACATTTCAAAAAATCAAAAATCGCGGAACGCCATCGGTAGATGGCAGTGTGTTCGTTCGGCTAGCCGAGCATTCATTCGTTTGTTCGTTCGGCCAGCCCAGGGGTCGGCAAAGTTATCGATATTGACCCCTGGGGGTCGATGGTGCTATCCAAGGGGTCGATAACTGTCTAGGTTTCGAAAGGGGTCGATAGAATCCTCAAACGATTTTTCAATCATAAAAGTATTCATAAAAAAAGGATCACCTTTACTTTTGATTTTCTAATCGCTCGCAGTATTTTTATTTTGCCTACATGTATGATTCTGTAACTGTTCACAGTGGCATCAATCCTCCTCGTTGTCATATGTAGAGACCCCAATTTCCGCGATGAATCGCGGACTGAATCGCGGAATTGTTTTGAAACGGAATCCCGTTTTTTATGTAATCATTTTCCATTTAAATTAACCATTTCCTTTTTTTTTTAACATAAATACTTAAAAACTGTCTTTTGTGTTTTTGTAAATATTCTTATAAATAAATAAAACATGACCTTGTTATGTTTTAAAATTTCATTCCTCATAAATATTTCTAATTATTTTTCCTTTTAAGACCTAAAAGAAGTATTTTAAAGTTCAGTTTCTGCACTCATACAAAACATCCTAGATTATTAAAAAAACGTTAAGAAATTGTAACAAAGCAGATCAAAGTCAGTTAGAACCCCTCCCCACCAATACACTGTCTCTGTCTCACTGATTAAGCGAAGTGGGATTTATAGACAATAGTTTTAACTTAAAAAGAATGAAAGAAGGAAAAAGAGCAAGATCAGAGAGATACATTTTTAACAATTTGTTTCTTTGGTTTCATTTTATAACTTGTTACTTTTTATGAAATGCTACATTTCTTTTATACAATTTCCTCCAGCCAGTTCGTTTGTCGGCGTGTCTTACAGTGAACATACTGATGCTGTGAGTTTGCGAACATTTATTAACTTTTATTGTGTGAATCATGGGTCCTAAACCTAAGGACACGGAGTGGAATAAGAAAAAGCTAAAGAAAATGAACTCAATGGAAATTAAGCATGAGGTAAAATGGAAGCATGAACGTGGTGTGAGAATCGCTGACTTGGCCACTGAATATGGTCGAAATGCTTCGAATTAAAAGCTTAAAAACTAATTTGCGTTTATCTTGGCCTTTCTAACCTCGCGTGTGCTTGGTAACCTAGCTTCTCTCCCTCACCCCCATGTTTATCTTGCCCATAGTAACCACGGTGCTTGTGGTAGCCTAGCTTCTCTCCCTCCCCCCATGTTTATCTTGCCCATAGTAACCACGTTGCTTGTGGTAGCCTAGCTTCTCTCCCTCCCCCCAAGTTTATCTTGCCCATAGTAACCACGTTGCTTCTGGTAACCTTGCTTCTCTCCCTCCACCCATGTTTATCTTGCACATAGTAACCACGTTGCTTTCCTTCGGTGACAGCTTCTCTCCCTCCTCCCATGTTCATCTTGCCTGTGTGCGTGCACGTGTGCTTGCTTCTCTCTCCCTCCCCCCATGTTTATCTTGCCTGTGTCGTTGCTTGTGGTAGCTGTCTCTCCCTTCCCATTCATCTTGCCCATATTAACACGTTGCTTGTGGCGCTTCGCTCTCTCCTTCCCCCATTGTTTGTCTTCTTTCTGTCTTCGTTGTGTGTGTCTCGCTTCTCTCGCTACATATTTATCTTGCCCACCAGTAACCACGTTGTGGCCAGGCCTTGCTTCTCTCCCCTTCCCCATGTTTATCTTGCCATTAGTAACCACGTTTGCTAATTGGTAAGCCTTGCTTCTCTCCTTCCCCATGTTTATCTTGCCCACTGTATTTGTAAATTTGCTTGACAGTGAGCCTGACTTCCTCTCCCACCTCCCATGTTCATCTTGCCCTGCTTAACCACGTTGCTCCTTGGTAGCCTTCTCTCCTTCCCCCATGTTTATCTTTGCCATAGTAATCATGTTGCTTATGGTAGCCTAGCTTCTCTCCTCTCCCCATGTTTATCTTGCCAATAGTAACCACATTCTTGTGTTCTTATGTCTCCTCCCCGCATATTTATACATGCAATAATATGCGGTACTTGGTATTCTCCATGTTTATCTTCACTGTAAACAACCACGTTCAACATGGTAGCCTTGCTTCTCTCCCTTCTATCCATTGTCTTTTCACTGTGTCCATTGTATGGTGTCTGCTTCTCTCCTTCCCTGTTTATCTTACCATTAGTAACACGTTGTCGTGCAGGCGCGCCTTCTCTCCCTTCCCCCATGTATTTATCTGTACCCACCAAGTAACCACGTTGCTTGTAGTCGCCTAGCTTCTCTCCCTCCCCCTCCATGGTATACCCATATTAACCACACGTTGCTTGGTAGCCTTCTTCTCTCCCTTCCCCCATTGTCTTTCTTTCCTGAAATCATATTTAACCTTAGTCGCCTAGCTTCTCTCCCTCCCCCCCGTGTTTATCTTCTTTCTTGCTTGCTTGTCGTGCTCCCTCCCTCCCCCCCCCCCCCCCCCTTCGGCGTGCTTTCGTTGTGTGTGTGTCCCCCCCCCCCCGCGTTTTATCTTCTTTCTGTCTCCCCCCCCCCCCCCCCGGCGCGCGCCTCTCCTTCCCCCATGTTTATCTTGCCTGTGCTCCCCGTTGCTTGTGTGTGCTTATTCTCTCCCCTTCCCCATGTTTATCTTGCCATGGTAACCACGTTACTGGTGGTGACCTTACTTCTCTCCCTTCCCCATGTTTATCTTGCCTGGTAACCACCGTTGCTTGTGGTAGCCTAGCTTCTCTCATCATGTTCATCTTGCCTGTCAACCACGTTGTATGTGTGTAGCTATCTCCCTTCCCCCCATGTTACCCATCTTCACCCATAGTAATCATGTTGTATGGTAGCTATTCCTCTCCTCCCCCCATGTTTATGCTTTTCACATAAGTAACCACGTTATACGTGTACTAACTACTCTCCCTCCCCCCATGTTTATACTTTCCAATAGTAACCACGTTGCTTGTGGTGGCCTGGCTTCTCTCCTTCCCCCATGTTTATCATAGTAACCACGTTGCTTGTGGTAGCCTATTCTCTCCTTCCCCCATGTTTATCTTGTACATAGTAACACGTGCTTGTGGTGATAGCCTAGCTTCCTCTCCCTCCTCCCATGTTTATCTTGCCATTAGTAACCACGTTGTAGCCCACATGGTAGCTAAGCTTCTCTCCCTCCTCCGTATTTCATCTTGCCCTCGCTAACCACGTTGCTTGTGGTAGCCTTGCTTCTCTCCCTTCCCCAATATTTATGCCTTATAGTAATCATGTTGTATGGTATTAACCTTCTCTCCCTCCCCCCATGTTTATCTTGCCAATATTAACCACGCTGCTTGTGGTAGCCTTGCTTCTCTCCCTCCCCCCATGTTTATCTTGCCAATAGTAACCACGTTGCTTGTGGTAGCCTAGCTTCTCCCCCCCCATGTTTATCTTGCACATAGTAACCACGTTGCTTGTGGTAGCCTAGCTTCTCTCCCTCCTCCCATGTTCATCTTGCCCATAGTAACCACGTTGCTTGTGGTAGCCATGTTTCTCTCCCTCCCCCTCCTGGCATGCATCCCGTTCGCTATTAGCGCTCGCTCAACTGATGGGTACAACTCAACATTTCATTGTTTTTATTAACATTTATTATTGTAATAATATATACATATTGGTGTTTTTACTCTCTAATTACTATACGGAATATGATTTTGGTTATATATAAGATAATTTTAAGTATAATTTTAAGATATTTGGGGTAAATTCCTTACCCTTGGAACGGATTAATTCGCTTTCTTTTAATCTTTTAATTTAAGTGTTAATTATTGCTTTGAGATATAATTTTTTTTTTAAATAGGACGGCGGTCATGGAACGAATTAAATTCGTATCTCAAGGTTCCACTGTATATCATTTTCGACAACTGTATTCTTAGGAAAAGACAGACATTGTTTTGTTTTTTTTTTCTTTATATAAAGACATTCTACGTTGCTCTCCAGGCGTATTCGTCTTGTTCATTTATTTTATTAATTTTTTTTTTTTTTTTTTTTTTGTGCCGTGTTTATTTTTTTTCAAACCACAAGTGTAAACTAGTGTCCGGACCGGCTAAAAGGGACGACTATTAAAATTGCACGTCGAGACTTCTGGGATCTGATCACAACGTGGGACAATGGTCTGTTGTTGCAAAAGACGTCCTGTAACCCAGCTTTTGTGGCGACATCATTGGACGAGATCGTCCCGACCAGCGACAGCGACCAACCCAACCGTACGACCGGGTGGCAGTGTCACAACTGGGATTGTCACGACCGTCAGAGAGGACGAGCGTCACATTAGACAGACGGCCAACCAGACTGAGGCGTCACATCTGGTGCCGTTTCGACCAAGATATGGCCTGAGGGCAGCCGTCCGCACTACGGTAGTATCACAAATCTATCCAGGCAGATTTTTCTCTTTTATTATTTCTCTTTTAATATTACTATTATTATTATTATTATTATTATTGTTTATAGAAATCTGTCATCTTTTTATCACGAAATTATTTGTCCTTGAAAAATTATAGATAGATAGATAGATAGATAGATAGATAGATAGATAGTGGGGAGGAAGAGTTTGGTAATTGTAATAAGAAGTTTTTTACTTTTCTAAATCCTTGAGGAAGGGCAGAGGAGAGTCCACAAGTAAAGTGATATTGCCTAACCGGATAAAGTTTCTTTGTTTTTGAAAAGCGAATTCCATCCGCAGTTTATTAAGATCAATTCATTTTTGTTAAACTGCAGGAATTTAGATTTGGAAGATTTTCTAATTCTCACCCGGCAAATAGGAAGCTTGTAATTCTAGCAAAACCTCTTAACCAAATAAATCATTTCTATATTCTAGTCTTTCTGTCTTCCGACTTTAATCCACGCTATATTATTTATTTTCCAATAGTAATACTCTAAGCCGTTTTGAATTGAAATTCTGAGAAATAATATTTTTATGATTAACTACTATCTTTTCTTCAGCTTTTTCAGTTTTGGTTTTCTTGAAAGAAAGTTAAATTATTTGCATTTCTTCAGGCGCAATCAGTTTTTGATGATAACTACACTGACTTCTATAAAGGAGAAAAGATATGCGGTAAGTAATTTGACCCACAACATTAAGAATAATGAATTGAGAAAAGCGTTCATCTACCTCGTCATTTTTAACTTTCAATTACACATTATCATTAATTTTTTTTTTAATCATTTCACCCCGAGCAAGGCGGAAATGCCACTGATGTGCAGGGGGCTACAAAACTGTAAAAAGATTAATTAGAAAAGAGTGAGAAGTACAAACTAGTTAGAAAGGAGCAATAGAAAGCTGAGAAAGCAGGTGCGATGACAGATGCATAGGTGGAGAGAAGGGAAGGTTATACGGGGGTGGGGAGAGAGCTAGAGTCAGTGGTTAGTAGATGAGTATTGACTCTGCATTTAAACTTCTGGAGGTTGTAGCCGTCAGGAAAGCAAGAATACGGGAGCGAGTTTCACAGGCGGGAAGTGCGAGAGAAGAAGCTGCAGGAGAAGAATTGTCGTCTGCATTTGGCTAACCTGACTGTGAATGGGTGGGACCCAGTTGCCAGTCTGGTTGCACGATTAAACACCTGTTGAGGAGGCACCAGTGACTTAAGTTCGTCCGAGCAGAAGCCATGAAAGTATTTATAGAACTGACAAAGGGAGGCCACATTTCGACGGTGGGGAAGTGGCTGCAGTCGAGCCGCCAGATCAGCACCTATCACATTACAAACTCTCCTTTGGAGCCTGTCAAGAACACTGAGGAGAAATGGCAGCAGTACTCCATGCACGGACGGATGGTTGATTTGTATATATGCAGGATGGATTCAGGCGGAAAAAACATCCTGGATCGACATAATGACCCAACCTTCTTATCAGTAGATTTTGCTATGGATTCAATATAGTGGTTCCATTTCAGGTCTGAGGACAGGGTAAGTCCGTGGAGGCGTAGTGTATTGCTCTCCGGAAGAATCTCTTGGTCCATGCTTATGGGAGGCAGGAGAGGTTGCCTGTAATGGTTGACAGACAACAGCTTGGTCTTAGACGAACTGAAGTTGATAAGCCACTTCTTGCCCCAGTTCACCACAGAGTGCAGATCCCGTTCAAGGTCAGCAGCGAGATTATGTCTGTCCGCCACAACAGGTTTCTTACTGGTGCGGGAGTATATTGTAGTGTCATCTGCATAGATGCCTACTTGGGACTTGATCTCATCTGGCAGGTCATTGATGAAAATAAGGAAGAGCGTCGGGCCCAGGATAGAGCCCTGTGGGACACCAGCATTCGTGCTGTAGAATGAAGAGGCACGCCCATTCAAAACGACCTTCATTTTGCGGTTATTTAGAAAAGATTGGATTAGGTCAAGCAGGCGACCGGTAATACCGTAACCCCGTAGTTTGTATAGGAGGCCAGAGTGCCAAACCCTGTCGAAAGCCTTGGAGATGTCCAGAACAACCGCGCGAGCCTCGTCAGACTCATCAAGGGCCTGTAGCATGTACTCCGTTACGGTTGTTAGCAGGTCGGCCGTGGATCTGGCAAAGCGGAAGCCATATTGCCTGTCAGAGAAGAGTTTGTGGGCAGTGAGATGATGAACTATTTCAGCATTGATTATGGCCTCGAATACTTTCCCGAATATCGGTAGAAGACTGATAGGGCGATAGTTGGATGGGTCCGAGGTTTCACCACAATTCTTAAATACAGGAACGACTGAAGAGAACTTCCAGCATGCAGGAAAGCAGGAAGCAGAAAGGCAGTAGTTAAATAGTTTAGAGAGTACAGGGGAAAGTTCAGGAGCACACCTCTTAAGGACTATCACCGGGATTCCATCGTCTCCACACACCTTATGGGGGTCGAGTTTTGAAATTATTCGAGATACTACTGTCGGGGTAATATATACGTCGTGCAGTTTGGCCTCAGTTCTAATAGGGAAGTCGGGTGGGTGTACTCCGGACGAATCAAATGTGGAATTGGATGAGAATCTGCGGGCAAAGCACTCAGATTTTTTCCGCAGATGACATGAGAACCTCAAATTCATGGATTAAAGGAGGTATTGAGGATTTCCTATTGTTGAGCACTCGTTTGCAAATCCTCCAATAGTTCTTGAAGCCGAACTTGCGGTCAGCTATGCGCTGTTGCATTCTCTCAGCAAACAAACGTTTGGCGTTATTTAGGGTCCTCTTGAACTCATTGTGAGCAGATATGAACAGGCGCATATTGTGATCAGATGACTGTCTCCGGAATAGACGGAAGTAATGGTTCCTATGGGCAGTGGCGGCTTAGCAGGCCGGAGAGAACCACGCAGAGGAATGAGGTTTTAAGCAATACTTTCTGGTGGCATCAATGCCAGCTTTCACCCATGACGAGACCTCAGAGGCACAATCATCAACTGATAGGTCGAACACTTTTCCCCAAGGGACGTCGCAGAGGAAATCGCGAAAGGCATCCCAGTCAGCTTTTTGGTAGAGGTAGGAGGTCCTATAGGTAGGGGGCTCCTGGGGGTAGTGAGATTGGAAAGAAATTGAAAAGAAATACTGAGAGAATAAGATTTATAAACAAAATATTGCATTCAAACATTCCCTTTCATGGTGTGCATATTTCAGTAAGAGAAATGCGTACACAAATAAAGATTTGAGTTATTTTGATGAAAATTGTTGAAACTAATTTATATATATTAGCATAAGCGACAAAATGCTTGTAAATGGCACAGTATATGTATTCAGTTGCATAAACCTTAAAAGTCGAGATATGACTCGCAGTATAAGATGGCTTATAGCAATACTACTAATATTACTACTACTAGCAGGAGCAAAAGCATTACAGTTGCAGCAACCATTCCCACGATTATAATCGGTGACTAAAATGTCATTTTTATTTTCGACGTTCTCCATGAACAAAACCGCAGTTTCAGGTTGCGTTCTTTTCCTCAAATTCATGAACGAAATTTAGAAGAAAATTAAAACCTTTTTGTTTCAAGGCTATTAATTAAAACTGCATTTCTTTCTATTTAAATCAGCATCATTAATCAGGTAAACTATTAAGAAATTAATCAGTTGAATTTTCTCTCATTTTTAGAATTTAACAAAATAAAAAAACATTTCTGAACTTAAAAATGCAAGAAATGTGATTTTCAAAACGTGAAATTTTTCCTCTAGACTCGTTCAACTATTGAGCCTCATTATCTTTTATGATATGCAATCATCTTTTACTGTAGATATGAAACTATTCATTTTTTTAACTTTAAAGAAAACAAATACATTTTTAGAAACGAAAGATTTAAAACAAATAATGGCAACATTTTTGCAATGCCTTCAGCGAATATCGCATCTAGTAAACGTTAGGTGTGAGTCTTTCCTAAATTCATAGGAAAGAATCGGTTATTACTCAATTTCGCTGCGTGCTGTTAGGGGCCGAAGTGACACGCTTCAGCGATAATGTCTCACTTCGATTCATAATATTTGCGTAAGTGAATGTAATTAACCCGACTGAAAGTCAAACTTGTCTTTCCGATTTCTCATGCCATTTTCAATTTCGTCACTTGCACATACAACTTTACAGCACTTGGTGTTTTCAAGCGCTTCACCCATATAGCTACTTATCAGGCTCAACATTACTTAACTTTGGATGAGAATCTGTATTTCAACGTGATATGACCGTTAGCTTGATTCTATATGTAAAGAGAATTTAATCTATCTTGTAAGATTAACTTATCATAATCGAACGGGAAACGGTTTCATTACAGGCTAGAAAATAGTTTTAGGAGTCTTTGTTAATTTATTAAAATCTTGTTGCACGTAGTAACGAACAGTAGATGTTCACATCGATAGTTCATAGAATAATTTTGAGATAGACTGTCACAAAACTAAATCTTACAAAAATCATAGTAAACTCGAACAAAAGTTTCCTGTTCTTGCTCTGTAAACAGACAAATCAAAATCTGTATTCAAAGTAAGAACAGGTTGATTTTTAAATTATTGTAAGATGTAAAAAAGAAAAACTGTATATCCTAAAAAGTTGGAAACATAACTCTTATGACCATGAAACATGACACCTGTTTTCTACGTCTAATGGTGAAGTATCCGAGTCTATATGTAATTGATGTCATGGCGTCAGTGATTGTAATTATTGGTCAACAATTATGATTGAATGCAGTGTACATTATACAGTGTATTGACTTCTAGATTGAACGAAACAAATGTTGATTTGGGATATGATTTGATGTTGTTTTCAAATTATTATGGACGTTAACTTCATGTCTGTATTTCTGTTGTTGAATAAAATGTGGACGCCCGAACTTTTCTCTCTCAACTATTTACATATTTCTAGTATATCATTGCTAATAATTTCCCCTTAAAAAAAAACAACCTTCATATTTGTTTCAGAAGATTTAACCATTATTTTGGTGGAAAAAAGCAAGTTAATGATCAATTACAATGACCTGCCTTACACTCATTGTTAATAAGATGGAACAATTCCAATTTTGAAATTAGCATATTATCATGACCTTAACTTTTGTTCTTTCTTTGATTCAATAGTTTTGCATGGCCTGTTTCAGCGTTAAGCTGCCTACAGCGGTCAATCTTGTTACACTTGCTGTATAATAAGATTCATCGGAATCACAATTACTACGGAAATACAATTACTTATTTTCCAGTCCTCAAGATCAACAGACACTACTACTCAAAACGCACTGCTCAAAACTTTTTCATGTCAATGTATGACTCAGATATTCGAAGGTGTATCAAAACAGTAAACTCTAATATGATATAAGAAGACTGAAAATAATATTAGAAACAAAGAAAATAGTGTTCGACAACTATGTGAAATCAGAGTATTTTGAATTACTTTTTTATGGAGATGAGACAGCTTAGAGGTGATTCTACTAACGAATGTTATGAACGATATTATAGAACATATGAGAAATGAGCAAGATTTAAGGAGAATTAAAAAGAACGATTTGACAGCAATCAAAAACAGGTAAATTTTTTGGGAAAAGTATGTTCGTTGTGATGCAATGGAACAAGAAATCGAGAACTCGGAGAGCCGAGTTCGAATTCCAGTTGAATTCTTTGCATTCACTTACGCGAAAATACCCTTGGGGAAGGTATTAATTCGCCTCTTCTCTCCAGTTATGGGCTAAATAACAAGACAGATTGGGTTCGATACCCTGGTCAGTAACCAGTTTACCGCAGAAAGTAATGGCAACCTATGCTGGAAAATCTTCTACAGTCAGTCATGTTTCGAAAGTGATATGATTGCGCAAGCGTGTATCACGTATGGCACCTAACTGAATAAAGAAAATAATAAAAATAACGAATCAACTATTATTTACTTAGTTTACACAAAATAATATTTGTTATTATTAGTTATATTGAACAAAAATATACAAACTGGAACACGGGTTAGTCAATTCAGGAATACTAGGAATACTATTAGTAGAAACAGTATATACAGTCTTGTAGTGAAGTATGTCCGGGTAATGAGTCTATATTCTTACTGACCAACTGACTCCTTACTAATTCCCTTCGACAACCACTCAAACCCTGCCGTACTCTGTATAAGCAGAATTATATGTACACATCAGGAGAGTTCATTCTTATGTGCTAAAAGGGGTGCTGCCCAACACTTTTCTTTGTTTTTAAATGAACAGAAGACTCAGACAGACAAAGAGGGACAAATATTTACTGATCCTGGCGTTCCCTAAGGGGCATGATATATATATATATATATATATATATATATATATATATATATATATATATATAACAAATATACAAAGAAAGGAGAGAGTATTAAGAATAGAAGTGAAATTAATATGAAATAAAATGACTGACAAATGAAAGAAAAGAACATAGAAAATCAAACTATCTATAGGTAGATAAAAAGAAAGAAAACAGACTAAAAACGAAGGAAACTTTGTCAAATGATTAGAGTATGACAAAAAAACATACAAGCAAAAATAATAATGTGAATGAGAGAATGCTGTGAGTGGCAGAATTACGAAGTGAAAGACAAATCTTATGCTTCTTGTCTCTATATATCAACAGATTAATAGTTGAAAGTGAACTTCTGATTTGTTTATTTAAAGCAGAATTCTTCTGATGATACTGGCTATGCAGTTGTTTCCATGGCAACAAAAATCGTTGTGTGTGGGTGGAATCAGTGATAGAGAAGTTCAAACGAACCATTTTTTAAAAATAATTGCTTCCAGAAAAACCAAAGATAGGCTCTCTCGTTCTTTATATCTCGTAAACTTTATCTCTCTTTTTACCATTAAGTACTTCTTAATCCCTGCCATACGACCCTCATTGTTGTGCAGTGTTCAGGAAGTTGTTATGAAAAACAATTGATTAAGACTCTGATAGTAACTACATCATCTTCATGTCGGTATAAGATAAGTTTTGTAGATTTATTCTCTGTCCTTTCGAATTTTATGAAGAGGAATATGAGACATAAATCCGAATTATGTGCCTGTTTTTGCTCTTTATTTCGATAAATGCACATTTCTGCTAATGTAAATTAAGTACCATTAATGCATAACAATAACTGTTCTTTATGCTTTACTCACGCCTAATGAGATAATTCCAATACTCCACCGGGCAATAAATGTCTTTTGAAACATTATTAAAGCTATTTTAATGAGCCCATTGCAATACAGGTGAATAAATTAAATGACTTTTGTTGAATAAATAAAGTCATTCTTTTCAAAGAAACCCCGTATTTTTGTATATTCAACTGATTACGAATTCTATTATCAGTCAGTCAGTTAAGTGCTATGTGTAATACACGCTTGGGAGACATGACTGAATGGGTAGATTTTCCCGAAGTAGGTTGCCATTACTTTTGCAGTAGACTTCTTTCTAACCAAGACTATAGAATTAAATCTGCCCTTCTATTTAATTCATGTCACTTCTCCTTCCATGAATTAAATTACCCTTTCCCAATGGTATTTGCGCATTAGTGAAATTTGAACTCGGCTCTCTGATTTCTCGTCCCGAGCCGATAGTCACTGCACCACAACGCACATTTATAGAATTCTCTTATACGCATCCATAAAAGACAACTTTTTCTTTAATTTTCCTCTTCTACTCTGACGCAATATGCTTGGATATACCTCATGAGGCAAATAGATGGTGCATCAATAGAAATATTTCTGACTTAATTACTTTCTATAAATTCATTTTGAAAGTTTTCTATTAATAAATACTAATGTGCACTTAAATACTAATGAGTACTGAATATCGAGAATTTATATAACTTTTAAACATGAGATTTTTTGTTACTCATATCTAACTTCCAGAAAACAGAAGATTTCTTTTTTATATTCAATTCATATTTGCATAAGATTTCATGTAGTCTTTTTTATTAACTTATCTCATGATGGATAAACTTTATTAAGGAGGATTTGAAAATCTGTGCTGTTGAAAACTAACTGGATGTTTTTAATAAACTCAACGTACTGCACTTACATTGGTGGTGTTTTTGGATTTAATTTAAATATTTGATATGTCTTAAACGTTCTTTGAGATTCCAATAATCATTGTCAATAAACATTAACCGATGTTGGGGGGAAGACTTTATCGAAGTATTTTTCAGGGCAGGGTGTGAGGAAGAGATCAAAGATATTTCTCTGACGTCACGTTGTATCGGAAACATGGATCGTTCTTCAATTATCTGTGTGACTTCGTAAGCGACGGAGAAGTCTCTGCAGTATCTTCCATTTTCATTAGTTTTGTTCGAGTGGACTAACCACTTTTGGTGAATAGTCACCACAAATATGAAAGCTAGATGAGAAATATTCAGTGAGTATATCATAAATTGTCTCAGATATTCAGTCGAACATTACAGTTACATTATCCTGAGACGATGCAGAGTGAAAATGAAAGTGGTATCAGGGTCTTTGGATTTTTTAAAACTCTATCACATAAAAATCTGTCTTTAATAGAGAATGTGGCTGTAGCGATGCACAAGTTTAGCTATTGAAGGATAGTATCCCAGGATTGGGAGTTCATGCACAGGAACAGAGGCATCAATACAAGTTTCAGACAGAAATAGAAGGTCAGATTTGGCATCGAGAAGATGAAGTTCCACTTCTGAAAAGTTGGAACGTAGATTCTTCACATTGATATAGGAGGTTATTAACTTGGAATCTAGTTTTATTTTTCAAAGGTTGCGTTTGTTTTTTGTCTAATTTAGTTGTGTTCATGCCTCAACAACCTGGTTTCAGTTGTCTGAAGATACAACAGTAACAGCATATTTGATATTGAGAGGCCCCACTCGAGAATACAGCAAGGTCTAGAACACACTCACTAAAAATTTCCGGATATTATACACTTACTGATGAGATAGCCTCTTTGAAGTGACTCAAAAGTTCTGATCTCTATCAAGCGGATATCACCCAAACCCAGATGAAGGGGAAAATAATCCACGACAGACGATGCAGGTGTGATATCCAGGGTGTACATGTCACGTCTACTCAGAAATCTATGGGTCAGAAATATTGTACTCGTCAGGTGCCGAGACAAGCTCGCTCATATATGAGGACTAAAAGATCTACTAGGAGTAAAATATGGGTTTCTTTGGAGTGCGCCAGTATTGCCTTAATACTCTTATTCCCTATTTTATACTAATCAAATAAATTGATCATATAAGAGCCAAACAGATATATACAGGTAGTACCTTTTCACTAATGAATTTTGCAAGGAAAACCTTTATTACTAGAAAGAGATCTAAGCATATTTTTTAATAACTTTTCTTTTTCTAATTATTTATAAGTGGACTAAATATGTTGTTCTAGAAACAAAACTGACAATAAAAAACGGAAATAAAATATGTTAGAAAATATTTTTCATTATAATAGCTTGTTTTTGCCACTTTTCGGCTTAATTCTTAACTTGAAAAAATACATTAAAATAAATTCATGAAAGCTTCCACGCATGCAATTTTTCAAAGAAAACCCTGTATTTCAAAAGCTTGCAGATTTGAAACTTTGTAATTAATATCACTTTCAGTTAAACTGATCAAGTTCGATAAGTCAGGATATAAAAGTCCCGAAATTTCGTTCGCCTTCATAACATTGTTATATTACTAGTTTTCTTTTTGTAATAGTCAAAAATAAATTTTTATTGAAATTTTAATATTTTAATATTTTGAATTATCTTAAAGTTACTGGTAGCAATTCGAAAGAAGTTTTTCATAATTTTAGAACTTTTGAACTTTGAAATATAGACAAATACATATTCTCTCTCTCCATCTTTTATCTCTCTCTCTTTCTTTCTTTCTCTCTTTCTCTCTTTCGTATTTATACCCAGTCATACAAAGTTAAAATGTGAAAATTATCCATTCTGAAAATTGTACAAAAGAAAGACGTAATTTACCTTTTGAGATTGAAAACACAGACGGCTAACAGAAAAATTCACACGTTATTAGTAAATAACAAGTAAGTTTATAGCAACCAAATTCTTAGAGTATGAAAAGATTACATGGCTGTATTTAATAACCAATCAAACATTACGGAGATGAAGTGAGTTTTGCTAATTTAGTGACATCACTAGTTTGATATCAAACTGAACTCAATATCATAACATGAGAATAATTCCCGAACTTAGTAAACTGTTCCATTCCAATAATCATAACGACTATTGGAATGGAGTTCAAGAATAGTGGAGGTATTTTCACTAGAATGGTAATTAGTTTGAATATTTCTATTTAGCCAAAGAGTTTTTATAAAAACTTTTTCACTCGATTTACTACTACTTCAGATACTAGGACAACATCAGGGCCATGAAGACAAGAAAATAATAAATAATCAGGGAGTAAACTACGACATTAGTAGTTGCCATTTGAATGTAAGACTGTTAATTACGCTATATGGCCGTTTAGTAATCATCCTCTTAAATTAAATAATTGTGAATGCATTTTCAAATGATAAAACCATTTTCATACTTAAAACTTAGAACTTAGAAGTTGTGATTGATAGAGAAAAACAATGCAAAAATTGAACTATATTGATATTCGCAGAGAGACATAAAACGAATCTCATTCATATGGAATAATGATATCTAAGATATTTTTACTGTGCTTATCGATTATGCTCTTAAATTTGTCGATCACATATTTTACAATTTCATTATGATAAAAATATAGATTCGCATGTGTACATCAGAATGTACAAGGAAACTTTCTCAGTGTGTGTGTGTGCGTGTGTGCGTGCGCGCTTATGTTTGGATATGAGTGTTTGGATATGTGAGAGGTTGCGTTTAATTATGTTTGTGCATTCAGGAAAAATGCTCAAGTTTAAAGTGATTAATCTAATTGGGATTACGAAAAGCGAAATTCTTTAAGACATTTCTTTTTCACGATATGTAAAATTGACATCTTACATTGATAGAATATTTATAGTCATTGTACCCCACACAAAAGGATCAATACTGACCTGATTATTCCATCAAAGATATCGATGCTTACATTTGAAATTTGATCCAATGCTTTAATTGCTTTTCTGAACATGGATTAGAAATAACAATGCCAATCGAAAATAATTTGCTTTTAGTCCATATTTAAGAAAGCACAGAAAAGTTTTCAGTGCAATCCACTTCCCAAAATCTGACTGACTAAGCATCAGATTCTTTAAATCATTTTAATCCTCACCTCGTACATCTAAAATTAACCTGTTTATATATATTGATAGATCTAGCAATAGATATTAAACTATTCAAATATCTATCTATCTATCTATCTATCTATCTATCTATCTATCTATCTATCTATCTATCTAATGTCTTGTAATATAGCAAAACGTTTTGTAGTATTGCGTTTGTAATGTTGAAATGAATGTCTATAATCATGCTGACAGTCAGATGAAAAGTGAGTTTGCAAAAGTTCAATTTCAGAGCATAAATCTCTTAAAAAATAACGCATTTTGATTTGAAAATCCGGTATTTTAAGATGAAGCAGCAGAAATAAAAAATGATTATGCATAAAATGAAACTGGTAATAGAAAAAATTGGGGTGCTGAGCTCGAATTTTAGCTTGGGAGCTATGGGTTAAATAATAGGACAGATTGGGTTCTATAGCCTTGGCTGGCAACCAGTCTACCGCAAAAAGCAATGGCAACCTACTGCGGGATAAATTTCTTCCCAGTCAGTCATGTCTCTTTCGAGACATAATCGCCCGAAGTGTGTATCACGTATGGCACTTAACTGACTGACTGAATAGAAAAAAAGATCTGGAACCAATTAAAATCGTTTGTAAAATAACTACACGGAAAGAAATACACAAATCTAGAACTTCATATACATTAAATGTGCTGGCAAAGAATTCAGATCATTCATCGTATCAACTTCTTCCGTTAAGGTAGTCATTTAAAAACCAAGTAGTCAACGTTCAGATGGTCTATGCTATAATTTTTTCAGTATCATTGCATAAATTGTAGAAAAATGGAAGAAGCATGGGATAAAATCGAATATGAGAGAGGAAAGTGCATCACTTTACTGAATAAGAAACAATTTTCTTGCCACTTGCGTTGATCACACACACACACACACACACACACACGTACTAGCACACGCGCGCACATACACACACGCACACGCACGCGCGTGCACACACACACACACACATTTAAACGTGCTTATATTTTCTTTATTGTACAAATGTATATATGTATGTGTTGGCTCGCTTTCACAATCAAATTTATTTTCGTTTTTTCTACTGCACTTCCAACCGGACAACATCAATCAAGATTCACACATTTGTAATTAGTGCCTCTTTATTGAAATACATGAAATGCGTACTTGCACACTGCTTTTAAGAATTTGTCAAAATATACACGAATCTCAGGATATATAAAATGTATATATGTATCGGTTTTAATAGTTTATTTATTAAGTCCTAAAAACCATTAAATAACATTGTCCATACAAATATTCTGTAGATATGTGTAAGTTTTATAAAGAATTATTTAAAAAACTTATTGATGTTAATATGATTGTATAATGTAATGACGCATTTACAGATTAATTGAAAGAAAGATAAAACAATCCAAAATGCATTAAAACTTACACTAACACATACTTACATATATGCATATATGAGCGCAATTGTTTTCTTTTTTCGACACACACACACACACACACACACACACACACACACACACACACACACACGTTCACTCTCATACGCACAGAATAGCAAAAAGCGAAAACAAAAAGTAATTGCAACTCAGATGTAAATATCGATAAATCCCAAACATTTTCATACTTACAGGCGCACAAATAGATATATATTTACAAAGTGTCTGCAAAATATGTTTATATGCATTTAGGCATAAACAGATTCTCACAACACTGGAAGTATCTAATAAACTCACACAAATAGTGATCACATTCACAGTATTGTTTGCGCTCATATCCATTTAAACATTGACATACACATATATGCATATGCATACCTAAACCAAAATAACTATTATGCAATAAAGATTGCTGTCTTGTTTGCCCAGATTAAATAGCTGCCAAGTTATTCATACCCTCGTCTCTCGTGGTCAGTGTGACGCCATCGCAATCAAATTCAATCGATGAGTAGAAAATCGATTCGAGCCAAGTAATGTAGTCTTGCTTTATTAAAACTGATACGACAGTGATTTCTTTCATAAAATATCAGTCAATGAAAGTAGTGAAAATACGAAAAGTTATAATTCATATTTAAATAATAATAATCAACCAACGTGAAATCTCAGTAATAAATTCTTCAAGATAAATTTTTTTACAAGTTTAAATCTTGTCTCTTAAATCAGTTGAAGGGAGTTTCATAATTGTGACTTTCGGCCTAAAATAATTTATATTTAGTAAAATTAATATTTTTTCACTAATCTTCTTTTCCTTAAAAGAGCCGTGTTTTGCGCTGCGTTGCATTATAATAATTTAAATTAGATACAAAAATTTATGTAGTATTTACAGATTTCGGAAGTCCTAGCTAGAGATTCTGGTTATTATAAATTTTCTTCAAGCGTACTATTGAAACTATTCCGACTTCACCGATTTAACGTATTATTTTTGGCAATTCTTTTTTAGTCTATTTATACTATTTCAAATTTATGGTTTATGTGAAGTAATCCATAAGCATATTGTAGATTATTTACATGATCTTCAGATTTATTGTTATTTTATTTCTACTATTTTTGCTACATGATTGTTATTTAATTACAGTCAATACTCATCTATCAAAGTGATTGATGAAGTTTCCTACTTTAAGATGTCAATAAATGACAATTCTTCCTCCTTATTTATCCCATAGACTGAAATTATCTTATTTATTCCTGTGAATTTGTTCCAAACACAAATTAAAATTCTTCGTTAAAATAAGAAATACTATTTAAACAAACGTCCGTTCCATAAACTTGTAATATATGTGATTAATACACCTTGCTTAAGATAAATGCTTTTGCATTGAAATCTTACACTTGAAGTATCTAGTGAATATTTTGTTTTCTTTGATATGTTGAACAATTTGATGTGTTCAAATTTTGGGTGAAATTAATCCAGGCAAAATGAAATTAAGCGAGAACTGACAAAGAAATATGATTCATTTAACTCATTAAGGTTAACTCATATTAGAATTAGACTTCTCGAAATCTAAATTCTTATTATTTGTATCTTTTCACATAGTATTATAACATTTTAATAGACTTGCACACATTCAATTTCCAAATTTCTTACTATGGCTATCAGTAAGCCATAAGGACAATTTCTCATGATCTCTGGACTCAACTTGACTTTTCCATATTTTTCTAATGATCAGTAGTATGATTCTTGTTCTCAGATTATCATCCATTGAAAAAATACTATATACTATTTTTTGAATAGACGGAATTGATTTTGTTCAGATACCGATGCTTATTTATACAATACTCAAAAGTTTGTGAATAAAGTGACTTTTGATGCACATGTCCCGAAATATATTGAAGAATAGAGATGATGAATAAAATTACAGATGATTAAACGGGATGAGATAAATATGAAATAATAATTTTTAACAATTTTGTCTGAAAGCAGTTGAGCATTTTTATTTTCTATACTTAGTTTAATGTCTACTTATATATAGTATAATTTTTGTTTGTGATGTCTATACCTTTTTGTTTTATATATTTATCTCTATTTTCCTTGGCGACGCTAGATGGCAGTATTTTCATTATAGTAACTGCAGACTGTTCGAGTATTTCTAATAACCTAGAAGATAAAAAACAATTTCATGAAAGATAATAAAAATTGAAAAATAAATATATTTTCACATTTGAAAACATTCTAATATTGGTAAGAAAATATTGGTAAAACCTAACAAAATATGCCTTAATCTTTTATGGCTACAGCATACTAGCATTTATAATATACATGTGTGTGCGTGTGTGTATGTGTGCGTGTGTATGTATTTGAAGGAATGATGAGAAATTATAGGCCTGCTTTTTCAAAAACTTACTTCTCATAAATGGAATACGGAAGGAAAGAATGTAGTTTGCTACAATGTGAGTGGCATGGCTGGTCTTAGTCGTGAAGGTTAGAACTGGCAGAACATACAAATGCACTTCGTCCATGAAAGTAGGAATAGAACAGTGAGAGGCTTGCCACATCCACTCTGTGGGAGAAAGGTTGTAGGATTTGCAACAAGGACGTGGAGATGCTTTTTCAATCTATTAAGACTGGAAAGTGAGGACTAGGCAGCTCCTACCAAAATATGACCACAGTACTCAAATTTGATCAATCATTTCTCGATTGTTTTCAACCCAGTTTCAAACGCTGACTTTTAATCGATGCAAAATTAGAAAAAAAAACTTTTTTTAAAAAAAAGGAAAACTTGAAAAAGTAAGAAAAGCGGACAACGGAGAATAAAATAAAATTTGGTAAAGTAAAGAACTTTCACAAACAAAACAAAGTGGCCAATCCTGAAACGATGTGTAGATGTAGAAGGTTAAGGTGTTGAAAATTAATTAATGTGGTCAGCAGGAGGATTAAACTCGTTAAAAAGAGACTTCTAGGAGAAACGAATGAAAAAATGTTAACTAGTCGAGATGATGAGATTTTCATGGATGAGAAATCTAAAAAGAAAAGAGAAAAAGAAAATGAAAATGAAAATTTTATGACCCCAGGAAAACTTGAATTAAAAAATGAATTAATAAAAGAATAATTGGTAAATAACAAGTAAAAATAACGCTGAAAGAACATGAAGAAAAAAAAAACGAATGCGTTAATAAATTAAATAAATGAAAATAGACTTTTACAAAGAAATAATTAAAAAAGTTAATCAAAACACGTGAACTGAGTGACCACTTCAGAAAACAAAATTTTCAAATATGGGTTAATGCCATGGCTGGTGGCTACTACTCTGACCTGAAAGAAGTATTTACAAAAATTATAATAGAGAAATGTCTTAAATTGTGTAACACTAAACCCACGTATAACATATTGTTGACTAAATTAGAAAAAGAAAATCAATGGAAAGAAAGATGAAAAAAAAAAAACGTTTCAAAAGAAAGAAAAAAAGGTTCAGAAAAATAAATGAGAACAAAACAGAAACTTAGAAAGTGGGAAAAAAGAAAGTTTTAGCGATAATAATCATAAACACTGTTAATGAAGAAAATAAGAGGAAAAAAAGAATCCAACCTAAAACTATAGTGCACGAAGTAAAAAAGCAACTTATTAAGATATTTTTAATAGGATAGAAAAATAAATAAGTAAGGAAATAAGGCTTGCAAGAATCGAAAATAAAATTGCGAAAATTAACTGCCAAGAAGATTATAAGTAGTTAGAAAAAAATGCAAAATAAAAGGAAAAAATGGTTGTTAAAAGCAAAAGTTCGTAACATTGAAATATTGGCAAAAGGAGGTAAAGCAAAACATGTTCACATAAGAGAAAGATGAAAAAGATGAAAAAAGATTAAAATCAAATGAAAATGAAAGATGGAAATAGATACTAGATTATACCGAATAGATCAAAGCACAGCCCTGAACAAAAATCTAAAGAAATGACAAAAATCAGAAAGTTTAAATTTTCTTCTTGGTCAGGCCGAGAACTTTCCCGTATCTCTCAAATAAAAGAAAACTGAAAATTCTAAATGTCTGAAAGAAAATTACTTTTGCATTTTTTGTCTCCCAAAAGAGCTTTATTGCAAAAGGTTATTTTTTATGTTACTTTTAATCAAAAGACTTACTTTGATTAGTGCTTCTAATTAACCTAATGATTATTCTGACGAATTTAATCTTAAGGCTTATTTGCTCGAGTAATTAAATTTAACTTGTCTTAAAAAATCGGCTAAGTTCCGCTAATGCTTTGCAAGTAGTAGTGAAATCATAGATTGGCTGCGAGCCACGGGAAAACGGTTCGAGAGATGACGTTTAAGACCTTTGTTTTTCTTGGCTGTTATACTAGAACGAGATGGGTTTAGTTTCTTTAGCCAAGCATCTATGCCTTTCATTTTTCCATCAGTATGACAATGTAATTAATATAAGTAAAATCTTCGCGAGAAACGGATAATCATCAAACATGAATAAAGCTGAATTGGAGCCAATTTAAAAGAACAACAAAGCAGTGCGGTATTTTAATAAAGAAAATAATCTACTGCAGATGCGGAATAAGTGGTTTTCTTTTTTAAATTGAAACATTTCAAATAGACTGTTTTCTATCGAATTCATTGAAGAGTTATATGCAAATGAGAAGTATTCTGTTTCAGAAATGTTTGGAATTAATAATTGCAAAAAAACACTATTAAATGTTTATCAATTTTTTCGGGATTGTGTTATCATTTTGAAAGATCATAAAGATTTACTGAAGAGCTCAAGTTATAATGGATGAATAGAAATTTAGTTTTGTAAGCCTTTGTTTGGGTGCTCCATAAATTCTCCTGTTAAGTTTTTTTTTTAAATCGTTCTTGTTAGCAACGAATATGAAAAATAATTCAACGAATGAATTTAATAAAGTTTCAATTTTTTCGAAGAGAGGAATGCAAGTAAATATTCAATGACAAATACAGGTAGAGAGAAGAGTGAGATATAGGAAGAGAGAGACAGAGAGATATGTAGAGAGAATGAGAGACAAGTAAAGAGAGAGTGAAAGACAAGTAAAGGGAGAAAATAAACAGACTAGGGGAGAGAGAAGGAGAGAGAGAGAGGTTAAAATTAGGTGTCTAACTTGAATGATATATCGAATTAGAAAAGGAAGCATCATAATCGCAGCTGTGAACCTTTTGTACAGGGATTTACGTGAAGTTCTCAGTTCGACTCATTTCCAGAAATCAGGAGTCTGTATTTGGTATTTGTAATACTGATTTTGGGAAGTAAACAGGGCCGATAACTTTTCAGCAGCACCACGTATTTTATTGGCCTAAAATCTTAAAAAGATTTCTTATCAAACTTTTTTACTTGGACAAAAGGAAATCTTTCAAAATATGGAAATTATCTGTAAAATTATCTTGTAATGTCTGAGTAAATAAACAAATCGAAGAATTAAGTGTGCGCAAAATTGTCTTTATTGTAAACTAGATACTGAATACACATCTGAAAACTCTTTTGTTAGTGGTAGCTTTTGGATATACCGAACAAATGTCTAAAGCAAGTATTTATATTTATTTTTTGTGACCAAAGCCTTTAGCAAGCTATTTGCTATTTGTGCATATAGAGCAATTTGATTAGACTTCAAGATAAATGAGATATTCCTATTTACTCATATTTACAGATTTATACATGTCGTTATTATGAACTTAAATTATGTGTCTCTTGTTTTGAATTCCACAAAGAATTTCTGTAAATTCTATATATTTTACACAGATTGAGTGTTTTAAACATTATTTGATCGAAAATTTATTCACGATATGAAACTAGTTACAGACTATTATATTTATGTAACAATCTACTAGTTTTGCAACATCAATCACAATTGAGTGACGCATAGTTTTAGCATGCCACCCGGTCAAAATATCCAGCTCATCAGCAATGAGTCAAATGTTATCTATTCATTCCAGATCATCCATGAAATCTGTTGACAGTTTCAATGTAATATGAGTTATTTGCTTATTTAAAAAGACATTTGAACCTGTTCATTATTCAATTTGATTTTCTTTCTTCTTTTAAACTGAGTTTAACATAATTAGTCGCGGTTAAATCAGCATTAGCGACAATCGTGGGAAAATAATTTTATTACACTTAATATTTTTATTGTTCATGCTTTTTGAAAATCAATATTTATGATAATTTCTGAAGACTTCTCGAGCACAGAGACATTCTCATCGTAGAAATATCGACCTATATATACACAAGATTTTTATGGTTTACAAAGACGAAATTATAGAAAAGTGTATGATTTCAACGCGCGAATCAGCATAGAAAACTTGTTTCACAAACACAACGTACACTAGAAGCTAACTCAGCACGGGCGTACTCGAAAAAGTATAAGGGATTGGGCCATGACTTTCTTACTATATTCGAACCATGATTTTAGTCAGATTACATTTTGATCAATAGAGCTTAAAAGTAAAACAAAGTTCAAGTTTAATTAAATACCTCATGTCTTCTTTTGTAGGAAAATAACAGCGTTATTTTGCATACCTAACATTCTACATGAAATATTTTTCCGAATTTGGTTATGAAAAATTATATAATATTGAAAGAATTTATGTGTTGAATGGTATAAAACATTATCTATTATCTGGTTGACATTGGAAAGTGTGGAAAACAATCACTTTTTCATAAATAAGCCTTGTATTCGTGAAAAAGTAGTATATATTTTGATGCTTTGGGAATTATTGTTGGGCTTTAGGAATCAAAACAGCAAAAAATAATTCATTAGTTCTACGAAGTCACTTTTTTTTAGTAATAGCAGCGGAATCGGATGTTGGTAACATGACAGCAGAAGGTGATCTCTTCAAACCAATAACAATTTTTTTATCTTATTACTGAGAATAATCTGTAAAAAGACATCTGGTATGAATGTCTCAATGCAGAAAGAATTGCAATTAATGACATTCATTGACACTTGCAGAATATTTATAGAAACCAAGCAGTGAATTTGAGCACAGTTAGGCAGTCGGTAATGTGCTTTCGCAGGAGACAACGATGTGTGTGACAAGATCCATTCAGAGTGATTCTTTTCAGGTTTCACCACTTGAGAGACACCTTACAAATACATAGAAATATGTGTTAACTGTGTATAAAACATTTTTATCCATTATTTTTTTCACTGAATGTGTTGTAGTTTCCATAAAAATAAATAAAAACGTTCATCGAACTTATAAAGTTATCCAGTATGCCGCCAATGGCTAGAGGTAGAATCCAGTATGCCGCCAATGGCTAGAGGTAGAATCCAGTATGCCGCCAATGGCTAGAGGTAGAATCCAGTATGCCGCCAATGGCTAGAGGTAGAATCCAGTATGCCGCCAATGGCTAGAATCTTAACAAATATAACATTAAAGAAAGGGTCGAAGAAAGTAAGTGGAAGGCTGTGTTTTCATAATATGAAAGGAAATCCCTTTTCACAGAGAAGAAAACAGAAGATTGAAATACCCCGAACACTCAGTTTCAAGACTTGTTCGCTACTCATTTTTCAAAGAGAGACTTTTCAGTACTAAAATAAAAATTAAGTCTTTGTTAGTTTTTTATGTCTTCGTACGATACTGTCATCAACCGACTACGAAAGCACACATAAATATGCACATTGAAATTTTATTGGATTATGAGTTATCTGCAAAAACGTAGAGAAAGACTAATGCAGAATGAAACAGAAAAATGTACAATATGGTAGCTATATTTAAAGCATCATAAAAACAGATTATAAAATCAAATAAGAATTTTATTACTCATCAAAGATATTCACTAGAAAAATTGAAAAATAAGTTGAGTACTTTTTGTAAAATAAGCCTTTTTTTCTTATTGAATCTCATTCCCGTGAAAGACTTTTGAAACTGTCGAGATGAATATGTGATAATATTTTATATTTGTAATTTTCTGTATTAGAAAAAGACTCAAACAACTTTTTCTTTTCTCCTGTGCTTCTTCCTGTCCTTTTTCTTACATATTTTCAACTTACCTTTCTTTTTTCTTTCTTTTTTTTTCTAAAAGAAGAAATTAGAATATTATATTTTAAATAACGATTGCGCACGTAATAGAAGGATTGAAATATGATTTTCAAATTTGTATTTTTATTTTAGTTTCAAAGATCTGAAGGATGGATGAAAGGTAAGTAGAATTAATAATTGAAGAAAAATGGTAAAAAGAGTAGAAAAAAGAGGAAATATCGAACCGAGTATAAATAACATTCAAAAAATAGGTAAATTGAAGCAAATCAGACAAAAAAGAATATCACAAATTCATATAAACCAAAAATAGATGCGTATGAATTTAGATTTTTATCTTAACACACATAATGCTGAAGACAGATACATATGCTTGAAAATGAAAATGGTTTCAATATTACACCGATAGCATTTGCCAATACGCATGTCGCGGACGTAGTTAACTTTTAGAAAATCATTTATATTTCCAAGGAAATCTCATTATAACGCTTCAATTTTTTTCTCAATTTCTACACTGTAATTTAGTACATAACAATCAGTATAAACCATTTGAAAGTAGATTTTCCTCTGATAAATCATGTGCATTCGTGTAAGTTTACCTAAGTAACAAATTTATCCTGAGAGATCAACCAAAAGTATTAAATTATTGGAGGTAAATTTGTACGTGAGATATCTTGAACAGAGAAAAATGATGTGTGACACTGACCTCTAAATCATTGAAGGTCATGATAGTGATATTTTAGGTTAAAATACATTATTTTCAGTCAAACAAAGGCTAAAAATAAATCTTTCGTTGTATTTGTACGACTTTGTGAAACTCTCAAATAATTTCCAGGCACACATTCAAAACTTTCGAATAAAAAAAATTAATTTTAAGTTGTCTTAAATTTTAAAAATGACTTTGAACTACAAAAAATACTAATGGATGTTTGAGCCAGAAATTTGTTTTTCCAAGGAATGATGCAATTAAAGAAATAAACTGAAAGTTTTTGTGACAATAAGTCACTTGACATATTTCCAGATATATGAAGGCAGTTGTTCTAACTCGAAAGGACGAATAGAAGGATTCTTTCATTCAGCGTGCCTTGCAATTAAAATGTCGCCGTTGCACGTTCAACATTCACATGATCATCAACAAGACCTAAGAACAATTTCCTGAAGATAGCCCAAGATACCCAATCTCAACCTGATTTCTTTATGTGTTTTTAGGGATCAGTTTTCTGTTGGTGGTTCTTGGATTGGAACTTTTATCATTTAGTTTGTGCATCAGAATTTTTTTCTGTACCAACCAATTTTTTCATGCGTAAATAATCTTTCATATATTAATTATATTTTTGTATACTTTCTTACATCTTTTATATATATATATATATATATATATATATATATATATATGTGTGTGTGTGTGTGTGTGTGTGTGTGTGTGTGTGTTTATACACTATTATTTCGAGCTATTTTCCCTGGATTGCACTCACAGACACACATACACATACAAACACACACACACACACACACACACATATATATATATATATATATATATATAGAGAGAGAGAGAGAGAGAGAGGGGGGAGAGGGAGACAGAGAGACAGAGCGAAAGAGTAAATATAAGTATATTTATTTATTTTTTACTAACAGAGAGAATATTCGAAAAAATCTTATTACAGAAAGATATGAACTGTCCAATCGAGAATTTTGAGAATCGGTAAAAGAGTTGTGTTTATAAGGTACATACAATTTTACCAGATTATCAACGCACTCCTTGGCCAACACGCTAAATCTAATGCCGGTTTCTCCTTTTTCAAGCTGGACACAGGTTCGAATTCTGTCGGGGAGCCCACATTTTCCTTTAATAATATTTCTCAAATGTTCAGGCAGGTAGACGAAAATAAATAAATATACTACTTCAATAAACGGGGCGCCTACTCAAATACGGATATCCACTATAAAATAACCTTTAGGCAATAAAACTCGAAAATACGAAAACTATTCTAATAGCTTTGTCACTGTTGTTATCACATATTAAAACTAGAAAATAATGTCCACCTAATGAATTATATCAATCTAATTGTTTTAAAAAGAAAAGCGTATAAAATATTTCTCGAAAGATAAGCGAGCGATCATATAGTGCCAGGTGACTAACATAGAAGACCTCTGCTCTGATTACATGTCAACAGTCCATTTACTATTGCGTGCTCATATCAAACTTCTGTAAGTTACTTTCATAACAATAATAAATTATAGTAGTATAATAGCATTTTCATATTCTAACATTATTTTACATAGATGTAAAGGCACACAAATATAGATAGAGACTGAAAAATGTTCTATTAAATAGAACAGATAATCAATTTGAATTTCTTACATTCGCTTACGCTCAAATACTCTTGAAAAGTTATTAATCCGTATTTTCCATCCAGTTATGGGTTAAATAACAGTACATATTGGTTTCTATAGCCACAGCTAGCAACAAGTCTACCGCAGAAAGTAATGGCAACCTACTGCGGGATAATCTTCTTCCCAGTCACTCATATCTCTTTCGAGACATGATCGGCAGAGCGTGTATCACATATGGCACTTATCTGACAGAATGAATTAATTTCTATTGACCATTTGGCGTTGATTTAATTGCTTTGTTGTAGATGAAAATATGACGGCAATTTCTAAAAAGCAATTTCTAAACATTTGGTCATTTCTTTCTTGAAAGCGACTAATGATGGCTGAAATTACTTGGATTTAGTTTCAGAAGTGACCTTTAAAAGATTTCACCTGAGATAAAAAGACTAATTTGTTTCATGTAATTAAATGAAAGATTATAATGTTTCATCCATGGTTTAATATATATGTGAGAATAGAAGAAAGAGGAAAGAGTCTACTAACTGGATGATGATTGTTGAAATGCAGGAAAATGGATGAAAATATTAGAGGGAAATTAAAAACGAAATGCATTGAAAAACCATAAATGAAATCAAGAGTTAACTAGACGAAATTCGGTAAGATAGAGCAAAACCAAACTACCATCCCTCTTCACTTCTCACTTGTAAGAAAGAGACCATTAGCCGCATCCTTACAGAAGAAGACATATGTTATCAATAAAAGAAATCCCGAAATAACAATTATGATTCGTCTCAAGAAAAAGATTATAAGCAAACATTAATTCTGATTTCCTTGTGATAAGGAAAAAATTACTATGCATAGACAGAAGAATACGATAAACTTTTATTTTAAGGAGAGTGAAAATAATTTTCTTTCTTTCTTTCTGTTCTCAAGTCTTGAGTTGTCTGGCAGATAGAGAAATTACAGCATGAGAAGGAAGAGAAGGAAAAGATAGATTAGCACCGCCCATGTGCAGTGGTAGTAGGAGATGAGACGTGAATGACTGGCTCGATTCTTCTGGCCACTCTCAGAAAGAGACTGAACAACCCCAAATTTAGAAAACCACTTAAATAAAAATACTTTGTGAATATGAAATTTTAGGAATGGAGTGATGCAAGAGTAGAATACAACCAAACCCAAACCCTGGTCAATCCCCATCGCAGGATCCCATATAATCTGGAGATTTTTGAACAGCAGAGAAATGAGAGAGATCAGAGATGGAAGACTGAAAAAAAGGTGAGAGGCAAAGATACCTCCTGACCAAGACCCTGTGCCGATCCAGAAGATAGAAAAACCCAGATCATGGAAGTTAAACCAGAAGAAAACTTACACAAGGGAAGAACCTATATTAGAAGAAGAGAGACGCATTCTAACCAAGACCTTGTGTTGGCCATGATGACCAGAACTTAGAAATTTCAGTTACCATCAACACGATCTGCAGACTCCAAATGCGATCCCCGTGTCATTTGATTTTTAAGCGGAAAGGATTAAAACCACTGTATATAATAAATCACATTTAAACAAAATCGTTGTTACATCTTTAACTAGATTTGATTATTTATTCCAAAGGATTCTCTTTTGTGTGTAAGTCCAAATCGTTGACTCACCAATACTTCAGTTTGCTTCAACAGGGATCGTCTTACCCTCTGATATCAAAAAGACAGCGTGGCAGAGGAGTTAAACAGACAAACGCCGCTTAAGTTGAGTGGAGCTATGCCATCAACAGGATAACAGTGGCATATTGAACGACGCTTTAACAAGTGAAGAATTACTGACATGATGACCACGGTGGCCCAATGGAACTTGAAGACCAACGCGGGTCATAGGGCTACATTACTTGTTACTGTTGACTAGGACCAATATAGAGGTAATATTTTTAGTCTCCGACCATTGATTTTAATTTCTATTTTTGGGAGAACATGGATAATATTTTTCTGTCCATTTCTGGTGCTTCTTCAGGCTGAGGATTAATTGTATTCGTTTTATTTACAAAAATTGGTATCTAAATTTCTTAGAAGACGGTTTTTGGTTTTAAATACGGCGCCATACCCTAATAGACTTCTGAATTTTTTCGGTGTTCTTCTAAGGATAATAAGAAAAAGAAATTTATTTCAGCAACGAAAGAACTGTTAACCGAAAGTTTTGTTATATAAATAGCTTTTCAGTACTCAGAAATTTGCTTTCAGCGGTTTTATTCAAGTATTTAATGAAATTATCTAGCATCAAGATACTGTTCATGTATATCTATATATATATATATATATATAGAGAGAGAGAGAGAGAGAGATAGAGAGAGAGAGAGCGAGAGATAGATAGATAGATAGATAGATAGAGAGATTTATGTAAATAGATATGTATACAAATTTATGTATGTATAGGTATATGTTTATATATATATATATATATATATATATATATATATATATATATTGTGTCACGAGCGAGGCAAAGCTTCAAAGGATACTCGAATTTTTATCTAATAACCTGGCTGCTACATCATAAAAATATTTTTTTCGTCGGATATTTTATACCCAGATTGACTCAGGGATGTGGTTCGGGTGTAAATAAGGACTCGAACGAAAATTTGGTTAACCGAAAGAAAACAATAGAATAAAGGTATCAGCGATTCATCAATATCATTGATAAAAAAAAAAACGCCAGTAACAGCAACGAAATAATTTAATTCATAGCTCGAAGGAAATGTATATTTTTAAATTCAATGTTCACAATAAAGAAAAAGAAAAAAATTATCGCGATAAATATCCCAGACAGATAGTTTCATATCCGAGTGAATTAATGTTCACTTAGGGAAAAATGTTGTTGAGAGCGATACTATTTTATATCCAAATGAATTTATGTTCACATGGAGGATAAGTTATTTCAATGTAGAAAGCGATATTCTAGGAAATTATTTATACTTTTCTTTTTGCCTGTTAGCTACGATCCGTCTTCTTCCTTTCGTAGAGCGTCTTCTTCTAACTGTTTGTTTTTGTTTACGTTGCTAGGGATATGAGATTTTCTAAGGCTCTTTTTCTTAGTTACTATGAAGATGTACGTTTTTAAGACTCTTTTCTTTTTTGCCATGGATATTCTCGTCACATTTCCACCGTTAAAAATAGAAAATATCTTTTTATAGAAAAGACTATTTTCGTCACAAAGGGAATTCTTTGCTGTATTATTTTATATTCGTATCTGCCGCGAGGTTTGCACGGCCAGGAACATGTCTTGGGCTATCAGACTCGAAGATAATAACCTCCGGTTTCCATTTTTCATCCGATGGATGAATACTAGAAGATTGTGGTCCGTGTACACCGTGGTTGGATTGGCTGATGCTGTCAGATATATCTCAAAGTATTTCAGGCTATCTATGAGTGATAATGCTTCCTTTTCAAAGGTTGAATAATTCTTCTGGTGGACATTGAATTTCTTGGGTATGCGTCTGTAGTGGTTATTTTATTCACTTTCTGTAATCAGTACAAAAACTTATCGATCCGTCAGGAGATGCCCATGCACTACAGCTGGGTTCTATTATACCGTTCTTTTTGGATTTTCGATAATGATTCTGCTTAATGGGTTAAGCATTCCTGATATCGATCTCATGTATCGCCATATTCGACCGGCTGGGTAAATCTGAAAGTATACTCTTGAAAACTTTGATTAATTTAGATAAATCACTCCGTTCCGATTCGCTTAGATGACCCAATTTTTCACTTAAGTCAGGTAGAATTTCTGAATTCCTTAATCTGGAGTACATCTGAATACTCTTGATCATGAAAAGTTCCCTTATCCTTCGAACTGCATATCTCTAACACTGCTGGATGTTTTTCCCTGCGTTGATTTGACTTCAACATGTTGATGTGACAACTGCGCGTCTTTTTCCGTCTATCTGACGTATAGATTATATAACTTATGCCACTGACCTTTCTCTTGATTTTATAAGGTCTTTGGAATTTTGCTTTGAGAGGGTGAGTGTTCATCGCTGGTAAGACAAGCACTTCGTCGCCAATTTTAAATTCTCTTGATGCTGTCTTTTTTTTTGTCATAATGGAACTTCATCTTAGCCTGAAATACTTTTTCGCTAACATATTAGCTTTAAATATGCATCTTCTGAAATTTTACACGTACTCTGATAAATTTGTATGGCTCCTCTAACTGAATGACTAAATATCAGCTCGAACGGCTATAACCAAAAGATTCTTGGGTTGCCTCCATTGCTGCAAACATAATGAATGGTAGACAAAAATTCTCCAACATTTGGATAATTTTTTATTAAGTTAATTCTAAGTTTTCCATGGGAACAAAGAAAAGAGTCTAAAAGAAATTGAAAAAGCTCGTATTAATCAAGATATAAAGAGGCTGGAACTCGAATCACAGTGGAGAATTCATGAAATTCGAATGAAGGAATTTGACATAGCAAAACAAGTGAGATTGATAGAAGAAGAGGTAGATGTATACTTTCAGCATTTTGAAAAAAAAAACGGCTGTAAATCTGGAATGGCAAAAACATGTGTGGACGATGCTTTGTTCTGGCTGTATTAAGCGGGAAGGAACAGAAAACGTACGCCGCGTTACCAGTCGACGAATGTGGGGATTACGAAAAGGTAAAGGGAGCAGTACTGAAAGCATATGAATTAGTACCTGAAGCTTATAGACAAAAGTTTCGCAACTATCAAAAACGCGAAAACGAAACATATTCGGAGTTCCTCTGACAGAAAGAGACCGACTTTGATAGATGGGGTTCGGCAGAAGTGGATAATAGTTATGAAAACTAAAACAATTAATTCTAATGGAGGAATGTAAGAATTGCGTGAGTGACCATCTGAAAGTTTACAAGAATAAAAATTTGAAGACCGCTCAAAAGTTAGCTACTTTAGCGGATATGTCGTTACACACCGAGCAAGAAACACAACCTGTGTGGGAATATCAAATACACATAATGACATCAGAAATAACAATAGTACTCGAGGTGAGAGCGTACACAGGAAAAATAAGCTTCAGACAAAAGAAGAAAGCTCAACATTTACTTGTTATCAATGCGGCAAGGGAGGGCACATTGCCAGAAATTGTAAAAGTCGACCAAATAACGAAGAAAGATGACAAACCAAACCACAATGTATAGTCTCTATGGACAAGATACCCGAATCATTTATAGTCATGGGAAAGTTATCCCATGTCAAGAATAGTAGAAGCATGTCAAACATATAGATATTGAGAGACACAAGAGCATGCCGATCGCTATTACGAAAAAGTAGCATACAAAAAGGGATGAATTCAGCAACTGATAAACATGTATATATAAGTGGCAAATCTACGAGGGTAGCTATCCACCCAGTGGATATAAAGTCAAAATGGATCTCAGAAACGATAGAAGTGGGAGTTATAAATAGACTACCCATGAAAAACGTCGTTATGCTGATGGGAAACGATTTAGCCGGCCCGAAAATAAACGTTACTTACTCCTGAAAACGAAGAGACATGCAACAAACATATAAGATATAACTAGAAATTTATTGGACGTAATCCAGTCATTCCTCTCTAACTGCACATTGAAGGTGGTATTAAACGGACATGCCTCCCAGAACTACCATACAAACGCGGATGTCCCTCAATGCCCTATCCTAGGTCCTACGCTCTTTCTGATCTACATCAATGATCTCCCCGATGCCATAACATCCCAAGTAATCATGTACGCCGATGACACATGTTTACTCTCGCCTCGATCAAAAATCTGGTGTGGGCGATAAGGTGAACCTCGCTGCCGAGCTTGAAAAGGACCTCCAATCCGTAGTGGACTGAGGTAAGAAATGGTTCGTAAATTTCAATTCTTCCAAAACGAAGCTGGTATCAATTAACCACCATAGACAATCGCACCTACCTCCCTTAGCATGGAACAGGCTTGCCTCTGGGAGGCAAGCCTGTTCCATGCTTCCACTACGCCTGGTTGGCCTCACATTCTCAGCAGACCTCTATTGAGTATATCGAATCCATTGCTAAATCCGCTGCTGTGAAAGTCGGTTCTCTGTGCAGGGTCCGGAATTTCTTTCCGTCTGAATCTATTCTGCACATATATAAATCTACCATCCGCCCGTTTATTGAATACTGCTGCCACATCTGGTCGGGTGCCCCTGCTATTCTCCTCGGGGTTCTTGACAAAATACAACGGAAATCGATACCGACTTGGCAGCCCGGCTTGCAGTTACTCTCTCACCGGTGTTACGTGGCTTCCCTGTAACTCTTCTATAAATACTTTCACGGCTTCTGCTCCGATGAACTTAGATCACTGGTGCCCCCAAGGTACGAATTTGCACGAGATACTAGATTAGCAACTAGGTCCCACTCTTTTACAGTGAAACCGATAAAATGTAACCGTAATTTCTACTCCAACAGTTTCTTTTCTCGCACTTCCCGCCCATGGAATTCCCTTCCACATACTTGATTTCCCGACTGCTACAATCTCTAGGAGTTTACATCTAAGGTCAACAAACACCTCCTAACACATTAACTCGCACCCATTCCCCTAAACACTCATCCTATGTACCTCCTTACTCGTCTATCTCCCTCCTTCTGATATTTCCTATATTTAATCGCACTCTCAGCACCGTCCCCATGTAACCCCCTGCGCTATAGTGGCAGTGGAATGCCTTGCTTGGGGTGAAATGATTACTATATATATATATATATATATATATATATATATATATATATATATATATATATATCCGAGTGAATACAGAACGAAGAAATCGTTTTGTAGTGGATATTTATATATAAAAAAATCGTTTTGTAGTGGATATATATAAAAAAAATTATGAAATCGATTTGTAGTAGATATATATAAAAAAGATTATGTACATCTTGTAAAATATAATTTATAATATATATATATATATATATATATATATAATTTATATTATATATAATATATATATATATATATAATATATATTATATATAATATATAATTTATAATATATATATATATATATTAACATACAACGTGCGTTACCATGTGCGTTACCCTGTCTTCATCAGCCGCCGACCAGGGGTGATGTCACGGTTTCGGTGGCTATGGCAGAACCGCCACCAGCAGCATTTGCCACCATGTAGTGTATGCAGATAAACTTGTTTGTTGTTTGTTCTTCTTGTATATTCTCGTAAAGAAGTAAATAAAACGATCGTTCCTCTTTGCAACCGGCATCGGCAATGAAATTTCCTGAACGCGTTTGCCGTTACTGACGCGCTCGTGAAGGAAGAAGGAAAAAACGTTGTTTGTGAGGATCTTGCTGAATCGAGCTGGCGGGGATACAACTTTCTCGGTAAGTCAGCTGCAAGAGAAATGCATTGAACAGCAAGTACTATTGTATCAGGTTTGTGTTGATTTGACTAAGACTTTTAACACCGTAAATCGTGATACTTTTTGGAGGAATCTTGATTAGATTGGTTGCCCTCTTACTTATGTCAACTTAGTGAAACAGCTACTTACTGCTTTACCCCGTCATCCTTTACAATCTCATCTGAAAGTGAGCCGTTGGATGTGAGACGAAACTTCATATCAGTAAAAAGTAGGTACCTCCACTCATTTTTCTATACCTAACTTTAAACTGAAATTTTAATAATAAATAAATTATCTTCAATTTTTAATTTTAGCTTTAATTGAAAGTCAAGAGATTAAATTTACTAATTCCAGTAAGCAAAATACCCTGGTGTATTTCAAACCGAAATTATATTTATCGGAATCAAAAATTTCTAAATTTAAGAAAAAGTTTTTAAAATTTAAAATTTTCCATTTTTCATCGATTGTAAACAGAAGCCAATTCTCGGTTTTAAAAAATCTTACAAAAATAAAACACACCTCGCTGACACATTATTTTCTTTAAATACCGAATTTAAACCTACTTTAAATTGACTTAAAACAAGAATTACTTGCTTACTGCTTGAAAATGTTTCAAAACGCATTCCTCAATTATGGCAGCCTTGTTATCACAGCTGTCAACACCTTATCAGCACCTTAGCAGCAGCCAACAACTGATGATTTACCGTATCCGGCCAAAAGTATGGAAGACGAATTTGATATAAATAAAGATATTTTATGAAAAATAAAAAAATAAATTACAATTTAATCACAGAATGAAAATAACGTCAGAGGTAACTCAATAATTTATGAAATGTTATGGCATAACTAATTTTTATTTTTAATATCTATTTTTCATATTTTAGGTACCTCCACAAATTAAATGTTCAAGGAATGACTTGCAAAACAGGCTGTTAAATTTTATAAAGAGACTTGAATCAGAATCAGAATCAAAGTGCAGTTTCCGTCGTTTTCCATGTAAGGGGAATAATCCAAAATACGTGTTAACTTCTAAAATAAATACGATCCCTATGGAAACTTGTTATGACCCCTATGGAACATCGTACTTAAATGAACATATTATTTACACACACACACACAAAAATAATTATTTTAAAAATATAAGGGGTGAAAAATTTTTGATAGGCAATATAATCATCAATTCTTAACTAAAAAAAAAGGACAACAGTTTAAAAGATTTCAAAATATTTTTAAAACTTTATGAATAATAATAATAATAATAATAATCTATGTCAGCTGTCGCTTGGCAGCCCATTTAGGAGAAGGAAAACTGAACAACAACCCGCAACTCAAGGTGTTAATCGTACCGAGGAGTGAATGGCTACTGCGTTATGAGGTCACAAACGATCCACTACAGGCTTCGGCACCCTGTTTGTAAAAGACCGTTACCTAACGTGCCGGGCAAATTTGGGTGGACTTTTGACCCGTGCGTCACTCGTGGGAAAAATATGAGAAATACAAATAGAAATAAAAAGTCCAGTATGGCTCTTCCAGTGGATAAACAGGGATCCCGTCCTTCAGGAGGGAACCTACCTGAGGTCGAAAAATCTGCCATAGGAACAAACTCCAACACAAAAATGAATCTTCAGGTCCCCCACAACAAGGATAATCCTAATGATGGTCATGAAAATTCTCCAGCTAGATCTGCAAACGTATATTTAAAGAAAGAAAAAAATAAAATGGTCTCGTGAGGAGTACAAAGTCGTTATGACTACATTTCATGAAGCGCTACTCAAACAAAAAACAATACTCGCCAAACATGACATTTGGCGAGAAAAAAGTTGGTCAAGCAAATAGAAAGTATGTTGACGAAAATAAATTAGCCAATGTACGAAGATGCATCATTCGTAATAACCGATTGACAGAGGCTGAAATTAATGAGATTAAAAGAATTGTAACCAGAATAGACGAATCAACAAAATATGAAAAGGAACCGGAATCAGAAATAAAAAATAAAAACATCAAACAAGCCACAGGTCATAATGTAGAAACCGTGATACAGTATTATCTTCACAGTGATATGTGTGTAAGTTTAAAAGTGCTGGAAAGATGTGATCTGAGTCAGTTACATGACAAAAATAAAACGAGTTCAGAACACATTGAACAGAATTATTTTACGGAAAATAAGAACAGTATACAAGAAGCCAAGGAAGAAATCAAAAACCATATGTCAAATACAAAATATTGCAATGGAGGAACGAGAACAACTCCGAAAATTACAACCAACAAAGCATAACCTCCGAACTATTAAGCTCTACAATGCAGCACTCAAATTAATTTTGGATGAAGAAGACACTCATACAAATCTCAATGAAGCAGTATATGCATCAGCAATAGCAGCAACAAAAAACTGAACATCAAATTAAAAACAAGGCAGTCTCGCAAACATGAAGATCCACCTTGGAAAACAAAAATAGAAAAAGAAATCGAACAACTTAGAAGTGAACTATCAGTACTGGATGAACTGACTAGAGGAATAAATGTAAGAACTAGGAAAAGCAGAAGAGTCAAAAGAAAATACAACATTAGAAATGAAAATGAAGTCCTATCAACTAAGGAAAAAATAAAGCAAACAATACAACTGAAGGTTCAAAGAATAAGATGCTATGAGAAAAGATCAAGATTCTACAGACAAAACAAGATTTTTCAAACCAATGCAAAAAATTTTACAGGGAAATAGGTAAAAAAAGAATTGAAGTGACAGCCCCCCCCCCCAAAAGAAGAAGTTACACAGTTCTGGGAAAAAATATGGGCTTGCCCTAAAGATCATAACAAAAAAGTAGATTGGATTGACAAGAGATAGAACGAATAAAAAATAAACCAGAACAGACATGGGCTGGAAGTACAGATGAGGATGTTAAATTTGCACTAAAAAAGCACACAGTTGGAAATTTCCAGGTATAGATAAAATTCCTAACTTTTGGCTTTATTATTTAAATACAGCACATAAAAAAATAGCCAAAGAACTTCAAGAAATGGTTGACGATCCCACTAAAATTCCTGCATGAATGACCAAAGAAATTACATTTCTTCTACCCAAGAATAGTGACACAAACAACCCGAAAAACTACAGACCAAGTACATGCCTTCCGACAACATATAAACTATTAACATCTATTTTAACAAAACAGACATATTTATTCTTAGAAAGAAATGATATGTTACCGCTTGAACAAAAAGGGTGCAAACGTGTCTGTTACGGATGTAAATACCAATTGCTTATTAACAAAATGATCCTGGAAAACTGTTACAGTACAAAGGAAAGTTTTAGTACTGCCTGGATAGATTATCGTAAGGCATTCGATAGTGTGCCACATCCCTGGATTTTAAAGACTTTAAATATATACAAGATATCACCCGTCATCATTAATTTCATCAAACAGTGCATGTCTATATGGAAAACAACCCTTTACCTCAATCATATAAATGGAACCTATAAGTCTGATGAAATAAACATCAAAAGAGGTATATTTCAAGATGATTCTTTGTCTCCCTTACTATTCTACATATCATTAATAGCACTAACCTGTCAACTTAATAAGACAGAATGTGGTTATAAAATAGGCCAAAAGAAAATAAACCATCTATTTTACATGGATGACTTAAAGTTATATGATAATGAGATTAATGATAATGAGATGGAAGGTCTTCTGCAAACTGTAAAATGCTTCAGCGAAGATATTGGAATGAAATTCAATTTGAATAAATGTGCTAAAGCTATAGTTTTACGTGGATCAATGCAAGAAACATCATCAATAAACAATAAAAGAATCGAAACCAGAAGAAGCTTATAAATACCTAGGTGTAAATAAGAGTGAACAAATTCACCATAAAAAATGAAAGAAATAGTGCGTAAAGAGTACTATAAAAGGCTACGAATGATATAAAAAACTGAATTGAATTCTCAGAACAGAATAATGGCCATTAATAGCCTTGCAATCCCAATTGTCCAATATAGCTTCAACATCTTAAACTGGTCTCTAAACGACATCAGGCGAATGGATTTTAAAACAAGAAAGCTTCTTTCTAAGCATAAGACGCATCATCCAAAGGCTGATGTAGACCGTCTATACATACCCCGTAAAGAAGGTGGAAGAGGTCTTATTCAGCTGGAATTGTCATACAAGACAACTATTGGCTTACTAACATACATAGAAACAACAAAGAATTGGATGATACAATAAGTAAGGCAACATGAAGAAAGAAAGAAAAAATATTCAATAATAAAAGAAGGCAGTAAATACAAACAAGATTTACAGTTAGTAGATTCTGTAGAAAAGCAAAACAGAAGCCAAGAACCAACTATTGCGGCAAAAATATGAAAATTAAAGCCAAAGATAAAGCTCTTGACCAGATGAAACAACGCTGGCAAGACAAACCTCTGCATGGCCAATATCCAGAACGGGCCAATAAATCTAATTTTGATAAAGTTATTACTCATCGATGGATACGTGCATCTAGATTAAAGTCTGAGACTGAAGGCTTTATTCTTGCAGTGCAAGACCAAAGTCTTTTCACTAGAAACTTTCAGGCAAATATTATACATAATAATATGGAATAATTATGAATATAAAAATTGCCACGATAGAGTGGGGCAATATTTACATTGGACAATGTGCAAACACTATGGAAAATCTGTAAAAAAAACACTGGTATGAACATCACCCAGTACCGGTTACAGAAATAGATGTCACCATTCTATGGGATTACATCATCTACACAGACAGAAAAATTGAAGCAAACAGGCCAGACATAATTGTTAAAAACCAGAAAGAGAAAACTAGTCTATTAATTGATATGGCTTGTCCAGCGGATTGTAACATAGCAACCAAGGAATTTGAAAAACTGTCAAAATATAAAAACATGGAAATTGAAATAGAAAAAATGTGGAAATTGAAAACAAGAGTTGTGCCAGTCATAGTAGGTGCACTTGAAATGTTAAAAATGGAACAAAACAACACATTGAAAGAATCCCTGGAAACCCCAGCTTAAGAGATATACAAAAAATTGTCTTGTTAAGTACAGCCCACACACTAAGGAAAACTTTGTCTATGTAACGCTAGGGATGATAGGGAAGATAGAAAATAAACAGACTTGGTTGGTCGTGCGACCAGAGCAGAAATCGAAGTATGATGGAAAATGACATAATAATAAAATGAAAACAATTATTTCAAAATTTTATTAGTAATCGAAAATATTTTTTCCTTCAGACTATAATGTCCTTAATTGTTCTTATTTATTCCAGCAATTAAAAGCTTATCAAATTAAATTATATCAGAGTTTTATTGCATTTTTTATTTTACTCTTCGGAAGAGATTTTCGGATGGTGCCGAATAACTTTAAATAAAAAAATAGATGATTTATTTTCCTCGATGAGTTCTGCGTTTAACCAATAAAAAAAATAATTTTCAGAAATTAAAATTTATTAAAATTTCATGAATTTACGTGGAGGCGAGGGTAACAGAGTTAAAAAAAAATTTTTCATCATTATTTTAAAAAAATAATAATTTTAAAAATAATTTTATTAATTTATGAATGAGTACTGAAAGTTTCATTAAAATCCGACAATTATTTGATTTTTTCGAGAATTTCCAAATTAATGTGTTTGTCACTAACAGGCGGGAAGTGCGAGAAAAGAAGCTATTAGAGTAGAAATTGTGGTTACGTAAAAATTACATGATCGATTGTAATGTAGTCGTAACATTTTCTGCAGCGCTAACTCAAATCAAAACATAATTTTCTGCAAAAATTTCGAACATTTTAAAAGAGATTATAAAATTTTATAAAAAAAATGAAAATTACTTTGATTTTTCCTTTTAATAATATAAACATTTTGATGGAAAACATTAAGTTTGGACCTTTTTAATTCATAATATGCTGGATTTTTGTGATCTAATGGAGATACCTAGTAAAAAGGAATATACATTATCATCTTTATCTCGAATCAATAAATCAGATTATGATACGCGTACACGCATAAATTATATGTACGAACGCTGTGTAACAAATTAAATGCACGTAAAGCCTGCTTATCCAACGAAAACAAAAAAAAGTAAAAGTAGCAGAATTTGTTTCTTTTTTGCTCCATATCTCATTCTTATTAATAAAAGCAAAACGTTACAATTATGAACGTTTCTTATTTATGCATTATCCTAGCACACACACACACACACACACACACACACACACACACATATATATATATATATATATATATATATATATATATATATATATATATTCTCTCTCATGAAATTTTATATTTATACAGAATACATGAAATTCGCAAGTAACGCTTTGAAAACCAATCATAAACTTTTATGTTTTTTTTTATTTTTCACCTACTGGTTTATTAAATGCTCGTATTTTAACGAAAATCTGTTCAGTAGTAAATATCATTTTATTACTTTTTTCAGGGCAAATTCCTATCCTGATCACAACCGTAAAACAGATCAGTGTGAGAAACAGTAACTTATAAACAAAATTGGCCAATACGCGTTAACCTCTTCCATCTGCGAAAATAATACGCCGAATAGATAAGGTGATATGTATTATTGAGCATATGCTATTTTCATTTTCCTACCAAATTTATTTCTGTCAGATGACCGTGATTGTATCGTCAAGTTTGCCGTTGAATGTAAATGCTCTAGAAAATTATTTCATCACATGTAAGCTAAAATGAGAAAAGTAAACAGAGAATTGCTCATCCTTTTAAAATTAAGTCCATAAAAAGTGTATCCTCCCACATAACTGAGGTAATTGTATCATGGCTCTAAACACGAAAATCTTTCATCTGCTTTATTTTCTTGCCATGTTGATCGAGCGAAGCCTTGACCGCTTCTAATCATGGATCCTTTAATTTAAAACTATTTGTTTATTGAAACTGTCTTTTGTTTCTTTCACAACACTTCAAAGCTTTTCTCATCTAACCCTCGTTATAGACATTAATCAGTCAAAGAAAAGTGAACACGATAAGTAGTTATCAAATGAGGAGATTTAAATAACTAATAAATAACTACATATAATTGCAGCAATATAGATGCATAAATATGAATTTACACACACACACACACACACACACACACACACGCACACACACACACATACACACATACACACACACAAACAAACAAACAAAAAGTTCTATAATAGATATGCTTTTTTTTAATCATTTCACCCCAACCAAGGCATTCCACTGCCACTATTGCACAGGAGGTTACATAGGGGGAAGTGATGAGAAAGTGTGGTTAGTTATAGGAAGTGTCGGAAGGAGACGGATGAGGATACCGAGGATGAGGGTTGAGTTGGTCGGAAGAGTGTTTCAGAGAATGGATGCGAGTTAGTGTGATAAGAAGTGTCTGTTGACCTTAAATTTAAATTCCTGGAGATTGTAGCTGTTGGGGAAGCAAGTATATAAAAGGGAATTCCACAGGCGGGAAGTACGAGAAAAGAAGCTGAGAGAGTAGAAATTGCGGTTACATCTTACCTGTTTCACTATAAAAGAGTGGGACCTAGTTGCTAATCTAGTATCTCGTGCAAATTCATACCTAGGACGCACAAGTGATCTAAGTTCATCGGAGCAGAAGTCGTGAAAGTATTTATAGAAGAGGCACAGGGGAGCCACATCACGCCGGTGAGAAAGTGACTGCAGCCGGGCTGCCAAGTCGGTATCGATCACATAACAGATTCTCCGTTGTATTTTGTCAAGAACTCCGAGGAGAATAGCAGGAGCACCCGACTTGATGTGGCAGCAGTATTCAATACACGGGCGGATGGTAGATTTATATATGTGCAGGATGGATTCAGACGGGAAAAACTTCCGGGCCTTGCACAAAGAACCAACTTTCATAGCAGCGAATTTATCAATGGATTCGATATAGTCATTCCACTTGAGGTCCGCTGAGAGTGTGAGGCCAAGGAGGCGTAGTGTTTTACTCTCAGAAAGGCAAATCTGTTCCATGCTAATGGGGGTAGGAGCGATTGTATATAATGGTTAATTGATAGCAGCTTCGTTTTGGAAGCATTCAAATTTACGAACCATTTCTTACCCAAGTCCACTACGGATTAGAGGTCTTTCTCAAGCTCAGCAGCGAGGTTCGATTTGTCGCCCACACCAGATTTTTGTTCGAGGCGAGAGTAAACTGTAATGTCATCGGTGTACATGCCTACTTGGGATCTTATAGCATCGAGGAGATTCATTAATGTAGATCAGAAAGATAGATAGAGCCTTGAGGGACACCCGCGTTCGTATGGTAGTTTTGGGAGGTGTGTCCGTTTAATACCACCTTCAATGTTCGATTAGAGAGGTATGACTGGATTAAGTCAAACAAATGTCCAGTTATACCATAGCTCCGCAGTTTGCGTAGAAGGCCAGCATGCCAGACTCTGTCGAACGCTTTGGAAATATCCAAGGCAACGGTTCGAGCTTCGCCATTCTTGTCGAGAGCTTGGTATATATACTCAGTGATGGTCGTTAGCATATCAGCAGTAGACCTGGTGAAGCGGAAACCATACTGTTTGTCCGAGAGGAGCCTGTGAGCTGTGAGATGCTGAACCACCTCGGCGTTGATAATGGCTTCGAACACTTTGTCAAAGATCGGAAGGAGGCTGATCGGGCGGTAATTAGTGGGGTCCGAGGGTTCTCCAGTATTCTTAAATATAGGAACTACACAGGAAGACTTCCAACAGGCAGGAAAGCGGGAAGCAGATAGGCAGAAGTTGTAGAGCTTAGAGAGGACAGACTATGATTGGGATTCCGTCCCCACCGCTCGCTTGGTGAGAGTCAAGTTTTGAGATTATGTTAGAGACCACCGAGTGGGTAATGTGGACGTCATTCAGTTGAGCCTCAGTTCTAGGTGGGAAGTCGGGTGTAGATACTCTAGACAAATCCAGTCTCGAATTTGGTGGAGAATCTGCGAGCAAAGCATTCAGCCCTGTCCGCTGAGGAGGTTAGGACCTCAAATTCATTGATTATGGTGGGTATAGAGGTTTTACTCTTGTTAAGCACGCTTTTACAGAGTCGCCAGTAGTCTTTGGCGCCGAACTTACAGGATGTTATGCATTGCTTCATTCTGGCAGCAAACAACATCTTAGCTTCGTTAAGTATCGTTTTACACTTATTAGGAACTGAGGCGAAAAGGCGCTTGTTTTGGTTCGACGCGTGGCTTCGATAGAGCCGGAAGAAATGATTCCGGTGGGCAATTGCGGCCGAGCAAGCGGGCGAGAACCAGGGGGACGAACGGGATTTAAACTGACATTTCCTGGCTGGGATGAAAGCATCGACGCCAGCCTTAATCCACGAGGAGACCTTGGATGCACACTCTTCAACGGAAAGACTATAAACGTTTTTCCAAGAGACGTCACACAGGAAGTCGCGGAACGAGTTCCAGTCTGCTCTTTGGTAGCAGTAGGATATTCTGCTAGTTTCTTGGGTAGAGTGGAAGTGGAATGAGATGTTAACGTCAGTTTTCCGAGAGGGCAGAGCTGCTTGGCAGTGCAATAGTCTGGGATGGAAGTGAAGCAGAGGTTTAGTAGGGTTATTGGAAAAACGCGTGGGGAAATCAACCACTTGCGTAAGAGATTGGGTGATTGAAAAATTTATGGTGTGGACACCAGCAAGATCGGTGACAGAGTTTTCCAGCCACTTGGTGTGGTGGACGTTAAAGTCACCAAACACAAACATATGGGCAGATGGATGAGAAAAAATTGCCTTATCGGTATTGTTAGCGATGCTATCAAGTACCGAACAGTCAGAATAAGAGAGGGAGCAGTAGAGAAAGAAAAGATAGCTAACTGAGCTTAGAAGTGAGAGACGAAAGCACATGAAAGAATGATCCAGGGATTCAAGAGAGGTTACCCTAGCTAGAGGGAGATGTTCGTTGACATAAACACCAAGCCCATGCATATAGAAATTGGAGTCCTTCCTGAGTAGGGGAAGGTAACCAGGAACGTAAAACTCAGAAGAGGAAATAGAAGGGTCATGGTTAAGTTTCACAAAGAGCTAAGATATCAGGTGAGTTAGTTTGAAGGAATGATTCTAAGCTGTAAAAGTTAGTGCGGATGCCTCGTATGTTTGCGAAGGAGACGCACATGCACATAGAAAATAGATGTAGACATGCACATAGAAAATTAGTGTAGACATGCATATAATAATTAAATACATTGGTATTATCGACATTGACAAATTTTGTAAACATATTAAAGTATTGTGCATGTGATGGTTGGTTTCGAGTAAAATAGTAATTAAAAAAAAAGGACGTTGAGTTAAAATTCTTACTTTGACGTCAATGAACATGAAATTTTCTAAACCATAAGGCTGCTTGACTTTTAACTGAACATTCAGAAAATTCCACGATTTACTTATTTCTTAAAGCCTAAATATTCAATCGATATCTGCATCTCATATTTAATTCTCAAATGATCATGTTTTTAACGAATGGTTTGTATCTAACCAGGAAGTCAAAATGCAAATAGATAATTAGATGTTTTACTCCCGAAACATGAAACCATAATATATTGTCATTCACTCAAAATTACATTGTAATTATCAGTTTGTTTTTCATAAGGTAATATTGTATATTTAAGCCTTTTTAGTCCATTTTAATTCCTTTTTCAGCAATGTTTTTTTATTCTTCTTCATTACTTTCACTTTTTATTCTGTAAGTTTAGTTTTTCGTGATTTTATTATTCTCTCAATATTTGATTGCACGGGACAATTTATATATATTTTTATAATCTTCTCAGCCCAAGCAAAGCAGTGCTGCTACTGGTGCTCAGGGGGGTAGATAATAGAGAAGTGAAGACAGAGGAGAAAAGGTCACAGTAGGTGTCGAAGAATGGGTAAGAATTGGTGCGAAGAGAGCTGCGTTAGAGGAAAGGGTAAACTGAAAAGACGGATGGGAGTCAAGGAGATAAGAGATGACAGTTGACATTGCATTTAAACTCTTGGAGAGCGTAGCTATCAAGGAAGCAAGAATACGGAAAGAAGTTCCACAGACAGGAAGTGTGAGAAAAGAAACTGAAGGAATAGATGTCGTGGTTACACCTGATTGTTTTTAACAGTAAAAGGGTGGGGCCTTGTTGCTAGTCTAGTAGTTAGAGTAAATTCGCGCAAGAGGAGCAAAGTTTGTCAAAGCAGAATCCGTGAAAGTATTTGTAGAAGAGACAGAGAGAAGCCACATCTCAGATTCTTTTTTGGATTTTGTCCAGAACCCTGCCGATGAACAGTAGAGACACCCGACCAGTTGTAACAACAGTATTCAATGCACGGGAGCTGTAAATGTGAGTTGTTCTTTTGCCCAGTTTTTTATCCAGTTTTTTGCTGTAGTCTCGATATACGAGAAGGTATTGAAAAGTTCTCTGCCCGACACACCTCCCTAATTCTGAGCAGAAAACAAATATTCGGAATTCTTTAGAATCTTTTAAATTACCATTATATACATCAAGAATTACCATTCGCAAAAATAAATTGTAATATATGACGAGAATTTTTCAGTAATCAGGAACATTATATATATATATATATATATGTGTGTGTGTGTGTGTGTGTGTGTTACCTTGGACATCTAGAGAACATCAATTAATTTTTTTTATATTACACTATTTCACTAAGGTACTATCGTTAAAAATTTGTAAAGATTTTAGTATTTTAGAATACAATTTCTTCAGCTTTTACTGTTTCGATATTCTTTTCTTTAAAAATCAGTTTTGAATTCTTAATCCTTAAATCCTTACCTCCCGTAACTAAAGAGTTTTATTGTACAAAAATTAACCCCAGACCATAAGTGATCCACCACCAGTGTGTCCTGTTGAGAAAATTTATTTTGGAACATTTTTTGCATGCCAGTAATTCAAGGTTGAATTTTTTCTCTCGTCTAAAAACAACACTTTCTTCTATTTATCCACATTCCAAGTTTGATAAACGAAAGCAAATTGTAAGTTTGGTTTTTACGACTACTGGTGGCTCTGTAATAGTTCTTTGTCCCTCCTGTCTTCACTCAATTTGAGATGAAACAGAATATTTTAATTGTAATTTATGTTCGATTCCTGACATTTTTGGAGTAACTTGCCTGATTTTTCACTTTGAAATGAATCACTACTGTATGATATTCAGATATCCATGGTTTTCTGCTGTCATCTCTAAACTGGATACCGACAAAGCATTTAGTCAATTTTTAAATAAATATTGCAATAGTTCTTAAGAAATTTACTCCTGAAATGTCTCCTGTTCTCTCTAAACTATACAATAAATAAATGTCAAATTGCTTCTTGCTTTCCTACTTGTTAGAAATTACCTTCTGTAGTTCCTGTTCTTAAAAAAAGAAGAGAATTTCCAGGTGTTTGATCCGTCTACCTATTTTGTCAAGGTACTAGAGGCTCTAACTCCAAATTGGTTAGGCATCTTTTCCTGTAGGGTCTTCTTTCAAGGAAGAAATATGACTGTCACTTCTAGGTCAGTTGCTAATGTGTTAACCGTTGAATTTAGATAAGAATGGTGAAACTCTAGCTGTTGCTTTGTACATCTCGAAGACTTTCGCCAAGGTTTGATATGCTGGTCTTCTTCGTAATTTCTAAGGTGATGTTATTTCCGGATAATTTGTTGATCTGATTCAATCTTACCGCATCACGAAATGAAGATTATCTTGAATGACCACTCTTCTAGATCTTTTTGCATTTATGTCGGTATCCCCTAAGGGCTCTATTCTTAGGTCTACATTGTTTCTTATTTCCATCAATGATCTCTATAAACTCGCTTTTTATGATGATGACGCAAGTAATTACTCGTCCTAATGGTAAGTAGGTTCGATAAGTTCAAATTGGCAGTTAAACTAAGAAATGTGCTACAATTTGTTGTTAACTAGGGCAAGGAATGGCTTCTTAATTTTAATGTTTCTAAATTGAAATAACTATTTTTAGTCGTCTGAGAGAATCTGTTTTTGCTTTCTATCAGCATAAGTGATGCTAACCTTCAGCAGAGTGACTCTTTGTGCCTTTTGAACTACCTTTAACCGTTTACATGAAGTGGAAATATTATATCGAATCCATTGCTTGGTCTGCTGCTAGGATAGCTGGTTCACTGTGAATCTCAGTGCTTTATAAGTCTACCATTCGTTCATGCATTGAATATTGCTGTCACATCTAGTCTGGTGCCCTTGCTATATATTTAGATACTCTTGATAAACCCCAAAGAAAAATCTGTATGTTATCTGTTCTTATCTCACATCTCGTTTTCAGTCCCTTTCTTACCACCCAAATGTCGCTTCCCTGTACCTTTATATAAATATTTTCATAGTAATTGTTTGGATGGCCTTTCATCTTTGGTACCTCGAATTTATAAATGTAAGCGCAGTACGAAATTAGCAGCTAGGTTTCATCATTTTGAAGTTAAAATTGCTACATAAGTTCTTTGCTAACAACTTCTCTCGATTATCAACTTTGTTCTTTTAAAAATTTAAATACAATGTCAATCCTGTTCTTTCATTGTTTTTTCTCGTTAATAATTTTTTTCTTTTTCTCATATTATTTTATTCTGAGTACGCCCTTGCGTCTTAATGGTTTTATTGCCTTGCTTCGAGTTAGGTGCTTTTTTAATAAGTGCATGATTTGTCAAAACTATACAACGTTCTAAGTTTGCCTCTGAAATGCTTTAATGCTGTCCAATCATTTTCATTCATTCGAAAAATGTAGGATTTTCATAAATCCTGTGAGTTTATGCGGGTGCTCACGCGCATCTCTCTCTCTCTCTCTCTCTCTCTCTCTCTCTCTCTCTCTCTCTGTGTGTGTTTAAATTTGGAAAATATGTCATCTACTGCGTCATTTATAAATTTGATTCTTTTACAAATAAATAAAGGCAGTCATCAATAAAAAGAATAAGCCTAGTAAATAGTTAAAATATGTATAAAATTGTACTTACACTGTTAATTTTTAATATATCGTATATTTTTAACGATACAATAGCATCATTAAATAAGCACATTGAGTGATTTTCATACATTTGAAAAGTAAACATCAAGGAGGATGCTCCTTCACGATATGAATTGCGCTTTTCAATAAATTAAAAACCAAAACCAATCTATATATATATATATATATATATATAGATTGGTTTTGGTTTTTAATATATATATATATATATATATATATAGATTGGTTTTGGTTTTTAATATATATATATATATATATATATATATATATATATTGTTGCCTTATTTGATTGATAAAAATATTTTTTTAAAACGGAGTAACGCGGTGATATAGTAGAACTGAGTTGATTGAAACTCTCATCTTAGATTCCCACGAAAAGCAAAAGGATGAGTCCAAAATTCAAATTCAAATTAAAAATCGGAGACACCAAAATCAACTTTTCTTTGAGGAAATTGTCCAGTATTCACTGCCATCAAATATCTCACTGCCATCAAATATCTCGCAATAGTTCTAATAGAGGAAGGAAAGTGCGACGCATTGAGATACCAACGATGCCTCCCAAAAGATAAGCAGAGTATTAAGAGATAAAAAAAAAACTCGTTAGGAACAAAGAAAAAGTACTGAACTATTACTTGGTATCTGTCTTACTGTATGGCGGTGAATACTGAACAATTTCCTCAAAGAAGTGACTTGAAGCGATTTGAAATGTGATTCTGTAGAAATATGTTGAAGATACTATAGCTCAAACATGTAAGCAAACGATGAGGTTTTAGAGAAAATATAAACAAAAAAGGAAAATCAGGAAGAGTTAGTTGAAATTTCTGGGGAACGGCTTGGAAAATCTAATAATCACAACAGGGACAGAGCAAAGCAACGCATAAAATACTTGATGATCTTGCTGAAATGGATGGTGGAAAATGATTAAGAAATAACGAATTTATTTAGAGCTGCAACAGATAGGAAATTATGGTAGAGCCATAATTGTATACGTCCTGAAGGGACACGATACATAAAGAGAGAAATCTACATCAGACAACTTCGTTAACGTTTACATTTCGCTGTGCATGAATTCGAAAGTATATGATTGGATTTAACATGAAGTTAGAAATATCGGCTGGACCTAAGTGAATTGCTTCTTAACCCATCAAATGAGAAAAGCTGTTAGCAAAATTAACAGAAAAATGGGAGAAACAACTGTTTTGGAAAAAAATGCTAAAAATTCAAAATCGAAAAGAGAAAAAATCAAAATAAAACATTTTGCTCCTTTTCAACATTTTCCTACAATTTTTAAAATGTGTTTATTTTTAATATATTTCATCATTATTATTTCATTTTTATACTTTTATTTTGAGTGTGTGATCTCATTTAACTTTCACGTTGACTTTCTATTTTCTTTTAAATTAGTTTGATGACTTTGTTGTAAATTCTCTTGTTCCTTAATGAAACTTGATACTCGAAAGATTTCTCCCACGTCATGAGAATTGTCTAAAAGTTTGAATATCAGTGCGTTTTCGCTTAAAGCATGACATTTTCAAAGATTTTTGTTATAGTTAGTTAGTTAAGTGCCATACGTGATACACGCTTGGGCGATCATGTCTCGAAAGAGACATGACTGACTGGGCAGAAGATTATCCCGCAGTAGGTTGCCATTGCTTTCTACGGTAGACTGGTTGCCGATCAAGGCTATAGAACCCAATTTGTCCTGTTATTTAACCCATAACTGGAAGGAAGAGACGGATTAATACCTTTCCCAAGAGTATTTGCGCGTAAGTGAATGCAAGGAATTCAACTGGAATTCCAACTCGGCTCTCCGATTTCTCGTTCCGAGCCGATATCCACTGCGCCACAACACTGTAATAAAAAGATTTTTTATCTATCTATCTATCTATCTATCTATCTATCTATCTATCTATCTATCTATCTATCTATCCATATTAATAATGACAAAATTGTCCTTTAATAATAAAATAAAACCCCTACATTTAAGTCTATTAAGGTAAATTTAAGGATTTTATTTTGTGACAATTATGTGTACACAACAATTGTTATGGTGCCCTATCTACATTGGAATGAACTCTTTCTCTTTCATAAACGAGACTTCCTAGAAGAGGCAGTCGAGGCACAGTGTAACTTGACATTTCGGACGGACACTTCTATCTGCTGACTAATAACACTCTTATTTTTTATAAATGTCTTGTTATTCCAATACACTGGTTCAACTTACTCTTCTTTTCGTGTCTTTCTTCCTAGTTCTAACAGGCTGCAACAACAATAAAATGTCATTTTTTTTTCAAAATTGAAAAATTGAATTTAAAACAACTGAAAGTCAACGTAACCTATTCAGGATGCTAAGTAATATAATATAATATAATATAATATAATATAATATAATATAATTGTTATTGTTGAATTTTTTCATCATGTAATTATTATTTATATCATTTTAGTTCAAGGATATATTAATGTATATTATATATTTTAAATAATAAAATTAGACATTATCTTTTACTTTTTAAATTTTTTTATAGTCATATATGTCTCTTGGGAAAGGATTATTTCTTTTAGGAAAGGAGATTTATATTCTGATAAGCTTCAATAGCGGCACTCTCAAGAAGTGTAAGTTAATTTCTCTTATAGTAAATGTACATTTGTTATGGTTTATAAAATGGCGAGTGTGCTAAAAATAGAAAAAGGTAGACACACTGACGCCAAGAATTCAAAATTTGGCGGCAAAACCAGTTAACGGTTTCTTTTGGAAGGAGTAGCAGTAAGAAGTAGGAGTGATGGACGGAGTTTTGGTGGAGAGCTTTGAAAAGAGGAAGACGCGGTCAGTTGACCACGAGAGTCCAGAAGGGATAGACGCGTTTACTACTATCATGCCACAGTGAAGAGAATTCAGCTAGACTGTATCTACACACAAAAATTAACGGTTGTTAACTTGATGCAAAAATCTCAAGTTTTATATAAAAAAAATAAACGTCATTAATTCAAGTTTGTGTTATCTTATAATTATACAAAACCAAGCAACACAACAGTGGTGACTAGGACGTGAGATGAACACGCATAACGCAGCCTTCTCCCTCGAACACGCATAAAGGCATTTCAACCAGATAAATTGGTAAACCCAACGTTACACCAGATAAACTGGCGAATCTGAAGTTCCCCAGAGAAACTGGTGATAAACACGTAGATTTTTAAGACATATGTATACACAAAGACATCTTCTTCAGGCCAACGCACCTACCTATCTTCTCAACAACCAAAATGAGAAGTCTAACGTCGGTCGGACTCACAACTAAAAACTCCATACACGTAGTCGAAGAGTAAATAGACACCCGGCGCAAACAATTAATGATGAAAAAAAAAAAGCGAAAGAAAGAAAAAGCAAAAACAAAAAACAAAAACGGAAAAACAACTGAAAAACATTAAAAAAAGAGAAAAACACACACACAAAAAAAAAAACAAAAAAAACAGTCGGATAGTCACTTGTGAATTTAAAAGAACGAAAAACCCGCCATAAAATTAGTGACTACCCGGCGTGAGTTCAACACCTATATATGTATACACACGAACATTTTTGTTTGGACTTTCAGTGAAATTTGAAAATTTCTCGGTAATAGAAAATCAAAATGGCAAAGATGCTGAAGAAACTTCAACAAATCAGAACTAACCTACCCAAGGCTATTCCCCCCACCCACAAAAAAAAAAGAAAAAAGAATGTGGACTTTCAGCGAAATACGAATATTTCCATGCAAAACAAATTCAAAATAATCAACGAACAAAAAAATAAAAAAATAAAAAAAATAAAAACTACAACAAACTAAAATAACTCATAGCTAGTCCCACAAAAATTCATTACTAATCCCTTTCAACAAGAATCAAAAATCAAAACATTCCTTCGAATAAAGACGGGATTCGAATACTCCTCTCTTATACCGAAGAAACAAAATTCGGAAAAACGGTTAAATGAAAAAAAATAAATAAATAAAATAAAACCAAACAAACAAGAAAACCGCTAAACAAAACGAAAAAAAATCTATTTAAAAAAAAGCGGAGACTAAGCAAAAAAAAAAAAAAAAAAAAAACAGATGGGAGGAAACGGACGAGCTGATTAGTTTCCTCTTGACTTAAGTCGAGCGGCCACTATTCTGACCTTTTTTCCTTCCCTCGTCTCAAAAACACTAATAATCCCTTTTCGGTAGTATTATATTTCCATTAACAAAATTTAACCTGGCCGTCGTACCCTTATCTTTTTTTCAGCATTATATTGGTCGCCATGCCACAACATTTTCACGGCCGTTGTACACTCCGTTCTAAAGGGGGAACTTCTATTATGGTTTATAAAATGGCGAGTGTGCTAAAAATAGAAAAAGGTAGACACACTGACGCCAAGAATTCAAAATTTGGCGGCAAAACAAGTTAACGGTTTCTTTTGGTGGAGAGATTTGAAAAGAGGAAGACGCGGTCAGTTGACCACGAGAGTCCAGAAGGAATAGACGCGTTTACTACTATCATGCCACAGTGAAGAGAATTCAGCTAGACTGCTCCTGTATCCACACACAAAAATTACCGGTTGTTAACTTGATATAAAAACCTAAAGTTTTATATAAAAAAATAAACGTCATTAATTCAAGTTTGTGTTATCTTATAATTATACAAAACCAAGCAACAACACATTCTTCAGATCGAATTTGCGGTTGAATTCATATGTCTGAGTAAAGTATTTAATAAAGTTGTATGTATAAGAACCTTTTTATTTTCATATATAAGTTTGTTTTTTTTTTCAAAATAATTTCTGCAAGTTCCAAAATGTTTTGTAATGAACAGTTGTGGCATTTATTTTATATATACCTAATTCGGATTTATTATTATAAATAATATAGCGTATCCAATAAAATTTATGAGTGATTAGAATTATTTTGATATTGATAATATACTAATTATTAATTTGATTAATTATAACTATTTTGATATTTGATAATATATTAATTATTAATTTGATTAATTATAATTATTTTCATATTATATTGAGATTAGATAAATTGTTTTGGATAGTAAATATTAAAGAGTTGGTAGGAAGTATATGTTTTTATGTAGCTTATTTTCATCGCTATTAGTGTTGTTGTTACTGTCGTTATCTTTTTTGTAGTTTTATATTTTGTATATCTTGTTTTGAATAAAATAATGAGAATAGTTGAGATTTTTAAAGGTGTATATTTCTTCTTCAGATAAATATATGTGGGCGCAGATTGTTAGTGCATTTTAATAGAATTCTGTGATTATTCCAGATTTCATTCTGTTTCTTGTAGTGAGAATAGAAATTATAGATCGTTCTTGTTGGTAGATTTTTGTAAAGCTCCAGCTAAAAGTCATTATTAGTTCTATGTACGAGGGTGGGCTGAAACGTTAATCGGCTGACCATGAAGGATTGATGCTAAAGCTGTGAAATCTTTCATGCATAATTTCAATTATTCTTATTAATAAATGCATTGTTTATTTTCAGGTAAATTGATATCTGACTTAGGAATGTTCATCCCGTTTGGACTCATGCAAGAAAAGTAAACGAAGATCATATTTTGTCATTTTCATAATTAAAGGCATCGATGCTTTAAGAATATTTCTGTCTAAAAAAATGGTTAAAAATTATTAAAGAGCATACATTAATTATTATGTATACCAAAGTTCACCTAATATATACCTGAATACTATGTTAAAATGGCTTTTCAAAATACAACACTTCGAGTGGCTCACATAAATTTAATAGTTTATGTTGGGCGCTATTATTTATGATATAATGGGACTCATCGGAATGCCTGATTTAGGAATCTATTTGTAATCAGCAGAACATTGGGTCATGTTTTATGAGTTTTAACCATGAACTGTCTTCATTTTTAATGATTTCTGTGTCGTGTTTATGATGTCATGTTCATTCATTTTTTTCATATATACTGCTGTCTTCAAAGAGTTTTATTTTTTCTTGATATGTATGTATATTATAATTATAATTACATCGCTTTTGTCAAAAGTAGTTATATGAATGTTTGCGTTCTTAGATATTTCTCTTAGAGCTTACATATGCCTATGAGGAAATGTAGTTTCACTTGTCTTTTCAGATGCTTGGTAAATTTTAAACCAATATTTGGTTAGATAGCGGCATTACCATCAAGACTAAAGTAAATGTGTATATGACTTGTGTCTTAACGACTCATCTGTATTATTCTGAAGCATGGCCAACATACCCGAGGTATTTAAAACGGCTTTAAATATTCCATCAAAAATGCATCCTTAACATCAAACGGCAGTATTTGATTCCAGATACTGTTGTCCGCTACAGATTTGAATGCAGAATCATTGAAACAATAACTCTCAACCAGAGGCAATGGGAGGATACGTTGTGAGCATAGAGGATAGCAAGAACTGAAGACAGGAAAGCGTTCACAACATGATACATAGAAAAGGTTTAAAGATAATTTGAATTGTATATCTGAATGCATTGCGCATGAATTTGTAATATTGGCAAGAACTAGCTTTAAATTAGGTGCCTCCGCACAAATGCCACAAATTTCCGATACCTCAATTTAAATTGAATTTTTAGAAATAAAAAATAGGTTTCTTGAAGCTTTAATTTTAGCTTTAATTGAAAGCCAAGAGTTTAAATTTACTAATTACAGTAAGCAAAATACGCTGGTCTATTTCAAACTGAAATTATATTGATCGGAATCAAAACCTTTTAGGTTTAAAAAAAAATTTAAATTTCAAATTTTCCGCCATTTTTCATCGATTGTAAACAGAAGCCAATTCTTGGTTTTAAAAAATCTTACAAAAATAAAATACACCTCACTGACACATTATTTTATTGAAATTATCGAATTTAAACTTACCTTTAATTAAATTGAAACAAGAATTACTTGCTTACTGCGTTTCTCAATTACAGTATCCTTATCATATCTGTCATTGACTTATCAAAAAGCGATAATGATATGAAAAAAATATGAAAGATGAATTTGGTATAAATCTTATTCATACAAATGGTTATTTAATTTTTAACTATGATAAATTAAAAATTTAACACAAAATTTTCAGCAATTATCTAATATGGAAGTTTAGTTAATTTCGCTTTGTAGGCTTACTTTTGAAGATGTTTTATGAAAAGTAAAAATTAAAATAATATAAAATTTTTTTCTAAAAAATTTTACAATTTGATAACAGAACGAAAACAACGGCAAAGATAACTCAATAATTTATGAAATGTTATGGCATTTATTAATTTTTATTTTTAATATATATTTTTCATATTCTTTTAAAGTAAGTACCTTCACAAATTGTGAATTTCACAATTATCTTTTTTTTTAACAAAATTAGAAATTTAGAAATTAAAATGTAAAAGTTGCTTTACAGTCACAATTAATTAAGAAATTGAGTAACTGAAAAATACTTACTTAAAATGTTTAAAGAATGACTTGCAAAACAGGCTGTTGAATTTTTTTTTAAACGTTTTGAAGAGACTTGAATCAGAATCAAAGTGCAGTTTCCGTCGTTTTCCATGAAAGGGGAATAATCCAAAACACTTGTTAATTTCTAAAATTAATACGACCCCTATGGAAACTTGTTATGTCCCCTATGGAACAGTGTATTTAATAAAAACGAACATATTAAAACACAAAAATTGTTTATTTAAATTATTTTAAAACATTTTTTTCAATTTTCGATATGTTATATAATCATCAATTTTTAACTAAAAAAGTAGAGCAACAGTTCTTTGAAAGATTTTTAAAATATTTTAAAAACTTTATGAATTATCATAATAAAAATAAATGAAAACAATTCTCTTAAAATTTATTTAGTAATCGAAATTTTTTTTTCTTCAGACTGTAATGTTCTTAATTATTATTATTCATTCCATCAATTAAAAGCTTATCAAATTAAATTATATCAGCGTTTTATTGCATTTTTTATTTTACTCTTTGGAGCAGATTTTCGGATAGTGTTGTAAAATTTAAAATAAAAAAATAGATGATTTATATTCCCCAATAAACCCTGCGTTTAACTAATAAAAATACTTTGCAACCAATTAAAATTTATTAAAATATCATGGATTTACCTGGAGGTGGGGGTAACAAAGTTAAAAAATATTTTCACCAAGATTTTTAAAAAATAATAATTTCAAAAATAATTTCATTCATTTGTGAATGAGTACTGAAAGTTTCATTAAAATTCGACAATTATTTGATATTTGCGATAATTTCCAAATTAATGTGTTTGTCACCGAAAAAAAGTGGGTGATGCAATCATTACGTTTTCCATTGTAAAACAGTCGTAAAGTTTGTTTAACCGCTAACTCATATCAAAACAAAATTTTCTAACAAAATTTCGAAAATGTTAGAAGGGATTAAAAATTTTTTAAAAATAATTAAAAATTAATTTGATTCTTCCTCTTAATAATAATATAAACATTTTGATGGAAAAAGTTTGTTAATTAAACAAACTTTTTCCATCATTGGGACTTTTTTTTATTCATACTATGCTGTTTTTTTTACCGATTTTTTCGCGGTACCTACTTTGTATATAGTGGAGGCACTATATAATCTTTCAAGATGAATGTCAAGGAATGCCCAGATCAAGCGTGATCTCCGAAGAAGTAATTATCCTGATTTTCCAACTAATATGCAGTCTTGAAAACGTATGGTGCAGTTTGACGAGAGCAGATTATGTAACCAATCTGGCCTTTCGACAGTACCTGTGTTGTTTTTAAGAAGGTTTACAAACATCCTCTGAAATACAATAGTGTTACAAGTGCCCAATTGCAAGAAATTACTAAATAACAAAGTAAAAAAACAAAAAACACACACGAAACATTCTTATTAAAGGAGATAAATCCAACAATATATACCAAATAAACGAAAAAAGATGGTAGAGGAATTAACAAAATCCCCAGATTCATATATTAAAACATTAATAAGAAAGCTAAAATCATCACAGACAAATTAAATTTAAGCAATAAAATACAAATCTTAACTGGCAAACGAGCTTTCCTTACAGTGAAAGGCCATAAGAATTACTTTACTAACAATCCAAGTGTACTTATGTACAATATAATATATAATTTAAAATATTTAATGAAAGACGAAATGATGGAAGGGGGGTGAACCTAAAAAACAAACTAAAGATACAACAAATTTTTGAACTAAAAATAATAAACGACATTAGTAAAACCCGTCCATCCCAGAAAAAGAGTGGCCGCTGTATTCCACCAAACGGCGAAATCAAGAAGCATACTCGCTAAGGGAATGGGTGTGGTAAAACAATTAATGAATTGTGACAATCAAAAGCTGAACCAGCCGAGATAAAAGAAGAACAAAACTTGGGAGGTTGGTTAATCTCAACTTGGATCATAACAAAACAGAAAGCCGGGTACAGCCTAGGAACACATTCACTTTAACTAGGTACACAAAAGAGAGCTACCTTAACCAGGGGAGCGTTCCACAGGAACCCACCCCGATGTAACCAGCAGATCTAAAAGAGAAAATCTAGACTAGCCCCGTCAAAGCGAACAAGACTTGCTACAATTACCCACATTTTGCTGAAGTCTATCGAAGTCAAACGTTTCCAATCAGTTCTAATCCTTATTTTGTGCTGATGCTCAAAATAGCGGATCAGATCCTGAAGACGCTGACCTCGCAAGACTTCCTCCTTTCGCGACGTCCAAATCACCATTCGATCCGTGGCTAGCAGCGACGGAAACACCATACGCTTCATCCCAGAAAACGGGGGCGACACATTGTCGCAGGCGAATGCACGATCAATGAGCACAAGCTCTCGCGGCGCGATACGAGCAGTCAACTCGCCGACCCGGTCCCATAGAGGGCGAACCCGCGAACAATGGTAGAAGGCGAAAACTCAGAGTTGCTGAGATAATCACTACCTGGCGCCCAAGACCAGAACGAGCAAAACTCATCCTCCGACAAGCGCAGCACATCACGTAATGGGTCCTTGGCGACGCCCTCCACTAACACACGATAGAAGACTCTCCTAGCCCGTGAAAGGTCACTGGACGGTGGAATGGCCCGTAGAGCCGCCAGACATTCGAGGAGAAAACTCGATCGCCCTCGAGGCTTACGGCACCACCTCGAGATGGGGGGGAGTGATAGTAAGGCTAGGGAACATGTCCCTCACTATCCCCCTAAGCAATGAGTCTTCCAAAATCTCTCGCCTGAGAAAAACCAACCTTAACGCAACCTTATGGCCTATCAGGTATGGCATTCCCAGACCCCCATGACACGGACGTTGGTAACAGACACGTTTGTTGACGTAGTGTTTGCGTACTCTCCACAGAATGGAGAATAGCAAACGCTCGATCGCCGGCCTACGTCGTTTACAAAGTGGATGTACTGACAACGGGTAAAGGATAATGGGAAAGACACGCACACGCCTCAGCCAAACCTCCTTCGACGCCAAGTCTTGGCCGACGCGTCTACCTTTGCCAGTACTTCAGACCACTCTTTCTCCAACTGTAGGTCGGGCCCGAACCACTCTCCAAGAATGCAAACCGGGCCGTCCGTCCAGTTGAAGGGCCCCGGGAGGGTAACACCCTTCCAGGCACCTAACCGAAAGCCGGACGACTTGTTGCGGTTAATCTTGGCCCCTGTCACCTGTTTGTACCGTTCAAGCGCCTTCTGTACCACCTCAATGCCACTCCGGGAGGACACGAAAGTAGTGACGTCATCAGCGTAGGCGGAAACCCTGGCTCGAGCACCACCATTGGCAGCGATTCCACGTAGGGCCGGACTGCATGCCCTGTCCCTTAGCCAGCGAAGGAGGGGCTCCGACGCCAAAGCATAAAGTAGGGGCGACAGTGGACAACCCTGTCGGACCGACCTAGGCAGCGCCAGAACGCCCGACAACTTTCTGTTCACCTGTACCACAGCCGTGCAGGATTGATACAGGAGGCTAATCCAGCGGCGGAACTTGGTTTTTAATCCAGCTGCCTGCAGGACAGCCGCCATGTAACAATGGTCAACCCTATCAAATGCCTTGGACTGATCTAAATGAATCAGCGCGGCTTGTTCGTCGTCTTTTATCCCCTCTATGATCGTGCGTATCAGATGCAGGTTGCTCTGAATTGTTCGGCCCTTTACAGCACAAGTCTGCTCAGGTCCCAACAGAGACACGGCAACAAATTGCAAACGATTTTCCAAGATCTTGGCAAAAATCTTTAAGTCAGTGTTTAACATCGTTAAAGGCTGATAATTATCTATGCCACCCCCACCGCCCTTGCTCTTGCGAAGCAACTTGATTACACCCTTGGTGAAACGACGAGGTATAGACCCCTGCTCCATCCAGTTGTTATAAACAAGCGCCAGCAGAGGAACAAAAACGGACGACTGCCTCAAGTACAGTTCGTAGGGAAGACCATCCAATCCTGGAGTTTTGTCCCGGCCAACCAATTTCAGCGCATCTCAGATTTCCGACTCTGTTATGGGCCCCTCGCATCCAGCTGCTTCAGCCGCCTGGTGGTGGGGAAAGTTAGCCAAATAAGTGTCGAACTGAGCTAAGCTCAGACCGGGCTCCTTGGTGAAAAGATCCTGGAAGTAATCACGAAAAGCCCCACATATACCCACGTACGTTCATCCGGCAATGCGATGTCCTTGATATGCCGATTGACTGCTTGCTTAGCTTCCTCTGCACGCAATTCTGCGGTCATGTTCGTTGCCTCAGAAGACATTCTTTTTAACCTAGCCCTAACTACCAGAGCTTGATCCTTCTTGATAAGCAAGGAGGCCAGCTCGGCCCTAGCTAAGGCTACGTCCCCACTATTACGGGATTTCACTGCCCGATCCACTTTCTTTTCTACTGCCGTTTGCGCCGCTAAATTAGCTAAGTTGAGTCGACGACTATAGTCGGCAGTAAACGAGCTAAGTTTGGATTTAAGTGTATCCCACCACTTATTCCCAACCAGAGCCCCCGTCAGTTCCCGCTTTAGTGTTAGAAATAGCTGTTCCTGGAAATCTTGGCTATCAAATAATGACGCGTTCAATTTCCAGTATCCAGCTAACTTAACCTTAGGCTTATCTAAGTTTACACGAACCCGGACGAGCCTATGATCCGTGTAATCTATCGAATGGAAACTTGGACAACCTAAGAGCCCTACGTCGACTCTCCTAACTAGGACTTGGTCGAGGTAGCTGGGGCGTACCTTTGAATCCGAGCTGCCCCTATTCGTCAAAGTCCGCACTACCTCCCGGGGGTGTTCATTTCGGTATTTATCGACAAGACCATTCCTATCGATAAATTCCCGAAATGGTTTCACATCCGGGTTGTTAGTACCCGATCTTTCTCCTATACGATCTTTCTCGGGGTCAAGGACGGTATTCCAATCCCCCGCTAAAATTACCCGCCTCGATGTTCCAAAGAACGACTCGTGCCGCCGAAACAAAGCAGGATGCTTCGTATGGACATTGGGCGCATAAACCCCAATGAGCCGAAAAGACTTCTCCTTTATGGTAATATCCAGCACACAAATCCTGCCCGCCGGATCCGCGAAGACAAGCGCACACACCGCACCTAAAGACTTGCTCACTAGCCAGGAAACATCTCTAGAACGACCATCAAAACATGCTGAATAGAGATCGTAATCCCTAGACAGTATGCCCTCATAGTCGCCAGCTAAAAACCGGGTTTCCTGTAGACAACAAACATCCACTCCGAGGCGCTGGAGATCATGAGTGAGTCTCACCCTTCGAGACTCTGACCTCAGCCCCCGGGCATTCACACTTGTTAACCAAAGAGCCATTGTGATACGTAATTAGGGTTGGGGTCCTGGACAGAACATGGACGGGGAAAGGATGCCGACAGCCTCTCCCATAGATCCTTTGCCCATTTCTTTGTCAATGGTGCCGTCACGGGAGAGGCCACCAACATCCCAGAGAAATATTAGTTTAAGAGCTCTGTAAAGGGAGGGGTGAACCAAAATTGGGACCCGTCCTACACAGAATTCCTTTACTTTTTCTAACATTTCGTCATCCTTGAAGGCGATAGGCGGAGACATTTGTATATTTTTCTCTGCTTCTAAAAGAATGTCCCAAACATTTGCGGTTCCGGTACCAGTCCTAACTACCTTGAGCACACGTTGCGCGTCTGGGAAGTTGGTAGGTACCTCAATGTCCCTGTCTTTACATTTCTTCATCGCTAAAAGAATTTTGAGTTTATTGATCCGATTCCCGAAGTTTCTTGCTCTCTCTTTTTGGGAAGATGAGATCTTACACACCTCAATACTTCTAAGAACTCGCATTTATTTTTGTAATAGTACAAAAAATGTGGCTCAAGGCCGAAATTGGGGATGGGGAAGGCTGGTCATCATCTGTTCTAATTTAACTTAGCTATTCACTTTCGTCGACCCTGACACACTTACAATAAACCGGACACCATAATACCACATTTTTACTTACCATTCTTATCACGTTCACCATAATACCTCAGCTGCTCTATGTTGTCCTACTTAACTCCCATATTTACAATGTTCAGTGGAGGGCATGGGCTGAAAATAACAACATTAAAATATCCCCAATGGTTTTATACAATGAATAAATGATATATACAAGAAACTAAATAAAATCGTATTAGTAATAAATGCCCCCCACTACTCTAATAATGTGACAGCAAAGTCACTTCTCCGGACGAAAAATAATGCGTGGCTTAAAGAATATAATAACTACATTTATCCAATCAGCAGTTACTCACACAATCACTCACACATTTAAACATCACAACAAAAACGAAAAGCACACTTGAAAAACAACGAAAGACACCACGCATCCACCGGAGAACTAACATTGCTGAACACCTAAAGTGGGAAGGGATGGGGATTAAACTAAAAGAAGACTGGGGACAAAAAATAAAAGGGTCAATGAGCACTCATAAACTAGCTAAGTTAACTTTAAAGCGTAAAACAGAAAATCAAATGCTTCATATTCTAACCTAACAGGGAAGGGGTGCACATGTTGTGCCCAGCACACCCAATATCCTGATGCCTAACCAGCATCAAACAACCACTCCAGGTCAGCACCTTTCACTCGACAGAAACGCGCAAGATTCACCCACCTTTTGCCAAATTCAGATGGAGTGAGTCGTTTCCTTTCCGTCCTGATCATGACTTTGAGCTGATGCTTAAAGAACAAGATCAGTTGGGAAGAGGTAAACTTCTCATCACCATAGAATTCCTTCTGTCGCGTCGTCCAAATCACGACTCGCATAACACCTAGTAAGCAAAAGAGCACATAGTGCTCAGCCCCAGATAACGGAGGCACGACATTGCTACAAACAGAACTAGCCTCAAGGACAAAGAACTTTCCACGCAGGATACGAACCATGAGATCTTCAAGAAACTTAAACAACGGAGCAACAACACTGCAGTGGAAGAAGGCATGTTCGACGGTTTCCGTCGACAGCCCACAACGCACGCAGGTTGATTTCGGTGTTAGGCCCGCTGCCTTAAGCCTCTTGCCTACCCAGAGAGCCTTCCGGATCATCAGCCAGGTGAGTGATGCCTCATCGTTAGTGAGACATTTCAACCCAGGCGCCCACGGCCATATGGAGCGAGCCTCCTGCTTCGTAAGCCCGAGCTCGCCAATTAGTTCATCTTGAACGGCCCCCCTAACTAACACCCGATATAATGCCCTAAGAGACAACGCTTGGGCGTTGGAGAGGCCATCCGTAGCCCGCAAGAGAAACTGGAGAGCCAAACGACATTCTTTATAGAAGGAGCATTCGCCACGAGGAGTACGTCCGGCCTCCTCCTCCGACAAATGCACACTTCTCAAGGATGGAAAGTTTTTATGGACGTCCTCTTGAACGAGGCCGCCGTTCTCATCCGCCAGCATACACATTCGATCCAGGAATCTAATGCGAAGCGTGTGTTGACGAATCTCAACGCTAGGCATGCCCGGACCGCCCTCAGAAGGATGAAGGTAACAGATCTCGCGACGCACCTTGAGAGACTTGCCTTCTCCCCAAAGGAAGGAGAACAAGAGCTGTATTAGTCCCAAACGAATGGCACACGGGAGAGGAAGTACGGAAAGTCGGTAAAGGAGAATCGGGTAGATGTGCGAGGCACATACTTCCGCCCTCCCCTTTAAGGAAAGATTCCTCCGAGTCCACAGACGAACTGCGCCCTCGGCCTTCTCTCGAACCTCCGACCAATTCATTTCCAACTGGAGATCAGGACCGAAAAAGACGCCGAGAATCTTGATCGGCCCGTCCGTCCAGAGGAAAGGTCCGGGAAGAGAAACTCCCTTCCACGCACCCAATCGCAAGCCAACAGACTTATCGCGATTGATCTTGGCCCCTGTCACCGTCTCATAGCATCTGATTTCTTTGCTAACTTCGTCAATCTCGGCTTTGCTCGACACAAAAACCGAAACGTCGTCAGCATAGGCGGAGTACCTGGCCGAGGTGGTAGCACCAGGCAGGGAAATTCCGCGAAGGACCGGATTCGCCTTTAACTTGCGAAGGAAAGGCTCCAACGCAAGAACGTAAAGCAAAGGCGAAAGTGGACAACCTTGACGAATGGAGCGAGATAATGTGAAAGGCTTCGATCTTACCCCATTCACTTCCACCAGCATACCGGGGGACTCATACAGCAGTCGGATCCAGGAGCGAAAGTACGGCCCGAAACCGGCGGCGGAAAGGACAGACTCCAAAAACCGATGGTCAACCCTATCGAATGCCTTGGACTGATCCAAATTGATCAGCGCGGCTTCAGTGTCGCTTTTCTCGATGATCAGGTGTACCAAATGAAGGTTGTCCTGAATAGTCCTGCCCTTCACAGCACAAGTCTGCTCGGGGCCAATCAGACTAGAGAGGACAGCCAGCAAACGGCTAGCCAAGATCTTGGCAAAAATCTTTAAGTCAGTATTTAACATCGTTAAAGGCCGATAATTATCTATGCCACCCCCACCGCCCTTGCTCTTGCGAAGCAACTTGATTACACCCCTGGTGAAGCGTCGAGGTATAGACCCCTGCTCCATCCAGTTGTTATAAACAAGAGCCAGCAGAGGAACAAAAACGGACGACTGCCTCAAGTACAGTTCGTAGGGAAGACCATCCAATCCTGGAGTTTTGTCCCGGCCAACCAATTTCAGCGCATCTCAGATTTCCGACTCTGTTATGGGCCCCTCGCATCCAGCTGCTTCAGCCGCCTGGTGGTGGGGAAAGTTAGCCAAATAAGTGTCGAACTGAGCTAAGCTCAGACCGGGCTCCTTGGTGAAAAGATCCTGGAAGTAATCACGAAAAGCCCCACATATACCCACGTACGTTCATCCGGCAATGCGATGTCCTTGATATGCCGATTGACTGCTTGCTTAGCTTCCTCTGCACGCAATTCTGCGGTCATGTTCGTTGCCTCAGAAGACATTCTTTTTAACCTAGCCCTAACTACCAGAGCTTGATCCTTCTTGATAAGCAAGGAGGCCAGCTCGGCCCTAGCTAAGGCTACGTCCCCACTATTACGGGATTTCACTGCCCGATCCACTTTCTTTTCTACTGCCGTTTGCGCCGCTAAATTAGCTAAGTTGAGTCGACGGCTATAGTCGGCAGCAAACGACCTAAGTTTGGATTTTAGTGTGTCCCACCACTTATTCCCAACCACAGCCGCCGTCAGTTCCCGCTTTAGTGTTAGTAAAAGCTGGTGCTGGAAATCTTGGCTATCAAATAATGACGCGTTCAATTTCCAGTAGCCAGCCAACTTAACCTTAGGCTTATTTAAGTTTACACGAACCCGGACGAGCCTATGATCCGTGTAAGCTATCGAATGGAAACTTGGACAACCTAAGAGCCCTACGTCGACTCTCCTAACTAGGACTCGGTCGAGGTAGCTGGCGCGTACCTTCGAATCCGAGCTGCCCCTATTAGTCCAAGTCCACACTACCTCCCGGGGGTGTTCATTTCGGTATTTATCGACAAGATAATTCCTGTCGAGAAATTCCCGAAATGGTTTCACATCCGGGTTGTTAGTACCCGATCTTTCTCCTATACGATCTTTCTCGGGGTCAAGGACGGTATTCCAATCCCCCGCTAAAATTACCCGCCTCGATGTTCCAAAGAACGACTCGTGCCGCCGAAACAAAGCAGGATGCTTCGTATGGACATTGGGCGCATAAACCCCAATGAGCCGAAAAGACTTCTCCTTTATGGTAATATCCAGCACACAAATCCTGCCCGCTGGATCCGCGAAGACACGCGCACACACCGCACCTAAAGACTTGCTCACTAGCCAGGAAACACCTCTAGAACGACCATCAAAACATGCTGAATAGAGATCGTAATCCCTAGACAGTATGCCCTCATAGTCGCCAGCTAAAAACCGGGTTTCCTGTAGACAACAAACATCCACTCCGAGGCGCTGGAGATCATGAGTGAGTCTCACCCTTCGAGACTCTGACCTCAGCCCCCGGGCATTCACACTTGTTAACCAAAGAGCCATTGTGATACGTAATTAGGGTTGGGGTCCTGGACAGAACATGGACGGGGAAAGGATGCCGACAGCCTCTCCCATAGATCCTTTGCCCATTTCTTTGTCAATGGTGCCGTCACGGGAGAGGCCACCAACATCCCAGAGAAATATTAGTTTAAGAGCTCTGTAAAGGGAGGGGTGAACCAAAATTGGGACCCGTCCTACACAGAATTCCTTTACTTTTTCTAACATTTCGTCATCCTTGAAGGCGATAGGCGGAGACATTTGTATATTTTTCTCTGCTTCTAAAAGAATGTCCCAAACATTTGCGGTTCCGGTACCAGTCCTAACTACCTTGAGCATGCGTTGCGCATCTGGGAAGTTGGTAGGTACCTCAATGTCCCTGTCTTTACATTTCTTCATCGCTAAAAGAATTTTGAGTTTATTGATCCGATTCCCGAAGTTTCTTGCACTCTCTTTTTGGGAAGATGAGATCTTACACACCTCAATACTTCTAAGAACTTTACTAGTACTTCCTGTTAACTCTTATTAATATAGGTGGGAGAGTCCATTATCTGAGGAATAGGTGTGTTTACCCATAACACCCCACTAAATTTTACTCCGCAGGAGTAAAACTTTATTTTTTTTTTTTTACAGGTAATATGAATAAAAAAAAAACAATAAAAATAAAATAAAATAAAACAATAAAAATAAAAAAAAAACTTCACTTTCTCAGCAAAAACGTAGTATATTTCCTACGTTTTGGATCCACTTGTAATTGATCTGTTTCATTCCTTTTTCTTTTGGATCGGCGTACTTTCGGTGAAATTGTTGCTGGTGTTGGTAGTTCGAATATATCATAAATTACCTTCATCGGCGTTTCTTCCGTGGGACTGCTGTCAACCGAAGAGCGTCTTCTGATTTGGTTAATGTGCCTCTTGCACGTAAATTTTTCTCCTTTTACCAGGTACATCATGTTGTCGATCCGCTTGTCAATTATTCCAATTTCCCAGAACGACTTGTTCTGTCTGTAAAATTTGAAAGACTTTTTTCCCCCTGGGTTGTATTTCTTTATGTGAGAAAATCTTTCTCTGCCTGGCTTCGACTTTTTTTTTACGTATACTGTCGGTGTCGCCCACTCACTATACTGAAACTTTTTCAAGTACATCGGTTTTTTCAAGTCTATCTAATTCCATATCTATCAATTCAATAGAGGCAAACAACACATTTTTTTTCTTTTTAAATACCGCCTGAGCGTTTTCTTTCAATTGGAATTTTTGCCTCCATCTTGTTCCTAAACTTGGCGAGAAAACAGTAGGAAATGTTTCCTTTAGTTTATTTATGAGTTTTTCTACCTCTTTGTTTAAGCTTTCTATCTTATGATAAAAAGAATTAATTAGTACATTCCATAATTGGAATTCCGTTATCCAATTTGTACCAAGTAAATTTGTGGTATCTTCGATGACAAATATTTTGACTTACCGCGTTTTTTTTTATTTAATTTGACATTTGTGACAAATTCTCCTATGAACTGTATCTTTTTACAGTTTTTTATTATTTTTTTTCTTGGTATTTTCGTTTGATGATCTGCAATTTTAGTAATTTGTTGTTGTTGTTGTTGTTGTACTGACTTTCTTCTTTGTACCGTACTTTCCTCATGTGTGAAACGCCAAATTGTTTAATTTTTTTTTTTTTGCATCTTTTTTTACGCTAACCTGTTTTGTACAATGCTCTGCCAAGAGCATTGTACAAAACAGGTTAGTAATATTTGGGACGTTTTCTATTTTCGTCAGTACCATTTTTCTCATCTGCGTCTTTTTCTGATACGAGGCCCTGAACGAATACCAAGCACTTGAAATTGTCTGCGTTCAAATCGGCCACCTTAAATTCTTCGCAATGCTTGTTTACATTTGCTGCATATGTTATGTAATCTTGGTCGTTCTCCTTCATTAAATTCAGACATTTCTACCTCTTGTGGAACAGAGATGTTTTCTTGCTAAAAGTTCCGTTAATATATTTACCGCCTCGGTAAACTTTAAATCACAGGTCATTTTAGGTAAAATATAATTTACCATTTCGCTATGTTCAGACGTTCCTAACTTATTTAGAAGTCTAACCTTCTTTTGACCACGAAGAGCAGTCTACGACGTCTGTGTATTTTTCGTAATAATCCTCGAAAGATACTTCTTCGTCTGTATTGTAAGTGAGAATACAGTTCCAAACTGTATTCTCTGGAAAAGAATCTTGAATATTTTTCTCTTTCATTTTCTTAGTTACATCCAGAATTTTTTTAAAATTCCATTTGCATCTGTACCATATTTTGTTGAAATTTTAACTGCTTGTCGAAAATTTCATTCTGAATTTGCTTCTGTAATATACTTTGCTGCTCCGCCTGGAATTTTAAAAATTCCTGGAATAAACCCTTAAATTCCACCATTTTTATGCAAGAAAATTATACCACGTTTTATGTTGTTGAGGGAGGAGTCATACGAATTCGTAATCCGTGACCTATTGAGCAACTGTATATTGAGAATACAACAATATATATTTATTTATTTTTTTACGTGTGCTAATTTCGTTGCCCAAAAATTGTCTATTTTAACTACTCCACGCTTTTCGAAGTCTTCTAAGCAAAACTTTTGTTGCTTTGTAACTTCGAGATCTTGTCAAAGTATTCGCAATTTTGCAATTTTCTTCAGCCAACTGTCGTGTTGGTAATTTTTATTTGCCAAATTTCTTTGGTGTAAGAGAAAACCTTTTCTTTCCTACTCAGCATGACCTCGCAAAATTTTTGTCGTCCCCGATTTTGTTGTGGCGACTTTTGCCTTGAGAAAAAAAATTATCTCTTCTTCCGAGTGAATTCGTAGATCTTCGTCGCCAATTATGTTGTGGAGCAGTTTATGTCGGGTGCTAATCGACTTAACGTACCCAAAATGTTTGGAACTTGGTAAGCTTCCACTGAAAGCTGACTCCGTAGTATTCGGCTAACTGCCGACTAATATCAACTGCTTAGTAGTTCTACTGAACTCCAAGAGAAGTCTAAAGAACTCTCATGAACTTTTAAGAACTCCTAAGATTTTAATATTAATTTGCGTAAAAAATACAAAAATTGTGGCACAAGGCCGAAAAGGGGGTGAGTAGAGGGTGGTCTTAAGTATCTATCCTATACCTAGCTAAACACTATCACGACCCAAACACTCATTACAATTTGCACATTCACCAAAAGAACCCATCCATCACCTCTCAATCCTTTATACACCACATAATAACATATTTACAAGAAACACCTAAAAAACGGGGAAATAAACCCATAACAATAAAAATGCATACAATAATATAATATATATGAAAAAGACTTAATGAAAAATGAGATGATGGGAGGAGGATGAACCCCAAAACAAACTATAAAACAACATAATTTTAAAACTAAAATAAAACAATGTTAGTAAGAGCCGTCCATCCCAGAAAATGAGTGACCACTGTATTCCGCCAAGCGGCAAAATAAAGAAACATACTCGCTAAGGAAGTAAAATAACTAATGGAATGGGACAATCAGAGGCTGAACGAGCCGAGATAAAAGGAGACCAAAACAAACTGGGGAGGTTGGGAATCTCGACTTGGATCATAACAAAACAGAAAGCCGGGTACAAGCTAGGAACACATTCATTCACATTAACTAAGTACACAAAAGAAAGGAATCCACCCCGATGTAACTAGCAGATCTAAAAAAGAAAAGCAAGGCTAGCCCCGTTCACGCGAACAAGGCTCGCCACATTTACCCACCTTTTGCTAAAGTCTGTCGAAGTCAAACGTTTTCAATCAGTTCTAAACTTCATTTTGAGATGGTGCTAAAAATATCAGATCAGATCCTGATGTGAAAGACGCTGACTTCGCAAGACTTCCTCCATTCGCGTCATCCATATCACTAATCGAGCCGTGGCCAGCAGCGAAAGAAACACCATACGATTTATCCCAGAGAACGGGGGCGACACATTATCACAGGCGAATGCACGATCAATGAGCACAAGCTCTCGCGGCGCGATACGAACAGTCAACTCACCGACACGGTCCCATAGAGGGCGAACCCACGACTAATGGTAGAAGGCGTGCGAAGCCATTTCTTCCATGCCAAGGTTGCAGCGTTCACAATCTGGCCAATCCGCCAGGCCCCATATGAAAAGCTTGTCATTGAGAGACAACCGATTCCGAGCCAATCGCCAGATGAAACTCAGAGATGTTGAGATAATCGGCACATAGCGCCCAAGACCAGAACGAGCGAAACTTATCCTCCGACAAGTGGAGCATATCACGTAATGAATGCTTCGCGACACCCTCCACTAACTCTCGATAGAAGACTCTCCTAGGCTGTGAAAGGTCACTAGACCGTGGAATGGCCCGGAGAGCCGCCAGACATTCGAGGTGAAAACTCGATCGCCCTTGAGGCTTACGGCACTGCCTTGAGATGAGGGGGGGGAGTGATAGTAATGTTAGGAAACATATCCCTCACTATCCCCGCCAGCAATGATTCTTCCAAAATCACACGCCTGTGAAAAGCCAACCTTGAAGCGACCTTGTGGCCCATCAAGTGCGGCATTCCCAGACCCGCATGACACGGACGCTGGACACAGACACGTTTGTCGACGTGATGTTTGCGTCCTCACCACAGAAGGGACAATAGCAAACGCTCGGTCGCCTCCCTACCCTCTTTACAAAGTGGAAGTGCTGACAACCGGTAAAGGATGATGGAAACGGCGTATGTATTTTTTCCAACTAGATGTCGGGCCCAAACCACACTCCAAGAATGCGGACAGGGCCGTCCGTCCAGTCGAAGGGCCCCGGAGGGTAACACCCTCCCAGGCACCTAACCGTAAGCCGGACGACTTGTTGCGGTTAATCTTAGCCCCTGTCACCTGGTCGTACCGTTCAAGCACTTTTTGTACCACCTCGATGTCACTCCGGGATGACACGAAAGTAGTGACGTCATCGGCGTACGCGGAAAGCCTGGCTCGAGCACTACCATTGGCAGCGATTCCACGTAGGGCCGGAATGCACGCCCTGTCCTATAGCCGGCGAAAGAGGCACTCCAAAGCATAAAGTATTGGCGACAGTGGACTGTCGGACCGACCTAGGCAGCGCCAGAACGCCCGACAACTTTCCGTTCACCTGTACCACAGCCGTGGAGGATTGATACAGGAGGCTAATTCAGCGGCCCAAGTTGGTTTCGAATTCAGCGGCCTGCAGGATAGCCGCCAGGTAACGATGGTCAACCCTATCAAATGCCTTGGACTGATCCAAATTAATCAGTGCGGCTTCTTTGTCGTCTTTTATCCCCTCTATGATCGTGCGTATCAGATGCAGGTTGCTATGAATTGTTAGGCCCTTCAGAGCACAAGTCTACTCAGGTCCCAACAAAGACTCGGCAACTAATTGCAAACAATTTGACTAGATCTTGGCCAAAATCTTTAACAGAGTTAAAGATTTTGTTTAGCAGAGTTATGGGCCAGTAACCCTCTAACACCTTCCCCACATCCTTACCTTTTCTCAACAGCGTGATCATACCCCTGATGAACCGGTTGGGAATGGACCCCTGCCGGAACCAGTTGTTGAACACGACGGTAAGAATTGGGTCAAAGATGTGTGACAGTCTCAAGTACAATTCATGGAGCAAACCATCGAGACCCGACGATTTGCCTCTGCCGACATTCTTCAAAGCCGCGTAGACTTCGCCCTCCGTAATCTATCACTCGCAGCTAGCTGCACCAGCCGTCAAATGCCTAGGGAAGTCAGCCAAATAGCTACGAAACTCCTCATCACGGAGACCAGGCTCCTTAGTAAACAGGATCCCGAAAGTCCGCCGAAACGCCTCGCACATGTCTTCAGTCGATTGAACAGTATGTCCCTCCAGGTTGCGAACCTCTCGAATGTACCGGTCGCCGCCTCGGCGAATTTCTTCCTTGCGCAGTTCTGCGTCAATGTTCACAGCTTCGGAAGACAACTTGCTTAACTTATGTCTAATTACCTGACCACTGTAACGATCGCTAGTCGACCGCTCCAGGGCTTCCTTAGCTATGGCTATCTCTAAGGGATCCCCACCAGCCACCGCCCGGGAGTAATTAGCTCTAAGTGTCCTCACCTTGTCAGCTTTATCTAGTTTGAGCCGTTTTCTGAATTTGTTGGTGAAAGACCTAATACTATTCTTAAGGCTCTCCCACCACTTATTTCCAATGACTCCCCCAGTTAACGCCCGCTGCACTAAGTTAATTAGCTGGCGCCGGAAGTCCCGCCTGTCCAGTAAAGACACGTTGAACTTCCAGTAACCAGCCATTCTAGGCCTATTTTCTAAATCTAACCGGGCACAAACGAGTTTGTGGTCTGAGTATCCTAACCAGTGGAACGTGAGACAATCTAAAAGATCTATGTCGGCTTCACGAACTAACATTCTATCCAGGTAGAAGGCCCGGGTAGAAGACCAGCTATGAGCCCACGTCCACATTCTCCCACCCTTGTGATCAACCCGGTATCTATCGACGAGCCCGTACTCATCGATGAGATCAACCAAGCTACGATCACGTGCCTTCCCGCTAGCTCCCCGCCCTCTATCCAGCTTGGTGTTCAGGATGGCATTACAGTCCCCCACTAAGACGAGTCACGTTGAATCCACTAGGAAGGGCTCCAACCGCCGAAAAAACGAGACACGCTCTTCCCGGTCGTTGGGCGCATAAACCGCAGCCAGTCGAAACGCATTGCTTTTCACTGCAATATCGGCCACGATTAGCCGGCCCTCGACACCGACATGGACAAGATCCACCTTCGCGCCCAGGGTACGCTTAACCAGCAAAAAACTACTCTGATCATCCGGTTCCCATATACTGAATAAACGACAAAGTTGTTAGTCAGCACACAAGCATCGGCCTTGCATCAAAGTGAGTCTATTGGATTGCGGTGACATCCACACCGAAAGACATGAGGTTCCGAAGCAGGCGGGCCGCCTTCCTTCGGTCGCTAATGACCCTCGCATTCAAGCTGGCTAACTCAATTGACATCTTTTAAACCTGTAAAGAGAACGCAAAACATTACTCCTAGTCACGGCGCGGAAATCAGTGGCAGTAGGGACTCCGACGGATTGTCCTAGGCTTCCTGTTCCAATATCAGACGTAATTCTTCCGTTCTGGACAATGCCGCCAACGTCCGTGGGAAACGTTAGATTTACAGCCCTATATAATGAGGGTGGAGGATGATAGGGAACCTCCCAGAACAAAAAATGAGAAAGTCTCTGTAAATATTTGGTGCCTGTTTGGGCAATTTGTATTTTGGGGAATACTTCCACAGCTCCCTGGACAAAGTCCCAAACCTTAAGATTGCTCCCGGTATTCCTTATGAGTGTCAAAACTCCGGGGACTTGTAGAAAGTTGGTTGGGTCCTCGACCGACTTGCCGTCGATCGAGGTCAACTTAAATAGTGGCCTTAGGAGGGTTCTTTTCTGGGAGGAGAGGTCCCTCTCTACGTCCGGCCTATCCACTCTGCAAATGTCCACTCTCTTGAATGGATTCGTTCTTTTCTTTTTCATCTTTTCCGTTTTCGGATCGGGCTGAACATCTTCAGGGAATGGGGTTTCTGGTTGGGAGGGAGTTATTTCTGTTTGGGAAGAGGGTTGGAAAGATGATTTTTCTGTTGGGGAGGAAGTTGTGGAGGATGGCCTAGAAAAGTGTCTAGTTGGGGAGGCAGAATGACTCCTCTTCGTTATTTTAGTATTTCTGATTGGAGATGCACACGTTCCGTCCTGCCACGTTCCTCTACATCTACCTTTTCTTTTTTCTGCACGATTTATTCCTCCTCCTCCCGTCCTCTCTTCAGAAATGAGGAACGTGGAGGAGGCATCTCCACCACCTCCATTTCTTTTTCCGGAGGCTTTTGTTATTGTTGCTGTTGCTGCTGCTACTTTTGTTGTAGCTGCTGTCTTTGCCGCTGTTGTTGTCGTTGCTGTTGTTGCTGCTGCAGCTTTTGTTGCTGTTGTTGTTGTTGTTGTTGCTGTTGTTTTGCCTCTTTTCCGGGGGATGATGGCAGTTTCTCTTTCTGAGGGAAGGGGAAGCAACTTTCTTCCCTCTCCTAACCACTTTCTTCCACTCTTCGGATCCATTTTTTGGGGCGGAAGTTTCTCCCTCTACCACTGGTATTCCGTTTCCTGTTTTCTTCCAGGGCATGTTTTGTATATGTGCCCTGCCATACCACAAGACCAACAGTGCGGCCTCCTCCCCTCTACAACAACAAAAAGCTTCCTGTTCTGACACAGCAAAATATCGGGGACTCTTAAGAAACTCTGCCGGTCCACCACCATGCTGACGCTCACATTCTTCGTAGCCACACCGGCTTTACTTGTCACCCGCGCCTCTTCCTTGACCGCTCCAAAACTGGCGAAAAAGGCTCCCACATGATCGCAAATAATGTCTACTGCTACTCCGTGAATTGTTATTTTAGTTTTTCGAGTTACCAGATACTCCGCATCTGGATACCCCCTTTGCGGTCAAGTTATTACCCGCTAAAGTCTCCATTTCCGTGCTCAGTAGAACGTCCCACATGACACGGGACCTTCTAACTAGGACACATAGGACGATGTTTAAGGTATTCGTGGCCTCTTCCATGTTCTCCCTACTGACACCAATAAATTTTCGGGTTTTCGCATCTGATGTCAGCAGGGAGATCGTTGTTACTGCAACAACATTCACAACTTCCGGCACCATAATAAGTTCATTTTCATTGATATACTCCTTGTATTTCTCCTGAATTTGCAGGTAATATTTTGAATCCTTTTTTATGGGAGATTTTGCCCAAACTGACGGTGAGGGGATAACCATCGGTACAGCGTCAGAAGTTGGTTGAGAGCTGGGGAGACGAAGCCATAATTTGTGCTTGCCCCCTCTCACGACACAAAGGATTTTTTTTCAAAATACAGTTCAAACAATCACAGTAACAATGGACGGTAAAAATAACAGTAGTATAACAAATGACGTACTCACAGGTAAGCGCTGAAATCGAGGCATAACGACCGGCCAAAATGGATACACTTTTATACTCGCAAGAAGAACTCCCATGAACTTCCCAAGGTTTTCCTATTATCTCTTATTAATATAGGAGTGACAGTCTATTATCTGAGGATTAAGTGTGTTTCTCCATAACATATGTACACCCTTCTCATATGTGTATTTAATAATTTATATCAGTCTAATATATATATATATATATATATATATATATATATGAATAATGGCAGAGGGGAAAATATTTTATTTAACATATTCTGTATTCTAGAAGGATTTCTTCGGATTACAGTAATAATTTTTTTGGATGAAATTATATATGTCTACGAAGACATAGTGGGGATATAAGGACGGAAGCGTCAGTTATAATTCAGCACCGAATTTTTTTTCTCAATAATTGAGCACATTTTCTTTGTTTGGTATCTAATCAATAATTTCAGCTGTGTGGCAAATGCATCTGTCCTAGCATGAGTTTGATCACTTGACATCATCAGGCAAATTACGTTTTCCAATCGTAATCACTTCTCGTTTAATTTTATGATTGTTTCTTTTTAGCAGTTATTTCTCACTTACCCTCAATGTTTTTTTTTTCATTAAATTTTTATCATTCTTTGTATATTTTGCTTTACCATTTCCTTCATTTTTTTCTAATTCGACCCTGTATTTCTTGTATTTTATATACTGCATTATTCCATTTTCCAATATTCCATTTTTCAACCTTTCATTTTGGTGTTATCTTTAAAAATTTATTTTTATTTTCTATTTTATTTTCCCATTTAATCAAAACTATTTTCATTACTTTTCCTTAAAGGCTTTACGTTGTTTCCTTCCTTCCTCCCGTCTAAAGAATGTCACACCAGATGATTACATTTGCAAAGGCTTTGGCGTCCCAGAGAAATGGAAATCCGTTGATCCAGATTTGTAAACAAATGATTCTTTTTAGGTACGCAAAATAAATAATCTATTCTTATTCGCCATGCTTCATACAAATATAGGGAATCCTTGGTGAATAGACAAACTATGATTGAAAGTTAAAATATTGTTATTATATCCCGAATAATAATTCCAAATTATTTCAGTTTAATTATCAATATAAGTAATTTTCTTTTTAAATTTTCGACATTATTGAAAAACGTTTTCCCCTGTACTCTATTGTCATGAATTATCTTTCCCAAGAATTTGTCAACTTCATAACCATTAATCAGCAAAGCCCTGGTTGCCCTTAGCAGTCTTTAGGACTGATTTTGTTTTCGTTGCAAGAATTCTTGGAAGATTAGAATAAATGAAAAGGTGAAGGTACAACACTTCTGGACGGAGTTTTTTTTTAACAAATTTTGCCGGAACACACACACACACACACACACACACACACACACACACACACACACACAAAATGAAGTCTCATATAATTTTACTCGTTTTTCTTTGCAGGTGAGTGCATTTATCTAATTGGGAGCAGTACCTGGATGTGTGTTGTGGAGCATATATATATATATATGATATCGGATTAGTTGAATTCGCTGCATTCACTTATGCGCAAATTAAAATTTCATTAGGAAAGTTATTAATTCGTCTCTTCTCTCAAGCTGTGGGTTAAATAGCAGGACAGATTTGGTTCTATAGATTGATTGGCAACCAGTCTACCGCAGGAATTAATGGCAACCTACTACAGGAAAATTTTCTGTCCAGTCAGTCATGATCGCCCAAACGTGTATAAAGTATGGCATTTGACTTACTGACCTGTTTAATGAAATCCTCTCTTCTTTTAGAACGTGATCGTAATAGACGAAACACTGAAATCAAGATGTAAACAATACCAATTTCTTTGTTCATTCATAGCAGCTGAAAAGGAATTAGCCAAATTATTGTTATATTTTATATTTATAAAAGTAAAATTGCTGTTCAAATGAAAATGTTTGCAATTAATGAGGAATGATCAAGCACACAATTTTTTCATTCAATTATGCTCCACGGCTAGTTAATACTAATGAAGACTGTTAATGTGTTAGCATATTTTTATTGGCTAGGTTATATTTGTAGTGTTAAAGCGCAGTTTCCCCATAAGATAATTAAAAAAATAAGTATTCATTATTTTTAAAGAAATTATTATGATCAGTTATATGTCTAAAAGATGTTTTATTTGATGGTTACTTCTGACTTTGACCAAGAATTATATTTTGTTTAAGCGTTCTTATGAAAAAAAAAAGGTTTTTCATTATTTGAGATTCTATATGGTTATTTAACAAATCTAATAAATATATCTATAAGAATACTCACTATTAGAATATTCGCGTAAGTTTTTATGGGTATGCTTTCTTTTTAAATAAATGCTGTTAGTATAATACCTAGATAGTTGTCTGCGATTAAGATATCAATGTTACCAATACGGTTTTAAATACAAAATGCATTGCTACTGTTTTTGATTATAGAAATTTCTTCAGTTAAGACATGCATTCTGAAATTGGCTCGTATATAAACCTAGATACTAACATATCAATGAATACAAAGCATGAAAATCAATTTAAACCCGGCTTTAACTGTTTAAAAGACAATGTAAGTGTTGTGGGATCTCCCCCTTTTGTATATGATAATGGACTCGACTGAGTGTACATATACTCCTGACATAGAGAGAACAGTAGTCTCAGCTGGCATTTGCCGCTGTTACTATGACACTGTCAGCTCTCTGCCTTCGAGCAGAGAGCACTAATCCAGTCGTGGTTCCGCCGAAGGGTAGAATCACAACTCGGTAATAATAGGCAAACATTTTTTGGCCCGGCTATATGGCCGGAAAAACACACTATAAAATGACTTTGTGTCACATCTAAGCTTGCGTGGGAAGGTTGGTAAATACCCTCAGCCGGTATTTGCCGCTGTTACTATGACACTGTCAGTCTCTGCCTTCGGGTAGAGAACGCTCTCTGCTTCCGAGCAGAGAACACTAATCCAGTCGTGGTTCTGCCGAAGGGTAGAATCACAACTCGGTAATAATAGGCAAACATTTTTTGGCCCGGCTATATGGCCGGGAAAACACGCTATAAAATGACCTTGTGTCACATCTAAGCTTGCGTGGGAAGGTTGGTAAATACCATCTCAGTTGGCATTTGCCGCTGTTACTATGACACCGTCAGCTCTCTGCCTTCGGGTGGAGAGCGCACTCTGCTTTCGAGCAGAGGGCACTAACCCAATCATGGTTCTGCCGAAGGGTAGAATCACGACTGGGGAAAGACAGACAGATATTTTTTGCCTGGCTATATGGCCGGAAAGGCCCACATTAAAATGACCTTGTGTCACGTCTAGCCTTAAGTGGGAAGGTGGGTAAATACCGTTGCAGTCGGCATTTGGCTCTGCTACCATGACACTGTCAGATCTCTGTCTTTGGGTGGACAGCGATCTCTGCTTTAGGGCAGAGAGTACTTACCCAGTCGTGGTTCCGCCGAAGGCTAGAATCACGACTGCCGAAAGATAGATATTTTTGGCCTGGCTTTATGACCAAGAAGACCCACATTAAAATGTCCTTGTGCCACATTTCGCCTTAAGTGGGAAGGTGACTAAATACCGTTGCAGTTGGCAGTTGCCTCTGCTACTATGACACTGTCAGCTCTCTGCCTTCGAGCGAAGAGCGCTCTCCGCCTTCGGACAGAGAGCACTAACCCAAAGGTTAGAATCACGACTGGGGAAAGATAGACAGATATTTTTGGCCTGGCTATATGGTCCGGAAGACTCACATTAAAAAGACCTTGTCTCACATTTAGCCTTAAGTTGGAAGGTGACTAAATACAGTTGGCAGTGGAGAGTAATCTTAGAGATCCGTTACAGTTATCGGAGAGTTCCGAGAGATACCGAAGTTACCCAGAGACCAGACTAGCTCTGAGCTCCACTCAGCTAGAATAATATACGCGGATATACTATTTCCAACGACTTCACTTCAAGACTTGTATATATTTATTTTCTTACTTATAGTATTCCTGGATTTACTAACCTGCGTTCAATTTGTAAATTACGTTCAATATAACCTACTTTTTTTATCTCCGTATCTGTTTTGTTGTTCATTATTTTGTGCGGTTCCTGACCCGGAATCCACAGCAGTAAGTGAAAAATGTTTTGTTAAACTACAATTGTGACTGAACCAATACAATTTCTTTGTAGATCTTTTGAAAATAATGAGAATATCTGACAATTACGACGACTATTACGTTAAAACGCTATTCCGATGATGAAAAGGAAATGTGAACAGAGTATCGAGCATGATATCAGAAATACTTGTTAATCGAATCGAAATGCAAATTACTTTTCTGTTTTGATCGAGCTCAACTCAAGAAAGACAGTAAAGCCACTAAGACATAAGGAATTCCTGGATGTGGAAGAATTAGAAACAGGAACATTAATAATGAGCGAGAATAAAAAAAAGTAATCAGGAGGATAATAGATAGCGATTGACATTGCGTTTAAATTTTTTAGTATTAAAGTTTGCTGGAAAACATGAATCTGGATAAATAGAATTTACGGTTACATCTTAGCCAACTCAACTGTAACTTGATGGTATCTCGATGCCAGGCTCATACTGTGCTTAGATTCAAAATGTCTAGTTACCAAAGCCAAGAGCTCATTTAAACAATTACCAGGAAAATATTTGTATAGTGTTTTAAATATATTCGTGGTGAGAATGAAAAAATTAGAAATTGGTATTTATTTAGTTTTACTTCAAACTTGTCATGGTCGCTTTATTATTAGGTGAAAGAATGTGATTAATCATTTTGTTCCTTGCCTTGTAGCCTTCGATATTTTCAGGTAATTAAAGCAAGAACTTTGCTGCCTTTGATGTACAGTGACATGCCAAAAATATTGTGTATGAATGTTACGACATGCGGCAACTAAATATTGTATCAATTCCACATATATTCGGATGACCTATGAAAGGATCATGTGTAATTCATTTAGCTGTCCATAGTTAACATATAAAAAAAATCTTTTGTCTGAATATAACTCCTTACTAGCCCTATAAATTTTCAATTGAGCTCGTTTTAATTTTCCAAAATGCTCTTCAAACTAATTTCCGTCAACTTGAATCGATGTAAATTTTCATGAAGCAGTGAAACGTATTCATTACTGGTCAATGATGTGCTTAGGTAGAACAGCGAAACCAATATATGTCGTGTGAAAACATCCCATTCTATTATAGAACCACTATCGGCCTGTTAACACCTGGAGTACAAAGCCTTATATGGGCTGCATCAGTATTCCCGGTATACACATATAGTTCTTGACATTTCTATTATGTCAAGGCACGATCGCACAACTCCACCTCTTAAAACACACATTGTTGTCCAATATTCTACTACAAGTTCAAGCAGAACATATTTCTAACCCATGAATTTTGACATGTTATTATAGTTATTTACTAAGTTTAGTTTAGTTTGGCATAAGGCCACAATGTCAATCAATAGTAATTCAACCAAACAAACTTATGACTCATTATCTCATACGGAAATGCCTCTATTTCTCATATACTTGGTGAATTTTGAATTCCAGAAGTCGGAAAGAAAGAAAGTCTGCAAAACTCACTATGTTAAGTAAAGATATTAGTGTATTGTATTTATTATGTTTTACCATGTCTATGAGTAATAAAATCTATTAAAAGTGTTGAGTCAAATGAAGCTGCATAAAGCGATACTTTTTTAGTTTTGTTTATAATTTAATGAATTATCAAAGTATCGAATGAAAAAATGAAACAAGCTATGATTTCTGTGTTTGTTAATCTTCGTAGAATGTAGATTTCAATGCTTTAAATCTTTTAAAAATCCAATTCCTAAAATGATTCTTTTTAAGAATCATTTTAGGAAAGCAAACGAAAAAATACGCGTAAAGTTAAATTCAAAACAACTGGAACAATTGAAACATTTTATCACTTTTAATCACATTTTAATCACAACATTTATAAATGTATAAATATACGTAAATGCTTGTTTTGTGAATAAAGGAATTGCTCAATCCCACTGTCATGAAGTAGAATGCTGACCAACTTCAAATTATTAAAAAACTAACCTTTGTCTAAACTTGAAACCAGACTGCTAATGCCAGTAGCAAAGTACCTGAAATGTCACACATATATGATTTAGAATATATATATATATATATATATATATATATATATATATATATATATATATATATATATATATATATATATATTATAAATTATATTTTAGAACATGTACATAACTTTTCTATATATAATCGCTACGAAGGTGCGTCCGTTTCTGCATCGGAGTACCGATGCTTCGTCAGGCGATGTGGTACTGGGAATCCTTTTCATTTTCATTTATGTCGTTTTGTTAGGGGTATTGGCTGGGGGGGGGGGGGTTGATATTGTGATATTTCGTTGACAGTTGGAATTTTTTGTGGAGAGTGTTAGTGTGTGTTGGTGGGTGTTAGCAAGATAATGTAGTCAGTCTGTGACCGTTGGAATTTATTAGTTGGTGCGGATATTTTTTTTTATTTTTATTTTTGCAGAGTCTTTACAATCGGTGTAAGTTTGCATGTTTAATCTTAATATTGGGTTTAGGGAATGTGTTATTTGTCTTACATATTTAATTTTTGATTTTTTATATCATTGTTTGGGAATCACTTTCTCTATTCAATTTTTAATTTTGAATCTTTGATTTTTAATGAGATCATTTTTTGGAAATCATTTTCACTATTAAATTTGTAAGTTTTAATTTTCTATTCTCATATAAATTTCTATTCTCATATCTAGTCATATCTAGTCTATATATGATTCGATTTATTATGGTTATGGTTATGGTTATTAACCTTACTGTAATTTTATTTATGGTTATAAATCTTACTCTAATTATGGTTATGGTTATTGGCCTTACTCTAATTATGGTTATTGACCTTCCTAATTATGGTCTTTAACCTTACTTTATAATTAATATTGATCAACATCAATTGTGGTTATTAACCTTACTTTATTAGTTAAAACTAATAATGGTTCTACACCATATTTTAATTCTTAACTTCTATTTTCATATCTATTCAATATATAATTCATCTTATTTTGGTTATGGTTATGGTTATTAACCTTAATTGATCCTATTCTAATATTGATTATTAACCTTACTCTAATTATGGTTATTAACTTTACTAATTTTAGCTATTAACCTGACTTTCTAATTAATCTTAATTAATACCGATTATGGTTACCAAACTTACTCTTTTAGTCAATACTAATTATGGTTATACACCTTATTTGTAGTTAATATTAAACCTTGTAAAAAATTAAAAAAATTTTTGGAAGTTAAAAAACGGTAAAAAATTTCGGAAGTTAAAAAAAGTAAAAAATTTGGAAGTTAAAAAACGAAAATAAAACACCTAGAGTTAAATGGAAAATACTTAAACAAGCAAGAACACCTAAATATATAAAGGAACCATGTTTCCTCTGTCTTCAAGAAAAAATTGAGATACTTAAATATATGAACAGTAACAAGCTTTTAAACCAGAGGCATGAAATCACAGTAAACTACAAGCACATCAGAGAGCTAACATTACAATCATGCTAAAAAAACACTACAAGAGCCAAGAATGTGACCCATACATATAGGTGTATATATACATATGTCTATATATTAAAAAAATCTTACATATAACCATAATTAGTATTGACTAAAAGAGTAAGTTTGGTAACCATAATCGGTATTAATTAAGATTAATTAGAAAGTCAGGTTAATAGCTAAAATTAGTAAAGTTAATAACCATAATTAGAGTAAGGTTAATAATCAATATTAGAATAGGATCAATTAAGGTTAATAACCATAACCATAACCAAAATAAGATGAATTATATATTGAATAGATATGAAAATAGAAGTTAAGAATTAAAATATGGTGTAGAACCATTATTAGTTTTAACTAATAAAGTAAGGTTAATAACCACAATTGATGTTGATCAATATTAATTATAAAGTAAGGTTAAAGACCATAATTAGGAAGGTCAATAACCATAATTAGAGTAAGGCCAATAACCATAACCATAATTAGAGCGAGGTTAATAACCATAACCATAATTAGAGTAAGATTTATAACCATAAATAAAATTACAGTAAGGTTAATAACCATAACCATAACCATAACCATAATAAATCGAATCATATATAGACTAGATATGAGAATAGAAATTTATATGAGAATAGAAAATTAAAACTTACAAATTTAATAGTGAAAATGATTTCCAAAAAATGATCTCATTAAAAATCAAAGATTCAAAATTAAAAATTGAATAGAGAAAGTGATTCCCAAACAATGATATAAAAAATCAAAAATTAAATATGTAAGACAAATAACACATTCCCTAAACCCAATATTAAGATTAAACATGCAAACTTACACCGATTGTAAAGACTCTGCAAAAATAAAAATAAAAAAAAATATCCGCACCAACTAATAAATTCCAACGGTCACAGACTGACTACATTATCTTGCTAACACTCACCAACACACACTAACACTCTCCACAAAAAATTCCAACTGTCAACGAAATATCACAATATCAACCCCCCCCCAGCCAATACCCCTAACAAAACGACATAAATGAAAATGAAAAGGATTCCCAATACCACATCGCCTGACGAAGCATCAGTACTCCGATGCAGAAACGGACGCACCTTCGTAGCGATTATATATAGAAAAGTTATGTACATGTTCTAAAATATAATTTATAATAAATATTCACAGCTCTATATAGAAAATTATACATCGAGCACTGTTTTAAATTAATGTTTTGGACGTGGAAAGAATTCATCGTTCTGTATTCACTCGGATATATATATATATATATATATATATATATATATATATATATATATATATATATATATCTGGGGGGTGTAAATTAGTGACAAGACGGAAAGTTGATTAGTGATGAGTTTCGTTCTGAGAAGAAATGTCTCCAAGCGAATAGTGATTTTATTGGCAGAAACAATTCTATAAGTAAGAAGTGAAAAAAGAAGAAAAATAAAACAAAACACATCGATTTAACAATGCAAAGATTTACATTATCTATTTCTATAATATGTAGAAATTATATAATTTTTATTAATTCATTCCATTAACAAATACAAATGAAATAAGAACTTACGTTTTCCTATTGACTATTTTAAGCTGGAGCATTCAGAAAAGTCAATAAACAATAAACAATGAACATACGGCTATTAAGAAATGACTCACTACTAGATTTTAGTTGTTGTTACGTAAGAATATTTTATCTTTTTTAGAATAATAGCGAAATTTTTCTCTTTTATAGTTAATAAAAATGTATTGTACACTGTGTCTATGAACGACGACAGCATAGACCTGAAAGCGCACAAAAGTTAACAGGGTGATTAGTGCAGACTACAGGACAAAATAATATAAGAATGTGAAATCAGAAAGTAGAACAAATGGAATTCCTAAATGCTGTTTGTTTAACCTTTTATGACATTTACCATCTATCATCGGATATTTTCATTTTCTCATCGAATGGTCTAAATAAGACTTTAGAACATACCATTTTTCAACAGTGCTCAAATGTAAGCAGGTTAACATTTGATACTTCGTCTTTGTACACGACAGATAAAAGAAAAATGAAACCGTTTACTATATTCGTTCTTCTATATTATTCTGTGACAGTAATCTATAAAATTATTTGGGTAAGTCTTAGGTTAGAAGTTCTATCAATTTCCATTTTGTTGAATTGCCGTCCGCTAACCCACAAGAAATATTTAATATCTTCAACTAGATTCATGTGAAACTTAACTTTCCGATATTTAACGATCTTTACATTTACTAGATTCAGTATCTGCTTCTAAACATCAATAAAAAACAGCATCATTGTCATGCGATTTTGTGATTTACATTGATTAATTGTGCGATCAACATAAAACAATCTTGTTATTTTTTTAATAATCAGTCAGAAAGAAAAGATAGTCGTTTTGGAAACGAGCAAGACACCTCACCTCACTTTCGAACTCACGGATACAAAGAGAAGACAAAATGGGAAAATAGTCGGTTAACCTATTCAGTCAGTTACGTGCTATACGTGATATACACTTGGGCGATCATGTTTCAAAAGAGACATGACTGACTGTGCAGAAAATTATCCCGCAGTAGGTTGCCATTACTTTCTGCGGTAGACTGGTTGCCAGCCAAGGCTATCAAACCCAAACTGTCCTGTTATTTAACCCATAACTGGAGAGAAGAGATGGATTAATGCCTTTCCCAAGGGTATTTGCGCGTAAGTGAATGCAGGGAATTCAACTGGAATTTGAACTCGGTTAAGCTATTAGCGACTAAGAAAGTGTTATTCAAAAGACCGGAGATACTGAAAAGCACATTGAGTTAACAATTTTGGGTGATCACTTTATCCAAGATAAATGTTTAGAATTAAAGATTGGGAGACTACATAAAAGGTAAAGTTATTTTATATTTATAAAATTTCCCAACGTTTGGGTAGAACAGCATATATGTCAACTGGTAAATATATCACAGTTACTTTTGTAATCTAAAACTGAATTCTCAGAATAATTCTCTTCATTGATAACTACTCGTCTATCCAGTCTAAAACATAATTAAAATGTAAGAATCTTAAGTGAAGATTGAAAAAACATGTCTTTGCAGAATCAGTTATCAAGAAAAGATAAAAAGGGGAATTTCAAAGAAAACAGAATCTTTACAAGAAGTTAGGTTTTAGTAGGAAGTGATTTGTAACAAAAGTATTCGCCAAACAAAGTTGGTAAAATTTTTATTATAAATTGATATTTATGATTAATATACTGTATAAATTTCACTTCATAACATTTACAATTATTTATTTGATAAGATGAAAATTTAACATAGAACATGAGAGATGTTCATCATATTGTAAATAAAAATATGATGCATTTATTGATTTTTTTAAAATTGAGTTATAATGATTGCCATTGGTTGTAACATTCAAAAAAGATAATGTTTTGAAGTTTTTGATTGATGGTGAAACATCTTTTAAAATTGCGAACAATCAAAAGTAATTGAAAATATAAAAATATTTTTTTTGGTTTTAAGAATATCACAAAACATTTTGAAAATTAAAAGAATAATAATAAAAAGTGGGGTTTTACCAGCAATAAAATTTTAAGATACCGATGTTGCAAATGTAAACAGAGAGAAAAGATGCATTTTAATATATGTATGTATATATTATTCCAGTACAATATTTAAAATTTATGTTTTTTTCCAGGTTTATGCGTAATAAAATAACAAGGAAACGGTTAAAGCTTGTACTAAAGATAGATATTTTGTATCTCGGGCTCATGCTCTCCTATAATCCAGTAAAATCTATAATTTTTTTTTAAACCGATGAACATTCTGATTGATACCTTTCCTTATTCATTTTCATTTATACAAAAAAATGTTGTTCTACTTAATTAAGAAAATAGAATATTTCTAAAAGGTCATATTTCTTGTCATATGTAATCATTTATTTACGCAAGCCAAATTTGTCCACTATTTTAAAAGTAGTCATCGTCATCAAAATTTTCTGGTGGAACAAGCATCTCTACTTGTTTATATTTATGCACAAACTTTTTTAAAGGGACTTTTTTTGTAATCGTTCATCTATTTTAACCATGAGGTTAAATTGATATATTTAATATTGCCTTGCAAGGCTACGTACATAATGATGATAGCATTTACAAATATCAATATTTATAACTTCAAGAGCTGATAACGGGTATCTTTAAAAATACAATAACGGGTATCTTTAAAAATATTTTTAAACTACTCTAAAGAATTTAAATAGCCATTTTGAAAGATAATTGTAAATATATTTTGATAAGATCACTTTGCAGTTTTCAATAAACAGTAAGCATGATGAAGAAAAGTTGAAAATCATGAAAACAAGAATAAAGTTATAAAGTAAAATTATACAACATTTTCTATAGATATGTTACAAGTTATCTTTTACGCATCGCATAGTTTTGTCCTTGTTTTGTTTAAAACGCGTTTATGAACAAATAATATTCGAAATATGTTAATTTAACATTTATATTAATCGTTTTTAAATTTCAATTTTCTAATTTTTTGATAGTTTTCAATCTCAACTAGTCTAACTAACCACAGATCATAGCAAATCTCACGAAAATTCGTTAGCCATTCAATTTAGTCATTCAATGATGACATTGCCCTATCTAAAAACTACAAAATATGTTTACGTTGCCTTCTTACTTTTCTTAAAATAAAAAGCATAATATGCCGAAGATTTTGTTTATTTTTCAGCTTCTGTAAAACAATGAAGTCAACCGAATTCTTGTTTGTTTTTTTTTTGTTTTTTTTTCAAAATAACGCACTTATAAGATGGTTTTCACAAAATAATCAAGAAGTATCTAATTACGTTTAGTTTGAACTAAATTCACTTAAAATAGTGAATTTAGTTCAAACTAAACGTAATTAATTTTTTATAGGTGAAATATTTGCGAAACAGTGGTTATGTATAGTTGAGATACAAGAAGCAACAGATCGTTTGGCTAGACATATATGCAGTGCAACAAAAACTTGAATATACATTTGTTTTATTCTCACTAATCATTTAATTTGAAATGATAGTCTATCTTTAGCTGTTTCAGATATTCGTAAATTTTCTAATAATGGTCATTTTAGAAGCAGATTTCTGATATCGGGTCTTTTGGTGATGATTATTGTCACTTTTATTTCGAAGCCAAAATATTTTCTGGGGTTGTTTTTTTTTTGTAATTAGGAAGGAAGATTCGGTTCTCTATATTAAAAATAATATATCGATTTTGTGCGCACATACTACAAAATAATTTTGTTTTTCTCTTTGTAAATAAATTCCTACTTTATCACTATATCGTTGGAGATGCATATGTTTGAAAACCTACTAATTTCCCGCATCCTTCTTTCCCAATTAAGCATCTTAGTGAATTTATGATAAAATAAATACACCTTCGATATTTAATTCTAGCTGAGATTTTATCTCATATACGGGTGGTGGTCAACTAAGTAAGATTTTATCCCACCCCAAATACATTTTTATCAGATTTTGTTAAATGCTTCAACCTGCTCCCCTATATTTTTTTCGATTCTAACTTATTTGAATTTTTTTCCACTCTATCTTGATTCAACTTTAAAATCATAAAGTCTGGTTTGCATGCACGCGCGAGTTTTTGTTTTGTTTTATTTGCAGGTATTTTTTCCTTCTCCGTATGTTGAGCATTTCACTTCGTATCTCTTCGGCAAGAAATGTCACGGACAAAAATTCGTAAGCTATTCACTCATTGACATTACCCTTATTATTTTGAAGTTGCCATTGATATTATGTGCTATGTTGGACTAGGAAATGTCTAAAATAGTCATGTTCGATTATTAGCTTTATCCGAATCAGAATGGCTGTTGAGGTACTAGATAAAAAAAAACAGTTGAGTAAGGAACTATGAAAGCTAAATTCAAACTTATATTAATAACAACAGTGTCTGAGGTTTAAATATTAATTAGTTGACTGAATGAAGTAATGTTTTTACAGAATATCAAATTGAACTGAAATGTTGGTTTTAATACTTTTCATTAAATGTAATTCCAAACTATATATTTATTATCTGCTCCATAATTACTCACCACTCAAATACACATACGCGTGTGCGCGCGTGCATATATATATATATGTATATGTGTGTGTGTGTGTGTGTGTGTGCGTACGTGTGTGTGTGTGTGTGCGCGCGCGCGCGTATTGGCATATACATATAGTCTTTGGATATATGCTTTTCATTTGGGTAATATAGATATTCTGTTACAGCTCATTAAAATTAACTTTTGCCAACTAATAAATTGAGGATATTCCAATGTACAGAATAAAACATAACTTGAATTACTTCTAACATTTCTTCAAGAACATTCAACGCATAAGAGCAATGTTTTCACCTCGGGACATTGCCAGCATTATCATATATCTGTGAACCAACACATGCAAATTGGCAAAGTGTCCAATTTCTTTCTGAATTAAACACGTAAATAGATCAGAAAATTAACGAAAGACTTACGTTTTTCACTTTTGTATGAAAACAAAGACACTACTCGAAAAAAGACGCATGTTGAATTTACATATGATTGTTCAACTTGTTATTAGCACGTTTTTATTCAGTGCTAATTTAATTTACACGTACATATTTACCAATCAATATATCTACTCATATATTTGATATACCAATTGACCAACGTCACGAAATTCAGATCTCTATTTATTTTTGTTACAGCTCATTAAAAATAAACTTTTTAATGACAATTTTAGTGATATTTTTCATGTGAATTAAATGAACAACGAGATGCATTTATGTTAACTTTTTCACTTATTTTTTTTTTAATTTCTTACTTCCACTGCATTTTCCTTTGTCCCCTTCCTCTTTTCAACGTGCGAGCTTATTCTTTTTCATTTTCTAACAACTTTTACCTATATTTTTTGTCATTCTTTCTTTTTTCTATCATGGTTGAAGCTAATGGTGATTTTATTGAATAAATTTACTTTTTAGTATTTCAATATATTTTTGTGTAATTTTGGTAAATATATTTGTTAAATAAGATGTCAGTGTTATTTTCATTTTTGTGTAATTCATCCATCGCACCCTATATATATATATATATATATATATATATATATATATATATATATAGGGTGCGATGGATGAATTATATGACTATATAGTCTTCCGCAGAAAGATCTATTTCGCTGTATCACAGCTCATCAGTACGGTTAGACAGCCGATTGCTTTTTACCCAGGATTGAAACCTGACTGAATTGGCGTCAGTAGGCGATTCCACCTTTGAGCTACGGGCTCTCGGTAGAAGAAGGCAGACTTTTTTTAGCGTGTATATTATCATTATACACGCCCAATAGCTGAGAGTGTTCCAATTCATTGCTGAATGAACAATGCGTAGTTGCCATAGTAGCTACTGTTTTTTAAAGTCTACCATTCTTCCAGAGTGCTCAATCAGAGTGTGAGAGCGTAAATTGTCATCCGCAGACAGATTTATTTTGCTGTATATATATATATATATATATATATATATATATATATATATATATATATATAAAGCGAGAGATACACTCTCAGCAGGACTTCAAAGTATATTAGAACACAGGTTTGCTCCAGATGTCAAGAAACTCATATCATCTATCGCTAAAGATGCAATAAAAATGCTTCGCTCCTTACACCGATCCAAATAGTATCTGATTTCTGCCCTGCTTTATGACTATGGTCAGATTAGCCCAAAATGAACTATTAATGTAATGCCTGAACTGGAGCCGGTAAGTCCGCAGTCTCCATTCTCCTTCGTAGAGTTCAAAAACCATTTATGCAGTGCTGTAGGAGATGGCTGATTTTTTACTTGCAGCCTCTTTTTTCCCACACACACAACATTGCAAGCCTATGGTTACTATATCACTATACACATTACAAATGTTCAAATGAGCACAGTTGTTTAGTTTCACTAATTTTGAACTTTACAGCTAGAACTTGTCATGTGAGGTTTATAATCATAAAAATATAATCATCCAAATTTCTTCCATATTCCATTGCTAAGAAGGAAACTCCACTCAGACATCATTTTCCGCGGGAACTGCTACTCTCTAAGGCAAACTCACAGGCGGATGTTTCTCTAAAGACTCTAATCATAATCACTTAAAGTCAAGGAGCAATCGTTATCTTTCCTTATAATCTTATCTTCCTCCTACCACTTTTACACGTAAGTTATTCAATAATGATCTACCACGAATGGCTCTTGATTGAGATTTGTTCTGAATGAATGGTTATTTATTTACGTATATATATATATATATATATATATATATATATATATGTAAATAAATAACCATAAATATATATATATATATATATATATATATATATATATATATATATATAACACAACACTCAATATATCCCGGGCCTAACTAATAAAACAATTTTTAGGCAAAATTCGACGTTATTTATCAACATAGTCTCCTTCTAGGGTGATATACTAATTCCAACGCTTCTCTAACAATTCGATTTTTTTTTTTTTTTTTTTTTGTAGAACGATTTGTCTTTAGTCTCAAAATCCGCCTCAGTTTTCGATATCACTTCTTCATTGGAGCCAAATATCTTTCCATTTCTTTTGAAGTCTGCATACAGCCAGTAGTCGTTGAAGCCAGATCTGGAGAATAGGGTGAAGACGGAAGTAATTAGAAGTGCAAGTCATGTAGTTTTGCCATCGTTGCGGTTGACTTGTGACATCCTAAAATACCTTGCGTATCCCAAAATACCGAGGCCAAAACCTTGCCTGCTGATGTTTGAGTCTTTGGTCGCTTTGGACGGCTTTCACCTGCTGCTGTTGATTCAGCTAATTGCCGATTTGACTCCGGAATGAAGTGGTGGATCCATGTTTTATCCATTGTCACATATTTACGCAAAATCTCCTTGTTGCGTTGAAACATTTGCAAACAACACTCTGAATCGTCAACACGTTCTTGTTTTTGATTGACTGTGTGCAAATGCGGCACCCACTTTGAACACTGTAAGTGTTCCTTATGCACACACGCTAAACGGATATCGACGGACTCTGGATTCGAACCCAGGAATAGATCTTTGGAAAATATCTCTGTGTATATATATATTTTTTTTCTTCCCAGAAAAGTATTTTTTTCTTTTCTTAGAAGGGGCTGAGAAAGAGAGAGAGAGAGGAAGAAGGAAATAGACGCTGGGGTAGCTGAGAGATGTAGAGAGCCGAAACACAAGGCATTTAATAGATGAGATGTTGATATGATAATAAGTTAACTATGTCCAGCTGATCCGGCGAGAGGAGAGAATTCTGTTTCTTTCTTCCGTGATGATTTGTTATTTTTCCCATTTCTACCTCGGAGAAAGAAAGAAAACTATTGACCGAAGTGAAAAAAATATTTGAAAAAGACCACACATGAAGGGTGTAATTGTAATTAACGCTGACAGGTTAATGAATAAAGTCAACAAAGTAAAGTCGGCATGAGGGGATTTGTGCGCAATTGAGCTGAACCAGACAAACGAAGTTGACGCTATATTTTAATGAGAATACATTCAAATGTCATTCCTAACTCGCACTATATTAAAGCAATTTCAGAAAAAAATACAACGGATTTGAAAATCAGCAGAAGAGACCCAAGTCGTCAGACGAAGAACGCGTGAAGTGAAAGGCTCGGAATTATCCCCCTCTTTCTCTCGTTCTCTCTTCCACACGCTAGTGGCATGAACACCGCTTATAGGCAGAGAAGCGAGAAAACTATATTACTTCTAATAACAACAATAGACATAGTAGCAGTAGTTTGTGTGCACTGAAAAAGTTGGATTGTATTTTATTTTTTTATTTTTATTTTTTATTTTATTTTTACTATTCTCTCTCTTGATGTACAGAGAATTACATATAATCATTAGTCCACATAGACTGGTCTTCATTTCTGCCATGTTTTTTTTTTGTTTTGTTGTTGTTCTGGCCTGTTACCCTTATTTCTGCATGTGCATCCAACCACCTCTTGATTTCAGTTGTTGAGAAGGCAGTACAAAGACAACGGTCCTTTCTTCGCAGATCCGTAATTTCCTCTGAGATCATAAATCACAACGTGGCAGGGGAGTTAAAAGATTTTTGACTGAACATTTGACATCTTCGATCATCTAGGGCGGAACAGGAGCGAACAGCTGAAGACGCAGGTGCAAGTTACTTGCGGCCAGTTAGCGCACGCAACATAATTTTGAAACCAGGAGGGGTTAGGGTGTCATACAGTTTTCTCATTGACAAATGTTGATGCAAAATAGTGAATACACTGCCTTCTATTATGTTCAATTCGTCTGCTATCTCACGCATGTTGAATTTACGATCGGGCAAAACAAGTTTGTGGATTGTTTTGGTGTTTTCCGGGAAAACTGCCGATTTTGGACGACCCGAGCGTTCAGCATCATTTGTGTCTGTACAACCGCGTTTAAAGTCAGCATGCCACCTCTTAACCGTAGTTTCCGACGGAGCAGAGTACGAATAACGCTTTGCTTGAACAGTATTTTTCCCATCAGAGGGCAATTCTTTATCGACACGGGAAATTCAGATTTTTCCACTGTTCTGAAAATTTGCAACAGTAGCTTCACTTAGATAACTGTAGTTTGTAAACTAATAATCCGATTGTGCCCAAATTTTGTCACGAGCCATTCAAAGGTTAGTACTTGATACGCATCATATAGATTTTATAGTATTGGCGCCATTTGTGTGTCAGGTCGGGACTTATTGAGTGATGTGGTGTATATATATATATATATATATATATATATATATATATGTGTGTGTGTGTGTGTGTGTGTGTGTGTGTGTGTGTGTGTGTGTGTGTGTGTGTGTGTGTATTCAAGTTCCTATAAGTTACTTTTTCTTTCTTCATTTATTGAATATTGTAGCCCTATTTATCTATTAAGCACTTTTTAACAATTCTGCTAGTTTAAACCAAACAAAAACATGTAAAATTATCGTCACATTTCACTTACTTTCTCGATTTTATAATTATTTTTGTAAAAAGATTTTATAAAGAATTTAAATAACTTCTTAAAAAAGAATGTATTTCATATATGATTATTGCTTTTTAGACGTGTCACTTTTTTCTTACCGCACTATTGTGCAAACTCAATTATAAACTTGGAACAAAAAAAGAAACAGTGCGTAGATTATCATGATTTTCCATAATATTACCGTTTATCAGAAACCAAGACATTGTTTTAAGAATATAATTTAAAACATTACTTTGCACAGGTTTTTAAATTGATATAAAAGAAGATTTAGGCCAAGTTATCGTCTATTTCTGATCGTTTTTGTTTTTTCTATTTATCAGCAACACTCATATTTTTCGAATACATTCTATGTGATATTAATTCCCTTCTTGCGCAAGACTATCGCAAAAAATCTAACGTTGTGTCTTTTATTAATGTCATTATAAATAATTTTCGCTTGCAGATACCAACATCGTATCAAAGGAGAGAAACTAACGACTGAAGTGAGTGCCAGAGTGAGTAACTTTTAGGGTGTTAATTGTTTATGAAATCCAGTAAGCCAGCTTTTTTTAAAAACTTATTCTTCTGCTTCCTTTGACTTTGTGATGGTCAAAATAAGACTGACGTATATTTGCAAATCAACTTTCTAGATTTTCATTTCAGATTAATTGTAGCTGTTGAACTACTGGTTGATCAGCCTCGAAACAAGTATCAACCGATCTTTATATGCGACGAAAAAAAAATATAACATTAACTGGATTGTTGAGAAATCCTTATATCTTACTGAGCGACTATTTACTTTAGACAATCTGTATGACTTGACTACCATTTTATAAATCTCATTACACTTCCACTTCAGAATAAAAGTGAAAAACCTGCACCTTGTAACAAGAACCTTCATGTCTTCATTAAAAAGGTTTAAATTTGAGCTCCCATTTATATTTATATCTGTATTACACAATAAACGTATTTTTCAAAACTGTCGGAGATTGAACAATAGGAGATGTACAAAGGAAATGAAATCTTGAATATAGTTCGGCCAAAACGATTGCGTTGCTAAAGAGAATGGAGGTTGGGATCTTCAGAAATCCGTTTTGGTAGCGATTCAATAGAAAATAATTATACGTTTAAAATGAAATCATTCGCAACTGGGAAAGCAGCTTTTTAGTTTATTTAAGGAGGTTCGCGTTATGTAGTTAAGTCTGTAAATTTTACACATTCATTTATTCATATAAAAAAAATTCATACTATTAAAAAGAGAAGAGGATAGGATAAAGGGAAGTTTTATGAGATATCGTACATTCTTATCGAGTAAATAATTTACACTATATTTTATTCATAATTAAAATAAACTATAAATATTAAGCTCTAAAGAAATCATAGAAAATAATCATTTATATTGTTAGGTGAAATAATAACTCCAATTCTTTAATTTAAACCTTTTTTAATTAAAGTAAAATATTTAAAAGAGCGACAATGATGATAATTTTACTTTACAAAAGAAAACGTCAACTTCATTTATTCACAATTTGTTTGGCTTTTCCATGCTTAATAAATAAATATTTGTCTTTGATTAGATTAGTTATTTATGCCACACACACACACACACACACACACACACACACACACACACACACATACATACATACATACATATATATAAAGGAAATTCAACACGTCATCTAAATTGGTTATAAATTTTAATTCATTTCAATGAGCTTAATTAGCTCATTTCATCAGACCACACAATATTCCTTCCATTTGGTACAAAAAATTTGCCGGAATAAGCATTTTCTTTAATTGAAGAGAAAGAAAAAATAATAATAAAATAAAAATAAAAATAAGAAGAAGGAAAAGAGAAAAAGGAAAGGAGAGTCAGGACTTAGGCATTGGCGTCAGATTGGCTTGGATTTAAAATAGAGATTTCCTCTAATTTAAAAATAGTAATCTTCTTAGATATTACTTTAAATTTGGCAAACAACACATTTGAACCATACCAAAAAAACAATGAAACCCCAACTTACATAAACGTCCACTCCAACCACCCCCAACAAATAATTAAACAAATCCCTACAATCGGAAATACGAGAATTAACAAACTATCACCACATAGCAAAATCTTTAATGAAAATAAGACACATTACATCATTCCTTTAAAAAAAAGTGGCTTCAAACAGGAATTACATTACTTGGAACCCCCAAAAATACCATAAATAAAGAACCTAGAAATAGAAAAAGAAGAATGCTATGGTTTAACCCCGCTTTCTGTAAGCTATCTAATATTAATATCGGGCAATACTTCCTGAAATTAGTTGATAATCACTTTAAGCAGAACAACCCATTAAGAAAAATCTGCAATGAAAAGACTTTAAAAATTAGTTATTCCTGCACTAGCAACATTAATAGCATCATCAATTCCCAAAATAATGATATACTAAAGAAATTTTATAACAATAAAAAGACAGATAGTACAACCCTCTGTAACTGTAAAATAAAAAATAAATGCGCAGTTAGAGGCACGTGTAAGCCCGAAGAAGTAATATACCAAGCAACCATCTATCTTAGCGAAGACAAAAGCAGGAAAAAACATATATAGGAATTTCCGCCGGACCATGGAAACAACGCCTATATAATCACACTCAATCATTTTCTAAACCCCACCTAAAACATCAAACCGCTCTCTCTAAATATTTCTGAAATTAAAAGACAGAAATCTTTCCCCTCAGATTGAATGTGAGATCATAGGGAAATCTCAAACCCCTAATAGCTTTAGAAGCAGATGCAATTTATGCTTAGACGAAAAGATTAGAATTATCAAATTCAGAGAATCTAGCCAATTATTAAATCAGAGAAATGAAATAATTTTCAATTGCCGCCATAAAAATAAATTTAAACTGTCTAACACATAAAATCTTAGAATCACCCCGTTCCGAGACACTTGCCAGCTCTCTCACATTTATGTCGATCATTCGTTGGGGGATTTTACAGACCAAAAAGTGAGGATAAGGACCTACCATACAATGGTTTGACATGCCAATCTAAGTACACAATGACTTTATATTATTGGTGTACGAAGTTTTAAAAGAAATATCCTACCATGAACTATGTAATTGTAAATGAATTCACCATAATAACTTCAACATAAATATTTCACGTGTATAATGGGGCACCTAAGTGTAAGGTGAGATGTGTTTCTCATATATATGGGTGCACCTAATTTTGCGCATGCTTCTATAGAATTTTGTGCATATTTATATATATTATTGTATGTATAATTGTGTGTATAAGGAGGCACCTAGGTATAAGTGTATTTAAAAAAATAAGAATAGACCTAATTATGCATACATTTTTCCATCATGTGAGAACACCTGAATATATGTGTGTTATGTTAATTTTGGATGCAGTCAATTGTGCATTCTTGAACTGATTATACCTTCATGTACTTATCATTCTACCCATATGTGTACAAGTTAGTATCAATAATCCGAATGAAGTATGTCGGTATGTGTGTGTGTGTGTGTGTGCAAAATTTATTAAGACGTATAAAAAGAAAATATACTACCCCGTTTGGAAGTTAAATGTACACAGGTGTACATGGTGTACATTGTCTTTATGTATAAGGGTATATAAAAAGTTGCTCGTATATATATATATATATATATATATACGGATGTATATGTATGCGTGAATCCGCTCCTCATAGAATTGCGTGTGTGTGAACACAATAATTGTATGTGGATATAAAGAGATAAATGTAGGTATGAAGAACACATTTATGAGCATATATAGATATGGATGTGAGGATGTATGTAAATATGAAAATATAGGCGTAATTTGGGAGTACGTGTGAGAACTACTAGCATAATTATATATATATATATATATATATATATATATATATATATATATAAAACACAATTATACGCACGAAAATCCCGTCTTTATGAAATGTATATGTGTGAGTATACGAACGCAAGAGAATGTACGCATATGAGAATGTACGCATATGTATATATGGATATAAGTTATTGTACATGGGTGTGTTAGTTTATGGGATCACACATACACACGTATCCATGGAATTAGAAGTTTTTTCAGAGGTCAACTTCTTCACGACTGGTCTGAATACCCCCAGCCAATCTGACGCCAATGCCTAAGTCCTGACTCTCTTCCTTTTTCTCTTTTCCTTCTTCTTATCTTTATTTCTATTTATTCATTTTTTTTATCTTTCTCTTCAGTTAAAGAAAATGCTTATTCCGGAAGAAATTTTTGTATCAAATGGAAGGAATATTGTGTGGTCTGATGAAATGTGCTAATTAAGCTCATTGAAATGAATTATAATTTATAACCAATTTAAAGGACATGTTGAGTTTTCCTTTATAAATATCATATTGCTCTGGATAAAATCCATTGAGCTCTCTATATAGATATAACACATAATATTTTATATTAAGTTAATCCTGGATTATTCTCACCGTTTACGGACTGGACATATATATATATATATATATATATATATATATATATATATATATATATTCAAATTTGTGTATTTCGACATCAAATTTTCTTTTAGACATGTCAGATTAAATTAATTGCAAAGACTGTGTTGTTTCATGCTTTAACACGTGCATGACCATGACATTACAACATAAAAAATTCATTTCGATAATTTTCACGTTCTAATGACCGCTATGCCATCTGTCAACCCTTATATTTGAAGCAAAAAAAATTACAGTAATTTTTAGCACGACAGTTTTGCTGTTATGTTTTGTTACAATAACTGAAGATGATGTCGGAAAAAGATTGAAAGTACTTGGGTACATTGGGAATGATAATAACATCTGTCAACGTTAGAGATCATTTTTGACATCTTTCAATTATAATACGTGAAAGATTATCAGTGGACGGATTTTATTAAAAATAAGCAGACACAGTTTGCAATTTAATTTATCTGACACCCACACACACACACACACACACACACACACACACACACACACACACACATACACACACACATATATATATATATATATTAAAAACAGAAATAGGGCTTATTCTAATGAGAGAGATTGGTATAGAAGAAAAAAGTGCGAGAAGCTGTAAACGTTTTGTTTAAAGCGTAGATTTATTGTTGTTATTATTATTCGTATTACTTGCTTTTTGTACAATATATATTAAGTGTCCATAATGGTATTTGTGTCGCTACACACGTTTCGAGTCTAAAGTTGACTCTCTTCAGGCGAATAAACTTGTGACTTTACTTATCGAGAACCGTTTGTTTTCTGATGGCGAAAGTATAGTATATAAATAGATAAGTGGTAAGCAGATCAGAAAGTTTATATGCGTTCGTGGTTGAGGTTTTTTCTTTTTTTTTTTACACTCGCACGTTAAATCTCTTCCATCAAAATTTAGTTTTTTACACTTGCCTTGCGAAATTTGATTTCTTCATACTTAAAAATTATTTTCGGCGATTTTGATTCAATTCTGCTCTACGGGTCAGTTAGTTCTTTTTGTTGTTTTTGGAATATTATTTTTGCAATGTTTCGCGAATTTCCTTTTCTAGCGCGTTTGAATTTAGTGTGCCTGTGTGTGTCTTAGGTTTTTTTATCTTGTTTTGTTGAGGGAATGCTTGTATTTTTTTTATAAATATTTCTTTCTGCATCATGAGTGTGTCATAATCTGCATTTTGGCAGAGAGGCATTACTCTAAATTTACCTCTGCTACATTCGTGTAAGTGTTGGAAAACGTACACTCTACTGTTTTAGGTTAGTTTATTGGTACTTCTGTACTTCTGTGCAGAGCTACTCTTTTATTCAGGCTTTGTGTCGCCCCCACGTATGTTTTTGCACATTCATCGCATTTTAGACCATAATTTACATTTTTAGAATTGCAGCTCAGATTTGTTTATATTTCGAATGTAGATGTGTTTCCGAGCTTGAAGCGGTTTCCTTCTATTATTATGTTGCATACCCTTCATCTTTTTTGTTGCATTTTGTAACCCCCTGTGCTGCGTGTTGCTCGAATTTTGATGAGGTATGTTTTTTAAATTTTGGGGGTTGGTGTTTGCTTTTAATTATTTTAGTTGTCTTTAAGATTTCCTTTATTTCATCATTTTTGTTGAGTAATTCTATGTGTCTTTTGATCTTTTGATTCTATGTGTCTTTTGATAATTCTGGGTTGCTTTTGTTGTGTGTGGAGAAGTATGCTAGATTGTTTTCTTCTTTGTCATGTCTTTTTTTTTATTCCAGAGAGATTCTAATGGTATTTCTTCTGGCAATTAGAAACCCTTGTTTATTAGTGGGATGGAGCATTCTCATAATGGAAGTGTTTTTCAGAGTTCTTCTAGGCATATTTTACGAAGGGTTTTGTCAGCTGCTATTGTGCAAATTTGTCGTGCTAGGGAGTAGGGGATGGATTTTAGACAACTTTTAGGGTAGTGGCTCTTGAAATGGAGGTATTGTTGGGTGTCTGTAGATCTATGGTAAATGTCTGTGATGATGTAATTGTTTTTGTTTTTTATGAGTATGTCTAGAAATGGTAATTCATTAATTTTGGGGTGCAAGTTTTGGAGTGGATCGCGGTACCTGTTGTTTGAATATAATGTTGGTTGTTAAATTGGAATGAATCGGTGTCTAAAATTAGTTCTATACTTTGTATCATAAATTCTTTTGTGAAGCGTGTGGGAAGTATTTCTGGGTGTTTCTCAAGCCAAAATGTAATGGCCTGTTTACCTCGTTCATGCGATATGTTGCTGTACAGGCAGTTTACGTCAAATGTTACTATGGGTGTACCTGAAGTTGACTAAGAGAGTGTGGCGGTTGAACGAGTCCGCACTGAAGTTAGCAGCACAATTATGATTATTGATTAGGTGTTCCGCAACAGAAGTCTCGTATGTATTGGTCAGCCTATCAGACGAGGAATAGTTCAAATTACGGATTTTTGTAGGTACGTGTTAATTCTTAAATATAGTCTTTGAATATTTCTCCTTATGTAGTGCAATCCACAACTACATTTTAACATATAAATCAAAGAGCTGTTATGGTATAGGGGGAAAGACAGATTAAGCAGAAAAAATACACGATTATTGGCAGCAAAGTAACAACGTCGAACTGCAAGCGAAACCCGTTTAGCAAATCTATCACAGACAAAACCCAGCCAAGGAAGGCGCAGGTACACGATACATCTTTTTACTGTATCTGGTTTAACTTTACTGAACTCCAATACCTTATTCCTAATCGCCGATTGGATAACATGTAATGGATAGGCATTATTACAGAGTGGTAGTAATAAACCTGAGTTCGTCATCCAACTTAGTTTTAGAGCAGATCATCAAGGCCATATGGGTAAGGGTCTTAATTAGATTAATTTTACGTTGTTTTTTTTTTGGGGGGGGGGGCAAAAGAAATCTCACCTGGTACACAAATCATTAAACTTTGGTTTTCGGTAAACTGAAGTAAGAAAACAAGAGGAAAGTCTGTTCACCAAAACATCAAGAAATGGAAAGGAAGAATCATTCTCTTTTTCTTGTGTAAATCTGGATGCTTATTATTATTATTGTGTAAAGATGGATGCTTATTATTAAGGGACGAAAGGAATTGGTTCGCTTCAATTTCATCGTTAAAGAGACAAAAGATGTCGTGTACATAACAGAAATAAACATCGGGTCTATTAAATTCAAATAATACACTCTCCTCGTGAAATCCAATAAAGATAATAAAAAATATGTCTCAAAGGCATCGGCACATATATCCATAGTCTCAACTAAAGGGACGCCGGTAAAAAGGCTAGAAATGTCAAAAAAAAAACACATAAATTTGTCGGTTGACGGATAACGTTGTATAAAGTCGAAAAACTCAAACAAAGCTTTAGTACAGAATTTGTTATACTGTTCAAAAACAGGCTTTAAATGATCGTAATTCATTTAGCCACATCCTGAAGATCCTATGATAGATAAAATAGGTCTCATTGGAACATCATCTTTAAATCTTTTGAGCAAACTATAGAGACGAGGACGAATTGAACCTGTAAGTTCATTTCATTAGAAATTTCAGTGGGTAAAATCCTACTTTTGACACATTTAAGTAAGTATGTTTTTGAAATTTGGTCTCAGTAGATATTGTAAAGATTTTTCTATTGAACCTAACCGAACAAATCTAGAAAATCTTATGTTAACATAATCTTTTACAAAGATTTTCTATAACATAAAGATTAAAAAAAATAATGCCGTTAATTTATGAATAAGTCCTGAAAATTTAATTAAGATCCGACGATTATTTGAATTTTGCAAGATTTTCAAAATTATTCTGTTTTGCACCGCAAAAAGACACTAAAATTTCCCATACTAATTTATGATAAAGCGTTGACACCGGAGAAACAAAATTTCAAAGAATAAAAAAATTATTTTTATATAATTTTTTTTTATCTTTCTTCTTAATAAAAACATAAATATTTTGTCGATACAACTTTGCAAATCGTTTGTAACGTTGTATGAAAAAAAAAATCATTTTACTAAAATAAATTATTAGCTGCAATCATCTTTTGAAACTGCAGATAAATTTCTAAATCTGCTACACTTTTCGTCATAATAAGAAAACCTGGAAGCAAAAATAAATTTAATATGGGAGAATACCAATGGTGAATCAAGTTGTGACGTTAGTGAAGATAATCAGTCATTGTAATTTATAATAAAGATTAACATTTTGTATTAATTTACTTTTACCTAGATTTCATGACCGAAAACGCACAATTAAGAAAATTAATAAAAATACCAACATCACAATAAAACTACACATAAAATTTCACGAAAATAACTATTCGTCTTTAGAGTTTTAATGCTACATGTAAATATTTAAAACACTCAGCAAAAAAGAAATACTTTTCCTCAGAGGTGTTCCCTTGTGCGGAAATTCTGTTCTTCATATCCCAAGTATCTGTTTCCGTTATTTGCTTATGCGATCCCACTGAAATAATATTCACTAGAGTTGTGCGGTCATTGGTCGCTCTGGGCGTTAGTTTGTGAAGGTAGCATGGTTTCCTGCAGATTCCGAAAATCGAACGCTTCCGATTCGGGCATTTTTTGTTGCTCACTTCCTCTGCATGAAAGTTCTATACAATTTATTTAAACTGTAAAATTTCTTAAATATTTAAGGTTTTTTGGAGTGCATTCTGCACATCAAGTGCTTAATTTGATAAAATATCTAAGAATAGAAAAAGAAACAAACCTTTGGTAAATCTTTGGTTATTTTAACATGCTAGTATTTTTCGTCAGTTGTTAGTGATCAGGAATTTCCCAATTAATAATCAAGTTCAATTAAATCTTGACAAATTGAATACTATCTTATTCTGAAATGAAGTTTATTCAAAAAATCTTCAGAAGACCTTATCTGATATTAAACTATTTTAAAATTTTGTTTAAAAACGGAAGTTATAAGAACTGTAGAGCAAACTATTTTTGCTTGGTCAAGAAAAGCAATTTTCAGTTTATAGTCACATTATTATAGGATTACCTATATTTTATAATATAATAATTTATAATCTTCCAAAGCAATTGTTGTGTAGCGGAAGGAGCTAGAAGGTAATTGTAAAAACAACTTGATACAATCTATGATTACTATATACAAAACACGTATGGCGTATAATTAATAACAGCCTAATTCATATTAACTGATAGCTACAAAGGTTGCTTCCCTTACAGCTGCAATCTCCAAAATGTTAAATACAACGTCAATTGCAATCTTCTATTTTCTTGATTCACATCCATTTCTTATCCTTTCTTCGACATCCTTTGTACTTTGTTTTTTCTTTCACTGTAACCTCCTGTGCACCTGTGGTGATCCTGCCTTGCTTGGGGTGAAATTATTATAAAAATAAACAAAACAAAACACAGGTTTCCAATGAAGTATTTATTTAATTGACCATATTTTATAGTTTTTTCAGCAAACATATCATTAAATATATTTTTCAGGTCTGATTTAATTTGTAGCTTTATAAAAATTTGTAGAAAAAGCTATCCTGCCTTAGAACTGAACTGTACTCTATTCGAAATTGGTTGAAATCAGACAAATGAACACATAAAAAATTGGAAAATAGTAATCTGCCACAGAATGCACCATCCGAAAGTAAAATAATACAACATGAATTTCCATACAAAACATTTAGAGTAGACCGATATCTTAAAACTAGCGATAATTGGGTGTTGAAATTAGTTTACAAATGTGAAAAAAAAAAACAACTAGAAATTCAAATAGTTTTCGAAAAAAAATTGAATATAAACTTGAAAGAGGAAACATAGAACAGATAGATAGAAATGTGAAAAAAGTTAAGCATAAATCAAGAAAGAAAACCCGAAAAACGTTAAGACAATTGTAAATAAATCTCTGAAGACAAGATCCCGATTTATACTAAAAGTACACCGAGTAGTAACTTTGAAGAAACAAAAGAGGAACAAAGGGATTTGTATTAGAGTCTTATAAATCCGTAATTAATGATGAAATATTTACAAAACTGATACTGATCCAAAATGCCTCAATGGCAATAGAATGTAGACCAAGACATGAAAGAATAGGAAAATATCTAGACTAGAAAACTTAACTACAACGAATAAATGGTACGAACATTATGCAGAACTAGTAACTGAAGAGAAAATTTCCCAGCGCAATAGGACCTTAGTAGAAATGCTGACAGGACTATAAAGTAAAACAGTTCCGTTAGAATTATCATAGATAAGAAAAAGCTATCCTGCCTTGGAACTGAACTGTATTCTATTGATCGAAATAAATCGGTTATGACATTGAAACTGACTGAATTCCAAATGATACGCTTTATATCACAGATGATTCCTGTCATTGTTGGATCAATGAGTATTATTAAGAAAGACAAACAAACATCTCAATAAAAACCTTGCTGACTTCCCTCCATGAAATCCCCAAAATAGTGTTACGCATAACAAATGGTGTTGTCAATGTAATTATCTGTTAAGCCTTCAGTTTTTCTGAAATCATTAATATGATATATTACAGGCAGATAATAGATTGTATCAGAAATTTAATAATATTAATAATAATAAAAGCAGCAACAGCAACAACAACAACAACAATAACAACAACATTAATAATCGTAGTCGTTAAAAGAAGAGCGCGATTTAAGAAAAGATAATGAAAAGAAATAACAGTGTTTTACAATGTTAAATAATGTTTTAACAGAATGTCTGTCTCCATCAAGTTCAATTTAAGCATGTTTTATATGTATAAAAATATTTAAAAAATTATGTCTTTGTGCAAATTTCGCTTGTTTTGTAATTAAAAAAAAAGCGACTATTGGTAATGAGCACGAATAATGCTCTAGCGGGAAGGTATGCAACTGGAATGTACTTAATACGATGGCGATCTTATGCTTCTTGTTTATTAGTTACGAATTAATCAAACAGCTTAGTATAAGTTTTATGAATCTCTTCTGTCATTCTGTTCATTCCCCCGGGCCGGGAGTTAGCAATTTTGATTCTTGTGCGTGTTAAGTATTGTTTAACATTGTTAAACAATGTGTTTTTCCTTTTCTTTATCTTTTCTTAAATCGTGCTCTTCTCTTAAGCGTTGAAAAATATTGGATGAGCTACGTCGATCATTTTGTTTGTTTAATAATAATAATAATAATAATAATAATAATAATAATAATAATAATAATATGCACTGACTTTACAATGCAAAACAGAATAATCGAAGTTAATAGGCCATACATTGTTAGCAAAAACAACAAAAATGGAATGTGCGTTCTTATTCACATGACAGTTCCTGCAGACTGTATTGTAGCTTTGAAGAACTTAATATTAAAATACAAAATTTTTTAAATGGAATCTTAAAATTGTGCACATAAAGACATCAGTGATTCTGTTTGTCGTTGGTTCTTTGAGTTTGTTTTAAAAAAATGTTCTAATAGAGCCATTGGCTTGCATTCAAGAAACAAAAAACTTTTTTCACAAACACAGCTCACACCCAGCGAAAGGGGGAAATGTGTATGTGTTTGTACGTTTTTAATATACACAAATGAAAAATATATATCATGATGCCATTTCTGACCTTCGATCTCTGCTTGGAACCCAGAAGGAGTATACAGCAGAAATGAAAAGAAACAGCAATAACAACAGTACACACGGAAAAGATAATATGACAGACAGTGACATTTTCTGCTTTATCAAACTGCAGAATAGCTGTGAAAAGAAAGTGTAAAGATAAATAAATACCTCGACATGTCCAGAAAGTTGAAGAACTCTGGAACATAAACAAAACAGTTGTATAACATTCCCTATCGGAGCACATGGAACTGTACCAAAAATATCTAGCAAAATGATTGGAAGTGAAAATTTGAAAATAGTTACTATTAATGTAAAAACTCAATGAATGAATGAACAACAGCAGCAATTTTATTCTTCATCTAATTCTGTTAGTAGCGTACAAATCAATTTCTCAGCTTAAAAAAAGAATGAAAAACAATCCTAACTCCATGGATTGAGTAAAGATTTTGGTTCAAAATTCTTAAAACTACTGAGTTCGACTAAAGGCACTTGAAGGCCGAAGAGTAAAGCGGCTAAAACCTTGTGTTGATTCAAATAATAAAGCATAAAATAATTAAATATGCAGATGAAATTAAGAAAAATGTTGACACAGGAGAAATTAAGTTAGCGAAAATATGACAGAGAAAAAATGAGAAAGAAAGGGTGGAGACGGAGAAGGTGAAGTAAGAAGGAGTAGTATACAATATTAGATTTTATGATGCATGTTATTAATTTTGAACAAAAAATTAACGGTTAAATCTTAAGATATGATATAATGAGAATTTTAGACAATATCTGTTTTATTAAAAAATATTTTCAATATCTTATTTGATCATATGAAATTTTATTATTTAACTCGACGTTAATCATATTGTAAATAAATATAGCATAATTATAGATAATTTGTTCATAGTGTAAATAAATATAACATAGTTATAAATCATTTTGTATGTAAACTATATAATTTTGCCGTAGGTAATAAGAAAAATATAAACTGAAATGAGAAAAAGATGTGAAGTTATTAAGTGACTAGCAGTATAGCCCGGCGTTGCTCGGGTGTAATGAAAGCTTTAAAACTAATGCATGGTCCTGGAGCTCAGACTCTTTGGACGTTGGCAAGAAAGACTAAAAAGCAATAGTTGTTTCTAGTTAAAGCGAAACCGTAGACTGAAAGAAAAATGAATGGGTGTAAGTCCAATTTTGATTTCCTGGTATAGATATGAAATATATTTTTTTCGTTTTAAACTGAATTTTGAAGGCTAAATAAGTCCTCTGAGTAAATAGTATCATGGCTGATACTAAGAACTACAGTTATACCTACTTAGAGCCAAACCCGAAGCAAAAACTAAAATAAAAGGGCTGAAAAAAATACTGACGTACAGGCAGATAAACAGACACACACTCAAACATCTTGTCTTTTCTATATATATATTATCGATTTTCTGCACTATTGTAAGAACTGTAACCTTGAAACTTCTGAATATCGTTTCTTATGTCTTTGTTTATGAGTGTATCAAATTTGATTAAAATCGGACCACTCCTTCTATAACCCGATTTTTTCGATTATCAATTTTCGATATTTATCGGGGGTACCTCGACACAAGACCTAGCTAAGAAAACTCGCAGACGCTTATAGTACAACTGTAAATTTTCCAGAAAATCGGTTCAGCCGTTTCGAAGTCTATAGGTAACGGACACAGACAATTTGTAAATAAGTTTAGATTACCAACTACTTAAACAGATTATAGAACAATTATAAATAAACCTGAGGGATGAGGTTGAATCCTTCATGTAAAAAATCAACTAATTTTACTTAGAGGACAATAGCAAAGGAGGAGGGAGTAATATTTTCAGTTTTATGCTGTGAAATATAAAGATAAAAAGCAGAGAACTATTGTAAATTATTGTTTCACTTCTCAAGTCATTGAGATCACAAATAAAACGTATTGTAAATTATTGGTTCACTTCTGAAGTCATTAAGGTCACAAATAAAAAGTATTGTAGATTATTGGTTCACTTCTCAAGTCATTGAGATTATAAATAAAAAGTATTGTAAATTATTGGTTAACATTTCTTATCAGTCATAGAGATTAATAATAAAATGTTTTAAGCTAGTGATTATATTTTGAATTTATTTATAAACAGAAATTTATATTGTGCTTTTTTTACATAATAAAACCTAAGATCTGCAAAATATGTAATTATAAATGCAATTTTTAGAAAGGGTAAATATTATGAAAATTATAAGCTAAAAAGTACATGATAGTTTGTTCATATCATTTTATTGTGATAACATTGACTTGCATAATAAATTTTAATAGTATGTATGTAGAATGGACTTCCATAAAAATTATAGTTTTGCATAAATGTGAGTTAACAATGTCATAAAATGACGATGTTTGCATGCTCCGACCGTTCAAGTTCAGCGAACTTTTACTGCTACAATTATGCAGAAAACACCAGCAACATTTTAACTAAATTGACTCATTATCGCACATATTAGCAAAATTCGATCAAACAGCTGTGGTTTACAATTTTTTCTATTCTCTGTATATTGTCATGTCTACAAATATACAATTGAACATTATATCTTTAATAGTATATGGAAAATAATTATAAAAATTGTGAAATATTTGTTGTGCATATTATTTGAACGAGAGACAAAATACAAAACGACTTGAGGGGGCGGTGGTTTAGAGCACGACTCCCTAATCTAGTTTATAGACTTCACCGAATTTTAAAGGATCTTTTTCAACTTTGGAGGCAATGTTTTTTATATATCAAAGCATTTGGCAAATAAAAGAAAAGAAAATAGTGGGTACCTTGCAAGTGCGGATACTCTTGTTTCATCAGTGCAATAAATCCTAATTTATTTCTTAACATAGCAGGGGCATGGTCGTTACACAGAGAACGTATAATTTGGACATCTAAGTAATATTTTGCAAAGAAGCTCTTCACACACTGGAAGACATCTTTTCCTTTTCTGTCTGTTTTCAGATCTTCACAGAACAGGAAATCTTTCATTGTGACACCATCAAGTACGATGAGTTGACTGCAATTTGCAACATAAGTTGTTTAATCTAACTGGAGAGAGCTTTTCAAAGAACTAGTCTTGATATCTGCGATAACTGAGTCCAAAATATCCAAATATCACCACTTCGGACCTGAATATGATAATGACACTAATTTAAGGTCTTTTGAGCACTTTTTCTCAGAACAATTGTTACCATTTTTATGTACTCATTTTTATAACTTTTTCTGCAATTGTATGGGACTTCTTGGATTTGGCTACTTAATATGTCATGTGGTTTAAAGCCATCAGTAGAGTTTTGCCAGCAGATGCACAACTACAAAATCAAACTCACTAAAAAATAAAACAATTGATAAAACGAATAAGATGGAAAGAATTTTACTTCCTCAACAAAGAAAAAAACAAGAACGGGAACAAATTCAGATACCCATCAGCAAAATGGCCACCAAAACAGAGCGAACTCATCGGATTTGAAAACGACATAATAAACATTATAAACAAACTAGAAACAAGAAAAATAAACAACAAATTCCAAACCCAACTAAAAAAAGACCAAAATATATTAATATCTCAGAAAAATATACGTTCAAGCTGATAAATCTAGAAAATCTAGAAAATGAACACCAACGACAACAAAACACCCGTTGAAAAGGAAATTACTAAGTTCTATAAAACCACCAACAACAACATGGAAAGCAACTGTTACGAACCTGTTTGGGTCAGCAACACGTAAAAATACAATTTTAGTTGTAATAATGCTGAAGGAAATGAATTAAACTATAACGCAAGATAATTTTATACAGAAAGAAAATTTATTATAACACACAAAAGTATTCAGCAAACACACAGAAATAAGGTGTCAGAACTATAATATACTGGACACTAGAACGGGGTCAACTTTGTACTAGTTTCACACAATATTCACTGGAAAATAAGAGGTGTTTCTAACGAGGAAGATATTTGGGGGAAGTTTAGGCAGAATGGAAAAAGGTCATTCAACTCGGCTAAAGAATATATATATATATATATATATATATATATATATATATATATATATATATAACTATACACAGCTAGAGTTTGGTCAGAATGGTTAACAAAACAATCTTTACCTTTCACGGTAGCACATAGTGCATTCACTGGATGTTGAGGAAGGTCTTCGTGTGGAGAATTTCAGCTGGAAGTTCTTTCGACGTCTTGAACGAATAGCCGGAGAGAGGTCGCTCTGGTCGGTAGCCCAACAACTCTAGGGTTTTCTACTATTTCTTCCCTTTTATATAGAAACAGGGGCCTATATTCATTGGCCCTCTCTCTGTTTTTTTCCTTCTTTTCACTTTAACCATAGTTACCAGGCTATTTAATCTCTTTTTGGGAAGGGTAGAACCTGACCCAGTGACATAATTCATACTACTCTTCTTTCTGGAGTGGTAGAACCCTGACCGAATGACCGGTTACTACTACGTTTACTAAAGTGACTATTTTAGTTATGACCCAAGACTTTTGAGGCGAAAAACGCTTCTAGCTGCGTTGTTACACAACATAAACAAGGAAGCAAAAAATCATAGACGCGAAACTAAAAATAGAACAGAATCAAATGACTATCAAAAGTAGAACCCTTCATTAAACTACAATGACAACTTCTTTAATAAACCAACATGTAAACTAATAAACCTCCCAAAATCTAGTATCGGAAAAATAAACAAACAAATAGTGGAAGAAATATGCACAAAAACAAGGCGTAAACTATAAATAAACCAATGTAAAAATAAACACAAAAGAAACAATCAATTGGTTCAACAATGTTACCAACCAAGATTAATGCTCATTCATACAATTAGGCATAAAAGATTTCTATCCATCCATCAACGAACAAACACTAAATAATGCACTAGACTTGGCGAAACAGTATATAAACATCAAAGAAGATCTAAACATTATCAAACACTGCAGAAAGTCCATAATATACTTGAGCAACAAGATATGGTAAAAAAGTAACACCACTAACACCAGTACCAGCAATGACTACAACTTCTATGTAACAATGGGAAACTACGACGGCGCAGATATATATGTGAAATCATAGGCATATACATCACCAACAGACTAACAAAAATTATCAACAAAAATATATAGGTTTATACAGAGATGACGAACTAATTATTCTAAGAAACTGCAACGGTAGTACTATGGAAAATATAAGAAAATAAATTATAAACATTTTAAACACACTAAAATTCACATTTGACATAAAAACAAATTTAAAAATATATACAAACCATACCGAAATTCAAACAACAATCCCATATAAATCAACAAAAATTCCAATCACCTTCTCAATGTATTCAAGCCCATATCTACAAACAAAAGTCAATCTACGAACTGCATGTAACATAAAAATATTTAACGACAATAAAGAAACATACGAGTCAGCACTAAGAATCAGCGGATGCTCAAAATAAACTCGAATACACCAAGCAAAATCAATAAAAAAGAAATATAATCTGATTCAACAATATAAAAACAAAAAGAGGAAATATATCTTTCCTCATGATAGAAAAAAACACTTCCTCAAACACAGCAAACTATCAAAAACACCAGCAAAATGTCAGTCAAAATCAGTTTCACTTGCACGGAAAACATGGAGAAAATAATGACCAAACACAAAATACTAATTAAAACTAATAAGAACAGCACAATCCAATAACATAATTCCAAAAAGAAAGACAACTGTCCACTTAATAATAAACATCTAACAACATAATATACAAAACTACTGTGATAATTAATACGAACAAAAACGAAAAGATTTGCATAGGAGCAACAGAAAAATCTTTCAAAGAAAGCTTCAATAATCGTAAAACATCACTCGATACAAAAAATACAAAAACCAACACAACACCATCAAAATACACATGGAACCAAAAAGAAAATAACATTGCCACCAAACTCAACTGGTAATTAGTAAAAACACACCACCACACAATAGCGATAGCAAATACCATAAATTATGCCGAAAAGAGAAATTAGCAATAATCAGCTTTAAAAAACAAAGTAAATATTAAATAAATTAATGAGAGAATGGTGAAATGTAAACAAATATCTACTTTGCTACACAAATATCAACAAATAACAATAAAAACAAAACATACAAATAAAATATAACTATAAATATACAAACATTCAATCACGACAAAAAAACAGAAAACAATATAAGAACCACCAAACGAAAAAAAACACGACCACAAACACAAATATATAGAAGAACATAAACATCTAACAATGACCTAAAAAAACCTTAAGTGGTCAAACACGCCAACACGTTAAAAAAAAGGTCAAGCTAATAAAAGAGGTTAATACAAGAAAAAGAGGTCAACCTAAATGTCAAGAACAAACCAACTAAAAAAAGAAATTAAGAGGACACCCACTCATTAGAAAGCAATAAAAGAGCCGTTAAACAGAAATCAAACATCTGCACAATAAAAATAAAAATATATAAATAAAAAAAAGAAAATCAACCAACCGCAAACAACACCAATCCCACGAAACAGAAAAAAAGCAAATAAACAGAAACTCAACAGTAAGCAACCAAGCCTCGATCAGTGAAGCATCATAACGGTGTCCTTATGAAACTTCGAAGTCGGTATGAACCTGGTCAGTTAAAGTGACAAATTCTTTACACTAAAACTATCAACGCTCTATCACCACCCTGATATCGAGCACGTTAGTATAAAGAAAAACCTGCTTGCCAAAATCACTAAATCAGTAAAACTACAATCTTGGGCGCTAAATATCACCATATGCAAGCATGGTTCATTCAGTAATGAATTAGAACACTCTAACTACTGGCCTATGTTTACATTGTATATCATACGCTAAAGATCTGCCTCCTTCTACCGAGCGCCCATAGCTCAGAGGTAGAATCGCCGATTGACGCCAATTCAGTCGGGTTTTAATCCTGAGTAAAAGCCGGATGTCTAACCGTACTGATGAGCTGATAGCGAAACAGATCTGTCTGCGGATTACTATATATATATATATATATATATATATATATATATATATATATATATATATATTGACTTAAAAAGCACAACAGCATTTTTATTTTTTGTTATATTCCATAAGGAGTCCTTTCAGCCAACATTTCATCAGAAGGAACAATGTTCGGAATAATAGGACGATTAAAAGAGATGATTCACATAGAAAACTAGTAAATGCAAAAAGTTAACGTTGGATAACGATTTAAATGATTTCTTGGTAAATTAATCCACGAATAAAAGAAATAATCAATTTTCATGCGGCTCAAAGAACCGGTACTTTTGGCCCAAGTTTGTGTTCCATTTATTTAAAACTGTTGTGGCTGATAGGAAGAGTCCAATTTTCGCTGACATGTTGTTTTGGGGATCAATTCGCTGCTTCCTTTCTTTGTAAAAGATCGTCTGTCCTACTTTCAAAATATCTCTGTTGTGTATAAGATCAAATGTCAGTGTGCCCCTGAATACATGCGACGGAACAGTTAGTGACTCGAAACCCGAATTTCTCAACATGTCGCTGACAATATAAGATCAGGTTATCTAAGCCGCTGTTCAAGGTCGACAGTTCTATGCATCATTTAGCCATAGTCACACCTACTTGACAACCTTGACTGTGCTAAAAAGTATGTAGATGATTTTTGTCACAATTTTGGATAGTGTCAGGTTCGTTCACCATTTACATGTGCTCAAAGCGGTTGATATTAAGTCCCCCCCGCCAGCTGGGTCTGTGCAAATAAGAAAATTATTTTATTCGCTTGTTTGATTTATTTAGAGGATCGTGAGTAATATTTTCCTTTTTATACTAACTTGGAACATTTCTTATTTCTTTTATTTTTGGATTATTTTACCAATAAATTGTTTTAGTTGTCTTCCAACGCTTACCCTCATTATTTACTGCTTTTCTGTGTAAATCGTCTCTTTTCATTGTCGTCTTTATTAGCAATGTTGTTCCTTTTGATGAAATGTTGACTGAGAGGACTCCTTCAGTAAAAAAAGGAAAATGCCGTTGTTCATTTTCAAGTCAGTATTTATACTCTATGGTATTAAGTACTAGTTCATATATATATATATATATATATATATATATATATATATATATATATATATACACACGCTTGCATACGTGCACCTTTGTGTGCTTGAAAAAATACAGTAGGTGCATGGCACATTAAAGAAAATTGCTTTTCATAAACTTATCGGTGAGCTCATGGTAGTAACCGTACACCCATTTCTGCTCACTGATGCAGTATTAAAAGGCAGTATTACACAAATAATTACATAGATTTTCACTCGACGTTCTCGTAAATAACACAATATGTCTAACAAAACCTCTCCATAAAAATATGGTCTGAACGTATTACTTTTTGATACAATGCATTCTAGAATAAATGCCAAAGAATTCCCTTGCTTGTCCACAAAACAGATTTGTTCTTAGTTTTGTTCTTTAGCTTTTCCGAGCTGTTCATTGTCTTGGCAATACTTCCTCAAACCGTAGATATGTGTGAATATATATTTGTGTACGTGTTGTGTCTTCATCTTCATAGACAAAAAAGACGACTATGCATTGCCATTAAAATAAACCAAAACCACTTATCTTCTTCGGTGTATTTCATTTCTCATTACGACTTGAAATTTGTTCGCATGTCTACATTTCGCAATCTTTTCTGAAATTTTATGTCGATTGTTATAAAAATCAATGTAAAATCTTACTACGTAATATGCACCTCCAGTATATAAACATATTTTAATTAAACAGGAGAACCTATTATTTCTTTATATTTCCTTTTTGAATAAGCATTTGATTTATTTCCTTCTTAGTCTAGTTAATATTTCTGTTAAAATCTTTTTGGCCAAAACAGATCCCGGTTGAATATTTGAATAAAATTATTTATTGCATCATCTCTTCTATATTTAATCAACCCCTCCTAATTTGTCTTCGTATTTCTCCTCATTAAATTTATACACTTGCTTTGGAGATGAAGGCCGCATCATCAAAAGAAAATTTATTTTATCTGATCAATATTTAGCAATTAATAATTTTAATTAAACACAAAATAAATTTAAATTAGTAAATCCTATAATTAATAGAGATCGCCGTACCTTTGATCAAAATAATATTTTCTTCTGCATTTCTGCTTTTGACATACGAAATTAAAAATGCTCCTTTTCGTTTTTTTTTTTTTTTTTTTTTTGCTTTTTCTCGTTTTTTTAATTAACAATAAGATGATTCTGCGACTCACGTCTTTTAATCTGTTTAATCCTCGTCTTAGTTCAATACAGAAAAGTTTACGTTTAAAAAATAATTCTTAGATCAGGCAAAGTCTCAAATAAAATGTCAGGAAAAAGAATCTTACCTTTTGTTATAAATACAAAGAAAATCGTTGGTTTTATGTCATAATAAACAAAGCTGGTCAACACTTTAGAGCATTAAAGACATAATAAGGAAAGAATTAATGAATGTTATTTGATTAGAATGACGACACTTGTTTCTCGATCATACAAAATATGATGCTGAATATCTTGTATTTCGACACAAGCAAATGCCACTCTTCTCTATTGATAACGGACTTTGTTTTAAAAAACTATAATCTGTTAGCCAACTTTTACGACCTGAAAATAAATATCACTTTCATGCTAAGACACTGACTTAATCCTATCTATCTGCACACGAACAGAAAATCTCAATTGCGTTTATTATGCTGAAAGTAGCAATTAATATTTTGCTAAAATGTCACTATTCTAAGAATAACACCTTCTAACAATAGAATTTGTCTTTCATTCGGGTGAGAAGTGCAATAATCGCACATAGGTCATCAAATGATTTCATGATATAGTGTATTTATTGAATAGAGAGTTGGATGCCTGTTATGTTGACCTCACAGCAGCATATAATCATATGAATATTGATTTCTCATCTACCAGAAACTGTCCCCCACGCTCCAACTCAACTGAATGCCTTGATCTGATACAGGAAGCTTGTCGATTCACAAACGTTTATGTCCGGTAGAGTCCGAAAAAATAAACCATTACCGACTTCGCCAGGACTACGATAAGGTAGAAATGAGAGCCTCAGTATGCTTAATCGTGTGTATAAAAGCAGATGTGAAAATGGGCATAGAACATTTAAATATTCCATACCACACCCGAACGAATCTACTAATAGAAAACAAATTTCTTGTTTTTCATCTGGAAGCCAGTGCGTCGACGATAGGGAGAGGGGTCTATGCTGATGGTACATAACATCATTTATAATAGCATGCCTTGATGTTTGTTATGATAAAAATGATATGGAACAGAACATCAACATTCTTTGCCAAATATAAGAATTACGACTTAGATAAACCTTCCCGAAACAGAAACTATTATCTGAAATTTTAATGAGAGTAGTGATAGCATATTAGGGAAGTTTAATTTTCTTCCGTTTTTAGAAAATCAACATTGCACTTGATGCAAAAGCTGGAGCCTAATTTAACTTTCGTAAATTTTACTAATTTTTGAGTAATTAGTTTTAAAGATGGCCTGAAAAATGTACAGAAATATCTAATTTCCACAAGTTTTTGCGCACAAACTGACTTCAGAATTTTATTGTTTCTTTTTTTTTGTTTTTGTTTTTTTGTCGTTTCACCTCAAGCAAGGCGGTACCACCGCTGATTCGCAGAAGGCGACAAAAGAGAAGAGTGAAAATTTAAGTAGAAAGAGAGTGAAGAGAAGGACGAACCAGTTACATGAGGTGTCAGAGAAAGGACAAGACAAGGATGGGAATACTGTTGTGAAGACAATTGAGATTGTAGAGTGAAAAAGGAAAAGACCAAGATACACGGGGTAATAGGGAAATGATGAGAGAAGGACTGGAGTCACGTTGTAATTGACATTACATTTAAATTTCTGGAGATTGTAGCTGTCAGGAAAGCAAGTATAAGGAAGTTCCACAGGCGGGAAATGCAAGAAAAGAAGCTGAAGGAGTAAAAGTGGCGGCTGCATTTGGTTGTTTTGGCTGCAAAAGGGTGGAACCTTACTGCCAGTCTGGTTGCTCGAGTAAATTCTTGTCATTGAGCTAGGCTCGTCGGAGCAGAAGCCATGAAAATATTTATAGAAGAGACAGAGGGAAGCCACATCCCGCCGGTGAGAAAGTGGCTGGAGTCGAGCTACCAGGTTGGACTGATCACATTACAGATTTTCCTTTGGAGCCAGTCGAGAACCCAGAGATGAATAGCAGGGACGGCCGACCAGATATGACAACAGTATTCAATGCACGGTCGGATGGTTGATTTGTATATGTGCAAGATGAACTCAGGCGGAAAAAAACTTCCTGGTCTGACACAGTGATCCAACATTCCTAACAGCGAAGGCTAAATCCAAATAAAGTTGATATCTTCTGCATTAGATACAATGAATGGAAAATATATTCAAATCTGTAGTCCCATTATGAATCACCACCAGCAATTTTCTTACTGTATTAAACAACTTTTTATTAAAACTGTTTAAAAAATACGAAAAAGCTACTCAATGAAAAAGATTAACTACATCATTTGTAGATCATATTTAATGAAAACAAAAAGTAGATAGAGGTTTATATAACGCCATAATACTTCTAAGCATAAATTATGAAAGATGTATTAAATTTGCATTCTTTATTGAAAATCACACTAAATTTACACAACTGTATAATATATTACATCATAATATAGCTAAATTGTCCAGTAAAATTTGCCTTTGAAACAAATGAAAGTCTTACTTGATGACATAATAATTTAGTGATAACGTGCTTGTGCATTGCATCTTGTCCATATGCAGTTTGTTACTAATAAATTTTATAAGGCTGTGCTATAATATTTTCACTGATCACTAGAATGAAATTCAAACGCTCCATCTTTAAATCTAAAATTAATTTTCAAACTCATTTTCTCAAAAACGGTAACAATTTGGAAAAAATACTTTGTATCATTATTTAACATGTAAAGCCCAACTTTCAAATTCAGTGCAATATCTCGATTTCAAAATCGACCTTTCTTAAGGGCACATACTTTGAATTTATCATAAACATTTGGAATGTGCAGTTAATAAATCAGAAACCATACAAATACCTCGGTATATGGATCAGTTAGTTTAGTATAGAAGATAAGGACTTTGTCACATTTTAATTTGCGTTAAAGATAGTCCTGTTCAATACCATAATATGCTAAAGAACTAAAACATTAATATAAGAATCAAGTCATGTTCTTAAATATATTTGTCAGTTTTAGAATTTTATATGAATGTCATTCGGAAATGTCTAAGCTATAATCTATATGAAATCGTTTCCTCAGATCAATAATTAAAAATGGCTTCAAGTAAGTGAATCCTTTAGGTCTTAAAGGATGCTTCATAAAAATTGGCACTACAGATTTACAAAAATAACAATACCAAATAACAATATATATCACTTGAAAACTTTTGTCAGTAGAAACAAATAAAGTGTACAGTACATGTAAATAGAATAGAAAATAATGATATGGTCATAATGCTGACTTTCCGTACTGCATTAAGGAAAACAATTTTTACCAAAATGAGAGGAAGAGAGAGGGGGAGAGAGAGAGAGAGAGCAAGCAATAACAGTGAACTCGAAAAGTTTGATTTCTTGAAAAAATCTTTTAAGAAAGATTTTATAAACTACAGCCAACAAAAACGCTGTTTGGTCAATAAATATCGAATATTTCATGTATGGAAATGTCTAATTACACCATTATTATATAATATACACTATGATATTTTGAATTTAACAGCAAAACTGTCCGATAAATTGTCATCACTTCGAAATATTTTTTTCTAAATGATAACTTTGATCTATTTCCTGTTCTGTATCATAAATAAGTACTTATATCGAGCGTGAAAGTTGGTAAGTATAGTTATTTTGTCCATTTTTTTATTGAAAAGAGATGCGCTTAATAAATATCTAAAAAGAGAAAAGAAAAAGTACTTTTCAAGCGAACTGAAGCCCGATAATCAACACAGGAGCAAAATTGATGTCGCCTTTTTTATAATTAGCTGTTTCATAATACAAAACTACATTTTTTCTGTGGTGGTCAATTTTGACAGCCATTTGAATTACACAACTGCACTTGGAGACAACAGGGAAGCAAAAAGGTTTCTAAATACTAACTTCCGTTCTGACTTCAGAAACTGCAGTGAATAAAACTTAACGGAATAGTGTTAGTAAAATTTCGAAAATAGTTTCCTGGCTCTCATTATTTCAGCTTCTTTTAACTGTAAGAAAAGTAGTTTGCTTCATCTTTATTGTCAGATCTTGATGCAACTGTTTGATTAAAGAATTATGAAGAAAGTCAATTGTGCGTATCTTTCGCTTCATTTTGTAAGAAAAATTATTGTAATGCAGTCAGTCATTTAAATGTCATACGTGATACACACTTGGGCGATTATGTCTCGAAAGAGACATGACTGATTGGACAGAAGCTTATCTCACAGTAGGTTACCATTAATTTCTGCGGTAGAGTGGTTGCCACCCAATCTGTCCTGTTATCTAAACTTATTTATAAATGGAACTTTGTCTGTGTGTGTGTCTGTGTGTGTATCCGTTACCTATAGACTCCGAAACGGCTGAACCGCTTTTCTTGAAAATTTACACAGTTGAACTATAAGCGTCTGCGAGTGTTCTTGGCTAGTTTTTCTGTCGAGGTATCCCCGATAAATATAAAAAATCGATACTCGAAAACATCGGGTTATAGAAGGAGTGATCCGATTTTAATCAAATTTGATGCACTCATAGAAAAAGACATAAGAAACGATATTCAGAAGTTTCAAGGTTGCGGTTCTTACAATAGTACAGAAAATATATATATATATATATATATATATATATATATAAGGCAAGATGTTTGTGTGTGTGTGTCTGTTTATCTGTCTGTATGTCCTTTATACAAATCCACAATTTTTATCCGATTCTCACCAAACTTCACACAAATATTCTTTAGGCTGAGTTTGAGCTCCAGGACCATGAATTAGTTTTAAAGCTTTCATTAAACCCGAGCAACGCAGGGCTATACTACTATTTTAACCATATGTACTTAATGGATAAATAGGGTATTTGTGTTTATTTTTGGTTTGTCCTTTTTTTCTTGCAAGTTTATTAAAAGTAGGGTCGTGAAAGTTCTCGCACAGATCCACTTCTCAAAATAAACATCAGAATATTGATTTTTAGAAGTTAATCGAGCTGTGAGCTTTTAAGCACCAATCATCATATACTGCTCATGAAAAACTTACCAAGTTTTTATGATAATGAACCTCATTGTCTTGCCTATGGTCCTGAACATTACCTTTTAAACAACAATTATAAATTCTAACAAACTTGCTTTTAATATTTTGGATTGCAAGAATGGTATGCACATTTTCTTTTGACGAACTGATTTAGAATTTCTGCCTTTTAGTGGTATACGATAAAAAGAATTGCACTTCAAAATGTTATTTAATACCTTGAACTAGGTATGTGTCTGTTAAATAAAATATCACTTACTGTAAAAAGCAGATATTGATTTTTATGTAATGCCTGAATAGCCATGAGTTATAAACGGGATTTCATGACGCTTCAGGTTTTCTTGACTGGTTATTACTACGAAACAAATTTTCAGTGTTTATCATGTATTCAATATATTCATTTATATACTAGACAAAGACACGTATTACCTCCATTATTTAAGAGGTATTAATTAAAATATTCACTACAATATATAAAGTGGCAATAAGAATTTATGTGTAGATTTTAAATTCAACAAAAAATTAAAATTGGTGATATACATTAAAAAATAGGTGGGAACTGAAGGAACAAGGTGGATGGCCAGAAAATTGTCACCTTGCGTCGAGAGTTTATCGAAAAGGATCTAGAAGGATATATATATATATATATATATATATATATATATATATATATAAAACATCAGGACAATATTCAGAAGGTGTTCTACTCGCTGCCTAGTAAAAACTAACACGGAGAGAATATGACCAAGAATTACGTGCGCTCAATTCTTTGCAGTTGTCACAGAGAATATAAAGGTGAAGCAAACCGCTCTCTAAAGCCAAGGCTGTAAGAACATCAAAAATCCATAGTGAGGGTTGAGACATTGAAATCAGGCATGGCCGATTGTGTATGGGGATAAATGTTCCTGTGGAATTAATTGAAAATTGAAAATACTAGACAAGGAAGAACACCGGTGGGTTAGACATCTGAAAGAACCAGTGCATATGCAAGTCTATGAGGACTTCCATCGTAATAAATACAATATGCGAATTGCTAGTAAATACATAAATAAATAAATAAATAAATAAATAAAGACAAATGACAGAAAATCTTAAGCGGCAATTAAAAACTGGGCAGCAGTAGCTGTCAAAACATAACAGACAGCAGTAACATCAGTTGCAAACTAATCTGCTGTCAGATTAAGGCTTTAATTTCACTTTAGTAAATTGTCCTAGGGGAGCATGGCCTAGTTGATAAATAAATTGGTTTGTGAATTCAACTGAGAAGTGTGTATTTTGCACTCGATGAAAATGAACTAACAATAACTGATTAATACTATATAAAAAATAAGAACTACACGGTATCCCTAGACATGAGCAGTGAACGGTCTAACTGTGTACATTGAAATAAAGGGCTTAATTCAAAATTCCCTGCAGGTTAACCAGATCGATACAGACCTGAGGAATATAGAAGGATACAACATTGTGACAACAATAACAAAGATTATTAAAATAACCCGAATATGAATAGCGTAGATTTGTTTCTGGAGATTTTGGCTCTCTAAAAACATCATCATCCAGTTGAGAAGAATAGGAACAATTACTTTCAAGCTAACTTTCCGACTATTGAAAAAAAAAGAAATAATAATAATAATTCTTGTGATAAATTTACGAATATGCCAATGCATATCACGTTTGATTTCCTTTTTGCTATGATTCATTTCTAACCAGCTTTCACAAATTTTATGCTTTTTCAGTTGATGTTTTTTATACTGTCATTGCACCTCATTACAGTGGGAAATGTAGCATCCTTCTTGCAATGCTGTAAGACATCTCCTTAGTATATATTGAAGGGATCCTCTTCCATTATACAATAGGAATGTTGGTTCTTTTTTTGCGACATTAACGCAGGTTTATAGAAAAAGGTAGTACGTCATAAACGCCCTGTACAGTAAAATTTACACGGTTGTAGCTGTGTTACCAGCAACACCGATCACGTTAGTTTCAGTCGTTCAAACCACCTACATTTTCTTCGTATTTCTGAGAAGTAACTTCCACTGGAACCACTGCTCTGTGAGGATGTTTCCCCGACCACGTCAATTTTGACCTGTTCATATCTAGGGTAGCGCAAACTGTTTATTTAATAATCAGAATATTTTGTTTTCATCTTGCGCACAGAATATTTCAGTAATCTTAAAAGAAAACTATGGGCTTTCCAGCAGAATTCGAACCTACCTCCCCCACTTATATCCGACGTGCTTTAGACCTCTCGACCGCGAAGTGCGCCGAGAGGTCAGAAATAGTGGAATAGTACCTTTAAAGACAGATCTTTCTCTGACTCTCAAAATAGACATATCTGTTTAGTTCCGTATCCTAACGTAAACAAAGCAATATACTGTTTAATAAACAAACCGACTGTCTACTAAGATACGAGTATTCACTAAAAATAACGTTTAAGTAAATTAAAAAAATAATTATTTACAAAGATTTACTCTAAAATAAATTCCTCCCTGGTTGGTAAAAACAGTACTTACTCCCTTTCACGCTCATAAACCTCATTTAAGACGTAATAAATTATAAGATTTTGTTGTCCAGTTCCTATTCAGATAATTAAAAACTAATTGAGCCGAAAACAAAGTCACGCATGAGTAGAACATTTTATTTGATTGCTGCTTTCGAGCAAGAATCTTCAAGAATCTATTGGCATTGACTTTATTACTTATAAGTAATTTTGAAAATCTGTTGTAACTTTCAACATTCAAAATCATGTAGTAACATTTGTCCACTTGTGTCAGAATAAAGTTTTTGCAAATATATTGATTCTTCAACCTTCTAAAATCATGCTGCTGTGTGAACGTTGTAATTTTATAGCACAAGAAAGTGGGATAGTTTTAATATGAATCAAAATTAAGATTAATACTTACCAAAAATTACCAAAAAATTAAGTGGATTAAAATTCATATAATAAGCATTGTATTAAAATAAAGGTTTACGCATATAATATTAGTTTTGTTTTAACTTTAAAATGTTTCCTTTTATATATAGATGCTATTGCAACAGCATTCATTAATTGTCTCTTTTATACATATGTACATCCACATAGACACATCCTTGTAAGCAGACTTACGTAGATAACCTGTAGAAAAATAAATGAACTACCGTGGCGATTACTTATACTCAATCAGAAAACCTCTCCAAGTGTATATTGGGCAAGTGCTAACATTTTGAACATATGTTAATCTATTTCGTATAGTATATCTTTAGGAAAGGTAATGATATTTCTAAAGTATGAAGATACAAATGCTTGCTCTCATAAAAAGCAATAACTCAAAATCGGTTCATTTCAGCACAAGTAAAGCATGAAAAGTTGAAGTAGAATAAAAGGTGAATCTCTTTTCGTGATCTCCGTATCGACTTACATTCATACACACATCATTGCATACAAGCTAAATCACTATCTCAACAAACAACTCTTAAAATATTGACTTAAAAAAATGGGATGCGTTTTTTTTCCTTCACTTTTTATTTCTCTATTTTATGCAGGCCCAATGTACATCTCTACAGTCGCATAATTTTTACACATTCATACGCAGACGGATGCATCACATGCTTTGTTATTTTCCCTCTAACCCTTAGAACGTCAAATTTATTTCTCTTCTGTTTATGAGATTTTTAATCATTTAAAAAGAAGTAATAGTGTGCCAATCAGCTTTGAAATGTAAAGGTCAGCATTTACATCACTATATTGTGTATCGATCCCAATATTTCAAATCGATATTTTACTGCTACTTCTACTTAACTTCAACTCACAGAACAATTGATTCTAATACACAGTGACCGTGTTAAAAAATCAGATCAAACATCTGATGATAAACATTAAAATTAGATTTGATTTTTCTAACTACGATGAACTTTTGCATTATTTGTTTTCTTTTAATCGATGTAAAATCTTTAATTTTTTTTTTGGTGTCAAAAGATTTCTGCCTAACTTTGATCACTTTAATATAATCACTGTTATTTTTATATTATCTACTTTATTTAGCAGTTTGGGATATTGCAATATTCGAATATAACTATACTCTAATATGTAAAAAAGAATTTAATGAAGAGATTGTGGTGATTTGGGGTAAGAAGTGGCTTGTAAATTTCAGTGCGTCTAAGACCAAGCTGCTGTCTGTCAATCTCCTGTCTCCCATAAGCATGGATCAAGCGAGTCTCCCCGAGAGCAATACACTGCGCCTCCTCGGCCTTACCTTCTCTTCTGATCTCAAATGGAACCACAACATTGAGTCTAAAGCCACTGCTAGGAAGTTTGGGTCACTGTGTCGGGCCAGGATGTTTTTCCCGCCTGAACCATACTGCATATATACAAATCTACCATTCGTCCGTGCATGGAGTACTGCTGCCATGTATAGTCAGGTGCACCCGCTGTTCATCTCCATGCTCTTGACAGGCTTCAAATGTGATAGGTACCGACTTGGCGGCTCGACTACAGCCACTTTCCCACCGACGGGATGTGGCTTCCCTTTGTCTGTTCTATAAATACTTCCATGGCTTCTCTTCCAACGAACTTAAGTCACTGGTGCCTCTGCAACGGGTGTTTACTCGTGCAACCAGACTGGCAACTGGGTCTCACCCATTCACAGTTAGATCAACCAAATGCAGACAACAATTCTACTCCTGCAGCTTCTTTCCTCGCACTTCCCGCCTGTGGAATTTGCTTTCTTATTCTTGCTTTCCTGACGGCTACAACCTCCAGGAATTTAAATGCAAGGTCAATACTCATCTCTTAACCACTTGACTCTAGTTCTTTCTTCACCACCCTGTATATCCTTTCCTTTCTCTCCACATCTGCAACTGTCATCACACCTGTGTTCCCTTCCTTCCCTTGCTCCTTTCTAAATGGTTCGTCCTTCTCTTCACTCTCCTCTAATTTTTTTACTCTTATGTAGCCCCCCGTTACCGCCTTGCTCGGGGTGATATGATTAAAAAAAGTTTGCGCAACCTTAATTTCAAATACACACACGTTATCTGAAAAAAAGTATTGTATTCGTTTTTAATTCAGGCGCAATTATCTAGAAAATCTATTCTAGTAGATGGAATTTGATTTTTTGTCATTAACACTTAGCTATTTCAAGTTCAAGATTATCGATACTTTCAAATCTATCGCTACAATGCTTGATTTAAAGGTTAAACCTAGTTAAGGTTTTTTCTGCCTCATAAACTGTGAAAATAAAAAACAAGTGACACTAAATGACATGGATTATTCGTTTGAACTTTATCATTGTTTACAGATTTATGAATAGTTAATAAAATATGTAAGCCAACTAGAACCAAGTACCTTGAAAATGAACTATGATATAAGATTACATGAAAAGGTCATTTTCGACAATGAATTGCGTTTATTGAATTTTCAGGACGTAGATCCAAAACAGTTTCAATATTTCAGTTTTTCAAAGAAAGTGTATATTTCAGATTCAAACCTAACGAAGAACAACAAAATTATTTCCTGTATAAAGGTAATTAGAAAAAGATTATTTATTAAATGATGTGTTACAGTTATTTCTCCTAATTATTTAATTGTGCTCAGTAACCATAACATGTTTTGGAAGGATATTAGAGTAATACAGAACCTGTACTGACATCAAATCACGTGAATAAGGATAGAAAACGAATTAAGTAAATACCCCAAAAAATAGAAAGGGGTATATGACATGGATATGTCTTCTCACTTGATTTATTCAACTCATACAGTGAGGTGATACTGAGAAAATTAGAAGTCCTACCAGTAATCATTCTTGGCGGGCACAATCTTAACAACACAAGCAGATGATAAACACAAAAAGGAAAAAAAAACTCCAAAAGAAAGCAGTGAAGGAAAGTGAGAAAAAAATGATTAAACATCAATTTCAAGAAGACTATCAAAATCAAACAAGTAAAACAATTTGAAAATCTGAAAAGTGTTTTAACAGAGGTAAAGTACAACACCGAAATCCGAAGGTGCAGTGGAATAGCGAAAGAGTTCTTCTAAAAGCTAAGCAAAGTATTAGAAAGAGAAAAACTTTGTTATAAACAAAGAAAAGAGTACTGTAAAATTAGTCATCTATTATGGAAGCGAATGCTAGACAATCTCCTCACAGATGATAAAGAGACGTAAAGCAATAGAAAAGTGGTTCTACAGAGTATACCATTGACGGAACATGTGAGAAACGACGAAGTTTTTGAGAAAATGGAAACAAAAAGTAGACTTATACATAACATCAGGAAGTCTCAGCTGAAAATTCTAGAGAACATAATGAGGAAAGAAGGCTTTGAAAATCTAATATTCACATGACACATTGAAGTGACACATAGGGAAACAACGCATAATCTACTTATCAAATTTGAGTAAATGGATGGTAAAACAAGTTTTAGGAGAGATAACAAAAAGACAAAATTTATTAAGAGTAACAAAGAACAGAAAATTGCCAACATCCTGAAAGAACACAACAGATGAAAGAAGATAAAATATGAATAAAATTTATGAGGTTTTCACTGAGAATCAATGAGAGTAAATCTCTCCAATGTATCAGTATTCTACTCAGTATTCCTACCGCTTTTAGTAATAACGTTGTTACTCTAAACATATTTTGTGGATACTTGTTTAAGGTGTTCGATTAAGGAAACATATGTTTTATTTAATTTTATTTTAAGCGGAGAAACGGAAGCATTCTTAAAGAAAACGTTTCTCAGGAAAATAAGTTAGCAGGTAAAGGCTTCGAAAACTCCCAAAGAGATACCTTCATTTCTTAAGAAAGTTAATTGAATCGTGTTTTGAAGTAGGAATCTTTGTAATTGACCGGTAAGGAAGCCGAGTTTAAAGGTAGTTTCCATGAAAAAAGAGAATGATGGTTCGATTTCCGTCAAGAGGAACGTTTTCTTTAAAACTTTCGATTGTGCAGATTAATCTGGTTAAAAAAGCACGTCTACTCGAACATTTGTGCCCACTGAATATAACGTGTATAGCAATGATATATAATATTTGATTAACATCCATTAATTACTTTGAAATTAATAATATTTTGTAGGTTCTAATTTGTGTTCTGTATTGCGCTTCAATAATTATTTGGATGAGCAAACTTTTCCTACTCTGCATTTAGTTATGTTGTAAGGTTCTTATATTTATATTTGGTAGATTCTTTTCACTCCTCGTTCGTTTTACGCTTTGATCTGATGAAAATAGTCTTGTTTGGTTTCTTGGTTTGTTTAGAAATAGGAATTTTAATGTTTTAATGATTTCTTTTTCTTTGGAACAATTTTCCATCAATGCTTACACTATTTATTTGCATAGCCATTTGTAAAATCCACACCAAATTACGTTTCTTTCTCCATTCTGTATAATTTCATGTGCATTGTTACATTCACTTATTACATGATAGGCGCTCTCATATTTACCTCTGTTCATATGAAATTTACTAAGTTGTTGTCTTTTGTCTATTTTTGTATTATGTAATGAGATTCCAACAGAAAAGCTACGACACCGGAACCTTATTCGTATCACTGATGAACTGAATCATGTCCATGCGGAATTTTATTTGAAACTTCACTAACACTAAAGGTGAATCTTACTGCACGTTTCTGCAACAAACTTTGGAAATATCACAAATCTTTGTGAAGACAACATATATATATATATATATATATATATATATATATAGCCAAAATGAAAAATATAGAATAACATAATCCATAGATATACATGACTTAAGGAAAAAATAAGCATAGGATTAACTCTATGAGGTTTTTGTGGGCCTCAAATATGAAGATTCGAAGCGGAAAATTTTGTTTTAGTGACAATTGTTGATATTTCCTTACTACGACAGAAACACGGTAATTTAAAAAGAGCTACAAAGCTTCAAAGCTGCAAAGAAACCTGTTAACGACTAGAAATAATTACTTGAATGTTTTGGGAAATATGAAGGTAGAAACTTCGAGGTATATATTAAAAACAGGAACAGCAGAAAAAATTGCGAGTAATCTGACAACTTTGATTGAGGATAAAATAATGATCACAACAACGAAAAAGGTGGTAGTAAATGCGTAAAAGTTACTTAGTGCAACAAATGACATGAAACTGTGTAGATCCATAATCACCTGCGTGGTTTATTAACGAAAAATAGATATTCAGCAAAATTTCAGAAACGACAAGCATATCTAGGACTCTAATCGTTATTTTTCTTTTTTGCATTTTTCTTTTGTCTTGGGGTTGTTTTACTTTGTTTCATTCCTCCTATGATCGTTACTATGATTGTAACTAGTGCCGGATGTTTTAAACTAAAAACTGAGGGTTTTGTTATTATTTGTCTTTTTCAAGTTCATTACAGGGTCCTTCGCCAAATGTACACATTTATTTCTATATTACGCAATCTAATAATTTATGAATCTCATATTTTTATATTGATTAATAACTTTTTATTGGAAATTTAATAGCAATATAGCAGTTTCTCTACAAGGAAACATTTGGCATTTATTGACTGATCAGCCAGTAGTTCATTTGGTTGGATTTTATAAAATATTTCTCTCCAGACAATTTTTCAGGGAAATAAGTTTCTCAAGTCCTGTAACTTCTATCGTTCATATCTGTATCGAATCTGCTATTTGAAGTGATGTGGAATGTTAACATCTTGATTATGTTATTTTATTCTTCTAGTTACATGTGCTATCCATTTTAGTTGTTGATAGTCCTCAACTTACGTGGTTTCTATTATTTGGTGCAGTTATTTGTTTGCAATTCTGTAGCGCCAGATCACAATATTCAAAAGAGGAGGATGTTTACTTGCTCAAAGCCTTTTACACCATTGATCTTAGGAAGCGGTTATACAACTGACAATCTACACATTTCTGGCGGTGTTTGGTGTTAGGCATGACATTCATATGAAAGGCTTTGCCTAATGAGGCTGTTTAAGAACATGACTCAGGTTTTTAAGTTGCTATTTTGGTTTTGTAGCAACTTACGGTGTTGGATGAAACTACTTCTGATGCAGCCTATTCTATGTTTAATTTCATTTTTTCCTGTACTAAATTTGTTATAGCTGATCCATATGCCGAGGTATCAGAAGCATTTAGTATTTATTAATTCCACCTTCTATATTTTTATGATGGATTCAAAATAAGTACCATCATTGCTTTAAAGTTTTATCTTCAGTCCTATTTCTTGTAACACTTTTTTAGAGGATTGCTAATTTTCTGTACAAGATCGTTCTTATCCCAATTATGAACACCTATGCCATCGGCATAGTCCCCTAATCTTGATCTTGGGAGGTAAAGTACCATCATTGCCTCTACTGTTAAATTCGTTCTAGATGCGTTATAGAATGTTTAAATGGTCATCATATCTGTGTTTGTAAACGCGCAAGGCATTAGGAAGAGATCAAATAAACTGGAGCTCTCATTTCCTCTTTGTCGTACTCCCGATGAGGTCCGAAATATTTCTGAAGTGGGGTCCTCGCCAGACTTGTAAGACTTTGTAAATCGATAAAGTTCCTTTATAAAATCGATACATTCAGTGAATTCGGAGCTCGGAAGGCGGATTCTTAGGTTCTCTAAAAATGACTCTAGTAGTGTCTGGTTTCATGTGCAACCGATTTTCCGCTATATTTTGTATTCTTGATTAAACTATTTGTTTGAGTTAATATTTATTTTATTGATACCTATGTGCGTTGTGGTGCAGTGGATCTCGACTCGGAATGACTACTCGGGGAGCCGAGTTCGAATTTCAGTTGAATTCATGGCGTTCACTTTCGCGAAAATTGGGAAAGGTATTAATCCGTCTCTTCCCTCCAGTTATGGGTTAAATAATAGAACAGATTGGGTTCTATAGTCTTGGCTGGCAACCAGTCTACCACAAAAAGCAATGGCAACCTACTGCGGGATAATCTTCTGCCCAGTCAGTCGTGTCTCTTTCGAGAAATGAACACACAAAGCGTGTATCACGTATGACACTTAACTGACTACCGAATAAAACTGCCTTTACACATACAACAAATATAATAGTGTACACATTCTGGCAGATATATTTTCGAAAATATTTAGAAAAGAATGCTTGAAAAAATATTCAAAATGTAGTTATTGCTTTAATGCTGTTGTACCAATATTAGTTTTACCACTACATATGCTATACTGTAATGTTTATCAACTGAGATCGACTGTGTTCATACTCATGGGAGTCAATTTCTTCTCTTCTTCAAGCTACAGATACGTAATTTATGTCTACTAATTTTTTATACACACTTCAATATATATGAATGCCAACAATTCCTTCTGAAGTGTTGGGCTGAAAGGATTCATAAAAGTCGAATAAAAAATAAGAAAATACTTTCGTACCTATTTGAATCCTTATTTATACTCTGTAACATCAAATCTTTGTTTATATATATATATATATATATATATATATATATATATATATATATATATATATATATATATATATTAAAGAAATAAAAGTGTGCAGCTTGATGTTACACATTATGAAGTGATATTAAAAAGTAAAGCAACCGGTTTCGCTCCCACTAATCAGGCCTCTACGGGAGATTTTAATTCTAATTAAAATAAAGTGTGGCATGAAAATGAGGGGGATAAAAAATGTGAATGCAAGGATCTCGAGGCTAATTATACCGAGCCCCAATTCGCTTTTTAATATCATTTCATAATGTGTAACATGAAGCTGCACACTTTATTTCTTTAATTAAATTCTGTACTTACAAAAATATTTTCAAATATATTATAAATATCCCATGAAGAAAGGTATTTTATTTAACGTGAGTTAATTCTTTTGTATTGTTAACGTCTTCTAAAATTTTGAGACTTTCTTTGAGGTGAGTCTTGCATAACATTTTGGTGTTACTCTTATCTATTAAAATTTGTCGTATGTTAATTGTATGGTTGCTTGTGATGAGCTGATTGATATGTGCACGAATTGCATACGTTTCGACAAGTGACAAATGACAAATCAAAATATGAGAGTGTGTGATGCACGTGTGGCAAATGTTTTGATTGATGTGTTCTAACGGACTCAACTTTTTACAGGTTATTTAAAGCCTATTATAGAATGTTTTGGAAATAAAATGATTAACTAATACAAGCCCTACTTATTAATCTATAGAGAAGAGTTGGATTCATATCTTTTCCAACGGTATTTGCGAGTAAGTGAATATAACGAACCCGACTGGAATTGAAACATGAGACCATCTACACACTAGCTTACAACAACTGCTATTCACAAGTGGTCGCTCATTTAGTTAATGATCAGGCATTTTAACGTGATATTGCAGTAATCCGTTGTGGCCAATGTAAGACTTAAATGTATGTTGGTTATTATCATTATAGAAGATACAATCTTCCAAAAGACATAAAATTCATGCAAGATATAAGAAGAACACTCAAATATCGTTGAATTTCTAAATTCTGTTTCTAAAATATATAACACAGATTAAATAAAATATATTTATCCACAGTAAATGGGATATTCAAGTGTGTATAAATAATTACGTATAGTTATCCAATACATGTTTTTTCTGCTTAAACGTAACATGTGACGACACTTCAAATTATATTCAATTTCAATTCCAGTAATTTAAAAACGCCATAATTTAGTAAAAAATATTACTAACTATACTGATAACACTCAGTTCTTGATAATGATTGTAGTAGTCGAAAGTACTTAGACAGCCTTATCAGTGAAGTTTAATAAAACTGATATATATATATATATATATATATATATATATATATATATGTGTGTGTGTGTGTGTGTGTGTGTGTGTGTGTGTGTGTGTGTGTGTGTGTGTGTGTGTGTGCGCGCGTCAATGAATACACATACACACACATACACACCTTAGGAAAGCGAGATTAGTATTTGTTTAAAAGATAACAATAACAATGGATGAAACATTGATTGAATGCAAAACACAAAATTATTTATCAAAGAAAAATGTCCTTCCCAAAATACATAGTATAGACATTGCATATATTGAGAGGAAAAAATAAAATGAAGAAACCTAACAAACATCAAAATAAAAGTGGCTGTCATGTTAACTGTCCTTCCCACCTCATCACAAAACGAATATGAACATAGGGGTTGTACATTTCTTGTTCGAACAAAATTTAAGATAGTGCTGTCAATAACAATCAATATGTTATTTTATCTCGTTTCCTGAGTTAGCTAAAGTATTCCAAGAATAAAGATGCGACAGGTATGTATTTTTTAAGAAACGATGCAAACAAATAAAAAAAATTGAAATCAGCCGCCCAATGTTTCCATCGTTCTTTGATAAGACAGTTCAATAGCAGCAGTAAGGGATATAATGTTGTCTTTTAGAAAAAAGAAAGAAACAAAAAATAAATTTTTCAATCGAGTAAAAGTTTTTAAAATTTTTGTCTGTTAAGTTTGAGAATGAGACAGAGTTTTACATACGCTACAAATAAGAAAAGTAATTGTATATCGTATAACGTTTTACTGATACTAAAAATAATAACATTCTTGATAATCATGCTTATAAATTATGATGATGATAATTGAAAATCAGAATATATAAACTAACAAACTTATAAAGGATATAATGTCGAATTGAACTTAAAAAGAAAAGCCAAAGATGCAGATTTAAAAATGAATCAACATTCAAATACAATAGTAACGGAAACAAGAAATAACGGAAATAAATTCGAGAGAACATAAAAGTTGTCACAAATACCATCAAATATAAGAAAATACAAAATCATCAAAAACGCAACATACTTTCATTACAGACGTGTCTACCAACGTATTTTCTCTCACATTGACATTTTCAAAACAATGATAAAAATTCAATCATCTCCTGCAAAATGAAGTAATTGCATTTACAGAAATTCTGAAATTGAGCTTTTTATTACAAAAACAGCTATTGTTATATACATCGTGTACACATCCGTCTCGCACGCGTGCGTACTTCAGATAGATTACCATCTTATGGCAATCACACTCTTAAGACAAATTCCTATTCATCAGCAAGTTTATTGAAAGCCAAAAGTGTAAATCTAGAAAAATAAATCAATACAAGTATAACAAGCAGGGGAAGAATAAATGTAACAAAGAAGACGGGAACTGAACATTAGTGTAAACGTGCGTCTAAATGGGTAATGAATGTAGATAGGAAGTAAATGGAATATATTGCAATTTTGCAGAGATAAGTTCTCACAGAGGAAGAATGACATGATGTTACAGTTTAGGAACGTTGTGTAAATAGCTGACACGTGGCGAAACGAGTTCGAGAAGCAACAGCAAAATAAATGTATCAAAGGTGGCTAACTTAAACAAATTTCCAAAATAATAATATAAGAGAATATTCATAGAAAAAGTTTAAAAGGTTGATACCGGCAATGCTATAACTGGGGTAAGATTTGGCAGGATAAGAGAAATATGAAACGTGTACTGAATATTTAATTAAGGCCTACCAGGAAGTGATCAAAAACGGTGACTAGTTTAAAATTTACCTGAACTAAAACGGGTACAAACAAAAGGAAAGTAAAACAGAAGTCCTGTACTGTGATAATAGAACAGCTATGATACTTGGAAATATTTAATACAGTGTGCATACGAAGGCATACAGCCAACTCTATTTCAAACTCAATAAGGAGAATAACATTAAGTCATCAACGCTCACCGTTCGATTTTTTAATTGGTAGACATCAATGTTTTATAGATAAAGGCTATAATTTACACGGAGATGTTTTTGGGAAGCCTATTGTAAAACTATTTAGCATGGCCGGAACGAAAGAAATTATATTGGTTTGTATTATTAATTATTACAGATCAAACGGAAGAAATTATATTAAATTGCATTATTAATTTTTATAGATTGAAAAGAAACAACTGGAAAAATTTATTCTGTTTCAATATGAACAGAGGAAAAATGGGAAGATTGCAAATGGACTAAAAATATATATGAATTAAAAGATTGCAGGTGTAATTGTTTTACCCAGAATCAATCAGCCGGGCCAGACGAGCTCATCAGATCGGTCAGCTATTATTGACAAGTGGAAACAGAATGACTAAGAGAGGTTAAATTGCTATTCTCAACGACACAGCTGATAAAAATGAAATTTTATTTGTGTTATTGTATTTTTCTAACAAACTCATGCGGAATATAACCAAAACAATGGAAAGCTCAAAACACGGCTGTGGAATGTCAGAAAAGGTTGTCACAAACGGAGAGAAGGGAATTTTGCGTATTCAGGCGTTAGGAACAAATGCAAAGGTTAAGTTGGTTTTGTTATGAGAAATGACTAAATTGGAATTTCCCTGAGAAAGGAATTGGAGGCGTAAAGGCACTGCCCAAAACGGGTAAAGAGATAATTGTCTCTGTTTTTTTTTTAATCATATCACCTCGAGCAAGGCAGTAACGCCACTGATGTGCAGGGGGCTACGTAAGAGTGAAAAGATTGGAAAAGAGAAAAGAGAAAGCCGGAAACCATATCCTAAACAGGGAACAAGGGATGAGCCTCTTCACCTCTTCAATAGACGTGGGTGAAGTGTGAAACAGGAAAAAAGACAGAAAGAAGTGACGTCGTAAAAAATAGCGCTATTCAATTGGCTGCGTCAAAAAGAAGACAGAGAGAGCTGAAGTTGTGATTTCATTGGCCGCAAGGGCCAGAAAGATTTTCATAAACGCCCAGTGTCTGTCGTGTTCCGCACCAGTAAAGCAGGGACAAGCATAAATACAGAGTCCCGAGGGGGGCACAAGCAGTTCCAGTCAGCTCGGCCCAGAGATGTAAAGACGAAGATAGGCACCAAGCCATTGGGTACCCACCGCAGGGCCGGCCGCCTTCCATAGAGCTCTTGGCTGTAGATGTACAGAGACAGAGATTGGGTGCCAACCGTAGAGAAGCCTACTACTGACCAACCGAAAGGAGTTGAAGTCTTGGAACAGTCAACCAGAGTTAAAGACGGACAAGAAGTGATTTTGCAGACAAAGTTGAGATCTACCTCGGATCGAAGAGCCAGTCCGAAGTACGAACGAAACCGAAGACGTCTTATTGCCGTTTCCAGCCTTACTCACCACACTCAAAGACAATTCTTCGGCAGTTTCCGTAAAGCTTCGGTGTGAAACGAAACAAAGAAATTTTGTCTCGCCACAAACTTAAAACTCCGATTAGAGTGAAGTAATATCGCAAACCAGAGACTTGAATTAGTGATAAGAAGAAAAACACTTCGCAAAGTATTACTAGCAAAAATTCCACAGGACTTCCGTGAGGTCAAATTTCACAACGTGGCAAGGGAGATCACCGTTAGAAAAGTCAACTCGAAGACCAGATACTGAATCGACGCCATCAACGACCAGCCGCAGCAGGGCGTCACATATAATTAAAACCGGATTTTTTATCCTTCTTTTTATAATTAATACAGGATATTGGGGTGACATTAATGGGTTAAAGAACTGAAGAACTGTAAAAATATTTACATCAGAAAATAGACAAAACCAATTTACAAAAGAGAATCATATTCTTACCAGTAAAATAAAAATTTAATGTTTAAAAAAGAAGCCGCTATAAACGTCATTAAATTTATACCAAAATACAAACGCCAAATTACTAAAAAGCTTCAGTTGAACTTATCCTTATTCATGTAACTTCACATTTCACAAAAATGACCAAAGTAATTTTCAAATTGCTGATTTCTGTCACTAATAATCACAAAAAAGACAAGCTATCTAAGTATTTTTTTCGTTTTCGTTAATGTTCTTCAGAGTTTGTAAAGTCTTTGTGAACAATAGCATGCCAACATGATCGGTCAAACCAAACCCAATTAGCTCCTTTATTCTTAATTTGTACTTTTCTTTGGTTAACCTTAATTTGTACTTTTCTTTGGTTAACCTTCCAGTCTTTTGTCACATAACTCTCCGTACAATAGGCGTCTGGGAACGTAATGTAGCTCCACGTGGATGACATGACTAGTTCATGATTACGGGACATTTCTAATCTCTTGACGATCTTGCGCTACAAAGTCCATGTTTCACATCCATAGAAGAGATAAGAGAGCTATGATAAGCACTTGTGATATGTACACAACTAAACAAGAAGATTAATAGTGATAATATATATAAGAATAAATTATCTCTATGTATTTCTGATTGAAGTTATTGGTACAATGTTGGTCCCTTTAATTTGTTTAGATACAAATAGTGCGTCCCTCTAACGACGGCGCGATCTTGCCGTATATTAGAGCGACATCCGGTAAAAAACTAAATTTCCCAAAGAGTTTTATTATCTCCCAAGAAAAGAAGGCACATTTCAGAGTTTATTATAAATCATTGCAGCAAGTGTACTCTGACACAATCATTGCTGGTTTCTCCAGATTTTGGAAGAAATGTCACTCAGTTAAGTGCCATATGTAATACGCGCTTGAGTGATCATGAGAGACATGACTGACTGGACAGAAGATTATTCCACAGTAGGTTGCCATTACTATCTGCGATAGATTGGTCTCCAGCCTAGGCTATAGAACCCAATCTTTCCTGTTATTTAACCCATAACTAGAGGGAAGAGACGAATTAATACCTTTCACAAAGGTATTTGCGCGTAAGTGAATGCAAGGATTTCAACTAGAATTCGAACTCAGCTCTCTGATTTCTCATTCCGAGCCAACCAATATCCACAACGACCAAATGTGCTTGGTCTAATTACGGACTTCTCTTGAAAAGAATTGATTCGTCATGCAGCAGAAATTTCGAGACATTTAGCGAAAGTTCATCTCTAAACAAAATATATTTAAAATTGTTAATGGAAAAGTAGATATTTAGCCTGCACTTACATATATTCCATCTTTTACTGCCCCTCGGAACTTCCATTCAATTATCTAGCGCAACTAAACAGAGATGTCTTTAATATCCATTTTCATTACAGGGCTGCTATAGTGCACCGTATGATTTATGCATTTGTCTATAAACGTCAAGAATAGAGAGTCGTCATTTCCTCGACCAGGTGTTGACCCAAGAAAACAATGACAGAAAATATCAAGAAAGTTTTAGTCTTTCCAAGCTTCAGAAACGTGCACACGAGCGCAGTCTTCGATACGAATGCTCCTTCTACAGCAAATATCGAAATCTTTTGAGAGTTCTTCTGGCTATTTTTGACTTCTCAGAAATTTGATATTATCAAAAAAAGTATTATTTCAGATGGTAATTTGTAGATTTCCAACTAGAAGATACTAATAAAACAATCGATAAAACGAAAAAGAGAAAAGGCAAATATAGTGTGATGCGTTAGAATAGGATCACAGGTGTTAATGTGATGGATCCACGGCGAGACCTACATGGTGTACTAGAAGGAAAAAAAAGATTTTCAGAAAGACAATTATTTTCATGCATGAAAATATCCCACCACATTCAGTGAAGAAAACTAATAAATATCTGAATAAAATTGTTTTTGACGCACTTATTTCATGAGACCGCCAAATTTTTTGCCTGACTAAATCCAGCTGATAGACGAATGTTTATATTAGAAGACGTCAAGAAGGAAATTACTGGGAAGTAATTGACGCCAATTTACTAGCAAAACTGAACAATGTAATGCTAATCTAGATACTCTGGAGGATTATTTCTCTGTAGAAAATACAAATTTTCACAAAATCAATGAAAGTTATAAAAATAGTTTCGTAACATGAAACATACATTTGATATTGTTATCTTTATAATTATGCGCCAAACAACCAAGGTAGAACTAATGTTGAATGATACGAATCTGTGTCTAGAATTATTTTATCTCTTATCTGACAGTGTTGTTTAATATTTATTTTAAAGTTAAGACCTATGGATAATTATAACTTTAAAATGTAAAATTTATCATTTTTTACTGTATGAATTCTGAGAGAAAAATATTGTTATAGAGATATTTAAAAAACATTTTACAGTGCATATCGATCCAGTGAAGGATCACACATAGTTTAAAAGATTTGAAAATGACTTTTTAACATATCCGACAAGCCCCGTTCTAGAAGGTAACCAATTCTGGATGTAGAAAGCTTTGGAAGATACTATTGAACTATAACTACATCAAAGTACCAGATATTTTTATTTAAATCGAGTTCACCATGAGCAAAGCATCAAAATTATCAAGATACAAGGAGTTACTGGATGTGAAATAATTAGGAAACAGAAATATTACTAACGAACTGGAAGAAAGAGTAATCAGGAGGACAGCAGGTAGCGAATGACATCGCATTTAAACTTTATAAGATTAACGTTGACTGGAAAGTACGGAAGCTGGAAGAGAGTCCCAAAACCGAGAAATGCAAGAAAAGAAAGAGTTAGAATAGAATATACAGTTGCATTTAGTCAAAGCAACTGTAAATTGATATCTCGACTCTAATACTGCGTTTGAATTTTTTAAAAGTCCATGTAGCATAGCCAAGAGACCATCCGTACAATTACCATGAAAGTATTTATAGAAAAGATAGGGGGAGGTAACCTTACGGAGGTGCGAAAGTGACTGAATCCGATATGCCAGATCAAGACCAATAATATTGCTCATTCTTTGGATTTTATCAAGGAAAACCGACACACATATATAAGAAAGATTCTGCAAATTGTCTAGTACGTTACATTGGACCAATGTTTAGCAGCTTGTCTATCAATGGATTCAATGTAGTTTTTTCCAATCATGTCAAACGAGTCATGTTAGTAGAGAAAGGTGCAACGAGTTACGTTTCTAGAAGTTAGCATCAGCAATGCTGACGAAAGGCAGAGAGGGGTCACTCATATGATTAATGAAGAACAATTTAGCTTTGAAAGCGTTAAAATTGACAAGCCATACTTTGTCCCAGCTAACAACGGACTGAAGTAAGTTTTCAACATGCCAATTTGACCTTTGAGAACTGATCAGAGTTACTATCGAGACAGGAGTAAAGGGTTGTGTCATTAGCATAGATGCTATCAAGAAAAGCATTAATGAAAATTAAAAACAAAGTATGATCTATATTAGAACCTTTCGGACACCTGCATTAGTACGAAAGTGGTAAATTTCATTTCACGATTTGATAGAAAAGACTGGATCAGTTCACGTAGCTTTTCAACTTGTGAAAAAGATCTGTATGCCGAACCCCATCGAAAGCTTTCGTAATGTCCAAAGCTACATCCGGGGCGTGACCATTTTTATAGATTCTTTCTACAATTATCGTCAGTATATCAGCAGTTGACATAGAGAAGCAAAAGCCATATTGCGTGTCAAAAAAGGAATTTCGATGCGACATGCTTAACCGATTCAGCATTGACGAGGCCTCTAGTAGTTTCCCAAAAAGAGATGAAAGGAAGGGTCGGGCGATTCACCTGAGCTTTTAAAAAGTCGAACAACAGATGAGCACTTCTGGCAGGCAGGAAAGCAAGAGACAGCGAGGCATCAGTTATATAGTTTAAAGAGAACAGAAGCTGATTCGAGGGCACACATCTTAACGACTATTAGAGGGATACCATCAGGTCTACGTGCAGCAGATGATAGCAGAAACAGTTGTAACTCATTTCCTAGTGGATAATATTAAGTGTTGCTTAGGCTACTTGCCGTGACGTTTGTAAGAATTACACTAGACTAACTCCAATATTTTAGACTCACTGGAGTCATTTATTTAAGCCTCTAGACTAGTTCATTTGAGTTACCGGTGTGTGTTATTTACTCCATAATATAGTCTCTTATGAGATTTCTTTTTAATAGTAAATATTTTATTTTTATTTATTCACCCCTCCTCTTTCTAGCGAGTTCACCAACAGATTGAACTATATATTTTTACGTTTCGGTTCAATCTCTAGTTTTTTCTGAAAATTGCACTTGTGCGTTCAACGAATTCATGGAGTGTAGGCACAACAAAAGTATCATACTGTATTTTCATAGGTTCTTACATTCTTTTAGACCTTTCTTCGGTTAACCTTTTCTATAACTGATTATAATGTCTTTTATATTCCCATTTTTTCTTTTTACCATTTATATCATCATCTCGATTCCTGACATTATTACACTGTCTTCCCACATTTGTTCCGACGTTATACATTTATACATTCTGAAAAAAATGTTATCGTCAATCTTGAAAAATTGAGCGTACTTTTTGTTATCCGTTCGTATTCATTTTTTGACTTGCCAACAACTTGTCGAACACCGATTTAATTTTTCTTGTGAACATAATTCTGCTGGAGACATGCCTGACAGTGTATTGGGTTTGGTGTTATCCGGTAAACTCTTAAGAATTTTTTTTACTGCTTCTTCGCTGACTTTTTCATGACTTGTTTTTTCAAAGCTTTCTTGAAAGTATCCACAAACTGCTCAACTTGTTCGTTTGACTTTATTTGATACAACGGGGTAGTAATATGTTCAATTGAGAATATTTTACAAAATTCGTGAGCAATTTTTACGTTATCCAAGAGTATGGTATCCGGAATGCTATATCCCTAAAACAATTCCTGTAAAAAAATCACTGTAACCGTAGAAGTTGTATTTTGCATTTACAAGTTTCAGGCCACTTAATAAAGTTATCCACTACTTCAAGATAACGGATCCTTTACTTGCAAAATTTATGAAGTTTTGATCACGGTGTATCTGTCTTTTGCCAAGGTTGTATTTTCGTGGTACATGAGTTTGCTTGGCACAACCTCTGCAAACTTTTACTACTTTCTCAAGTCTCTATCTATTTTGGTCCAATATACATATCTGCTCATAAGAGATTTCAGCCTTGAAATAGCGGATGTCCACGATGAAATTCATTTAACGTTTTTGTAATATACTACGTATTACGATATTTTGTGTGAAGATATCGAGTTCAAGTAAGGATTTTGTTCTATCTTGCTTTCTTTTAGTCTTTTTATTGCCGCAGTAAAGACGCCTTGTTCTAATTTTTCTGGGGTAACTGGTAATTCACGTACTACATTACATAATATATTATTTCTTTTTCACTCTTTAATAGTCCAATGATAGTGCCTACAAACAGTTCAGTATTATTTGGTATCAATCTTGATAACACATCCGCATGCCCTCATTTTTGAACGGTTGGTATTCCATTCTAATTCCATCCTAAAATCATAATTTAATAAAATTATGCGTTGTAATCTAGTCGCTGTATGCATACGAATTCTTTTTTTAAAAAATAAAAAAAAAATTTATAAGAGGTCTATGGTCTGTCTGCAACCGACAACTCCTGTGTATAAGTTTGAATTTTTTTACAGCAAATATAATTTCTAACGCTTTTTTTATCTGGCTGCAGTGTAATTTTTTTTATTGGTAGTAGCGAACGCGAAGCATGTGCAACGACTTTCATATTACCGTCATCGTATTTTAGTAAAATTACTGCTTCTTTGCTGTAATCATTAAGAATGACGCATATCAGTTCTGTTCCACTTCATGATTTTTTTTTTTTTTTTATGTAGTTTGTTCATTGGAGCTTTGAAATTCTGTATATTAGGGACATACAACTGACTTAAGTTTGCTAGTTTCAGGAATGCTTGTAACTTAGTAAATTTTGGGGGTGGGGCATATTCTTAATTTCAATAGCTCTCTACGGATCTGGTTGACGATCATTTTTGTCAATGATTTGTCATAGTATTTAATTTTAGGCAAAAGCAATTCACATTTTTTCCTCACAGTTTGAATTCGTGCTCACGCATATTTTAAAAAAACTGTTTTCACATGACCGATACGTTATTTCTTGGATACAATTTTAATAAATAAATTTTCCAGAAAAGCATCTGTCAAATGGCTCTCTGCAAGCATGGTATCCATAACGTTTAAATATAACTGAAATCACTATTATAAAAATGGAAGTCGATTGAACTTATACAACGTGCGTATTTATAGCTGTGATCATTTTTCAACTTGTATTTTTAAATACCCTTCAGAAAGATCCATCTTGAAAATAACTATTTAACTTTGCGAAAATTTCCTCTGGACTTGGTAATAGGTAGTTATCGAGTTCTAAACACTTGTTTAACCCTGTCCATACAAATACAAATTTTATTTTAACTTTACGTACACTGCTGGTGCTTCCCATTTTGAATTATTAATCTTTTCCATTGCACCTACTTTTTAAATTCTGTCTACTTCTTCATTGACTTGATCTAATGCTACGAATGGTACACCCGTTTCGTTTTAAATATTGGCGTCGAATCTTTTTTTCACTTGAAATTTTGCTTTAAATTTTAAACACCGACCCAACTCATTCGATGGAACATCTGGAAAAGTTTTTTCAATTCTTTCTTTAAATTTTCACTGTTTTTGTAAATTAGTTGCTTTTTCACTTAGTTTTGCAATAAACCTTTATAAGGAAATTCCAAAGCTCAAATAATTCCATCCACCCAGTAACGAATACATTTGTAGTATTTGTTAACACACAATCGTTAGTTCTTACACACTTGTTACGAAATGAGACGTTACAAGTCATTTCGCTAATAAAATAAATTTCTCATCTGAAACTCTACTAGCGACCTTCAAAGTTCTTTTTAATATAGACTTTCCGATTTCTTTCTATGTGGCGTAATTAATTATTGTGATATCACTACCAGTGTCTTAGTCGCATTTTAATATCCAAATTTTCACATTCACTAATTTTCTTTTGTTTTCTGTGATTATTTTTCTATCGCAACACTGTACGATGTTTTCCTGTGAGAAGTTTTCCTTACTTTGGTCTTACAGTGTGACTTTGTATTTCCTACTTGTAACATTTCGAATTCTTAAATCAATATATCCTTCCATTTTGAAACATGGATTTATTTTCCTTTTACGACATATTCCTTTCACTTGAATGTATGCAAAGTTTCTTGAATTTCTTCAGCATTGTGGGAATTTAGGATTCTTTGATATTCGTTCGATATTTCCTGCAATATAAATTCATTATTTTTTTTAGGTTTTGTTAGAATTATCGCCCGTATTTCTGCATCTTTTTTTGCTGTTAACACTTGAAAGAAAACTAACCCTTTAAACATGTTCGGAGTCTGTTTAGTTTGAATCTTTCACACTTCTTGTTAACAATTTCAGCATATGTGACAACATCGCCGTCTTCATTTTTTATCAGATTCATACATTTTCAAAGCATGTTGTGTCAAGAGCTTTTGTCGCTATAATTTCTGCCATAATATTTACTGATCCATCAAAACCAACTTCTCCTGTATTTTTTGGTAGTACAAAATTGCAGTGTTTTTAAGGTTCTATCGGTGCTAACTTTCTCAACAAAAGTCCAGTTTATTCTCGTCTTCCCAATCTCTGCATTCTTTTCTTAATTTTTTTTGTATCTTCGAAAATACGTAGAAAAGGTAATTCTATCATCTGGATTTTATGTAAATTCCGATATGGCATTTGCCAGCGCCTCGAGGGTAAAATAAATCGAATAATGTTCCGTTTTCTTCCGTATTATTTCCATTAACTTTTGTTGTTTGTTCTAGAGTTCTAACAACTGCTGATATTGATGTTGCTGTTGTTGAATTGGTACTACAGAAGCCAATATTTCCTCCATATTTGAAGTATATCTTTTATTTTCTCTTTTTTCTACACACAGAGAGAAAATAGTTTAAATTTAAACCAACGTTGTTCAAATTTTCGTCATCACTGGTATTCTGTGCAATAAAGCAACATGAAGTTTTTTCACTATTTGTTATACACAATATGAGTTTCGATATTCTCATATGAGTTTCAAGCTTTGTTGCCACTGTTATAACTCGTTTTCTAGCGGTTGTAATATTGAGTCTTCTTTGGCTACTTGCCTAATGATCTGTAAGAAATGTGCTAGACTGACTCCAAATGTATTTTAGGAGCACTGGAGTTATTTATTTATTTATGCATCTAGGCTAGTTAATTTGAGTCACCGGGGTGTGATTTACTACACAACAGAAACCATAGAAACGGTTATGTTCATATCTCTGAAGAGAGACTCAGTTCTAAGTGGGAAGTTAGACAGGGATGCTCCAGATCGGGGAAGAGAAGAGTTTAAAGAGAATTTAGCGGCGTATCATTCAGCCTTATCAGCAGTAGATGTTAACATCTCAAATTGATTGAAGATAGGAGGAACACTTATTTGATATGCTATTACAGAGCCGCCAATAATTACGAGAGCCAAAGTTGTTCCTCATTCTCTCAACAGAGTCTTAGCTTCTTCGGGAACTCGTTTACATTTATTAGGAGCAGCAAGGAATAAACGTCTATTGTGACGAGTAGTGTCACATTGGTATAGCTGAAAATAACAGTTCCAGAGCATTCTGGTGTGAACCATGAAGAAGGTCGAAGTTTCACCTGGTATTTCCGAGAAGGAATGCAAGGATCCACGCTGGCTTTGACTCAATTCTCAATTTGAAGTTTAAAAATGTCAGTCTAAGGAGCGCTACATAAAAGATCACGGAGTGAGTCTCAGCATACTGGTGACAGAAAGATGTCTTATCGCAATAGGAGGTTGCTTTGTAATAGTGATTGGAAAGAAATATCAATTTATACTACAGAATGATTTTCCAAAAAAACAGTGTTGCAAACCTCAACAAGTTCTAGATGAGGTAAGAAATAGATCGAGAATATGTTACTCCATTTTCTAGGGACACGAGTAAGAAAATCCACAACTTGAGTAAGGAACTGAGCAATGGAAATGTCTGAATACTGGCAACATCAGTACCATTAGGATGTTTATGGTGAGCATTAAAATCTCCAAAGACAAAGATGTTCACAAAAGGATGAAATGAGGGTCCCTGTGAGAGATTATGCCTAATATACTACAGTCCTGAGAAGAGGGGGGACGATAACCAAAAACGAGATGGCTAACAGAGTGTAATAATGAAAGACGAAAGCACATAAAAGAATTCTCTGAGTACTCGAAAGACAATCCCTTTGCCATCGGAAGATTATCCTGGATGTAAACACCAAGGCCATGCATGTGGACGCTGGAATATTTTCAGCAAAGGAATGATAGCCTGGAACAGAGAAGTCATTGGTAACAATGGTAGAATTTAAGTTTGTTTTGCAAAATGCATTCATGTGCCTATGAAGGTCTCAGACGAATTGAGAAAACTTGCAATGATGAAATTTGGCTCCTTATGAGCCAAACATAACGTTTACCATCTACAGCACTCTTTAACCACAAATATCAACCATTGCTTTTTACATCGTATTGCTTTATGTAATTAAAAACAGGTATTGCATGTCAGCAGAAAAGGAAAATGGTATGGATATCCTAAAATTAAAAACGTGTGTCAACGCTTGAACGTGTGTCTACTCACAGAAGTCATTTCTTTGTGTTTTGTGAAATATGAAATTTCGTCTATTCCGAGTTACTATGACATGGAAAATTAATCACGGAAGACATGTATTGTTTGCAACTTGATCGGCTAAGCGAAGAATTTTGACGGTTGTGTCCTACTTTGGGAAACAGAAATTATTTACATTCAGACAAATGTCCTCAAACTTATCCCAACGTTTCAGCCGTTGTGAACTTCGTCGTTCCTCTTTTTTTAAACTGTTGCTTTTGCTATCAAATTTGACTTTCTCCACTTTCGTTTCTCTTTCTGTGTAGATGGTTACCATATGGTATCTATTTCTATGCTAGGCCTACTGAAAAGTTCGCAATAACCTAAGATATGTGTTTGACGTGACATCATGTTTTGCGGCAGTATATCAATAAAGCATCATCAATATATCATAAAAATGTTAATTATTTATGTAAATTATTTTTTAGAAATGATCAGTTTAAGCGCTTCTAAAAACTAGTTAAAATAATGTTAAGAGGCGAACACATCGATAAACTGAAATTTTATGACGGATAAAAGATTCTGTGACGGAGAAAACATTTGACGGAAGAATGTGAGCTAGGATTTTTCGCTGAAATATGCGGGGTGGGGGTTGTAAATAGGTTTAACAATAAACAACGAAGATTTAAATAGAATAAAAATAGAAAATAGAAGTGAAAATGTCTGTAAAAGAATTGATTGCAGTAATGTTACTGAGAGTGAAGTGTGTGCATCTGGTGTTGTGTATGTAGAAATGTTAGCCCGAGTGGCTCCTGAGATTTTCTTGCTGATTTGGACTTATTTGATATGTATACTAAAAGTTATTTCAGTCAGTGTTACGGTCTTAAAATTTGAGAGATCTATCTCCCACGTAGCCTGAATAGAAAAAGAAAAGATTTTCCTTCTTTTCCGAAAAAATGGATGGTTGAACAATAACACATGATGACTGGATGCTAGCCACGCATACCTGGAAAAAGGTTGCCTGATATTTCGTCACCATTCTTGACAGCATCAATAAATCTAGGTCTCTCATTCGTCTGTTTTTACATTTCGACATGGTATAACGGTTAAAAAGCTTGTCTCACAAGACCGTTTTGCAACTGAGTAGTGAGTTTGATCCTCACTGGGTATCCTATACTTTCAGCCTTGTGCCACATCTAAGCCGCACTTAAAAAGTAAACGCTCATGAGTTTGATTTTTGGAATGAAGGACATATGCCACTAAGCTATCAGCTGTTTGTTCCATGAAAAAATAGTTTATCAGCTGTCGACATTAACATTGATCTTCATTGATTGCCATATGCTTTATTTTCTCTGGTGTATAAGATTGAAGCTAAAATCAAAGTAAAAATATGAGAAAACATTTTTAATGTAAACAATTTTAATTTTGCATAAGGTGAGTTTCATTTTTGTTGTGCATTTTATATGAAACAATATATAAAACTGGAGATATTAGTATCTGAAAAGCTATTTACAGTCTTAATATAATATGAATATAAGCGATTTTAAAATTTAATGCATTGCTCAGAAAATATATACTGTTATTAAATAGTAACGAAGTTAAATAAATAAAAACAATAATGGCAGCAAGAAAGTGGAACAGTGATGTACTCCATTGAAAATTGGCAATTGGGCTCGCAAGAATCATTTAATATGTGTGAGAGCAAAGGTAATTATTGAAATATTTATTAGGGATTGATATTTGCATAAAAAAAGAAAACCTAGAAAGAAGTAAACATTATAGAAAAAATCTAAATTACTTCGAAAGAGAATTTACAAATTCGACGTACTAACAATGTATCGACAGAATATGAATCAGGACAAGAAAGACTCACAGGAGAAATTAATCAAAAGAGAAAAAAGTTTCTATAAGTTTTTACTCGATTTGATATGGAATAATATAGAATTAATTAGATATTATTATACTATTTAAATTTTAATTTTTTTAATAATTTAATCTAATGTGTCTAACCAAAATGTTCATTGATAAAAGAAATATATTGTCATAAATTTATTTGCTGCTAAGTCAAAAAAAGACGCATGCAAAAGTGTTTAAATGTAGAGATTCAGTGATCTTTTGTTGTTCAATACTAAAAAGAAACAAACTGAGAATAATTTTAGTTATTCAAGTATGTTTTTAGAATAGTTTGGTAATTATGATCAAATCTTATGAACATCGCTTAATCTAATACATATACATATTAAAACATCAAAGGATATAATCTTTTGTATAAAAAAGTGCAGGTGTCGTTAGAATCTATTTTATCTTGTATTCCGTCTAATATAGTGTCTTTCATAAATTAATGCTGATTGGAAATTAATGATCTTTGTAGTCTCCATCGGTGTCCATACTGGAGTTGAAAGCGGAAGGAGTTTGTTTATTTCGATCTTTTGTATTAATAATCAAATTATTATCAACATCACATATTTAGCTTGTCTACATAACCTAATCAGTAAATATCATCCATATATCTATTAGAAAATGAAATCATTGCCAATAAATGGTTTGCAAATTAGTGCTTGGAACTAAAGAAATATTTTATAATTTTCTTAATGAACGCCACCCATTCAGAAAGTCGAATTATGCTACAGAATTCTTAAATAACTCGCATTTTCGTATGCGTGTGCATGATAAAAGCGCGGTTGAAAAAACCGAATCTGGCACATACGCTCAGAAATGTTTGTTAGTTTAAAACGAAAAACTCATTGTAATTATATTTAACGCATTTTTAAAAAATTGCTAACTATGATAAATACTCCATTTCTTTAGCTTTATCTTGTAATTTCATTTTCTTAGAGTGTTTTTCAGCTTTTTTATGTCTGCCTAATCATTAAATCAGTTTTTGAAATACATTTTATTAGCATTTTCAATATTAAAAGCACATTTAGATTGAAACATAATAATTATCAAAAGTAAAGCCTTTTGCTTACCCTTCCCC